>CM039503.1:29112848-29287275 GCA_022432975.1 Begonia masoniana | reverse complement strand
TAAGTTTTAGATTGTTTTTGTTCCAACAATCTCATATTGATAGGCCAGAAAGATTCATTTGTGTCATAGTTCGCTAAAATTGCTAACGCTACGACCTCGGTCCGCATGTGGCTTAGAATAGAGCCCCCGAGATTGAGGACCAAAATAATTATGAAAAACAACAAGCTGTAGCGGGACTATATTAGTTTGTATCGAACGTCAAAGAATTCAGCTGTTCTCACCTGGTCTAGTCCCATCGACCCCTGTGTCGCACCACCAATACCAAGGTCACGACATGTATTCATAATCTCACCGAACACATATGCAACCCTTTCCCGGCCCACCCACAATCGTAATTCAACACAAGTCGGTACGTTGTTTAGTCCGGCTCATTCATGGACCCGTCCCTTACCTTGGATTAAATTGTCTCCCATTAATTTTTTTTTTTTTTTTTTTTTTTTTTGAAGTTTTGGTGCCGAGAGCACTAATCTTTGCTCATCGGACAGCATTCGGGTTTGTCTTCATAACTTTCATTCCGTTTCATTTCTTGCCTTGCAATTTTAAGGAGATTCACCTAACTCCTAAATAGAGTTACCCTCAAAATTTTGTTCCATTTGAATTTCATTTGGTTATTCATCTAATCGGTTCTTTTTGCTGCTTCCTCGCCCTAGCCGAGAACTAATGTTTAACCGGTTTTATTTTTGTGGGTGATATGCGGCCTTAGCAAGGTTCGGCGTGCAACAGGAACGGTGAACCGAATCGGCCCGATTGACCCAAACTGGCCCAAACCTGAATTTTTTGGGATCATTAAAGGACTCTCAATCGATACGAAAATTCAACAATTCGACTTTATTGGTAAGGAAAATTTTACCCTTATTAATTTCAATAATTATTTTTGGGTAAAATAAGAAATTTAAACCTCCCCAATTTTTAGGCAAAGAAGATTAATACAACGCTTGGAGAAAAATACCTACGATCATATTCCCTCTATATCTCGAATCCAGTTAAGTAAAACACTAAGTTTTAAATGTTTTGGCAGTAGACTCTACATCACGAAACATATAATAAATTATTTTCTTTAAAGTATTTTATTATTCAATTATGTTATTATTTGGACAAGCATGTATAAGCATTGACATAGGGATGTAGAAAGATATAAAAATAATAAGACATGATGTATGCGTGTATGAAATGCATGAAAACGAATGGAATTGATGGAACGCATGAGATGACTAATGAAACTTTATGAGGGTAAGAAACCACTAGTTTTTCTGGAAGCCTGAACGCATGGTTATTGAAATGGCTGATGAAACTTTATGAGAGTAAGAAATCGCTAGTTTTCTAAAAGCCTGAACGCATGGTAAGGATTAGGAAATGAGTCTCATCCAGTATATAACTTTTAAAGCATGAAATTGGGTAATGTATGCAATTAAAGTCACATGCACGTGTTTTTACTTACTGAGTTTATCTCATATAGTAGTTTTGTGATGTAGGTGAATTTATATTAGAAAATGAAATGGCGCTGATCAGGAATCCTCTAGAGGCAGGCGAGTATATACAGAGGAAGATGTGGTTGTTGAGTAACAAATTAAAGTTATGAGTATATCATTTTAAAAAGCTATTTTATATTGAGTGACATTTAACTTTGGTTTGATTCAGTTGTAATAATTTATTTCATCACCTGTTGAATTTTATCAATTATGTTATTATTTTTAAAATTTATGAATGAAGTTTTTACTTAATATTTGTTTAATATTTAATTTTCTAAATATTTATTAATAGACATTTCAAAGCTTCTGCTTAATAAATAATTTTTACTATTTTCAAGGATTTTGAATTAATTAAATTATGATTTTATAACGATCCAATTTAACCTAATTTGCAAATCGATTTGAGAAAAATTTTAGGGTTTCAAATTGGGGATTTTAAATTGGGGTCGTTACAGTTGGTATCAGAGCACTAAGTTTTTAAACAGTTCTGTAGACTACTCTGTATACTCATCATGCATCTAGAAAATTGTCGATCAGCAAGTAAGTATTTTATTTTATTATATTTAATCATCTATTCTATTTTGATAGAAAATTATTTCTATGAATTTAGTGATTTAAATTTTAGTACTTTCATGATCAATTTTTTAAAAATAGAATAAAATTTGAAGAAGAATAAATAAATCCCCATGATGTAGACTTATGGCCAACCATAGAAGAAATAATACCGAACGCGATGCTATTCTCGATCGAATGATGGATATGATTGAGAGGCAAGATAGACAAATTGAAAATTAATGCAGACAGCAACTTTCACAGCCCAAGCATCCACTGCCACAGCCTAGGCAGCTAACACACAAGAAGCAAGCGCACAAGCAGCAAGCGCACAGGTAGCAAGCGCACTGGCCCAAAATATGAATAGACCACGACGCATAGACATTGATCTCGAGAGGTTTCGAAGATTGGATCCTCCAACCTTTGATCGTAACTTAACTGACATTGCAGCTGCTGAGGATTGGATAAAAATAGTTGAAGAAATATTCAAGCATGGCAAGATTGTGGAGATCGAAAAGTTGCCATGTGTGTCCACAATGTTAAGAAGGGATGCACGATATTGGTGGGACGCAGTGAAGATAATGTATCCAGATACGACTATTACTTGGCAGCGATTTAAGGAACTTTTTAACGAGAAATACTTTCCTGATGCTATGAAAGACGCAAAGATGGAAGAATTCATGTCCTTGAAACAAACTGGAAGTGTAACTGAATATGTACACAAGTTTGATCAAGTCTCTCGCTTTGCCCCGCACATGGTAAGCAATGAGTCTTTAAAAGTAAAACGTTTTATTCAAGGATTAAGGGCGGAGATATTTAAAGATGTCAACCTTCACACTTCGCGGAACACCCCATTTGCTGCGGTAGTGGAAAAAGCCCTTAAAAGGAGATTGGGGAACAAAAGATTTCTAAAGCTCAAGAATATCGGAGAAGGTTCATCCATGCAACACAATCGATGGAGAATAAACAGCTACCACCACAATTTCAATTGACTGGATCGAAGCAACCAATGACTGCTGACACTCGCAGTGGAGCGTCCAAATTTATTAAAAGAGAGCCAGTGAACATAACAACTATACCTACCATACCTACGTGTCCCACTTGCAAGAAAACACATACTGGAGAATGTCGACTAAAGTAATGACTTGTTTCAAGTGCGGACAAGCTGGTCATTTCATCAAAGATTGCCCTAAAAATGGCCAGGATCAACCAAAAGCAGTTGCTCGAGTTTATGCCATGACAAAGGAGGACGTAGAAGGAAATGCAGCTGTAATAACAGGTGTGCTTCTAATTTCTGAAGTACCTTCTTTTATATTAATTGATTCTGGTGCAACCCATTCTTTTATATCCCTTATTTATTCAAAGATATTAAATAAGATGATAGAACCTTTATAGCATAAATTGGGAGTAGCTACACCATCGGGTACTATAATGTCTGCTAACTCTGTTATCCGAGGGTGCAATGTTCATATCAGAGATAGAAGATTGGAAGCAGACCTGACCATTTTGACAATGCAAGATTACGACGTAATTCTCGGCATTGATTGACTAACCAGACACCATGCAACTATTGATTGTCATAAAAAGATCGTAAAATTTCAATTGTCGAGAGATGAACCATTCTTATTTTATGGCAATAAAAAGGGTTCAAGAATTCTAATTATATCATCTTTGCATGCACAAAAGCTATTAAACGCTGGATGCTTTGGATTCTTGGCAAGCGTTGTGTACACCCAAAGTGAGAAAGCAACGACCCTAGACAAAACACTAATAGTTCATGAATATCTCGATGTCTTTCCAGATGATTTAACAAGTTTGCCACCTACTAGAGATATAGAATTCAGCATTGATATTTTACCTAGAACATCACCAATTTCTAAAGCCCCATACAAAATGGCGCCAACTAAATTAAAAGAATTGAAGATCCGACAAGACGAGTTGCTAGAAAAGGGATTTATTCGATCGAGCTTTTTGCTCTAGGGAGCACCCGTATTATTTGTGAAAAGGAAGGATGGATCTATGAGGATGTGCATTGATTATCGGGAATTAAATAAAATCACTATCAAGAACAAGTACCCACTCCCAAGAATCGACGACTTGTTTGATCAATTAAAGGTGCTGGAGTTTTCTCAAAAATAGATCTTAGATTCGGCGACCATCAGCTAAGAATTAGAGATGATGATATATCCAAGACGGCATTTAAGACGAGATATGGCCACTATGAGTTTCGAGTTATGCTTTTTGGATTGAGTCATTGTAATACCCAGAAATTTCTGGTAACGAGTGTAGCCTTAGAAAGGTTATGGGAAATTCAATTAGCAAGAGTTGTATTAGGCATTTAAATATGAAATTGGAGTGGATGAAGTATGGTGGAAGAGTTTGACAATTCAAACTTACTTGTGATTGGTTTAGAATTTTTGGGTTGAAAAGTCCAAGTATTTAAACCAATCAAATTCAAGTAAAATGTGTGAATGAAAAAGGAAGAAAGAGGTGATATTAATGTAGCTTTTCACGTTTGAATTAAAGAGTAAGAGGGTGGGTTAAAATTCAAATTTAAAAAGAATGGAGGAGGAAAATTAAAAGTAAAAGAAAATTTTGGTTTAAGTGTGATTTTTCATTTCTTCTTCTTCTTCATTTCGGCTCTCTCTCCCTATCCTCCATAGCTGCCCTTCCTCCTCCTCATTTCTTCAATTTCTCAAGTGATTTTAAGGTAAATTCACATGGGTTTTGGTTTTTATAACTTTAGGTGAAGTTTGTGAGTGATTTTGATGAGTTTTAAGTGGTTTTAGTGGGAGTATGAAAACCCTAACTTGGTAAGTCCGAAAATTTGATTATCATTGAGGGTTTTCTTCCACTTTTGGTTATTTAATACTTGATTATGTTAGTTTAGGTTGTTTGAGTGATTAGATTGTGAATTGGAAGTTAAATACACAAAACAGGTTTTTATGCAAAAAGTGTACCGATTCTGTTCCTTGATTTTCGGATTGGCTAAGTGAGTTGTTTTTTTAAATTGAGTGTTTCAATAGATAGTAGACGTGTAGAGGTTTCCGAATTGGGGTGGCACGTCAAAATCCGTTGAAAAACGAGAGAGTTATGACCGATTGAAGTCGGGCGGTGAAAATTGGTGGAATTTCGGGTTTAGGGCTTATAGTTTAAATTAGTTTGTATAGTTGGTTAAAAATGTGGTTAGTTTTAAGTTTAAGTGTTCCTTAGATTTTCTTAAGTTGATGCTAAGTTATTTTCTCTCTATTTATTATGTTGTTTAGCGAGTAATTTTACGGGACAAAGTGAATAAGCAAGTGCCGAGCAGGAAGTCAGGTAAGTAGAAGACGTTTGTGTTTTGCCTTCGGGCCTACACCACGGAACGGTAGGATTTATTTTGTGATAATTGTTGTTGGTTGTTTGTTGTTTGTTGTTTGGTTGTTTTCTTTGTTGGTTAAGCATTGTTGGTTGTTTGTTGTTTGTTGTTTGGTTGCCTCCTTTGTTGATTAGGCATTTTATTGAGACAGAAATTGATAAGTTGAAAGGCAATGTGGCAATATGGTTTTGTGGAGTTGCATTAGGGTAGCATCTGGGAGGAACTCTAGTGGAGTTGCCAAGTCGCGTTAAGGTGGTACCTGCGAGGGACTATAGTTGAGTCGCCCAGTCGCGTTAGGGTAGCACCTGCGAGGGACTCCGGGGGAGTTGCCCAGTCGCGTTAAGGTGGTACCTGCGAGGGACTATAGTTGAGTCGCCCAGTCGCGTTAGGGTAGCACCTGCGAGGGACACCAGGGGAGTTGCCCAGTCACTTTAAGGTGGTACCTGCGAGGGACTATAGTTGAGTCGCCCAGTCGTGTTAGGGTAGCACCTGCGAGAGACTCTAGGGGAGTTGCCCAGTCGCGTTAAGATGGTACCTGCGAGGGACTATAGTTGAGTCGCCCAGTCGCCTTAGGGTAGCAACTGCGAGGGACTCTAGGGGAGTTGCCCAGTCGCGTTAAGGTGGTACCTGTGAGGGACTATAGTTGAGTCGCCCAGTCGCGTTAGGGTGTGACACGGGATCTCCTAGAGAAAAGAATCCGTGTTCAAACCCACAAATATTCAAGAAGTGCTCGGGTGACTAGTGTTGTGCAAACTTAAAATAAAGAGAGGAAAATAATAGAAATAAAGTGCAAGAAACTAAATTAATGCTAGATGATGGAATAGCCGAGAGTTAGATGTTAGATGATGGCATGAAGCATGAAGAAAAAAAAATTAAAAGAAAGTGAAGAGAAAAGTGGAAGAAGAAGTAATGGAATGAAGGAAATAAAAATGCAATAAAATAAAGGTGATTTGTGTGGCTGAAATTTAGAGAGTGAATGTGGGTGAAATGTGAAGACAATAAAATAAAGAATACCCTTGGCGGATCCGTAGAGCGATCTTACGGGTTAAGCTCTCGGATAAACGTTTTCCGGGAGGAAAACGACCACCGTAGGCTGGAATTTCCGTCCTCAATCCTAATCCCAATGGAAAAGGTGAGGGAATAGCTAAGAGCTATCCTAGCAACCCAAGCTAGGTTAGCAATGGAGGGCTACTCCACTTGGTTCAAAGAACCAAGGAAAAACTCTAAAGGTTACCCACCTTAGAAGAGAGAAATAGAAATTTCATAAATGAGCAAAAAATTGTCATACATGCACCAATGCCATGAATTTATAGAGTTCCTAGGGTGGATTAGGGTTTCCATAAGGATGAATGAATGGTGGCATTGGATGAAAAATGATGGATGGCCAAGATCAAGGCAAACAAGCACACATCCTAGGGAGGAGATGAATGTCATGCCTAAATGGATCAATGGAGAGAATCTTGCCACATCATCAATCCATGTTGCCACTAACTCTTGTACTTGCAAAAATCATACCTTTAAATGTTGGCTCTTCTTTGGGCCATGGTTTCCTTTGGGCTTGATCTTGTGAAGGTCTTTTTTCTTTGAATAATTGGTTGAATTTCTTCAACCCATAATCCACCAACATACATCTAACCCTAACCACACAATCTAATGCATGATGCAATTATATAATTCATACGATAAAGGGGAATGTATGCCAAATAAGTTTAAAAAATAAAAATTACAAATTTAACGGGCCGGGAAGACAAATTCTCATAGGCCACTTGGTGACTTCTTCCATGCGCTCCAAGTGCATTCTTTCCTCAAAAATATTCCTATAAAAAGAGAAAATACGTAATAAGTAGAGAGATGATAAAAAGCTTGGGACTTTACTAATTTTTCTTTTAATTTCAACCCGAGGCACGTCAGGGTGGCACCTGCGAGGGACCCAGGGGAGTTGCCCAGTCGCGTTAAGGTGGCACTTGCGAGGGACTTTACACCTGCGAGGGACTCCATGGGAGTTGCCCACTCGCGTTAGGGTGGCACCTGCGAGGGACACTGTGGGAGTCGCTCAGTCGCGTTAAGGTGCGAGGTTAGCATGTGTGATGGGTTCTATGAAAGTTAGAAGGAATGGAAACAAAACCAGAGCAACTGAGGGTTAGAAATCGCATGTGTTAGGGTTACGTGTGAGAGTTGTGGAGCATTGTGCATGTTTCTCTTTGTTATCCCCTGCTTGCTAAGCGTAAGCTTACGTGTGTGTGTGTGTTCTGTGGTGTAGGTGACGGGGTGTTTACAGTTGAGGTTGATGAGGAAGATCAGGCCTAGGCGCAGTCGAAGATTCACGGGGCATGCCGGTGCGGGCAGTTGTCGGGGCGTCTCAACCATGGTCTTTGGGGAGTTGTGAGTTACAGTTATTTTGGTATGGTTTTGATGTTTTTGGTTGGTGATTGGGAGATTTTGTATAGATATTATTTTGTATTATATGTTTTGAGAAAAGTTAGAAAAGTGGAGAGTTTTGATATGAGGTATCTGTAGATATTTTCGTAATTATTTTGGAGGTTTGGGAGTCGGTTGGGTTGTGGATAATATTGGTTGTACTTATTTGGGATTTTAAACTAGTTTTATTTATGGTTTTAATTGCATGTTTTGGTTTATCGAAATTTAGGCGTTTTACCGCCCGTTTTGATTTTAAAGTAAATAATGTCGAGTTTATTTGTTTACAAGTTTTTATTAATATTTTCTTAGTCGAGATTTTAACGAAAAATATTTTAAATTACGTTTTAAACGCGGGGTTGGTTAGCAAAGTAGCGCACCGAGCCGGGATGGGTTCGGGGGCGTTACAGTAATGCCTCGGCCGCCTTTATAGATTTAATGAATCAAATATTCAAGAAATTCTTAGATGAATTCGTAATTTTTTTCATCGACAATATTCTCATCTATTCGATGAGTAAGGAAGAGCATGAAAGGCACATGCAAATTGTTTTATCAATTTTGAGGCACGAGAAATTATATGCAAATATCTCCAAGTGTGAATTTTGGATGGAGAATGTCACTTTTCTAGGACACGGTATTTCAAAGAAGGGTATAGCAGTGGACCCAGCGAAGATAGAAGCTGTTAGTAAATGGCCTCAACCAAGGAACGCAGCTGAAATAAGGAGTTTTCTTAGTCTGGCAGGATATTATCGAAGATTCATAGAAGGATTCTCAAGTTTAGCCAACCCGCTTACGAAGCTAACCAAGAAAGGTGTCAAATATTTATGGACTGAAGAATGCGAACGAAGCTTTCAGGAGCTAAAGAAGAGACTGATATCGGCACCTATACTTACTATACCATCTGAATCAGGAAAATTTGTGGTGTATAGTAATGCCTCAAAGTATGGACCCAGATGTGTACTTATGCAAAAAGGAAAAGTTGTAACTTTTGCCTCGAGACAGTTGAAGGAACACGAGAAGAACTATCCAACTCATGATTTGGAGCTTGCAGCGGTAGTTCATGCAATAAAGATTTGGAGACATTATCTTTATGGAGAAAGATGCAAAATTTATACGGATCACAAAAGTCTGAAATATTTTCTAACTCAGTATAATCTAAACATGAAACAACGCAGATGGTTAGAATTGGTAAAAGACTACGACTGTGAAATTATTTATCATCCTGGCAAAGATAATGTTGTAGCTGATGCATTAAGTAGAAGAGCATCGTCTCAAATTTCATCGTTGCAGTTGATTCCAGGACAGCTAACTAAGGAGATGCAAAAATCTAACATCGAAATTGTACCATTTGGTCTATTAGAGAGATTGTCTGCTATGACGCTTCAGCCAAGTTTGTTTGAGCAAATAAAAGATAAGCAATGCGGCGATACATTTATTTGCAAGGTGAAAGAAGATTTGGAGGCTGGAAGAGTTTCTAAATTTTCCATATCTGATGGTGGGATTATTCAGTTCAAAAAGAGATGGTGTATACCAAATAATGCTGAATTAAAGAAAACTATATTGGAAGAAGCACACTCAACCCCTTACTCGGTACATCCTGGTGCAACCAAAATGTATCAAGATTTGAAGCAACATTATTGGTGGCGAGGATTAAAATTGGACGTGGCCAAATTTATTGAAATATGTCTTACATGCCAATAAGTCAAAGCGAAACATCAACGAACTACTGGCATTTTACCACCGTTATTTTTACCCCAGTGGAAATGGGAACATATCATGATGGATTTTGTTGTTGGACTTCCAAGATCAATTAAAAATTATGACTCTATTTGGGTAATAGTTGACAGGCTGTGAAAATCGACACATTTTATTCATGTACGGACTACCTTTAATATGGATCAATATGCTCAGCTCTATGTTCAGGAGATTATCAGACTTCATGGCACTCCCATTTTTATCGTGTCAGATCGAGATACCTGTTTTACCTTCAAATTCTGGAAGAGCTTGCAAAAAGCAATGGGCACTCAGTTAAATTTCAGTACAGCTTTCCACCCTCAAACGAATGGGCAGTCAGAAATAATGGTTCAAACCTTGGAGGACATGTTAAGAGCTTGTGCTGTCAATTTTCAAAAGAATTGGTGTAAAAATTTACCACTAGTAGAGTTTCCTTATAACAATAGTTACCTGGCTTCAATTGGAATGACGCCTTATGAAGCACTTTATGGAAGAAAATTTAGATCCCCGGTACATTGGGATGAGGTTGGTGAAGGCATTCTTGTTGGACCTGATATTTTGAGACAAACTGCCGAGATTGTTACTTTAATTACTAAGAGGATTCTTGTATCACAAAGTAGACAGAAAAGCTATACAGATCGAAGAAGGAGAAAATTAGAATTTGCTGAAGGTGATCAAGTATTCTTGAAAGTCTTGCCAATGAAAGGTGTGACGCAATTTAGAAAAAAGGAAAAACTGAGCCCAAGATACATTGGCCTATTTACAATTACAGCCAGAATTGGTGAAGTTACTTACAAACTAAATTTTTCATATTCACTCAAGCAGGTTCACAACGTGTTTCGCATGTCAATGCTGAGGAAATACGTTCCAGATCCTTCACATGTTTAACCAATGAGATCGGAAGGATTTGTTCTCAACCCTAACTTATCCTACGAAGAGAGACCGATTCAAATTCTGGAATCAGAAGAAAGGAAGTTACGGAATAAGAAGATCTCACTTGTAAGAGTTCTATGGAAGAATCAAAACGTTGAATAGGCAACTTGGGAAAAAGAAGAAGAAATGAGAAAGATCTATCCTGAGCTTTTCAAGTGATTCTTTAAATTTTGAGGACGAAATTTCTTTTAAGGAAGGTAGATTGTAACATATGAAAAATGTGGAGTCGACAATTTTGAATAAAAAGAAGAGTTTCCTTCCAGCCCGAAAATTTTGACAAACCCTAAATTAGCCAATGAATTTGATGAGGAAGAGACGTCTTCCAGTGGAGGAGCTTCCCCTATAAATAGGGTAACTCGGTGAGGGAGAAATCACAAAAAAATAAAATAAAGCTCTTACCTCGCCAGAAACGCCATGCCAAACTTCCAATGAAAAAACTTCCTCTTGGCCGAACATCCTCCAGTAAAAATCCCCTTCGACCGAAACCTTCTCTGTGCGACCTAGCTCCGTTGTCGATCGGCCGAACACTGACACGAAGACCTCCCTCTCTCTCGGCCTCTCGATCTCTCTCTCCCCTTCTCTCTGTTCTCTGCTTGCACGAAGGAGCAAAATAGAGAAGGAGGGTTCATTTTTTTAAAAAACTGAACCGGTTCTTTTAAAAACCTGAACCATACCGGTTCTTTTCAACCTAAACCGAACCGGCCCAAAGCTAAATTTTTTGGTATCATTAAAGGACGCTCAATCGATCCGAAAATTCAATGATTCGACTTTATTGGTAAGGAAAATTTTACCCTTATTAATTTCAATAATTATTTTTGGGTAAAATAAGAAATTTAAACCTCCCCAATTTTTAGGCAAAGAAGATTAATCCAACGCTTAGAGAAAAATACCTACGATCCTATTCCCTCTATATCTCGAATCTAGGTAAGTAAAACACTAAGTTTTAAATGTTTTGGAAGTAGGCTCTACATTATGAAACATATATTAAATTATTTTCTTTAAAGTATTTTATTATTCAATTATGTTATTATTTGGACACGCATGTATAGGTATGTAGAAAGATAAAAAAATAATAGGACATGATGTATGCGTGTATGAAATGCATGAAAACGAATGGAATTGACGGAACGCATGAAATGGCTGATGAAACTTTATGAGGGTAAGAAACCACTAGTTTTCTGAAAGCCTGAACTCATGGTTATTGAGATGGCTGATGAAACTTTATGAGGGTAAGAAACCGCTAGTTTTCTGAAAGCCTGAATGCATGGTAAGGATCGAGAAATGAGTCTCATCCAGTATGTAACTTTTAAAGCATGAAATTGAGTAATGTATGCAATTAAAGTCACATGCACGTGTTTTTACTTACTGAGTTTATCTCACATAGTAGTTTTGTGATGTAGGTGAATTTCTATTAGAAGATGAAATGACGCTGATCGGGAATCCTCCAGAGGCAGCCGAGTATACAGAGGAAGATGTGGTTGTTGAGTAACAAATTAAAGTTATGAGTTTATCATTTTAAAAAGCTATTTTATATTGAGTGACATTTAACCTTGGTTTGATTTCAGTTGTAATAATTAATTTCATCAACTGTTAAATTTTATCAATTACGTTATTATGTTTAAAATTTATTAATGAAGTTTTTACTTAATATGTGTTTAATATTTAATTTTCTAAATATTTATTGATAGACATTTCAAGGTTTCCACTTAATAAATAATTTTTCCTATTTTCAAGGATTTTGAATTAATTAAATTATGATTTTATAACGATCCAATTTAACCTAATTTGCAAATCGATTTGAGAAAAATTTTAGGGTTTCAAATTGGGGAAAACAAATTTGGGGATTTTAAATTGGGGTCATTACAGCTCTTCCTCACGTCATGGCCGAAATATTTCTCGTAGAACTGTAACGCCCCAAATTTAATAAACCTGGTTTGTTCATCCAAATACCTTGACTGTATTTAGAAAATTCTGGGGAAAAATTTAAAATTTTCACTCAACGGCTAAAATTCAAAATTTATTTAAAAACATCAAAAACTTGCAGCGGAAAGGTATTTGTGCAAAATAGAGTTAAAACAAAACGCAAAAACAATACTTTAATAACAATCAAAATAATAGAAAACAATCGACCAAAAGAGCCGAGGGCATAAAGGTGTTGAATAATTAAATGTCTTAATTTCGAACACATCTTCCACTAAATAGTCTCAGCGGTAGAGACAGAAACATAACACATCTTCCGCTAAACAGTCTCAGCGGTAGAAGAAGAGACAGAACGCATCCTCCGCTAAACAGTCTCAGCGGTGGAAGCAGAGACAGAACGCATCCTCTGCTAAACAGTCTCAGCGGTGAAAGCAGAGACAGATCGCATCTTCCGCTAAACAGTCTCAGCGGTGGAAGCAGAGACAGAACACATCTACTGATAAACAGTCTCAGCGGTGGAAGTAGAGACAGAACACATCTACCGATAAATAGTCTTAGCGGTGGAAGCAAAGACAGAACACGTCTAGCGATTTCGAGTATCCACCGATCACCTCTGCCGAACGACATCCACCGATCGACATCTGCCAATCACTTCTACCGAACGACAACATCACAACACGTAAACCATTACCCTCTAAGCAAATGAACAACTCTGATTACTAAAAGACTCATAAATTTTTACTGTAATCATTCAAAACAACTTGACTTCATGAAAACGCTCGAAATCCAGTAAGAATCACAGTTAAAATCAACAATGTACCACTATCAGAGTAACTAGAGAAAAACATAACAAAAATATTAAAACAACCACTGTCTTAAGAATCCTCCGCATACTTCGACAAAACATCAATTCATTCAGACTTCCCATACTGATATTAGTTAAACCGCCTCACCAGTGCACCAAACCGCAGCTTAGATGCGCTCCATCAACTTCACCTATCCTTCTGTAAACTCAGAGAAATCACCTGTTGAAACCTCAGCACCTACATCACAAAACTCATCTATTAGCCTAATGCTAAATAAGTAGAGCAAATATGAAATTAAATGCTAAATTCATAAATCCTAATCATGCAGTTTCTACTTTCACATCTCAGTTGCATTTATGTTCGTTCTCTGACCTGCTCCCTCTGCTCGATGGGAAGCGGATCAATTTTTCCAAAGTCATACATCCTCTTACTCGATTAAGGGGCGGATTAGTTCCCTTAATAGCTGATCTGATCCCTCTGTTCGATGGGAGGTGGATCAATTTTCCCAAAGTTATACATCCTCTTACTCGATTAAGGGGCGGATTAGTTTCCTTAATAGCTGATCTGATACAAATTCTATTCTTACCTTACCATGCTCTTACATGTAAATTTATTTTCGTATTCTTTTAAAACATGATGCATGACATACTGAAAACATTCAAACATGCATAAACCTACTGTTTTGTGACGTAGTCCCAAAGGCACACACATACTCTACTTACCTGGCTTCTTGGAAAAGCTTGGTTGCAAACTACTTCTAGGTTTTGCTCAAATCTAAAACCGTAGACAAGGTATTAGTTAGATCTTTGCTAAACTTCATTCTAAACTATCCATAAATCTAAGGAAACTAGTTGGAAGCTCTGTTCCTCGAGCATTCCCAAATCATCACAAAACCCGAACTCAGCTCTCACTCACGGCATTCCCAAAACACACTTCTACAAGCTCCCCTATCATCTATAATCACTAAACAGCATGAAAACTAAAATAAAGCTCACCTAGGCTGAAGAAATCGGAGGGGAAATTGCTGAGAGGAATCTGCTCTGCTGAGTTGAGCTGAATGCCAAATGAGGAAATGAGAAACAGTGGCGGCTAAACCTTCATTAACCCTCCATTTATAACTCTTGCTTCACAATTACACTTATGCCCTTGACTAACCAACTTTAACCTATTTAAGCAACCAATCAAATTTTACTTAATTCTATAAAAATAAAAGTCACAAAATGATACTATTAAAATCAAGGCTGACAATTACCGGTTGCTATAAGAACACCCTCTTAAATTGATCCCAAGTCATCTCCATTGCCGCAGTCGTCGTCTGAATAGTGTCCCACCAAAATCCCCCATCCTTGGTGAGATGAAACACGGCACACGTAACTTTCTTACTTTCCTCCATTTCTGCATAATTGAACATCCTTTCTATTGTTCGGATCCAATACTCAGCGTGCGTTGTGTCCGTAGATTGTCCATTGAACACTGGCGATCAGAGTCGTCGAAACATGATGCATGAGGAAGCTAAACATACATAAAACATACAACATAACCTAACGTTCCGTGATGTAGGCTCGAAGGCAACACACATGCAACACTATTTACTTGGCGTCCTTGGCAAACTTATTCGGTTCGTTCACTTAACCTTGCAACTAGATAACCTATCAACGTAAACATCAACATTAACATCCACTTTCCGTAGCCCTTAAACCCATTACATTAACATAGCATAATCAACTCCATACGTCCATAAAAAAATCTCAAGTCCATAACGTAATCAATAAGGGTATACAAACACTTTCATTAGTTCCAAGCATCCAATATGCATTCGAACGGTTAACCAACTCAAACAACCCAAGGATCATAAAACCGAACTTAACATAACCTTTCTCGTGACTTAAACTCCATTAACACCAATCTCATCCAAAAATCTCAGATTTTCTCACTATTTTTACACTAAAATTCAAACAGTCATAACTCTCTCAATCCTTATCTGTTTTCGACGATTCAACATGTTTCAGAAATCTTATATCGTCTAGTTTAGCATAGAATATTTCATTTATAGAAAACAAATCAGAAACAAGGCCAGAACATCAAAAATCGTGGGTGTCCTGTGTTCTACCGATTTTCATGCCCAAAAATCCAAATTTCGTGTAACACGCTTAGTTTTCCATTTTCACCCAATCAAACCCTTAGAATAGTTTCCTAACATGTATTAGCTTCAAACAAGGGGAAAATCACAAACCCTAACTCAAAATCCTTCACCGAAAATCAACATTCATTAACCTACATCAACAAAACTAACCAATCCAAGTCCAAGCTTACCTTTGTGACAAAAAGAGGAAGAAAAACTGGTGAGGGTGTCGCTTGAATCGTCGGCATGAGAGGAGCGTCGCCTGGAGAAGAGAAGCAGAAGAAGAAGAAGAAGAAGAAGAAGAAAGAATGAGGGGGTGGCGCTGCTACGTAGAGAGAGAGAGAGAGAGAGAGAGAGAGAGAATGTGTTTGGCAACTAGGATAGGGGAAACTTCCTCGAGAAGTTTCGTTATTTTGACTTAAAATCTCGTACGTTTTAACTCTCTCTTTTTCGCTCTATTTTCTTTAAACTCTTAAATTTTTGGTGTCCAATTTCCAATAAAACGTACATTGCATTTCTAGCAAATTTCTTTCGTACAACGAATTTTAGGGACAATTTATCGTATGTTCTCGGGTGTTATAGAGGCAGTGAACATGCAGTAAACATAAACTCACTTTATCGTATGTTCACCGCCTCTTTGTCTTGGAATAAATCTCATTTAATATATGTTTCGCTCCATCAATCTTGGAAGATCCATCAATGTGATTGAATATTCCACTCTTTTCATAATCTAACGAAACATATTTTGACAACTTTTCCAAAGCTGTCTTCTAAAAATTAAGCTTTGCGATGCCCTTCTGGTCTGAAGAAGCCGATATAACAAATTACAACCCGAATATAGTCATACATTTCTTCGTCCATAGCCGTGTGTAGAAGATTCCTGCACATAATGAAAACTATATTAAGGAAAATAATGAAAGTGTGTTTATGAGAAAAAAGAGTTGAAATGTACCTATGTCCCTTCAAATGTGTGGAAACCCATAAATGTGTCTTGGGAAGCAGAAGCGGAAGCAGCACCTGTAATGGATCCCCTGTCAAGACAAGTACGACTATTATGCTCCTTACGCCGACATATACGTCACGTCATCCTAGATTTCTTCTTAGAAATTGCTGACCTCGACGGCTCATCGACATTGTGCACTCTATTATTACTTCGGTCTACCAGGTTGGTGCCTTCTCTCGGGCAGAATGATTGGGTTCATTTCATGTACGGGCGGCCACATGTCCATGCCACTAATAGGATGAATGAAGTTTGAGTACACTCTACATATGTCGCCCGGTGATAGTGTCGATGAACAAAATTTTCTCGTGCCAGTCACATAAATGCATGCATGGAATGGAATGGACGCATGGAATTCAAGTAAACTCCCACCTGCAATAATTACACGCGCCTGCATTCCGGTCGACAACATATTGTTCGTTACCATTGCCGCCTCAAATCGTGCATCTCCCGCTAACACAGCATTCCAATTTTAAGTTGCACGTTCTAACTTCCCAAGTTTTTTCTATATCTTAGGACATAGGAGGTCTATTGACGAGAGCATTTTCTCGTATTTTTTTACAATGCGAGTCATCAAGAACTTTCGAATTATCTCGAACATGGTCAAGATCGGTTTGTCCTTGGCCAGAAATAGAACTGCATTGAACGACTTGCATAAATTATTCAAGCCCATATCTGTAACACCCGGTTTCTATTAACCAATTTATCTTTTTCATTTTTTAAAAAATTAAAATTTGAGTGATTTAGTGATTAGGTTAATAAGTAAAGGAGTAAGGATAAAATGGTAAATTAAAATTTATTGTGGATAACGTATTTAAGGAAAGGTTTAATGAGGTTTAGCCGCCACTATTTCTCCATTTTCCTTCTCGGTATTCAGCTCAAGCTCAACAGAGCTCCAAGTGATTTTCCCCTCCGATCTATATTTCCTCAAACCAGGTAGGTTTTCCCTTCGTTTTCTCGAGATTTAGTGGCTAGAGAGCAGAGAGAGTGCAAGGTGTGTATTTTTGAGAATGCTGTGAGTGAGTTGAGTTCGGGTTAGTGTTGAATCAAGAATGTGCGATGATCCGAACTTCTAAACTAGCTCCTTAGGGTTGTGAATGGTGTAGGATGAGGTTTAGCGAAGATCTGAATGGTATTTTTTTTATGACATTAGGTGAACAGGGCTTCCAAAGTAGTTGAAACCGAGCGATTTCCAGGAGACCAGGTAAGTGAGGTTTGCTTGCGCCTTCAGGCCTACATCACAAAACATTAGGAATATGTTTATTTGAATGTGTCTGTTTGTTATGCATCATGTTTTAAAAATATACGAAAATGAATTTGAATGCATGTTGGCATGGTAAGGAATGAACATAATGAAACAGCTATGCGAAACAGATTTACTGTTAATGGAAGTAATCCGCCCCTTAATGAGACAGTGGATATTTAGACTTTGGGAAACTTGATCCGCTTCCCATCGAACAGGGGGATCAGAAACAGCTATGTGAATCAGATTTACTGTTAAGGGAAGTAATCCGCCCCTTAATGAGTCAGTGGATATTTATACTTTGGGAGGAGTGATCCAACTCCCAATTTCACAGGGAGATCAGATCAGAACGATGCATTTGCAACTGAGATGAGAAAGTAAAACTGCATACCTAGGAATTTATGATTCAGCATTACATTACATTATTGCTTTACTTACCTAGCATTAGGCTAATAGATGAGTTTTGTGATGTAGGTGAGGAAGCGACAGCAGGTAGTGTTTACTGAGTTAGCTGAGGACTAGACTGGTTGGAGGAGTGCAACTTTGCAACAATCTGGAAATTGATGGGGCGGTTTAACTGATGTCAGTTGGTGTGAAGGTTTAGTTGACTATGTTTCAATTTAAGTATGTTGAGTTTTCATGACAGTAGTAGTTTCAATGTTTTGAATACGTTTTGAGATTTTTCTGATAATAACGTTCTGTTAGGATTTAATGTTGGTACTCACTGGGTTTTAGTAATGTAATGGTTTGAATTGTTTCTGAATGGTCTCAGTGAAGTGAGTAAATTCCTTTCTGTAGTTAGAGTTGTGTTTGTATACTAAGGAGTAGTTGAAATGTCGCTATATTCTCTATCGGTACATGATGTCTATCGGTAGATGTTGAGTTGTTGTTCTGTTGTCCATCGGTGGATGTTGTGTGTTTTGTTCACTGATAGATGTTGGCGGATTGAATCATCCGGCTGACGTCATCGGTTGATGTGTGTAGGAAATGTGTGTTTTTGGTCTATCGGAGGACGTCTTTTGTAAAAGCCATCGGATGATGTCTTTTTGTTAAAGTCATCGGATGATGTCTTCAGTGGAATCCATCGGATGATGTAGAATGTAATTTGTCATTTAGTGACCGGTGGATGTCGAGTGTTAAATCCATCGGATGATGTAGAATGTAATTCTTCGTTTAGTGACCGGTGGATGTCGAGTATTAAATCCATCGGATGATGTAGTAGAAGTTTTGTCGTTTAGCGACCGGTGGATGTCGTTTGTTAAACCTATCGGATGATGTCGAGTACTTTAACTATCGGTGAATGAGAGTAATATGTTCTATCGTTTCGTCACGGAAGGAGCCTTCTGCTATCTGTTTCAGTTTCTTACGTTGACTTTGCTCAGCGGCAGATGCGTTTGACCTTTGCAACTTTTAAAGTATTTCGCAATTTAAACCTTTATTTCTTTTGACCGATTATTCCTTAACATCCAAACCAATTATTCAAGCAATGTTCTATGGTTTTGTTTAACTCTAGTTTTGCTCAAATGATTTCCGCTGCAAGTCTTTAAACGTTTTGAGGTTTTAGAAAATGTCAAATTTTGACTTTCGAGCGAAGTTTTAAATTTAGACCAAAGTTTCTTAGTTATGTTCGAGCTTTGAGTAACGAATCGGGTTTATAAAAATTCAAGGGCGTTACAATATTGCACTTGAGAATCGAGAAAAACACATGACTAGCCCAATAGCTAGGCGGTGTTCGTTGAAGCCATGCGTGGGCATCCGAGTTAATTTGATGAAATTTTCTCATTTCTATCTCAGAATGAAAATTTGTGGTTGCCCAGGCCGCATTTCATATTGCATTTTGAATGCTCTGCCTCAGTATTGGCTTTTGAAGTTTGCGTACATATGCTAGAAGCAGTAGCGATGTTCGGCTAAACCTAATTCTTCCTCCACAGCACGCGACAAGTCCTAATATGTGAAAAACAAAATAAAGTCAACATAAAAAAATATAACGATCACAATGCCTCAATATTTGTGTTTGGAATATAATAAAAATTGTAGGAACAATAATAAAAATACCACCGCTGTAAAACGTGGAGAGTACTGGTCAGGATAATTCCCAAGAAAGATTGTACTGGACAATCTCCTAGACAGAATTACCTTTCCAAGTAAATTCTCAGGAAAGGCTGGAGGGATCACAAATGATCCCACTTAAAATATAGTCTCCTAGACAGAACTTCTTTACGCAATACACTTACACCACTAAATAAGCGGTACGAGAAAAAAATAACAAATGTGATCTGACACAATTGTACCTTTTGTTGATCCGACACAATTGTCAATCCGCGTCCATCTAGAGTATCTATGTCTTCCTTCAATATTTGTAAAAACCACTTCCATGAGTCTGTGCACTGCGACTCCACATTGGCAACGGCAACAGGATATATGTCATCATCGTCATCAATACTGACAGTTGTGAGTAATTAGCCGGAGCAAGAGCCCTTCCAATGACAACCATCCAAACAGATAATAGGTCTGTCATACACATGTACATTCTTTCAAATACATTCTAGCCGTAGCCCACCAAGTAACCATGTATTTTCACTCTGCTACCCCGATTTGATCTAAATATTTCTGCTGCGTACGAATGTAGTAGCTTGAATTGTTCATCTCCCCTTCTGTCATTAAGTTTTTGAGCATCGCTTCTTGCTCTTCTGGCAAGACTAGGTGTCACGCCCCTAAAACTGTACCCGTATTTCCTGTACTATTTTTTTTTTTTCCTAATATCTTTAACTAAACTCGAGGCGGAACCTAAACCTAAATCGAAACCAGAATCGAAATCGGAATTGAAATCTAACTTTAAAATCATTTAAAACAATTAAATAAAACTATATTGAAACTAATTTAAATTAAAATAAAAGGGGAGGGCAGAATTGACATTCTGCCCGAGAAAGAGAGCAGTGATCGCGCGCGCAGCGCCCGATCGCTGGCAGCTATCGCGGCCTTCACGCCCGATCGCTGACCTTCGCTTCTCTGCTTCTTTCTCTCCATGCTTTCTATACTTATGCTGTAACGACTCTAAAACTATACCCATACTTTCCCTTAATTACCGTACAAATTTTTCATTTTTTATTCACACATTATGCGGAAACTAAACCATTTTAAAAAAAAAACATTTAAAGTTTCTATTAAATAAACTATGATTTAAAACAGTTAAATTAAATCCTTTAAATCAATTAAGTTAAGTAAAACAAAATAAAACATTGGGAGGGCCATAATGTAATTCGGCCAGGGAGAAGAAGCAGCGACTGGTCGCTGACCAGCGACCAGTCTCAGCGCACGATCGCTGAGCAGCATGTCTGCCCAGCGATCGGGCGCTGGCATACTGCCAGCGACCAGTCGCTGGCAGCTCCTTGCTGCCAGCGATCCGTCGCTGGTAGCTCCCTTGCTGCCAGCGATCGGTCGCTGGCAGCTCCCTTGTTGCCAGCGCTTGATCGCTGGCAGCCATTCAGCTGCCAGCGATCGATCTCTGCACTCCTTGTAGCGATCCTATGCCTTCTTTGATTGTCATTGCTCTCAGCTTTTCATTCACAATTGATCTCTGGAATCCAGAGAGCAGAATACTTAAAAATTTTCAACCAATACTCTCTGGAAATCGAATTCCAGAGAGTAAACTTCATATATCTAATGCCTTTTATCATCAAATACAGCAATCAAATTAGAAATTAAACTCAACCAAAACTTTCTAAATTCAACCCAATCTTAGCGGACTTTGCAAAATCCAACTGCATGGATAGCCCTAAAAACCGAGCCTATCCGTAACCAATCAAAACATTTCTATAACGTTAAATAAAGCTTTAAACCAAAACGTTTTACCAATCAGTTTATAAAAACCTTAAAAACTTCAGTAAGTAAACCTAACGTCTATCAGAACCAAGCATCCTATAATTTCTATACAAGTTAACCAATACATCCCAAAACCCTCAAAACTCTGTACATACTTCCCACGGGTCGGTTAAGCCTCGACTGCGCCAGCACACCACCGCAGCCATCCTCTGTCAACTGAATCATGCCTCAGGTGGAGGGACATCGTCCTCACCTGGTACCTCGAAGTCTATGTCACCTACACCG
The DNA here is from genome assembly GCA_022432975.1 of Begonia masoniana. NCBI lineage: Eukaryota > Viridiplantae > Streptophyta > Magnoliopsida > Cucurbitales > Begoniaceae > Begonia > Begonia masoniana. Next base: position 29,265,616 of record CM039503.1, on the reverse strand, counting down.
TACAATATACACTATGAGATAAAATCCCAGTAAGCTCTACGTAAATGCGATGCATGCTGTGCTATGAGTTCATTAAACCATGCTTTATTTCTTTTATCTTACTATGCAATGCACTATAGGTGTCCACGAGATCCTATACCTTCTAACCGGAGAGAGCTCATCCAGCGGGCGGACTACTCTTTCCAGCTAGAAGAGGGGGGTACACGCTTACAACACGTACAGCCCTGCCTGAGCCCCACCTCGCGTGGACCTGTAAACTGTATGCCGAGGCCGCCCGAAGGCCTGTATGCCCGAAGGCCTGTATGCCCGAAGGCCTGTATGCCCGAAGGCCTGTATGCCCGAAGGCCTGTATGCCCGAAGGCCTGTATGCCCGAAGGCCTGTATGCCCGAAGGCCTGTATGCCCGAAGGCCTGTATGCCCGAAGGCCTGTATGCCCGAAGGCCTGTATGCCCGAAGGCCTGTATGCCCGAAGGCCTGTATGCCCGAAGGCCTGTATGCCCGAAGGCCTGTATGCCCGAAGGCCTGTATGCCCGAAGGCCTGTATGCCCGAAGGCCTGTATGCCCGAAGGCCTGTATGCCCGAAGGCCTGTATGCCCGAAGGCCTGTATGCCCGAAGGCCTGTATGCCCGAAGGCCTGTATGCCCGAAGGCCTGTATGCCCGAAGGCCTGTATGCCCGAAGGCCTGTATGCCCGAAGGCCTGTATGCCCGAAGGCCTGTATGCCCGAAGGCCTGTATGCCCGAAGGCCTGTATGCCCGAAGGCCTGTATGCCCGAAGGCCTGTATGCCCGAAGGCCTGTATGCCCGAAGGCCTGTATGCCCGAAGGCCTGTATGCCCGAAGGCCTGTATGCCCGAAGGCCTGTATGCCCGAAGGCCTGTATGCCCGAAGGCCTGTATGCCCGAAGGCCTGTATGCCCGAAGGCCTGTATGCCCGAAGGCCTGTATGCCCGAAGGCCTGTATGCCCGAAGGCCTGTATGCCCGAAGGCCTGTATGCCCGAAGGCCTGTATGCCCGAAGGCCTGTATGCCCGAAGGCCTGTATGCCCGAAGGCCTGTATGCCCGAAGGCCTGTATGCCCGAAGGCCTGTATGCCCGAAGGCCTGTATGCCCGAAGGCCTGTATGCCCGAAGGCCTGTATGCCCGAAGGCCTGTATGCCCGAAGGCCTGTATGCCCGAAGGCCTGTATGCCCGAAGGCCTGTATGCCCGAAGGCCTGTATGCCCGAAGGCCTGTATGCCCGAAGGCCTGTATGCCCGAAGGCCTGTATGCCCGAAGCCGAAGGCCTGTATGCCCGAAGGCCTGTATGCCCGAAGGCCAATGCTATGCTTTACGTTCTCTTTAAATCTCTGTGCGGAAATTCATTTTCATGCTTTTCTTTAAAACAAGTGATGCGTGAACAGTTCTCTATCATAAAGTAAACAAGCAATAACATGGACTATCAAGACTGTAAAAAAAACATAAACTATAACTCCTAAGACCTAGCTACCCAAACCGAGCAAAACTAACTACGGAATCTCCAAAACTCCTCGAGACCACGACGTACGGTGTAGGCCAATCGGCCAAAGAAGAATCACGAGAACTTACCTCGTGTCCAAAGCAGCTCAAGCTCCGTCCACGAGCGTTGTTTCACCTAAGAAATTTACAAGGATTGACGTTAAAACAACTTTAAGTTAATAAACTTCCAAATTGTCAAAACCTTAACTAAAGGGCTTTCTAAAAATTCTAATCCATTTCATCGAACTATTTATTCGAGAAATTTACGCTCGGCACCTAAATTCTCAAATTACGAACTTTTCTGAAAATCCTAAAATTCTCGGATTTTAAACTTTTTCACGAATTGATCCAACTTCGTCCAATAACGTCCTATACGTTTAACATACACTTAATCACGGCTAACCTATTAATTACGAACCCTAATTCGCGTTTTTAACGAAAATAAATCGAAACCCTAATTACCTAAAACGCTACGGAACTAAAGATTTAACGTTCGAAAACTGTAGAGACATACCGAGAACGTCGATTGGAGGAAGAAACGTGAAGGACGGAGGAAAAACGGAAGAGAACTGGAGGTCGGATCGTGAGAATCGTCGCGCGGCAGAGGAGAAGTCGCGAAGGAAGAAAAATGAAAATGCTCTCTGGTGTGAAATGGCGAAGGGAGAAGAGAAGATTAGGTTTTAAATTAAAATTTTACTTTGCAAATTACCGTTTTGCCCTTCTTTGATTTTTATATTCGTTTCGTCATTCGACTCGTTAATCGTCCAACGATTCAAATTCTCGAAAACTCCATATTTTGTCAATAGCTCTCGTTCATCACCAGGGCTTTATTAAAACTGTCCGTTCGCAATTTGGACCTCGTTTGCTATTTTTACGAAAACGTCTTCTACATTACGAGAGGTGTATTTACTCAGAATATAGTATTTGATCTCTGAAAATTCCCGTGAATTCCTTAAAATTCTTATTAGTCGTTAGGATCGTAATGACGCTTTCTTTTCGTGAAACGGACCTGATTTGACATAATTACCAAAAATGCCATTATATAACAAAATAACAATATAATATATTATATCCGTAATCCGTACAAGCCGGATATTACATTCTACCCTCCTTATTAAGAATTTTTTCCACAAAATTAAATCATACAAATAGATCAGGATAACTAGTCATCATATCCTGCTGTCGCTCCCATGTAGCCTCTTCCACCTCGTGGTTCCGCCATAGGACCTTGACTAGCGGAATCTCTTTGTTGCGTAGCACCTTGATGGAAGACTCCAAAATACGTACCGGCCTCACCTCATAGCTCAAGGTAGGCTGTACCTCGATATCTGTAGCCTCCACGATATGCGACGGATCGCGCAAGCACTTCCGAAGCATAGACACATGAAATACGTCGTGGATACCCTCCATAGAGGCCGGAAGCTGCAATCTGTACGCCAACTTCCCGATCCTCTTCAGAATAGGAAAGGGCCCCACATAACGAGGGTTTAACTTACCCCTCCTTCCAAATCTCGCAACGCCTTTGAACGGAGAAACTTTCAAATAGACCTCATCGCCTTCCTCGAACTCCAGCTCTCTCCGTCTGGTGTCAGCATAGCTCTTCTGTCTGCTCTGAGCTACCTCAATGCGCTGTCGGATAATGGAAATCTTCTCTGCCGTCTGCTGCAGAATCTCAGGACCTACGATGCTGGCCTCGCCAACCTCGTCCCAGTACAACGGAGATCTACACTTTCGACCATACAGCGCCTCATACGGAGCCATGCCAATAGTAGCCTGGAAGCTGTTATTATAAGAGAACTCGATCAGTGGCAAATACCTGCTCCACGATCCCTGAAACTCCAGCACACATGCTCTGAGCATATCCTCCAGAATCTGATTCGTCCTCTCTGTCTGTCCGTCAGTCTGAGGATGAAACGCGGTGCCGAAATTAAGCTGAGTCCCCATAGCTTTGTGCAGACTCTTCCAGAACTTCGAGGTAAATCTCGGATCTCGATCTGAGACAATAGAAACTGGCACGCCGTGCAGTCTGACAATCTCCTGCACATAGAGCTCTGCGAGCTGATCCATAGACGATGCCATCCTCACAGATAAGAATTGAGCCGATTTTGTCAATCGGTCCACGATCACCCATACGCCATCATGGCCCTTCGTCGTCCTCGGGAGCCCCACAATAAAGTCCATAGAGATCTGCTCCCATTTCCACTCCGGAATCGGCAGTGGCAATAAAGTTCCGGTCGGCCTCTGGTGCTCTGCCTTCACCTGCTGACATACCAAACAGGTCTCCACGTACTTAGCCACCTCCCTCTTCATGTTCGGCCACCAGAAGTGTTGTTTCAAGTCCCGGTACATCTTGGTACTTCCCGGGTGTACAGAATATGCCGAAGAATGTGCCTCGGCCAATATCTCCTTCTTCAGATCCTCGTCGCTAGGCACGTACCACCTATGCCTGAACTTCAGAATACCATCCTCTGATAAATGGAAATCCGACGAGTCTCCCAATGTCATGCTGGATCGAAGCTCCATACACTCCGCATCACTCTGCTGAGCCTCACGTATACGATCCAGAATAGTCGGCCTGAGGGAAATACTAGTGAGCATACTGGACAACTCTGCCACTATCTCCACGTAAAACCTCTCAATCTCAGACCGCAGCATAACTGACATCGCTGCTAATGAAGGCTGACTCGCAGAAGGCACTCTACTCAAGGCATCAGCAACCTTGTTCGCCTTCCCTGGATGGTACTTGATATCAAAATCGTAATCTTTGACAAACTCAAGCCATCGTCTCTGTCGCATATTCAGCTCCTTCTGCGTAAATAAGTACTTCAGGCTCTTGTGGTCGGAAAATATCTCGCACTGCTGCCCATATAAATAATGTCTCCATATCTTCAGTGCGAAGACCACAGCCGCTAACTCAAGGTCGTGCGTAGGGTAATTCTGCTCGTACGGCTTCAACTGCCGAGAAGCATAAGAAATAACTCTCCCCTCCTGCATCAATACACAACCGAGTCCTACTCCCGACGCATCACAATAAACGCTGTATCTGACACCTTCAACAGGTAACGCCAGTACTGGAGCGGTGGTCAATCTCTGCTTTAACTCCATAAAACTATCATCACAAGCAGGTGACCAAATAAACTTCTCATGCTTCCGAGTCAATCGTGTAAGAGGAAGTGCGATCTTCGAGAATCCCTCTATAAACTTCCGATAATAACCGGCCAATCCGAGAAATCCACGCACCTCACGTACGTTCTTCGGCTGTGGCCAATCTCTGACCACCTGAATCTTACTCGGATCCACTGAAACTCCGTCCTGTGATATGATATGGCCAAGGAAGCTCACTCTGTCAAGCCAGAACTCGCACTTCGAAAACTTTGGGTACAGCTGGTGCTGACATAGGGTCCTCAGAACAATCCTCAGATGCTCCTCGTGTTCTTCCTTCGTCTTAGAGTAGATCAGGATATCGTCGATGAAAACCACCACGAACTTGTCCAGATACTCCTTGAAGACACGGTTCATCAGATCCATGAACGCTGCAGGGGCATTAGTAAGTCCAAAAGACATGACAAGGAACTCATAATGCCCATACCTCGTTCGGAAAGCCGTCTTCTGAATATCATCTCCCCGGACCTTCAGCTGATAATAACCCGAGCGCAGGTCAATCCTGGAAAATACTCGGGCACCCTGTAGCTGATCAAATAAGTCGTCAATCCGGGGCAGTGGATACTTGTTCTTCACCGTGAGCTTATTCAGCTCCCTGTAATCAATGCACATCCTGAGGGTCCCATCTTTCTTCTTGACGAATAGAACAGGAGCACCCCAGGGTGAAACACTGGGTCGAATAAACCCCTTCTCTAACAGCTCATCAAGCTGAGTCCTCAGCTCTCTCAACTCAGCTGGTGCCAGTCGATACGGGTTTTTAAACCTCGGCGCGGAGTTAGGATATACGTCAATAGTGAACTCAATCTCCCGGTCTGGGGGTAACCCGGGAAGATCATCAAGAAAGATCCCAGAGAACTCTCTGACAATAGGAATGTCGCTCGGCTTCGATCCGCTGAGCAACTGACAATCAAAGACAGAGGCCAAATAAATAGAGCACGCACCTTTAAACTGCTCGTTGACCATCATGGAATAAGAGATAGGCGAGCTACTAAATCTGCTCATCGCCTGGTAAGAAAACTCAGCTTTACCCGGAGGTCAAAAAGTGACAATCCCGGATCGACAGTCGATGGTGGCGAAGTGCTGCGATAGCCAATCCATCCCCAAAATAAGATCATAGTGCTCGATGCCCATAACAATAAGGCGAGCATAAAGAGTACGGTCCCCAATCGAAATAATATTCCCCTGGACTACACGGCTTGACTGCATACGCTCGCCTGAAGGTAGCATCACGCTATACTCGCACTCTGCTAACTCAGGCGCAAGCCTCAATCTCGACACACAAGTGGTGGAAACAAAAGAATGTGTAGCCCCCGTGTCTAATAAGGAAAATACAGGAACGCCAGTAAGCAATATAGTACCTACAATCACGGCAGGCTGAGCCTCATCATCAACGTCGCTAGGCTCAATAAAAGCGAAGATCCTGGGCATAATCTTCCTCTGCTCACTGCCTGGCTGATCTCGGCCGGGCTTCGGGCACTCTCTAGCGAAATGGCCCGGGTCTCCACATCGATAACACACACCCATGCCCAATCTACACTGGCCACTGTGCTCCCTCTGACACTTAGGACAAACAGGTGCCTGAGAGACGCCCTGTATCTGCTTCCCCTTTCCCCGGTCGTTACCTCCCTCAAGAGGCCTTTTCACACCCCTAGGCTGCTGCTGGGGCTGTGGCTGCGCTCTAGGCTGCCAACCTCGGTTAAGAGACTGAGGACGTATCTCTCGGAAGAAGCCCTTAGCTGGCTCCCTCGGCTTGACAGAACTCTGATCTACTGCCTCAATATCAAGAGCTCTAGCCACAATGTCGTCATAGGATACACCACGTACCCCTGATATCGTAAGGCGCATCCGGAACTCCTGGCTAAGTCCCTGTAAAAACCGACGCACCTTATCCTCGTTGACGCTGACCTGCCGTGGTGCAAATAGAGAAAGCGCCTCAAACCTCCTCACATACTCGGCAATAGAACCAATCTGCCGTAACTGCATAAATTCAACCATCTTCGCCTCCCGTACGGTATGGCTGAAATATTTGACGTAGAATAACTCTCTGAATCTCTCCCAGCCCATAATAGTCACATCGGTGGTTGTCTTCACAGTGTCCCACCAGAATCGGGCATCTAAGGCTAGGTGGTAAGTCACCAACGCCACCCTCTCTCCATCCTCAATGCTAGCATACGCCAGCATGTCCTCCATAGTGCGAACCCACTCCTCGGCTGAAGAGGGATCCGTAGACTGTCCGGTAAAGATAGGGGGCTGAAGTTTCTGAAACCTCTCCATCCCCCGGTTACCCGAATAGCTGCCTCCCGAGCTCTAACGCCCTCTCGGTCTATCAAAGTACCCAGCTGTTGAGACTGTCTCTCCATCTGCTCAGCCTGACGCTTCATAGCGATCAGTCGCTGGTAGCTCCCTTGCTGCCAGCGATCAGTCGCTGGTAGCTCCCTTGCTGCCAGCGATCAGTCGCTGGTAGCTCCCTTGCTGCCAGCGATCAGTCGCTGGTAGCTCCCTTGCTGCCAGCGATCAGTCGCTGGTAGCTCCCTTGCTGCCAGCGATCAGTCGCTGGTAGCTCCCTTGCTGCCAGCGATCAGTCGCTGGTAGCTCCCTTGCTGCCAGCGATCAGTCGCTGGTAGCTCCCTTGCTGCCAGCGATCAGTCGCTGGTAGCTCCCTTGCTGCCAGCGATCAGTCGCTGGTAGCTCCCTTGCTGCCAGCGATCAGTCGCTGGTAGCTCCCTTGCTGCCAGCGATCAGTCGCTGGTAGCTCCCTTGCTGCCAGCGATCAGTCGCTGGTAGCTCCCTTGCTGCCAGCGATCAGTCGCTGGTAGCTCCCTTGCTGCCAGCGATCAGTCGCTGGTAGCTCCCTTGCTGCCAGCGATCAGTCGCTGGTAGCTCCCTTGCTGCCAGCGATCAGTCGCTGGTAGCTCCCTTGCTGCCAGCGATCAGTCGCTGGTAGCTCCCTTGCTGCCAGCGATCAGTCGCTGGTAGCTCCCTTGCTGCCAGCGATCAGTCGCTGGTAGCTCCCTTGCTGCCAGCGATCAGTCGCTGGTAGCTCCCTTGCTGCCAGCGATCAGTCGCTGGTAGCTCCCTTGCTGCCAGCGATCAGTCGCTGGTAGCTCCCTTGCTGCCAGCGATCAGTCGCTGGTAGCTCCCTTGCTGCCAGCGATCAGTCGCTGGTAGCTCCCTTGCTGCCAGCGATCAGTCGCTGGTAGCTCCCTTGCTGCCAGCGATCAGTCGCTGGTAGCTCCCTTGCTGCCAGCGATCAGTCGCTGGTAGCTCCCTTGCTGCCAGCGATCAGTCGCTGGTAGCTCCCTTGCTGCCAGCGATCAGTCGCTGGTAGCTCCCTTGCTGCCAGCGATCGGTCGCTGGCAGCTCCCTTGTTGCCAGCGCTTGATCGCTGGCAGCCATTCAGCTGCCAGCGATCAGTCGCTGGTAGCTCCCTTGCTGCCAGCGATCAGTCGCTGGTAGCTCCCTTGCTGCCAGCGATCAGTCGCTGGTAGCTCCCTTGCTGCCAGCGATCAGTCGCTGGTAGCTCCCTTGCTGCCAGCGATCAGTCGCTGGTAGCTCCCTTGCTGCCAGCGATCAGTCGCTGGTAGCTCCCTTGCTGCCAGCGATCAGTCGCTGGTAGCTCCCTTGCTGCCAGCGATCAGTCGCTGGTAGCTCCCTTGCTGCCAGCGATCAGTCGCTGGTAGCTCCCTTGCTGCCAGCGATCAGTCGCTGGTAGCTCCCTTGCTGCCAGCGATCAGTCGCTGGTAGCTCCCTTGCTGCCAGCGATCAGTCGCTGGTAGCTCCCTTGCTGCCAGCGATCAGTCGCTGGTAGCTCCCTTGCTGCCAGCGATCAGTCGCTGGTAGCTCCCTTGCTGCCAGCGATCGGTCGCTGGCAGCTCCCTTGTTGCCAGCGCTTGATCGCTGGCAGCCATTCAGCTGCCAGCGATCAGTCGCTGGTAGCTCCCTTGCTGCCAGCGATCAGTCGCTGGTAGCTCCCTTGCTGCCAGCGATCAGTCGCTGGTAGCTCCCTTGCTGCCAGCGATCGGTCGCTGGCAGCTCCCTTGTTGCCAGCGCTTGATCGCTGGCAGCCATTCAGCTGCCAGCGATCGATCTCTGCACTCCTGCAGCGATCCTATGCCTTCTTTGAAGGCCTGTATGCCCGAAGGCCTGTATGCCCGAAGGCCTGTATGCCCGAAGGCCTGTATGCCCGAAGGCCTGTATGCCCGAAGGCCTGTATGCCCGAAGGCCTGTATGCCCGAAGGCCTGTATGCCCGAAGGCCTGTATGCCCGAAGGCCTGTATGCCCGAAGGCCTGTATGCCCGAAGGCCTGTATGCCCGAAGGCCTGTATGCCCGAAGGCCTGTATGCCCGAAGGCCTGTATGCCCGAAGGCCTGTATGCCCGAAGCTGCATGGATAGCCCTAAAACCGGCCTATCCGTAACCAATCAAAACATTTCTATAACGTTAATAAAGCTTTAAACCAAAACGTTTTAACCAATCAGTTTATAAAAACCGTAAAACTTCAGTAAGTAAACCTAACGTCTATCAAACCATGCATCCTATAATTTCTATACAAGTTAACCAATACATCCCAAAACCCCAAAACTCTGTACATACTTCCACGGTCATTTAGCCTCGACTGCGCCACACACCACCGCAGCCATCCTCTGCACTGAATCATGCCTCAGGTGGAGGGACATCGTCCTCACCTGGTCCCCTCGAAGTCTATGTCACCTACACCGTACAATATCACTATGAGATAAAATCCCAGTAAGCTCCTACTGTATGCCCGAAGGCCTGTATGCCCGAAGGCCTGTATGCCCGAAGGCCTGTATGCCCGAAGGCCTGTATGCCCGAAGGCCTGTATGCCCGAAGGCCTGTATGCCCGAAGGCCTGTATGCCCGAAGGCCTGTATGCCCGAAGGCCTGTATGCCCGAAGGCCTGTATGCCCGAAGGCCTGTATGCCCGAAGGCCTGTATGCCCGAAGGCCTGTATGCCCGAAGGCCTGTATGCCCGAAGGCCTGTATGCCCGAAGGCCTGTATGCCCGAAGGCCTGTATGCCCGAAGGCCTGTATGCCCGAAGGCCTCTATGCCCGAAGGCCTGTATGCCCGAAGGCCTGTATGCCCGAAGGCCTGTATGCCCGAAGGCCTGTATGCCCGAAGGCCTGTATGCCCGAAGGCCTGTATGCCCGAAGGCCTGTATGCCCGAAGGCCTGTATGCCCGAAGGCCTGTATGCCCGAAGGCCTGTATGCCCGAAGGCCTGTATGCCCGAAGGCCTGTATGCCCGAAGGCCTGTATGCCCGAAGGCCTGTATGCCCGAAGGCCTGTATGCCCGAAGGCCTGTATGCCCGAAGGCCTGTATGCCCGAAGGCCTGTATGCCCGAAGGCCTGTATGCCCGAAGGCCTGTATGCCCGAAGGCCTGTATGCCCGAAGGCCTGTATGCCCGAAGGCCTGTATGCCCGAAGGCCTGTATGCCCGAAGGCCTGTATGCCCGAAGGCCTGTATGCCCGAAGGCCTGTATGCCCGAAGGCCTGTATGCCCGAAGGCCTGTATGCCCGAAGGCCTGTATGCCCGAAGGCCTGTATGCCCGAAGGCCTGTATGCCCGAAGGCCTGTATGCCCGAAGGCCTGTATGCCCGAAGGCCTGTATGCCCGAAGGCCTGTATGCCCGAAGGCCTGTATGCCCGAAGGCCTGTATGCCCGAAGGCCTGTATGCCCGAAGGCCTGTATGCCCGAAGGCCTGTATGCCCGAAGGCCTGTATGCCCGAAGGCCTGTATGCCCGAAGGCCTGTATGCCCGAAGGCCTGTATGCCCGAAGGCCTGTATGCCCGAAGGCCTGTATGCCCGAAGGCCTGTATGCCCGAAGGCCTGTATGCCCGAAGGCCTGTATGCCCGAAGGCCTGTATGCCCGAAGGCCTGTATGCCCGAAGGCCTGTATGCCCGAAGGCCTGTATGCCCGAAGGCCTGTATGCCCGAAGGCCTGTATGCCCGAAGGCCTGTATGCCCGAAGGCCTGTATGCCCGAAGGCCTGTATGCCCGAAGGCCTGTATGCCCGAAGGCCTGTATGCCCGAAGGCCTGTATGCCCGAAGGCCTGTATGCCCGAAGGCCTGTATGCCCGAAGGCCTATATGCCCGAAGGCCTGTATGCCCGAAGGCCTCTATGCCCGAAGGCCTGTATGCCCGAAGGCCAATGCTATGCTTTACGTTCTCTTTAAATCTCTGTGCGGAAATTCATTTTCATGCTTTTCTTTAAAACAAGGTGCGTGAACAGTTCTCTATCATAAAGTAAACAAGCAATAACATGGACTATCAAGACTGTAAAAAAAACATAAACTATAACTCCTAAGACCTAGCTACCCAAACCGAGCAAAACTAACTACGGAATCTCCAAAACTCCTCGAGACCACGACGTACGGTGTAGGCCAATCGGCCAAAGAAGAATCACGAGAACTTACCTCGTGTCCAAAGCAGCTTAAGCTCCGTCCACGAGCATTGTTTCACCTAAGAAATTTACAAGGATTGACGTTAAAACAACTTTAAGTTAATAAACTTCCAAATTGTCAAAACCTTAACTAAAGGGCTTTCTAAAAATTCTAATCCATTTCATCGAACTATTTATTCGAGAAATTTACGCTCGGCACCTAAATTCTCAAATTACGAACTTTTCTAAAAATCCTAAAATTCTCGGATTTTAAACTTTTTCACGAATTGATCCAACTTCGTCCAATAACGTCCTATACGTTTAACATACACTTAATCACGGCTAACCTATTAATTACGAACCCTAATTCGCGTTTTTAACGAAAATAAATCGAAACCCTAATTACCTAAAACGCTACGAAACTAAAGATTTAACGTTCGAAAACTGTAGAGACATACCGAGAACGTCGATTGGAGGAAGAAACGTGAAGGACGGAGGAAAAACGGAAGAGAACCGGAGGTCGGATCGTGAGAAACGTCGCGCGGCAGAGGAGAAGTCGCGAAGGAAGAAAAATGAAAATGCTCTCTGGTGTGAAATGGCGAAGGGAGAAGAGAAGATTAGGTTTTAAATTAAAATTTTACTTTGCAAATTACCGTTTTGCCCTTCTTTGATTTTTATATTCGTTTCGTCATTCGACTCGTTAATCGTCCAACGATTCAAATTCTCGAAAACTCCATATTTTGTCAATAGCTCTCGTTCATCACCAGGGCTTTATTAAAACTGTCTGTTCGCAATTTGGACCTCGTTTTCTATTTTTACGAAAACGTCTTCTACATTACGAGAGGTGTATTTACTCAGAATATAGTATTTGATCTCCGAAAATTCCCGTGAATTCCTTAAAATTCTTATTAGTCGTTAGGATCGTAATGACGCTTTCTTTTCGTGAAACGGACCTGATTTGACATAATTACTAAAAATGCCATTATATAACAAAATAACAATATAATATATTATATCCGTAATCCGTACAAGCCGGATATTACATATGCTCTCTGGAATCCAGAGAGCAACACAATTCATCACAACTCTCTGGAATCGATTCCAGAGAGCAACCTCATCTGATTGATACCAAATTTTCATCAATAACCACAATGAACTCGACCCAAAATATATCCTACACTCAACCAACTTGCAGCGGACTTTGCGAAATCCAACTGCATGGATAACTCTAAAAACCGAGCCTATCCGTAACCAATCAAAACATTTCTATAACGTTAAATAAAGCTTTAAACCAAAACGTTTTACCAATCAGTTTATAAAAACCTTAAAAACTTCAGTAAGTAAACCTAACGTCTATCAGAACCAAGCATCCTATAATTTCTATACAAGTTAACCAATACATCCCAAAATATCCCAAAACCCTCAAAACTCTGTACATACTTCCCCACGGGTCAGGTAAGCCTCGACTGCGCCAGCACACCACCACAGCCATCATCTGTCAACTGAATCATGCCTCAGGTGGAGGGACATCGTCCTCACCTGGTACCTCGAAGTCTATGTCACCTACACCATACAATATACACTATGAGATAACATCCCAGTAAGCTCTACGTAAATGCGATGCATGCTGTGCTATGAATTCATTAAACCATGCTTTATTTCTTTTATCTTACTATGCAATGCACTATAGGTGTCACCGAGATCCTATACCTTCTAACCGGAGAGAGCTCATCCAGCGGGCGGACTACTCTTTCTAGTTAGAAGAGGGGGGTACACACTTACAACACGTACAGCCGTGCCTGAGCCCCACCTCGCGTGACCTGTAAACTGTATGCCCGAAGGCCTATATGCCCGAAGGCCTGTATGCCCGAAGGCCAATGCTATGCTTTACGTTCTCTTTAAATCTCTGTGTGGAAATTCATTTTCATGCTTTTCTTTAAAACAAGTGATGCGTGGACAGTTCTCTATCATAAAGTAAACAAGCAATAACATGGACCATCAAGACTGTAAAAGCATAAACTATAAACTCCTAAGACCTAGCTACCCAAACCTAGCAAAACTAACTAAAGGCATCTCCAAAACTCCTCGAGACGACATTCGACGTACGGTGTAGGCCAATCGGCCAGAGAAGAATCACGAGAACTTACCTCGTGCACGCTGCAATCCAAGCCTCTTCCACAAGCACTGTTTACCTAAGCAATTTGCAAGGATTGGCGTTAAAACAAGTTTAAGTTAATAAACTTCCAAATTGTCAAAACCTTACCTAAAGGGCTTTCTAAAGTTCTAATCTATTTTATCAAGCCATTTATTCAAGAAATTTACGCTCGGCACCTAAATTCTCGAATTACGAATTTTTCTGAAAATCCTAAAATTCTCGGATTTTAAACTTTTTCACGAATTGATCTAACTTCGTCCAATAACGTCCAATACGTTTAATACATACTTAATCACAATAAACATATTGATTTCGGGCTCTAAATCTCGATTTTTATCAAAACCCTAATCGTAAACCTAAACGTATAACTATACGAAACTCGATATTTAACGCTCTAAAACTTGTAAAGACATACCTAGAGCGTTGATTGGAGGATAAAGCGTGAAGGAAACGGAACGATCGGGAGGAACAACTGAGGTCGGAAAGGAGATCGTGCCGTAGGCAGAGGGAGAAGTCGCGAAGGAGGAAAAGGGAGAAGCTCTCTGGAATCGATTTTCAAAAGTGAAAATCGATTAAGGCACCTTGCCTTTTTAATAAATAATAAAAGTTAAATACTCAAATGACGATTTTGTCCCTTCACCTATTTTTATATTAGTTTCGTCTTTCGGTTCGTTAATCGTCTAGCCATTCGGCTTCTCCAAACGTCCTTACTTCACCAATATGTCCAACTTATCATTTGAGATTTAACAAAACTGTCCGTTCGCAATTTGGACCTCATTTACTATTTTTACGAGAACGTCTTTTACATAACAAAAAGTGTATTCACTCGGAATATAGTGTTTGATCTCCGAAAATTCCCGTAAATTTCTTAAAATTCTTATTATTCGTTAGGATCGTAATGACGCTTCCTTTTCGTGAAACGGACCTGATTTGACATAATTACCAAAAATGCCATTATATAACAAAATAACAATATAATATATTATATCTGTAATCCGTACAAGCCGGATATTACATTAGGTGTAATATTCACATTCAAATCATTCATCACCGTCTCAATAATAGAAGAAATTTTCCATGTAGGTTGACCTTTAAACCTATCCAAATAATGGTTTGCCGACCCATTTTGTAGTAGCGTGACGATTCTCAACTTTCCTTGCACAGTTGTGAGAAATCAGTGTAACTCTTAATGTAGCGTCTCCTAGTCCTATTCCTCGAAAATACCGTATAAATTTTTCATTTTACATTTTACTGACCATGATTAGATTTTATTTTCTCATGTTTGAAACCAAAGTCTAAATCGTTGAAAATCATTTAAAAATCCATTTAAAGAAACATATAACACTCAGGAAAATCACAGAACAAACAATCCGAGGGAAAAAGTGTTCGAAGCGAAGAAACAAAGGGGCGATCGATCGGCCACTTGACAGCCGATCGATCGCCCCCTTTCTAGCGATCGATCAGCTACTGCTCTGGAATTTTTTCAAGAACGCAGCCTCAAGAGCCGATCGTTTGCCCCTTTTTGGCGAACGATCAGGAAACTCTCTGGAATTCCAGAGAGTTCTGCGTTCGATCGCCCCACTATGTGCGATCGATCGGCTCCTAGTGTAATACCCAGCTGTACGGATTATTATTATTTTAATGTAAATGACATTTTTGTAAATATGTCAAATCAATCCATTTTGCGAAAAGAAAGTGTTATTACGATCCTAATAATTAATAAGGATTTTAAGAAAATTTTGGGAATTTTAGGAGTTTAACGCTAGTTTTACGAAAATTACATTTATCGTAATCTAAAGGATACTTTGGTAAAAATAGTAAACAAGGCCCGTTTTGCGAACAGACAGTTTTAATGGAACCGTAGTAACAAGTTGAAGTTATTGGTGAAATAAGAGGATTAGTGAAAACGAATTGCTAGCAAATTAACGAAACAAAGGACAAAACAAATATAAAAACAAAGGAAGGGCAAAATGGTAAATTTCCAAGTCAATTTAATTAAAAAAAAATTCTTCTCTTTTCTCCCTCACTTTCTTCTTCTTCGCGTGAACCCCTCCTTCGCCGGCGATTCTCCCTTCTCTCACAGCGACCTCCATTTCCGACGATCGAGCTCTCTGATCGTCTCGATCCTTCACGTTTCTTCCTCCTCTCGCAACCCTAGGTATGATTCTAAGGTTTTAGGAAAGTTTATTTCGGTTTTTCCGAAGTTTAAACGATTAGGGTTCATTTAGGGTTTTGTTAAAAACGCGATTTAGGGTTCGATATTGATAGGTTTATCGAGTTTATGGATATAAAGGACGTATTGAACATTATTGGATGAAGTCAAATTGATTTGTGAGAAATGTTAAAATTTAAGAATTTAGGGGTTTTTGGAAAAACTCGTTATTGGATGTTTCGTTGAATTGAGCGCAAATTGGTTGTTAAAAATGCCTTGATTAATTAAGTTATAGCTTTAGAAGAATTTCCTTAGTTAAGGATTTTGTTAGTCTGGGTGTTAAATCGTTTAAGCTCGTTTTAACGACAATTGTGCTGAAATTGCTTAGGTGAACAACGCTCGTGGATGGAGCTTGAGTCGCAACGGACACGAGGTAAGTTCTTATGATCTTCTCTGGCCGATTGGCCTACACCGTACGTCAAGGTCGTCTCGAGGAATTTTGGTGGCTTTTTTGGTTTAAATTGTTGTGTTTGGGTAGTTAGATAGGATATGTTTTTAATAGCTTTTATTGTCTTGATGGTATGTATGTTGTTTGTTTACTTTAAATTATGCATAGAAAATTAATTTCCACACAATGTTTTAAAGAAAATGGCGATGCAACCTGGAGAGGGGCTATTGATCTATTGTGTAGGCACGAAGGGGTCTGTCACAATACCGCATCTAATATGTACTCATGTATGTTATGGTCGCGCGAGGTGGAACTCAGGCACGGCTGTAAGTGTTGTAAGCGTGTACCCCCCTCCTCTAAGTGGAAAGGGTAGTCCGACTGCCTGGATGTGCCCTCTCCATTTAGGGGGATGAGATCTTGGTGACAACCAGAGTAAAGATAATGAAAACGTTGCATGATTTTTTTAAGAACTCATTTGCACAGCACGCATTCAATTTACGTAGAGCTTACTGAGATTTTTATCTCATAGTGTGTCTGTATGGTGTAGGTTACTTGGATATAGGTGAGGACGAGATCCCTCCACCTGAGGAGTGATGCAGTTGACGGAGAATGGCGGCGGAAGTGTGCTGGCGCAGTCGAGGCGCATTTTGACCCTGTGGGACTCATGGTTAGGTGTTTTGAGGATTTTTAGGAATTGTCGGGCTGATGGTTGTATAGAAACATTTTAGGATTGTTTGGTTCTGGATAGTTGATAGATTTATGTTTTGAAGTTTTTTTAAACGTTTTGGAAAACTCATTTTGTAAATGTTTGGTATTAGGGAAATGTTCAGTTTTTAAACATATCCACGCGAATTGTTTTTACGAAAACGGGTTATATTTTAATTGAGTTTTGAGTCGTTATTTCGGGCGATTGGTAAAATAGGAAATGGGTGGGATTATGAATGAGTGGTATTGATGATTATTGAAAGGTTTAGTGTTTATGTATATATGGTAAGAGAATTGTGTATGTAGGGGAAAGGAGGAAAAGGAAAGAAAAGAAGAGAAGAGTGAAAAAGGAGCGCAGGTCCTCTGGAAATCGATCAATCGCCAGGCAGAGGCGATTGATCGCCCCTCCCTCTATCGCGCGATCGCCAAGAGTGGCGATCGCTGGGCAGGCAAGCGATCGCCAAAGGGCGATCATTCGCTGGACACGATCGCCGAAGGGCGATCGTTCGCCATGCAACGATCGCCCATGGGCGATCGATCGCCTGTTTCGGTCGCTCGATTGCCCCTGCAAAAAGGGACGCCTGTTCCCTTTTTGCCCCTTGTTTCGCTGGCCGATTGTGTTTTAATAAGTTTTTAATTGTTTTAAATTTGTTTTATAATTGTTTTTGTTTTAAATAGTTATAAACATAGACTCCATTGATTTTAATTCCGATTTAACACGTTTTATTTCCGCTCGAACGATAGGTTTAAAGTTTAGAGTATAAAAAAAAATATAATACGGGAAAATTAGGTACAGTGTTATGGTGGCTACAATTATGGTATCAGAGCCCCCGGGTTTTAAAATCGGTTTCTATAAACTGCTCGACTGCACATCCACTATGCGGACATTCTTCATCAACTGTAAGTATGTTTAATTGCTTTTTTTGATTTCGGTTTCTTAGGGTTATGTGTTTTTAACCTATATAGGAGTTATAAAATCATGGTGCGTCGAGGACATGACCGAGATGACCGAGACGATACGATAGACACCCTTAAGGACTTTATTGCCAACAGTCCCAACACATGGAGCGACAGGCCCAATAGATGGAGAGACAGTCTCAGCAATTGGGTACCCTGATTGACAGTGAAGGTTTTAGAGCTCGGGAGGCGGCGACTCCTAGCAATAAGGGGATGGAGAGATTCCAGAAGCTCCAACCTCCTGTATTTAACGGACAGTCTACGGATCCCTCTTCAGCTGAGGAGTGGATTTGAATCATGGAGGACATGCTGGCCTATGCTAGCATTGAGGACGGAGAGAAGGTTACGTTGGTGACCTACCACCTAGCATTGGATGCTCAATTTTGGTGGGATTCCATCAAGGCTACCACGGAAGTGACTATTATGAGCTGGGAGCGATTCAGAGAAGTATTTTACGATAAGTATTTCAGCCATACATGTACGGGAGGCGAAGATGGTTGAGTTTATGCAGTTACGGCAGGTCGGTTCTATTGTCGAGTATGTAAGGAAGTTTGAAGCACTGTCCCGATTCGCGCCACGTCAGGTCAGTGTTAACAAGGACAAGGTACGCAGGTTTTTGCAAGGACTTAGTCAGGAGTTTCGGAGGAGCCTTACTATATCAGGGGTGCGGAATGTATCCTTTGACGAGATTGTGGCCAAGGCCCTAGAGATTGTGGCAGTTGATAGGGATTCTGTCAAACCGAGGGAGCCAGCTAAGGGCTTCTTTCGAGAGATTCACCCTCAGATCAGGAATAAGGGTTGGCAACCAAGAGGACAGCCGCCGCAACAACAACAGAGGGGAGTTAAAAGACCTTTAGAGGGAGGCAACGATCGGGGTAAGGGGAAGCAAGTACAGGGGGCTTCAAAGATGCCTTGGTTCCCCAAGTGTCAGAAGGAGCACAAGCGGTGAGTACCGTGTGGGCACTAATAAGTGTTACAGATGTGGTGAAGTCGGCCATTATGTTAGAGATTGCCCGAAGCCCGGCCGAGATCTGTCAGGCACTGATCAGAGGAGGATTATGCTGAGGATCTTCGCATTTATAGAGCCTTGCGATGTCGACGACGAGGCTCGACCCTCTGTGATAGCAGGTACTATTCTGGTTATGGGCGTAGCTGTATTTTCTTTGATAGACACGGGGGCTACGCACTCTTTTGTTTCCACTGCTTGTGTGTCAAGACTGAAGCTTGTGCCTAAGTTAGCAGAATGCGAATACAGTGTGATGCTACCATCAGGAGAGCGTATGAAGTTAGGTCGTGTTGTCCAGGGCAACATTATTTCAGTTGGGAACAGTACCCTCTATGCTCGCCTGATTGTTATGGGCATAGAGTTCTACGACCTTATCTTATGGATGGACTGGCTAGCGCAGCACTTTGCTACCATCGATTGCCGATCCGGGATTGTGACATTTCGACCCCCGGGTTTAGCCGAGTTTTCTTATCAGGCGATGAGCAGATTGAGCAGATCGCCTATTTCCTATTCTATGAAAGTAAACAAGCAGTTCAAAGGTGAGTGCTCTATTTATTTGGCCACTGTATTTGATACTCAGTTGCTTAGCGGAGTAAAGCCGAGCGACATTCCTATAGTTAGAGAATTCTCTGAGATATTCCTTGACGATCTTCCCGGATTACCACCGGACAGAGAGATCGAATTTGTTATTGACGTATATCCTAGCTCCGCGCCAGTGTCCAAGAATCCATACAGACTGGCTCCCACTGAATTGAGAGAGCTAAAGATTCAGCTAGAAGAGTTGCTAGATAAGGGTTTCATCCGACCCAGCTTTTCACCCTGGGGTGCGCCCGTTCTATTCGTCAAGAAGAAAGACGGGACTCTCAGGATGTGCGTGGATTACAGGGAGCTGAATAAGCTCACAGTGAAGAATAAGTATCCACTGCCGAGGATCGATGATTTGTTTGACCAATTACAGGGTGCCCGAGTGTTTTCCAAGATTGACCTATGCTCGGGTTACTACCAGTTGAGGGTCCGGAAAGAAGATGTTCAGAAAATAGTGTTCCAAGCGAGGTATGGGCATTATGAGTTCCTAGTTATGTCTTTTGGACTTACTAATGCCCCTGCAGCGTTTATGGACTTGATGAATCGTGTATTTAAGGATTTCCTGGACAAATTTGTTGTGGTGTTTATCGATGACATATTGATTTATTCTAAGACGAAATAGGAGCATGAAGAGCAATTGAGGATTGTTCTCGGAGTTTTACAACGACACCAGCTTTATTCGAAGTTCTTGAAATGCGAGTTTTGGCTGGATAGAGTCAGTTTTCTCGGCCATATTATATCAGGGGAAGGGGTTTCTGTAGATCCGAGCAAAATCCAGGTGGTCAGAGATTGGCCACAGCCTAAGAACGTGCGAGAGGTACGTGGATTTCTTGGGTTGGCCGGTTACTATCGAAAATTTATCGAGGGATTCTCGAAGATTGCTGCTCCTCTTTCATGATTGACTCGAAAGAATGAGAAATTTATATGGTCGGCTGCTTATGACAACAGTTTTATGGAGTTGAAGCAGAAGTTGACCACAGCTCTAGTATTGACACTACCTGTTGAAGGTGACAAATTTAGTATTTATTGTGATGCGTCTGGAGTTTGACTCGGTTGTGTATTGATGCAGGAAGGAAGGGTCATCGCGTATGCTTCTCGGCAGTTGAAGCCGTATGAGCAGAATTATCCTACGCATGATCTGGACTGAGCAGTGGTGGTCTTCGCACTGGAAATATGGAGACATTATTTATATGGGCAGCAGTGTGAGATATTTTTCGACCACAAAAGCTTGAAGTATTTATTTACACAGAAGGAGCTTAATATGCGACAAAGAAGATGGCTAGAGTTCGTAAAAGACTATGATTTCGATATCAAGTGTAACACCCTAGTTTTTCAGGTTCCCGCTCCAAGGTTATTTGCGTAAAAATAGTAAATTAGGTCCGTTTAGCAAACAGAATGTTTCGTTAGAACCCTAGGAATAAATACGAATAATTGGTGAAATAAGAAATTTTTGGAGAAACCAAATCAGTAGGTTAATTATGAGTTTAGACAAGAATATAAAGGGAGGGCATTTAGGTAATTTTCAAGTCAAAATAGTTATAAATTATAAAAATCCCTCATTTCCCTCTTCTCCCTACGCGACTCCCTCTTCCTTGCGATTTCTTTTCTCCTCCTTCACCGATTCTCCAATGCCACCGACTCCTCCGACTTCCGGTCATCTTCCTTCAAGTTTCCTTCCCTTAATCGACATTCTAGGTAAGTTTGATATTTTGGACTAGTTTAATCGTCGTTTTAGGGTGTTAGTCGAATTAGGGTTTGTGGTGAAATCGTTGGTTTTGGTAGAAATTGATAGTTTGACAATATTAATGCCCAATAGTGTTATATTTATGATTTTTTGTGGTAGTTGGTGTGAATTGATGGTTTGGGTGAATATTAATGGTTAGGTTTTGGTGGTTGGAGGTTAGTAAAACACCATTAATGGAGTTAAGTAATTGGTGAGCACAATGTGCTCGACGAAATGCCCGAAAGAAGTGAATATGAGTTTTAGGAAAAAGTGTGTTAGCTCGGGTTTTTGGTTTAGTTTTGAAATTGACGATTTAGAATCGATACTAATGACATGTTACGGAAATGCCTTAGGTGACCCAAGCTCTCAAAGGACGGTGCTCGGCATAGCTAGGACTCCAGGTAAGTGGGTGTTAGGTTTTCGGCCCTTCAGGCCCTACATTGTATCGATGTTAGGTTTTATGATGTTTTCTGATTGTGGGATTTAAACCAGTCAGGTAGTCTAGGATGTTTATGCACTATGTTTTCCCTTATGCTTTAGCGAAATGTTTTGCATGCATGTTTTTAAGTAAACTAAGTGAAGTAAATGATGTTGAATAAAGTTGGAGGATGAGTAGGGCACGGAGTATGTAAATGGCAACTCAGGGCACGAAAATATGATAATGGCAACTCAGGGCACGAAAATATGATAACGGCAACTCATGGCAAGTGTTTGGTCTACTGGGTAGACAAGAGGTGCCCGTGCCTACTCATGTCTAATGATATATATGTATGAGTTATGTAAAGTAAACAAATGAAAAATGAACATGTTTTGAAAGATCATGCATTATGTATTCTCATGTTTTAGTGCACTTCCTTACTAAGCATTAGGCTTAACGTATTTATCGTATGATGTAGGTGACGAAAACGAAGGTGAGGAACTCCCTCCTGATGATCAGGCATAGGCGGCTGGTGGACGGAGCTCGTGGCGACGGGACGTGTTTTGGCTAGGCTGGTTGATTCGTGGGTATGCTCCAAGTGTTTTGTGGTAAATAGATGTGAATTGGATGATAATTGTAGGACGTATAGAGAGGTTCACTATTTTGGTAATTGTATAGTGGATTTAGGCTTGGAGTAGTGTTGTTTAGAATGATTCGAGAAACGTTATCGTCTTGATGATGTTTAAGGAATTTCTACTTTTATGTTTAACTTTGGTATTATGAATTAGGTTGGATGATATTTGATGACATTAGGTATTTTAAGTCGTATGGATTAGTTCGGTTTTCAGAGCGATCCACGCAGTTTATTTTCATGAATTTTAACACGGATTTGGGTACGTTTTGCGTCGGGTTTTTTTTTTGAGAGATTGAAGTATGGTGTGTTTAATATGGTTGGGAATGTTTTTGAAAGGTTTAATGTAAAAAGGAGACGATAAAAATGAGAGAATTTGATTAAGTGTAGAACGGGAGGGAGTAGGGCGCTGGTGGGCGCTCGGCCAGGCGCTGGTGCACGCTGGCTGCGTGCGCAGGGCGTGCCTGAATGTGCCATCACTATCGATCGGGCTTGAGGCGCGATCGATCGTGATTGAAGGTTGATTTTAATCGGAGACCCGAGACGGCCCGATCGGTCGGGCTTGAGGCGCGATCGATCATGGGTGAAGTTTCGTTTTTAATCGGGAATCCCGAGCCGGCCCGATCAGTCGGGCTTGAGGCGCGATCGATCATGGTCGGCGTGTGTTTGATTTTTTTTGAATTTTCGAAACATATTTTAAACCCGACCCCTCACGATACTTATAACACGCATAAGTCCAAGTTAGATTTTTGATTGAGTCGTCTGAGATGGTTAATCGTCTAAGTTCGTGTTATTTTAGAGTATTGAGCGAAAAGAAAAATTTTACGTGAAATTACGAGGGATTAAAGTTAAGATTACGTCATGGTATTACTGTGGCGGCCCTGACCGGGTTGGGGTCTTCACATCAAGTACCACCCAGGAAAGGCGAACAAGGTCGCTGATGCTCTGAGCCGAATGCCTTCTGCGAGTCAGCCTTCACTTGCAGCGTTGTCAGTTACACTGCAGTCTGAGATTGAGAGGTTCGATGTGGAGATTGTGGCAGAGTTGTCTAGTATGCTTACCAACATTTCTCTCAAGCAGACTATTTTAGATAAGATACGTGAAGCTCAACAGAATGATATGGAGTGTGAGGAGCTTCGATTGAGTATGACATCTGGAGACTTGTCTGAATTTAACTTGTCAGATGATGGTATTCTGAAGTTCAGGCATAGATGGTATGTGCCTAACGACGAGGAGTTAAAGAAGGAGATACTGGCCGAGGCACATTCTTCAGCTTATTCTAAGCACCCGGGAAGTACCAAAATGTACCGGGATTTAAAGCAACACTTCTGGTGGCCAAAGATGAAGAGGGAAGTGGCGAAATATGTTGAAACCTGTTTAGTTTGTCAACAGGTTAAGGTGGAACACCAGAGGCCGGCCGAAACACTACAGCCACTGCCGATTCCGGAGTGGAAATGGGAGCAGATCTCCATAGATTTTAATGTGGGGCTCCCGAGGACGACGAAGGGCCATGATGGCATCTGGGTGATCGTGGACCGATTGACAAAGTCGGCTCACTCTTAGCTGTGAAGATGACGTCTTCTATGGATCAGCTTGCAGAGCTTTATGTGCAGGAGGTTGTTAGATTGCACGGAGTACTAGTTTCTATTGTCTCAGACAGAGATCCGAGGTTCACATCAAAGTTCTGGAAGAGTCTGCACAAAGCTATGGGGACTCAGCTTAATTTCAGCACAGCCTTTCATCCTCAGACTGATGGTCAGACAAATAGGACAAATCAGATTCTGGAGGATATGCTTAGAGCTTGTGTGCTGGAATTTCAAGGATCGTGGAGCAGGTATTTGCCACTGATCGAGTTCTCGTACAACAACAGCTTCCAGGCTACCATCGGTATGGCTCCGTACGAAGCTTTATATGGTCGAAAATGTAGATCTCCGCTATATTAGGACGAGGTTGGTGAAGCTAGTATTTTTTGTCCCGAGATCCTACAACAGACGGCAAAGAAGATTGCCATTATTAGACAGCGTATCGAGATAGCTCAGAGTCGACAGAAGAGCTATGCTGATACGAGACAGAGGGAACTGGAATTCGAAGAAGGTGACGAGGTTTATTTGAAAGTTTCTTCGTTTAAAGGTGTGATGCGATTCAGAAGGAAGGGTAAGCTGAACCCTCGTTATGTGGGGCCTTTTCCTGTTTTGAAGAAGATTGGAAAGATGGCGTACCGACTACAGCTTCCGGCTTCAATGGAAGACATCCACGACGTATTTCACGTATCTATGCTTCGGAAGTGTTTGCGCGATCCATCGCATATCGTAGAGGCGAGAGACATTGAGGTACGGCCTACTTTGACGTATGTGGAGAAGCCGGTATGTATTTTGGAGTCTTCGATCAAAGTATTACGCAACAAAGAGATTTCGCTAGTTAAAATCCTATGGCAGAACCACGAGGTTGAAGAAGCGACCTGGGAGCGACAGCAAGATATGATGGCCAAGTATCCCGAGTTGTTTGTATGATCAAATTTTGAGGACAAAATTTAAATAAGGTGGATGGATTGTAATACCCGGCTGTACAGATTATTATTATTTTAATGTAAATGGCATTTTTGTAAATATGTCAAATCAATCCATTTTGCAAAAAGAAAGCGTTATTACTATCCTAATAATTAATAAGGATTTTAAGAAAATTTCGGGAATTTTACGAGTTTAACGCTAGTTTTACGAAAATTACGTTTATCGTAATCTAAAGGATACTTTTGTAAAAATAGTAAACGAGGTCCGTTTTGCGAACGGATAGTTTTAATGGAACCCTAGTAACAAGTCGAAGTTATTGGTGAAATAAGAGGATTTAGTGAAAAAGATTCGCTAGCAAATTAACGAAACAAAGGACGAAACAAATATAAAAACAAAGGAAGGGAAAAATGGTAAATTGCCAAGTCAATTTAATTAAAACAAAAATTCTTCTCTTTTCTCCCTCACTTTCTTCTTCTTCACATGAACCCCTCCTTCGCTGGTGATTCTCCCTTCTCTCACGGCGACCTCCATTTCGACGATCGAGCTCTCTGATCGTCTCGATCCTTCACGTTTCTTCCTCCTCTCGCATCCTAGGTATGATTCTAAGGTTTTAGGAAAGTTTATTTCGGTTTTTACGAAGTTTAAACGATTAGGGTTCGTTTAGGGTTTCGTTAAAAACGCGATTTAGGGTTTGAGATTGAAAGGTTTATCGAGTTTATGGATATAAAGGACGTATTGAACATTATTCGATGAAGTCAAATTGATTTGTGAGAAATGTTAAAATTTAAGAATTTAGGGGTTTTTGGAAAAACTCGTTATTGGATGTTTCGTTGAATCGAGCGCAAATTGGTTGTTAAAAATTCCTTGATTAATTAAGTTATAGCTTTAAAAGAATTTCCTTAGTTAAGGATTTTGTTAGTTTGGGTGTTAAATCGTTTAAGCTCGTTTTAACGACAATTGTGCTGAAATTGCTTAGGTGAACAACACTAGTGGACGGAGCTTGAGTCGCAACAGACACGAGGTAAGTTCTCTTGATCTTCTCTGGCCGATTGGCCTACACCGTACGTCGAGGTCGTCTCGAGGAATTTTGGTGACGTTTTTTGTTTAAATTGTTGGGGTTGGGTAGTTAGATAGGATATGCTTTTAATAGCTTTTATTGTCTTGATGGCATGTATGTTGTTTGTTTACTTTAAGTACGTAACTGTTCATGCATCACGGTTTTAAATTATGCATAGAAAATGAATTTCCGCACAATGTTTTAAAGAAAATGGCGATGCAGCCTGGAGAGGGGCTATTGATTTATTGTGTAGGCACGAAGTGGTCTGTCACAATACCGCATCTAATATGTACTCATGTATGTTATGGTCGCGCGAGGTGGAGCTCAGGCACGGTTGTACGTGTTGTAAGCGTGTACCCCCCTCCTCTAAGTGGAAAGGGTAGTCCGATCGCTGGATGTGCCCTCTCCATTTAGGGGGATGAGATCTCGGTGACAAACAAAGTAAAGATAATGAAAACGTTGCATGGTTTTTTTACGAACTCATTTGCACAGCACGCATTGCATTTACGTAGAGCTTACTGAGATTTTTATCTCATAGTGTGTCTGTATGGTGTTGGTGACTTGGATATAGGTGAGGACGAGATCCCTTCACCTGAGTAGTGATGCAGTTGACGGAGAATGGCGGCGGAAGTGTGCTGGCGCAATCGAGGTGCATTTTGACCCGTGAGACTCATGGTTAGGTGTTTTGAGGATTTTTGGGAATTGTCGGGCTGATGGTTGTATAGAAACATTTTAGGATGTTTGGTTCTGGATAGTTGATAGATTTATGTTTTGAAGTTTTTTTAAACGTTTTGGAAAACTGGTTTTGTAAATGTTTGGTATTAGGGAAATGTTCGGTTTTTAAACATATCCACGCGAATTGTTTTTACGAAAACGGGTTATGTTTTAATTGAGTTTTGAGTTGTTATTTCGGGCGATTAGTAAAATAGGAAATGGGTGGGATTATGAATGAGTGGTATTGATGATTATTGAAAGGTTTAGTGTTTATGTATATATGGTAAGAGAATTGTTTATGCAGGGGAAAGGAGGAAAAGGAAAGAAAAGAAGAGAAGAGGGAAAAGGGAGCGCAGGGCCTCTTGAAATCCAGAGGTCCTGGCGATCAATCGCCAGGCAGAGGCGATTGATCACCCCTCCCTCTGTAGCGCGATCGCCAAGAGTGGCGATCGCTGGGCAGGCAAGCGATCGCCAAAGGACGATCGTTTGCTGGACACAATCGTCGAAGGGCGATCGATCGCCCCTGCAAAAAGGGACGCCTGTTCCCTCTTTTCCCCTTGTTTCGCTGGCCGATTGTGTTTTAATAAGTTTTTAATTGTTTTAAATTTGTTTTGTAATTGTTTTTGTTTTAAATAGTTATAAACATAGACTCCATCGATTTTAATTCCGATTTAACATGTTTTATTTCCGCTCGAACGATAGGTTTAAAGTTTAGAGTATATAAAAAAAATATAATACGTGAAAATTAGGTACAGTGTTAGGGAGGCTACACCTGGAGTTTGAACTCCAGCAAGTTGCCCCTCTTCATTCTTCCTTCCTTCTTTCCTTCATTCACCCTGTGCACACACACTTCACAATTTTTCCTACCTCTTTCTCTTCATCACTTACTTCTAAACACATTTCATAATAAACTGTAACGCCCCAAACCCGCCCCGGGCCCGGTGCGCTACGGTGCTAAGCAACCCCGCATTTAAAACGTAATTTAAAAATAATTATCTAAAATATTTTGACTCGTTTTCGGGTTTTTCGAACCCTCAAAACTTGTTGGGAAACGGGCTCAAAATACGTTTAAAATACATTGGAAAATGTCGGGTCAAAACATTTGAGAAAATGGGAAAATTTGAAAAAAATCAAAAATTGGCCTCAAAGGGCCGCTGGGCGTGCGTGCTGGGCGCCGCGCGCGCCTAGACAGCGCGCCAGTGCGCGCGCTGCGCGCACCACGCCCGCGCTGCACGCACGCTGTGCGCGCGCTGCGCCCGCCGCGCGCGCGATGGGGCGCGGCCACCGCGACCGATCGTGGCTAATTGCACGATCGATCGGGCCTTCTCAGGTTTTCTTCACTCAAAATCATCCAGACCGCGACCGATCGTGCCCCGGGCCCAACCAATCGGGCCAGCTCGGGTTTTTCACCACCAAAAACACTCAAAAATACCCATTTTGACCTTTTCCCGCTTTCCTACACTCTTACACACTTTTCTCCAATCCCGACACCTCCAAAAATCACGAAACTTTAATCTCGTCATCCCGACACCCATAACCTCATGTCCCATAAATTTCTTGAAAAACCAACTTAAAATAATTAACAAAAAAAATAGAGAACTCAACCCGACATTACGGATTTGAAAACCAAAAATTGACAATATAACGGCTAAATTTTCGAAATCCAAAACCTGAAAAGACAATACCTTTAAAACACGATTTAACCCACCAAATGACCAGATCAATCCAACTATATACATCAAACAAGATTTAACCAACCGACTCTAAGATCCAATCCCGACCACAACATGCGCATTTCCACCACAAATAGCACACACCAAAATAACTATACACTTTAACTCAAAATACTCAAAACATGACCAATCTGGCAACACCCAACATTCCCAAATCCACTCCTACTACCTCAAAACATGCACTACCACAAACCCCTGCCGAGAACTAGGTCGAAGCGCCCCGACAAATGACCTGCACTGGCGAGCTCCGTGGATCTCCGACTGCCTCCTAATCATGATCATCACCCTCGAGCTCACCTGAGAACGCTCCGTCACCTACACCACAGAACACAAAAACATAAGCCTAATACTTAGCAAGTAGGGCATACACATGCGACAGCACACAATGCAATCAACCTAACACATGCAGTTTCTATCACTCAGTTGTGCTTCTTTGCTGTTCGTTGCTTACTCTTGCTTTAATCTTTCTTAAGCCGTGTGGAACGAGCTGACACACATCCCATAACCGTCTAGGATGGCCACACTCGAACCACCATCCTTCATAGTGTACCCCTCGGGGTGCTACTGCCAGCAACCTCAGCCCGACAAGGCACACTATTCAGGATTAAATGTTTTAGCCAACCATCTCTCATAGAGTACCCCTCGGGGTGCTACTACCAGCAACCTCAGCCCGACAAGGCACACTATTCGAAATGCAATACATGTTTTAGCAGGCCCTCTCTCATAGAGTACCCCTCGGGGTGCTACTACCAGCAACCTCAGCCCGACAAGGCACCTATTCGAGATGCATTAACATTTTCTTATCTGATTACATTCATACTCACAATGCCAACTATGCAAATGCTCGTACCTAGCGTGATATACAATGATGCATGCTTCAATTATGCCATACCGAACAAAACAACCAACACAACACCAAATGAAACAACCAACACAACGCAACACGAAATAAATAGCCCTACCGTTCTATGGTGTAGGCCCGAAGGCGAAGAGAAAGCTACCACTACTTACCTGGATGCTCGGTTTCTACTGGCTTACTTTCACCGTCCAACTCAAACGCTCGACGACCTAAATAATGAAACTTCACTTAATAAGTTACCAATACAATTCTAAAAATATTCTTAAACCTAACTAACCAACAACTAAGCACTTCTCACTTCTAAACACCTAAACCCGGTTTTTGCACAAATTACCGGCGTCCAACTTTAAACGGCCATAACTTCCTCGTTTTTCAACAGATTTTGACGTGCCACCCCAACTCGGAAAGCTCTACACGTCTACTATCCATTGAAATGCTTAAATGAACCAAACAAACACTTTGGCCAGCCCGAAATTCCCCAAAGACAGAATCGGCCCTAAAGTGTTCTTAAACCGATTTTGTGTAACACACTTTCAATCTTTCATCTAACCCCTCCAACAACCTAAATCACTCCATTCAACAACTAAACTACCAAAATAGGAAAGAAATCTAACATCTAAACTCAATTTTTCGGAATCCCTAACCTAGGGTTTTCCAACATTCACCAAACTCAACCAAAACTCTCAAAAACACTCTCAAACTTCATCAAAAGCTATATAATTCAAAACCCATGTAAACTTACCTTGGATTGGCTTGAAAAACTGAAGAGAATAGAGGAGGAGGCATTGGCTATGGAGGAGAGGGAGAAAGCTCGATGGAGGAGGAGAAGATGAGAGAAAAATAACCCTTTTTCTCTTTTTATTAATTCATGCATTTAATAACCATGTAAAATTACAACAAAGCCCTCCCCTATTCCATTGAAATTTCAACGCCAAACACCACTTTTCCATCACAAATTTGATTGGTTAATACACATTTGACAAAGTCAACTCAAACTCTCACCAATCACAAATTGTTTTGACTTCAAACCCTAACATTTTGACTTGTCAACTCTTTCCCCCACTTACTATCATTAATTGCTTACTTCTTATTGGTTGATATTTATTTGACTTTTCAACTCTTCATTCATAACATCAACCCTCTATCCGATTACTCTTAGGCCTACACGAAGTATAAAAAAAATCTCGGGTGTTACATAAACACTTCAACATAAACTCACCCCTATCCTCATTCGTTCCTCAATGCATTAATCATCAAAACACAACTCGTAACATATCCTAAAACATATTCAAAACGCGACTAAAACCACAAATTCCAACTGCATGGATAGCTCTATAACTCGAGCATATCCTTGACTCAACCTAAACTAACCCCAAACAATTCCATTATAATTGTAATAAAAGGCTTAGCAAAACATTTTATAAAACGAGTTTACCAAAACATCAAAATATCCTTTTGTCCACTATCCAGATACCAAACATCCTAAAATGATTCAACTATACAATTTTTCTATCCTTCTATCTATCAAAATCCCCAAAACACTTACTTACATCGTCACAGGTCAAAATACGCACCGACTGCCAGCGCACTCCCACGTGCATTCTTCTTCAACCAGCTCATTCCTCGGGTGGAGGGATCTCATCCTCACCTGAATCAAAATCACCTACACCATAAAAACAACTATGAGCTAAAGGCTCAGTAAGCTTCGTAAATGCAAATGCATGTTGTGCATATGCGGTTCATAAATCATGCAGACATTTTTATCATTTCATCACAGAACATAATGTCACCGTGTAACACCCGGTTTTACGGGATTATAATATGTTAATAAATAATGGCATTTTTGTAAATATGTCAAATTAAGTCTGTTTTGTGAACGGAAAGTTTTAATGGGGCCTTGATAATAAATTGGAATTTATGGTGAAATATGAAAATTTGGAGAAATTGAATCGTTAACTAAATAACGAGATAAGTAAAGAAACAAAATAGAAAATCAATGGAGGGGCAATTAAGTAATTTTGCAAACCAAAATTTTAATAAACTTCATTTCCTCTCCCCTCCTTCTCGACACTTACCATTTTCTAGAGAGAAAATTCTCTTCTCTGGCGATTTCCCCTTTCCACGGCGACCTCCACTTCAACGTCGGCGTTTTCTCCTCTGATCGACTTCTGTCCTTCACGTTTCTTCTCCATCTTTGCTCCCTAGGCAAGGCTCTAAGATTTTGAGACGTTAGATTTTTGATTTCTAGAGTTTTACGGTTAGGGTTTCGTTTAGGATTTTGTTAGAAACGTGAACTAAGGTTGAAAATCGATAGGTTATCGTGTTTGTGACTCTAATAGGTGTATTTATGGTGATAGGGAGAGTTAGTTGGAATTAATGGAGGTTGTTGAAAAGCTTGGGTGGTTGGAGGTTTTAAAAACCCCATTAATGGGGGTTAGGAAGTTCACGAGCACGAATTGCTCGATAAAATGCCTCAATGAGTTAAATTAGAGTTTTAAGAAATTTACCTTAGCTTAGAGTTTATAGTTTTCGAAACTCAATGGTTTAGACACGATTTTAATGAAAAATGTGTGAATTACCATAGGTGAACAATGCTCGTGGATGGAGCTTAAATTGCAACGGACGCGAGGTAAGTCTTTGTGATTTGTTTGGCCGATTGGCCTACACCATAAGAAATGCCGATCGAGGAATTGGAGATGCTTGTTGTGTTCGGTAATGAGGTTGGGTAGTTAGTTAGTTATGTTGTTGAATGTATAAGTTTATTGTTTGTTCTGCTTTGTTTTTGTTATGTCATTGTACACGTGCAAGCAATCATGGTTTTACGAAAAAGCACGAAAAAGGAATTTTCATGCATGTTTTTACAAAACGGAAAAGGATAACGAAAAGGTAAATGAATGTAATGATGGTCACGTCGGTGGCGGTGGTTCAGACATGGCTGTCGGATGAAGCATGTTTTCCCCCCGATTAGATACGAGGGGCTATCCAATCGTCGGATGTGCCGCTCCTATCTAGCGAGAGTGAAGCCCCGGTGACATAAATGAAATGAAATGAATAGCGAAAAGTTAGGATGCATGTTTTACGAACCGCATACGCATAGCATTCACGTGCATTCACGTAGACTTACTGAGCCTTTAGCTCACATTTTAATTCTATGGTGTAGGTGATTTTGAGACAGGTGAGGACGCTGTTCCTCTGCCCAAAGTATGAGCACGTTGAAGGAGAATGGCCCGTGGGAGTGCGTTGGCAGTCGAAGCGAATTTTGACCCGTAGGGACGTAAGTAAGTTTTGGGATTTTGATAGATAAAAGTATAGAAGAACTGTATAGTTAAACATTTTAGGATGATTGGTAACTGGATAGTATTTTGTTGTGTTTTTTATATTTTCAAACAGAGGGAAATGTTTAGTTTTTAAACGGAACCACGCGATTCGTTTTTATGAAATTTAGTCACGTTTAAATATGTTTTGAATTGGTTTTTGTGTGATGTGTTGAGTGAGAATTGTATGGAGATTTAAGTGCTTGATACGAGTCGAGGCTAGGTGTTTGGGGTTGGAGAGATTTCAAGGTGTGAAGTAAGGAAGTGGGGAAGTGTGTGTGTGAGGGTGGTGTGCAGGAAACGAAGGTGTAAAAGAAAAAGGGAGAGGCAATCGATCGCGGGAGGGGAGGCGATCGAACGCAGAACTCTCTGGTTTTCCAGAGGAGTTCCCGATCGTTCGCCTGGGGGAGGGCGAACGGTCGGCTCTAATTGGCTGCATTATGGAATTTTTCCAGAACGGTAGCCGATCGATCGCCAAATATGGGGCGATCGATCGGCTGCTTATGGGCCGATCGATCGGCTGCCTAAGGGCCGATCGATCGCCCCTTTATTTTCCTGCTTTTTGACGACTTTGCCCTCGATCCTTTACTACGTTTTTCTTCAGTTTTATGAAAATTCTTTAAATGTTTTTTTTATGGTATTTTCTATAATTGATTTTCAAAATAGTTCCAATAGAATAGATTTGATTTAAAGTCTTTGAAGTCGAAATTGTTCAATGTTTAAAAATGAAAAAATTTTATACGAGAAATTAAGGGTATCGAAATAGGGACGCTACAGTATAGAATAAGGGTCGTTACACACCGAGGTCTAACTCTCACCAGATTGAGAGGGCATGTCTGGCGGTTAGACAGCCCTTTCCATCTACCGGGGGGAAAACATGCTTCCATCCGTAAACAGCCATGTCTGAACCCCACCCCGTCGTGACCAGATTACGTACATTCGTTTCTTTAATTTATTTCTTTTCTTAAACACGTGTAGAAATCCATTTTCATGCTATTTTGAAAGAACGTGATGCATGTTCAGAAGAGACATAATGTAAACATAAAGCATGAGTACCATCAAAACATAGAAAACATAACCTATAAAAACTCTAATCCTAAACTACCCATCCAAAGCATAAAAACATACATAACTCCAAAATCCTCAATGAAGAACTCGACTTATGGCATAAGCCTATCAGCCACAGTAAGTCACGAAGACTTACCTCGCATCCGTAGCAATTCAAGCTCCATCCACGAGCGTTGTTCACCTATGGCAATTCACAACAATCGTCATCAAAATCGAGCCTAAGAAATCAAATTCTAAAGACTAATGAAGTCCCTAGCTAAAGGATATCTCCTAAAACCCTAAATTAACTCTTTGAAGCATTTAATCGAGCACCTTGCGCTCGTTATTCATAATTCTCCATTAATGGAGTTTCCTCAAGCTCTAATCCTCAAAAATCCTAACACTTAACAATTAATCAGCTTACCACGTTCAATAATCACCAATACGTCGATTAGAGGCATAATCACACTAAACCTATCGCTTTCCAACCTTAATTCACGTTTTTAACGAAAACCCTAAACAAACCCTAAATGTTTAAACTCTAGAAATCGAAATCTAAAGCTCCAAAACCGTAGATTCTTACCTAGGGAGCGAAGACGAAGTAGAAACGTGAAGAGTCGTCGGAGTTTGGAGAAACGTTTGCCGCCGGAGAGGAATCGCATGAGGGGGAAAGAGAAATCGCCAGAGAAGTGGTTTTCTCTCTGAAAATCGTAAGTGCCGAGAAGGAAGGGGAGAAATTTAGTTTATTATTAAAATTTTAGTTTGCAAAATTACTCATTTGCCCTTCCCTATGATTTTTTATTTATTCCTCCACTTATTTCGTTAATTGATCTACCGATTCGGTTTCTCTAAATTTTCTTATTTCACCATAAATTCTAATTTATTACAAGGGCTCAAGTAAAACTTTCCGTTCGCAAAACGGATATAATTTGACATATTTACCAAAATGTCATATATATTAGAATAATAATTTCTCATAAAACTGGGTGTTACATTCCATCCATCTTAATTAAAATTTTGTCCTCAAAATTTGGTTCTACAAACAGCTGAGGATACTTAGACATCATATCCTGTTGTCTCTTCCAAGTAGCTTCCTCTACGCCATGGTTCCGCCATAGAACTTTCACCAGTGGAATTTCTTTATTGCGCAATACCTTGATAGAGGATTACAAAATTTGCACTGGCCTCTCCACATAGGTTAGTGTTGGTTGCACCTTAATCTCCCTTGTCTGAATGACGTGTGAGGGATCGCGCACGCATCTTCTAAGCATCGATACATGAAACACATTGTGGATGCCCTCCATTGATGCCGAAAGTTGTAACTGGTAAGCTAACCTCCCGATCTTCTTCAAAATAGGGAACGGCCCCACATAACGAGGGTTCAACTTGCCTCTTCTTTCAAACCGCATCAAACCCTTAAACGGAGAAATTTTAAAATATACTTCGTCACCCACACTGAACTCCAATTCCCTCCGTCTGATGTCAGCATAACTTTTCTGGCGGCTCTATGCTACCTCGATACGCTGTCTGATCACAACGATATTCTCTGTCGTTTGCTGTAAAATATTTGGGCTGACTATACTGGCTTTGCCAACCTCGTCCCAATATAGCAGAGACCTGCATTTCCGACCATACAATGCCTCGTACGTAGCCATGCCAATCGTAGCCTGGAAGCTATTGTTGTACGAGAACTCAATCAAGGGTAAATATCTTCTTCACGAGCCCTGAAATTCTAGCACGCAAGCTCTGAGCATATCCTCAAGAATCAGATTTGTTCTTTCTATCTGTCCATCAGTCTGAGGATGAAACGCTGTGCTGAAATTTAACTGAGTTCTCATCGCCTTATATAGACTCTTCCAGAATTTCGAAGTAAATCTGGCATCTCTATCGGAGACAATCGAAATGGGTACTCCGTGTGATCTGACGATCTCCTGCACATACAGCTCAGCAAGCTGATCCATGGAATAGGTCATCTTCACTAATAGAAAGTGGACCGACTTTGTCAAACGGTCCACTATCACCCAAATGCCATCGTGCCCTTTCGTCGTTCTCGGGAGTCCCACTATGAAATCCATGGACATCTATTCCCATTTCCACTCCGGAATCGACAGTGTCTGTAAGGTTCCAGCTGGCCTTTGGTGTTCTGCCTTAACCTGTTGACAAACCAGGTAGGTTTCCACATACCTGGCAATCTCTCTCTTCATATTCGGCCACTAGAAGTGTTGTTTCAGTTCTTTTATACATTTTCGTGCTCACTGGATGCACTGAGCATGCCGAGGAGTGTGCCTCGGTTAAGATCTCTCTCTTCAACTCCTCATCATTAGGCACGTACCACATATATCTGAATCTTAATACGTCATCATCCGACAGGCTGAAATCGGACGAGTCCTCAGATATCATACTCGACCGATATCTCTCAAATTCCAAGTCTTCTTTCTGAGCTTCTCGAAGTATTGTCGGCCTAAGAGAAATGTTCGTGAGCATAGTGGACAACTCGGCCACAATCTCCACATCAAACCTCTCAATCTCAGACCTCAGTATTACCGACATTGATGCAAGTGAAGGCTGACTCGCAATGGGCATCCTGCTCAAGGCATCTGCGACTTTATTTGCTTTTCTCGGGTGATACTTGATTTCAAAATAATAATCTTTAACAAATTCTAACCACCTTCGTTGCCGCATATTCAACTCTTTATGTGTAAACAAATACCACAGGCTCTTGTGGTCTGAAAATATCGCGCACTACTGCCCATATAAATAATGTCTCCATATCTTTAGTGCAAAGACAACTGCCGCTAGTTCTAGGTCATGCGTTGGATAATTCTGCTCGTACGGCTTCAACTGCCGAGAAGCTTACGCAATAACTCTTCCTTACTACATAAGTACGCATCCGAGTCCAACTCCAAACGCATCGCAATATATGCTGAACTTGTCACCTTCAACAGGCAGTGTCAATACTGGTGTTGTAGTCAATTTTTGCTTTAACTCCATAAAACTCTTGTCGCATGCAGCTGACCACATAAGGCGCCTTTTTTGTAAAGCCCACCGGCCTAACCCTCTAGGATCCGCGACGTTTTAACCCATCTCCGGCCCCAACCGGGCCCTCGAGCCTCTGAGGATCCGCGGAGCATGGGTGACCCACTCACGAACTTCTCCCCCCCTATAGGGAGTTTTTGCCTTCCTCCCCACACGAACCCAGGACCTCAGGGATTAGTACCCAAGGCTACAAGTGAGGAGTACCACTTGAGCTACTAGCCAAAGTGGTACTCCTCACTTGTTGCCTTGGGTACTAATCCCTGAGGTCCTAGGTTCGACTGGGGAGGAAGGCAAAAACTCCCTACAGGGGGGGAGAAGTTCGTGAGTGGGCCACCCATGCTTCGCGGATCCTCAAAGGCTCGAGGGCCCGGTTGGGGCCAGAGATGGGTTAAAACGTCACGGATCCTAGAGGGTTGGGTCGGCGGGCTTTACAGCATTAATCATCAAAATGCAACTCGTAACATATCCTAAAACGTATTCAAAACGAGACTAAAACCACGAATTCCAACTGCATGGATAGCTCTATAACTCGAGCATATCCGTGACTCAACCTAAAATAACCCTAAACAATTCCATTATAATTGTAATAAATAGGCTTAGCAAAATATTTTATAAAACGAGTTTACCAAAACATCAAAATATCCTTTTGTCCACTATCCAGATACCAAACATCCTAAAATGATTCAACTATACAATTTTCCTATCCTTCTATCTATCAAAATCCCCAAAACACTTACTTACATTCCCACGGGTCAAAATACGCACCGACTGCCAGCGCACTCCTACGGGCATTCTTCTTCAACAAGCTCATTCCTCGGGTGGAGGGATCTCATCCTCACTTGTATCAAAATCACCTACACCATAAAGACAACTATGAGCTAAAGGCTCAGTAAGCTTCGTAAATACAAATGCATACTGTGCATATGCAATTCATAAATAATGCAGACATTTTTATCATTTCATTACAGAATAGAATGTCACCGAGGTCTAACTCTCACTAGATGGAGAGGGCACGTCTGGCGGTTAGATAGCCCTTTCCATCTACAGGGGGAAAACATGCTTCCATCCGTAAACAGCCTTGTTTGAACCCCACCCTGTCGTGACCAGATTACGTACATTCGTTTCTTTAATTCATTTCTTTTCTTACACACGTGTAGAAATCCATTTTCATGCTATTTTGAAAGAACGTTATGCATGTTCAGAAGAGACATAATGTAAACATAAAGCATGACTACCATCAAAACATAGCAAACATAACCTATAAAAACTCTAATCCTAAACTATCCATCCAAAGCATAAAAACATACATAACTCCAAAATCCTCAATGACGAACTCGACTTATGGCATAGGCCTATCGGCCACAGTAAGTCACGAAGACTTACCTCACATTGTTCACCTATGGTAATTCACAACAATCGTCATCAAAATCGAGCCTAGGAAATCGAATTCTAAAGACTAACGAAGTCCCTAGCTAAAGGATATCTCCTAAAATCCTAAATTAACTCTTTGAAGCATTTAATCGAGCACCTTGCGCTCGTTATTCATAATTCTCCATTAATCGAGTTTCCTCAATCTCTAATCCACCGAAATCCTAACACTTAACAATTAATCGGCTTACCACGTTCAATAATCACCAATACGTCGATTAGAGGCTTAATAACACTAAACCTATCG
This sequence comes from Begonia masoniana, assembly GCA_022432975.1. Classification (NCBI taxonomy): domain Eukaryota; kingdom Viridiplantae; phylum Streptophyta; class Magnoliopsida; order Cucurbitales; family Begoniaceae; genus Begonia; species Begonia masoniana. The sequence goes on along the minus strand of CM039503.1, from coordinate 29,227,844 downwards.
ATTTCCAACCTTAATTCACGATTTTAACGAAAACCTTTAACAAACCCTAAATGTTTAAACTTTAGAAATCGAAATTTAAACTCCAAAACCGTAGATTCTTACCTAGGGAGCGAAGACGGAGTAGAAACGTGAAGAGTCATTGGAGTTTGGAGAAACGTTGGCCGCTGGAGAGGAATCGCACGAGGGGGAAAGAGAAATCACCAGAGAAGTGGTTTTCTCTCTGAAAATCGTAAGTGCCGAGAAGGAGGGGGGAGAAATTTAGTTTATTATTAAAATTTTGGCTTGCAAAATTACTCATTTGCCCTTACCTATGATTTTCTATTTATTCCTCCACTTATTTCGTTAATTGATCTACTGATTCGGTTTCTCCAAATTTTCTTATTTCACCATAAATCTCAATTGATTACAAGGGCTAATTAAAACTTTCCGTTCGCAAAACGGACTTAATTTGACATATTTACAAAAATGTCATTATTCATTGGAATTACATATTTGTAAATATGTCAAATTATGTCCGTTTTGCGAACGGAAATTTGAATCGGGACCTAAATAATAAATTGGAATTTATGGTGAAATAAGGAAATTTGGAGAAAACGAATAGTTAGCCAAATAATGAGATAAGTTGGAGAAACCAAACTAAGTTCAACCAAACAAGCAAATGGATTGAGGGGCAAATTAGGAAGTAAAAAGGGGGTAGTTGGGAGCACCAAGTGAGAGAGTGACAAGTGTCAAAACTTGTGGGAGAGGCTTGGCAAAGGCAACACCTTCCTTTTCCCTCCCTTACGAGAGACCACATCCACTTTCACTCTTTCTCTTCTTTAACATTCACAGCCACGAAAATTCTCTCAACCCCTACGCTTCTTCACAATTCAACGGCTCCTCCAACTGATCAATTTCCTTAACGATTCATTCCTAATTCGCGACCCTAGGTAAGGTTCTAATGTTCTGGATTGTTAGCATTCGATTTTAGAGTTGTTATTCAAATAGGGTTTCGTTAGAAATTACCAATGGAAGTTAGAAATTGTTAGCTATTGGAATGTTGAATGAAAATAAGGCATTTATGATTATGGAGGATAGTTAAGTGGAATTAACGGAGTCTGATTGGGTTAGACTCGGTTCTAATGCCGTGTGTTATAAATTGTCTTAGGTGAACAAGCTCCCGGATAGTGCTTGGTGTGCTGAGGACTTGAGGAAATTTCTCGTGACTTACTATGGCCGATTGACCTACACCATATGTCAAGCTTTGTCCCTCAAGGATTGTTGGTGAATGTTGGTGCTTTGCCTGTTTAACTGCTTTGGTTGGGTAGTTTAGGGTTACTTACTTTATAGTCTGTGCTTGTGATGTTTTGATGGTATTTGTGAGGTTTTGATGGTATTCACGTTATATATGTTATATTGTGCATATTGAACTGTTCATGCATCATAGTTTCAAAACGTCATGAAAATGAATTTACGCATGAGTTTTATGAAAAGAACATGCATGTAAAGGTAAGTAAAGTATCTCAGTAAAAAACCATGGCATGGGGTTATCAGGGATGAGGTTTAGACCTGGCGTTCCGTGGTGAGTGGGTTTTCCTCCATTCAGATGGTGTGGGATATCTAACCGCTTGATATGCCCTATCCATCTGTCGAGCGTTTCCGATAACCATAGACTGACACGTACCGATATATGAAATGACATGGATGGTTTTCTTAGCATTGAGCATACATGATCATGCATTGGTATTTACGTAGAATTTATTGAGATTTTTATCTCATAGGTGTCTTTATGGTGTAGGTGATATAGAGCAAAGTGAGGAGGATTTTCCTCTCTCAGACGAGACTGCAGCTTGAAGGAGGATGTTTGGGGAGCAGTTGGCGTAGTCGATGCACACTTGACCCGTGGGAGCATAGGTTAAATGTTTTGGATGATGATATTTTGATGAAATGTATAGAAACTCTTATTAGGATGCTTGGTATCTGGATAGGTTGAAAATTTATGTTTTGATGATATTTTTGATAGCTTCCACTAGGTATGGATAGTTCATGAACATATATGTATATAATGTTCATTTTGATGGGAAAGGGAGATTGTTATTTAATGTTTTTGGAAGTTCTGAGTAAATGGTGTGTAAGTACAGGGGGAAATTGTATGAGTTACGATTAAGTAGTAAACTTCTGTCAATTTGTGATCGGCAGAAGTTTATATAAGAGTTTGGTCAAAGTCAACCGGCAGATGTGTTCGGTTACAGTTGAGCGGTAGATGTAGGCAATAGATTCTGTCGTTTTATGATCAGTAGAGGTTTATATAAGAGTTTGGTCAAGTCAACCGGCAGATGTGTTCGATTACTGTTGAGCAGTAGATGTAGGCAATAGATTCTGTCGTTTTGTGATCGGCAGAGGTTTATATAAACGTTTGGTCAAAGTCAACCAGCAGATGTGTTCGGTTACTGTTGAGCGGTGGATGTAGCTTGGCAGATTCTGTTGTTTTGTGATCGGCAGAAGTCGATATAAGTGTTTGATCAAAGTCAACCGGCAGATGTGTTCGATTACTGTTCACCGATAGATGTTGAGTGTTATGGATTGGTGGATGCTGGGTGAATAAGTCATCTAGCTGACATCACCAGTGGATGTTGAGTGTTACTGTTCACCGGTGGATGTGTTTTATGAGTGATCAGTGGATGTGTTTTGCGAGTGATCGGTGGATGTGTTTTGTGAGTGATCGGTGGATGTGTTTTGTGACTGAGCGGTGGATGTGAGTTGAGCAGTGGATGTAGCTTAGCAGAAGTGAGCGGCGGATGTTTACAGGAAAAATTTTGGGCTTTGGCCCTTTTTGCCCTCTGTTCTGCTGGGCCGATTCCTCTTCTTTTTTAATTGTTTTATTTAATTGATTTTTAAATATGTTTCAACAATTTATACTTTAACTTATCAATTTAACGAAAGGGTTTACTAGAAAGTTATAAAAAAAAAATAATAATACGGAAAAATTAGGAATAGTTTTAAGGGTCGTTACAATGCCATTATATATTAGAATAACAATTTCCCGTAAAACCGGGTGTTACATTCCATCCACCTTAATTAAAATTTTGTCCTCAAAATTTTGTTATACAAACAGTTCAGGATACTTAGACATCATATCCTGCTGTCTCTCCTAAGTAACTTCCTCTATGCCTTGGTTCCGCCACAGGACTTTCACCAGCGAAATTTCTTTATTGCACAATACCTTGATAGAGGATTTCAAAATTCGCACTGGCCTCTCCACATATGACATGCCTCGGAGGCCCGTTACAAGATCACAAACCCGGGCACAAAATTTAATTGTTCAATATTCTAATGACTTGTCTCTTTTTACAGGTTTGGATCACATCATGGACTTCACTTGGGAGTCCGACATCAGAGGATGTGGAGAAACCTTGCCACGTCATTCATTGGAGCATTCACTCGGAGCTTCTTTGCAGCCCTATGGGAATTTGTCTTCCCGAGCCTTAATTTTTAATTTTTAATTTTTAAACTCATCGGCATACATTCGCCTTATTTGTAAGGATTTTATAATTGCATTTCATGCATTAGATTGTGTGGTTAGGACTAGATGTATGGCGGTGGATTTGAGTTGAAGAAAATTCAACTATTAAAAGGAAAAGAGACCTACACAAATCAAGCCCAAAGAAAGACTTGACCCAAAGAAGTGCTCACTCCTAAAGGTATATTTTTGCAGATATATGAGTGGGTGAAGGCATGGATTTATGACTTGGAGGAATTTGGGCCATTGATGCATTTTTGGCTCGGCCATAACCCATGCAGCACATCTGGCGCGCGCGGGCAGCAAACATCAGGCACGTGGGCAGCTGCAGATTGGCGCGGGCAGGAGGGGCATGGATCGCTGATCTGGCAGCGCTGGCCTTCAAGCGCGCCTACCCGTATTCCAGCTGTGCGCACGTTGATTGGCCCATTAGGCATGCCTCGGCTTGACTTCTATTTGCCATCCGATTTTTCCTAATCAAGGGCAACATTTTCTCCTCCAAATCCTAATCCACCTAGGACCTCTATAAATGCATAGTATTAGTGATTGTAGCCAACTTTTTGCCAATCAATATACTACTATTTCCCTAAATATCCAAAGTTCCTTTGGTGATTTTTCCTTGGTTCTTTGAACCAAGAGGAGTTAGCCTCCATTGCTAACCTAGCTTGGGTTGCTAGGTTAGCTCTTATTCATTCCCTCACCATCTCCATTGGGAGTTGGATCGAGGAAGAAAATTCTCGGCCTACGGTGGTCGTTTTCCTCCCGGAAAACGTTTATCCTTGAGCCTAACCTGTAAGATCGCTCCAAGGAACCTCCAAGGGTATTTTTTTTATTTTTATTGCTATCACATTCACACAATATCACAATTTATTTTCGGCTCCACCAATCACACACCCTCACTTTTATTTTATGTCATTTTATTTCCTTTTTGCATTGCATTTGACATCTCCTCCATAGCATTTCTTCTCCATCTCTTTTCTTCTATTTTTCTTTTTATTTCACATCCTCACACATCATTTAATATTCGGCCCTAGCATTATTAATCCATTGTTTATTTTCTTACATTTTATTTTTAGTAATTTCTTCCCTTTATTCATCATTTTTACACGAACAGACAACCGAACACTTATCTAGACTATTTGTGAGTTGTACACAGGCCCCTTTTCTAGGGGACCCCGTGTCAACATAGGTCAGTGTTTATTGCACCTCAATCTCCCTTGTCTCAATGACGTGTGAGGGATCGTGCATGCATCTTCTAAGCATCGATACGTGATACACATTGTGGATGCCATTCATTGATACCGGAAGTTGTAACTGTTAAGCTAACCTCCCGATCCTCTTCAAAATAGGGAACGACCCCACATAATGAGGGTTCAACTTGCCTCTTCTTCCGAACCGCATCACACCCTTAAACGGAGAAATTTTAAAATATACTTCGTCACCCACACTGAACTCCAATTCCCTCCGTCTGATGTCAGCATAACTTTTCTGGAGGCTCTGTGCTACCTTGATACGCTGTCTGATCACGACGATCTTCTCTACCGTTTGCTGTAAAATATCTAGGCCGACTATACTAGCTTTGCCAACCTCGTCCCAGTATAGCAGAGACCTGCATTTTCGACCATACAACGCCTCGTACGGAGCCATGCCAATCGTAACCTGGAAGCTATTGTTGTACGAGAACTCAATCAAGGGTAAATATCGGCTCCACGAGCCTTGAAATTTCAGCACGCATGCTCTGAGCATATCCTCAAGAATCTGATTTGTTCTTTCTGTCTCTCCATCAGTCTGAGGATGAAACGCTGTGCTGAACTTTAGCTGAGTTCCCATAGCCTTATGCAAACTCTTCCAGAATTTCGAAATAAATCTGGTATCTCTATCGGAGACAATCAAAATGGGTACTCCGTGTAATCTGACTATCTCCTGCACATACAGCTCAGCAAGCTGATCCATGGAATAGGTCATCTTCACTGAAAGAAAGTGGGCCGACTTTGTCAAATGGTCTACTATCACCCAGATGCCATCGTGCCCTTTCGTCGTTCTCGGGAGTCCCACTATGAAATCCATGGAGATTTGTTCCCATTTCCACTCTGAAATTGGCAGTGGCTGTAAGGTTCCAGCTAGCCTTTGGTGTTCTGCCTTAACCTGTTGACAAACCAGGCAGATTGCCACATACCTGGCAATCTTTCTATTCATGTTCGGCCACCAGAAGTGTTGTCTCAGGTCTCTATACATTTTCGTGCTCCCTGGATGCACTGAGTATGCCGAGGAGTGTGCCTCGGTTAAGATCTCTCTCTTCAACTCCTCATCATTAGGCACGTACCACCTATGTCTGAATCTTAATACGCAATCATCCGACAGGCTAAAATCAGACGGGTCCTCAGATATCATACTCGACTGATACAACTCACATTCCAAGTCTTCTTTATAAGCTTCTCGGAGTTTGTCAATTATTGTCGGCCTAAGAGTAATGTTTATGAGCATAGTAGACAACTCGACCACAATCTCCACATCAAACCTCCCAATCTCAGATCTCAGCATTACTGACATTGATGCAAGCGAAGGCTGACTCGCAATGGGCATCCTGCTCAAGTCATCTGCGACTTTATTTGCTTTTCCTGGGTGGTACTTGATTTCAAAATCATAATATTTAACAAATTCTAGCCACCTTCGTTGCTGCATATTCAGCTCATTATGTGTAAACAAATACCTCAGGCTCTTGTGGTCTGAAAATATCGCGCACTGCTGCCCATATAAATAATGTCTCCATATCTTTAGTGCGAAGACAACTGCCGCTAGTTCTAGGTCATGCGTTGGATAATTCTGCTCGTACGGCTTCAACTGCCGAGAAGCATACGCAATAACTCTTCCTTCCTTCATAAGTACGCATCCGAGTCCAACTCCAGACGCATCGCAATTTATGATGAACTTGTCACCTTCAACAGGCGGTGTCAATACTAGAGCTGTAGTCAATTTTTGCTTTAACTCCATAAAACTCTTGTCGCATGCAGCCGACCACATAAATTTCTCATTCTTCTGGGTCAAGCGTGAAAGGGTAACAGCAATCTTCGAAAACCCCTCAATGAACTTCCAATAATATCCAGCAAACCCAAGAAATCCACGTACCTCTCGCACGTTCTTAGGCTGCGGCCATTCATTAAAAACTTGTATCTTGCTCGGATCCACAGAAACTCCTTCATGCGATATAATATGACCAAGAAAACTGACCTTGTCAAGCCAAAACTCGCACTTAGAAAACTTTGGGTAAAACTGGTGTTGACAAAGAATTCTCAAAACAATCCGTAGATGCTCCTCGTGCTCTTCCTTCGTCTTAGAGTAGATCAAGATGTCGTCAATGAAAACAACAACAAATTTGTCCAGGTAATCATTTAAAACATGGTTGATCAAATCCATAAACGCTGCAGGGCCATTGGTAACTCCAAAAGACATAACGAGGAATTCATAATACCTATACCTCGTCCGGAACGTCGTTTTCTGAACATCTTCTCTCCGAACCTTCAACTGATAATAACCCGAGCGTAGGTCATTCCTCAAAAACACTTGGGCACCTTGTAGTTGGTCAAATAAATCATCTATTCGGGGCAGTTGATATTTATTCTTCACTGTTAGCTTATTCTAGTCCCTGTAATCGACACACATCCGGAGAGTCCCGTCTTTCTTCTTGACGAAAAAAACTGGCGGACCCCAAGGAGAAAAGCTGGGTCGGATGAACTCCTTATCCAACAACTCCTCAAGCTGAGTCTTCAACTCTTTCAATTCAGCAGGTGTCAATCTTTATGGATTCTTAGACACAGGCGCAGAGCTTGGATAAACATCAATTGTAAACTCAATATACCTGTCCGGTGGTAATCCGGGAAGATCGTCGAGGAAGATCTCCACAAATTCATTAACGATTGGTATGTCGTTTGGTGTTGCCCCATTGAGCAATCAAGTGTTGACCACTGTGGCCAAATAAACTAAGCATTCATGACAAGGTGGCTCTTAGAAAATGGTCTGTGTAAAACCCACAAATTTAGTCAAGAGAGTGTTCAGGTGTGTGGTTGTGAATATGGCCGAAAATAAGGAATAAATATGTCAATAAATGCAAAGGAAAAATGTGGTGAGTGATTTGTGTGCTAGTGGCCTAATGTATGATGCATAATGAGCATAAAAAAAATAGAAATAGATGGGAGAAGAAGTAGTGGAATGAAAGGAAATCTGTGGAGATGAAAAATGGAAGAAAGATGAAGAAAAAAATTGCAAGAAATTAAAGGTGAGGAGTGTGAGTGTGAGAGCCGAAATTAAAGGTGGAGATGTGTGTGAAAGGTAATGGAAATGCTAGAAATGAAAATACCTTCGGCGGATCCAAAGAGCTATCTTACGTTTTACGCTCTTAGATAAACGGTTTTCATCATCACTCCTAATCCCAATGGAGAAGGCGAGGGAATAGCTAAGAGTTAACCTAGCAACCCGAAGGCTAGGTTAACAATGGAGGGCTTCTCCACTTGATTCAAAAAATCAAGGAAAACCAAAGCAAACAAGCTTGGAGAGAAATAGGAGTTTTATAAATTTGACAAAAGTTCCAATACATGCACCAATGCTATGCTTGAATAGGCAATCCTAAGGTGGATGGTTAGGGTTTCCATAAGAATGAATGAATGGTGGCCCTTGGATGAAAAAATGATGGATGGCCAAGATCAAGGCAAACAAGCACAAATCCTAGGGAGGAGATGAATGTCATGCCTAAATAGATCAATAGAGGGAATCTTGCCACATCATCAATCTATGATGCCACTATCTCTTGTCTTTGCAAGGTTAAAAATCCAAGTTTGGGCCTCCTTTGGGTTGAAACACTATGGGCCTAAGTATCTTCAAAAGAATGGGTCAAATGTGATGCCTCCAAGTGGTGCCTCCAAATGTGCCAAGTGATATCCCCAAGAGGGCCTCCAAATGCCTCCAAGTAATTGGCCAAATAATGGGTCAAGTAATGGATCCTAAAATTTGGGCCAAATGGTAAATCCCAACCAAGCCACAAATATATGATTAAGCCTAAGTAAAATACTAAAGCATGAAAATGACTAATGGCTAAGAGTTTGCCAAAAGAAAAAAATAAAAATAAAATAAAAAAAATTACAAAACTTGATCTCCTGAAGACAAATTTCGGCTTCTACTAGTCCAGCTGGTGCTCGAGGATTTTCTTCATTACATTTTGAGTTTTTCTTCCATGTGAACTCCAAATTCGTTGAACTAGCTTCCCATGCACCGTCCTCCAATAGTTCGTTACCTACACAAGAGAGCACGTAATAAGTAAGGAGAATAAATAAATTTTTGGCCTTTATCGGATTTTCAATTAATTGAGCCTCTTGGCATGTCAATTCACCTCTAAACCGCTCCCGGACCTTCATTGAATAGGAGGTAGGCGACCCACTTATCCTATTCATCGCCTGATAAGAAAACTCTTCTTTATCCGGGGGTCGAAAAGTTACTAACCCGATCGGCAGTCTATGGTGGTGAAATGGCGTGACAGTCAATCCATTCCCAGAATTAGATCATACCGCTCTATGCCCATAACTATCAACCGGGCATAAAGGGTGTTATTCCCCACTGAGACAACGTTGCCCTGGAAAATACGATCAGACTGCATATATGCTCCTGAAGGCAACATCACTCTGTACTCACACTCTGCTAACTCAGGCACTAACCCCAATATAGACACACATACAGTTGAAATAAAGGAGTGTGTAGCCCCCGTGTCTATCAGAGAAAATACTGCAATACCCATGATTAAGATAGTACCTGCTATAACAGAAGGCTGAGCCTCGTCGTCAATATCACCAAGCTCGATGAAGGCAAAGATTCTTGGCATAACCTTTCTCTGATCTCTGCCTATCTGATCTCGGCCCGGCTTCAGGCAATCTTTAACGTAATGGCCAACTTCTTCGCACCGATAGCACTTATTAGTGCCCACTCGGCATTCGCCACTATGCTCTTTCTAACACTTAGAGCACCAAGGCATCTGAGGAGCCCCTTGCACTTGTTGTTCCTTCCCCCGATCGTTACCTCCTTCATAAGGCCTCTTGATGCCCCTTTGTTGTTGCACTTGCGATTGTCCCTTTTGCTGCCAGTCTCTATTCCGGGGTTGAGGCCGAATCTCCCGAAAGAAGGCCTTAGCAGGCTCCCTTGGCTTGATGCAAGTCAGTTCAGTAGCCTCGAACTCCAAGGCTCTTGCCACGATGTCCTCATAGGGCACATCTAAAATGCCTGACACTATAATGCTCTTTCGAATCTCTGAGTTTAATCCATCCATAAACTGTTGCACCTTGTCTTCATTATCGCTGACTAAGCACTGTGTAAACCGGGATAAGGCCTCCAATTTTTGAATATATTCTGCAACCGAACTAGTCTGTTTCAGCTGCGTGAATTCTGCCCTTTTTGCCACCCTCACTGTACAACTGAAGTATTTATCAAAGAACACGGTCTTAAACCATTTCCACCTCATCAGTGTCACGTCTGTAGTTGCTTTAATAGAATCCCACCAGAATCGGGCATCCAATGCCCGGTGGAAAGTGACGCATGTGACCTTCTCTGCATTCTCCACTTTAGCATAAGCCAACATATCCTCCATCGTTCAAACCCACTCCTCAGCGTAAAGGGGTCCATAGATTGTCCATTGAATACTGGAGGCCGTAGCTTTTGAAACCTCTCCATACCATGATTGTTCGGAACGACTATATCCCGAGCTCTCTAATTTTCACGGTTCACTAGGCTCTCGATCTGTTGTGCTTGCCTGTCCATATGCTGGGTCTGACAATGCAACAAATCAGTAAGTCTATGCAGGGCTTCGTCCCTGGCGTCTCTACCTCGTACCATTGTTTTTTTTAACTCCTATAAAAGTTAAAACAAAATAATCCTAAGAAATCAAAATCAAAGAAAGCATTTAAACGTACTTAAAGTTGAGAAAGGATGTTCGTGTAGTAGTTGTGCAGTCGAGCAGTCTACAGAACCGATTTTAAAACCGCGGGGCTCTGTGTAACACCCGATTTACGGGATTTTGTAAATCGTTTATATAATGGCAATTTTTGTAATTTTGTCAAATTAATTCAGTTTCGTGAAAAGAAAGCGTTATTAGAATCTTAATAATTAATATAGATTTTAAGAAAATTTCGGGAATTTTAGGAGTTGTAACGCTAATTTTACGAGAATTACGTTTATCGTAATATAAAGGATACTTTGGTAAAAATAGTAAACGAGGTCTGAATTGTGAACGGACAATTTTAATAAAGCCGTGATAATATGTTAGATTTATTGGCGGAATAAGGAAATTTAGAGAAAACGGATCGTCGGTTAATTAACGAAACAAAGGACGAAACAAATAAGAAATCAAGTGAAGGGCAATATAGTAATTTTGCAAGCCAAGTTTATTAAAAATATCACAAACCATTTCTTCTCCAGCACTCCACGATTTTTCTCCTTCCCTCTACGAACTCTTAGGTGATTTTTCTCCCTCAACGACGTTCTCCTCTCCGATGACGACTCGCCTTCCGTTCTCCGAAGTTTCTTCGTGTTTTCGTCTCCACTCGCGACTTTTAGTAAGTCTCTAATGTTTCCTTACTTTATTTCTCAGTTTTTACGGAGTTTAAAACGATTAGGGTTTCGTAAAAATGTGATTTAAGGTTAGAAATCAGTAGGGTTATCGTAGTTATGAATATAATGGATATATTGGGCGTATTGAACGAAGGTTGGTCTATCCATTGTGGAATATTAAGGTTTGTCAAAATTTTGAGTTTGGAAAAAACTCCGTTGATAGAGGTTTTGAGGTGCCGGGCGTGAATCGCTCGATGAAAATGCCTCAATGAGTTAAATTAGAGTTTTAGGAAATTTCTTTATTTAAGAGCTTCGTAAGTTTAGACGTTTATTAGTTTAGACTCGTTTTAATGACAAATATTGTGAATTGGCCTTAGGTAAACAACGCTCATGGACTGAACTTGAACTTCAACGCGCACGAGGTAAGTTCTAATGACTTACTCTGGCCGATTGGCCTACACCGTACGTCGAGGTCGTGTCGAGGATCATTGGAGTCTTGTTTGTTTAAATGTTTTAGTTAGGTAGTTAAGGTTATTTTCTTTTATAGATTCTACTTTTTATTGTCTTGATGGTATGCACGATGTATGTTTACTTTAAGCATTTAACTGTTCATGCATCACGTCTTTTAAAATAGCATGAAAACGGATTTCTGCACATGTTTAAGAAAATGAAATGAATGAACGAAATGAATCTCCGTAATCTGTTATCTGGTCACGCGAGGTGGGGCTCAGACACGGCTGAATTTGGATGTAAGCGTGTACCCCCCGTTAGGTGAAGAGGGTTGTCCAATCGCAGGACGTGTCCTCTCCATCTAATAGGCTGAGACCTCGATGATATTCTGTCTACGACGTAATGATAAGAAAATGTTGAATGATTTCTGAAACTCATTTACACAGCATTGCATGTACATTTACGAAACTTACTGAGCCTTTAGCTCATAGATTATCTGTATGGTGTAGGTGATTTCGAAACAGGTGAGGACGACGTTCCTCCACCCGATATACAGGATGGTTGAAGAAGAACGGCTGCGGTGTTGTGCATGGGCAGTCGACGCGTGTTTTGACTCGTGGGGGTAACAGATAGGTATTTTGAGGGTTTTGAGCGTAATGGGTTGATGGTGGATTATTGTATAGTTAGAAACATTTTAGGATGTTTGGGATCTGATTAGTTGGTAGGTTTATGTTTTGATGTTTTGGAAACTATTTTTATAAACTGTTTGGTTTAAAATAGGGGGTAATGTTAAGTTTTTAAATGGATCCACGTTGTTTGTTTTTATGAAATCAGGTTATGTTTTTAAACGTGTTTTGAGTCAGTTTTTTGGGCGATTGGTAAAATGGGGATTGTATGTGGGGAGTAGAGTGGTTGTATTGTTATGAAAAGTATTTGAAGAAGTGATGAATGTATGAGGTAGAAAAGAGAATTGTGAAGTGTGTGTGAGTTTGTGTGCAGGGTAACGATGAAAAGGGTGAAGGAAGGAAAAAAGAGAGAAGGGAGCAGCTGAGGCTGCCGACCAATCGCAAGGAGATGCGATCAATCGGCTGATTGAAGATCAATGGGCGATCGATCTCCCACAAGTGGGGTGATCGTTCAACCCCCCCCCCCCCCCCCCATTTGGGCACAGTCGATCGATTGGCTGAAATAGCCAATCGATCGGCCAGGCATTTCACGGGCAAAATGCCCTGTTTTCCCTCAACTTCCTTGGCCGATATTTTATATATTTCTTTTAATGTTTTTACTTTATTTTCAAAGGACTTGCAACACCTATTTTAAGGTATTTTCTTTAAATGATTTTATGGACGTTTTAATTTTAATTAGAGGTTTAAAAAGAAAAATTTATACGGGAAGTTAAGGGAATAGTGTAAGGGTCGCTACAATTTATGGTATCAGAGCCCCCGGGTTTTAAAAACGGTTCTGTAGACTGCTCGACTGCGCATGCCACATACGTAGACGTCCTTCTTCAACTGTAAGTATGTTTAAAAGTTTTATTTGATTTCGATTCTTAGAGTTATTTGCTTTTAACCTTTATAGGAGTATAGAAATATGGTGCGTCGAGGAAATGACCGAGATGACCGAGATGATATGATAGACCATCTTAAGAATTTTATTACCCAACAGTCCCAACACATGGAGCGACAGGCCCAACAAATGGAGAGACAGTCCCAGCAGCTGGGCACCCTAATAGACCGTGAAGGTGCTAGAGCTCGGAAGACAGCGACTCAGGATAATCGAGGGATGGAAAGATTTCAGAAACTCCAACCTTCTGTGTTCAACGGACAGTCTACAGATCACTCTTCAGCCGAGGAGTGGATTCGAACCATGGAGGACATGCTGGCCTACGCAAGTATAGAGGACGGAGAGAAGGTTGCGTTGGTGAGCTAACACTTAGCACTAGCTGCCCAATTCTGGTGGGATTCCATCAAGGCAACCACCGATGTGACGACTATGAGTTGGGAACGGTTCAGAATGGTATTTTATGACAAGTACTTCAGCCATACAGTACGAGAGGCGAAGATGGTGGAGTTCATGCAGTTGCGGCAAGTTGGTTCGATTGCCGACTATGTGAGGAGGTTTGAGGCTTTGTCCCGATTCGCGCCACGTCAGGTCAGTGTTAATGAGGACAAGGTATGCAGATTTGTACAGGGGCTTAGCCAAGAAATTTGGAAAAGTCTTACAATATCAGGGGAGCAGAACGTAGCCTACGACGAGATTGTAGCTAGAGCACCTGAGATTGAGGCCGTCGAATAGAGCTATGTCAAACCAAGGGAGCCAGCTAGAGGCTTATTTCACGAGATCCACCCTCAGATCAGAAATAAGGGCTGGCAACCGAGAGAACAGCCACAACAATAACAACAGAGAGGCGTGAAAAGGCCTTTAGAGGGAGGCAATGATCGAGGGAAAGGTAAGCAAGTACAGAGGGCTTCCCAGATACCATGGTGCCCTAAATGTCAGAGGGAACACAGTTGTGAGTGCCGGGTGGGCACTAACAAATGTTATAGATGTGGTGAAGTCGGCCATTTTGTGATGACCCGGATGTGTAAGTATGGTACGATGGCTGCACGAACCGGAACCCGGATGGCGGTACGTCCGCGCGGGTGAATCGGAAGGTGACGGGTCGTAAAAAGGGGGTCGTCACAATCCCACATCGCTTGGGGAAGTATGTGGAAATGAAACATATGTAAAGAGACCCTCCCAACATAGTAAGATGCGTTTTGGAGCACAATTGACAACGGATCTCATAAGAACTCCGAAGTTAAAAGTGCTTCGGCGAGAGAAATTCCAGGTTGGGTGACCTTCTGGGAAGTTCTCACCAAACAAAGCCGTGAGGGGAGGATATTGGGCTACGGCCCAATTCCCAGAGCGGACAATATCTTGCTGGGAAATGGGGTCGTTACAAATGGTATCAGAGCCTGTACCCAACCAGAAATGTGGCCAACGAGGACGTTGGGCCCCCGAAGGGGGGTGATTGTGATGACCCGGATGTGTAAGTATGGTACGATGGCTGCACGAACTTAACCCGGATGGCGGTACGTCCGCGCGGGTGAACCGGAAGGTGACGGGTCGTAAAAAGGGGGTCGTCACAATCCCACATCACTTGGGGAAGTATGTGGAAATGAAACCAATGTAAAGAGAGCCCTCCCAACATAGTAAGACGCGTTTTAGAGCACAATTGACAACGGATCCCATAAGAACTCCGAAGTTAAAAGTGCTTCGGCGAGAGCAATTCCAGGTTGGGTGACCTTCTGGGAAGTTCTCGCCAAACAAAGCCATGAGGGGAGAATATTGGGCTACGACCCAATCCCCAGAGCGGACAATATCTTACTGGAAAACGGGGTCGTTACACATTTTGTCAGAGATTGCCCAAAGCCAGGCCGAGATCAGTTGGGAGGAGATCAGAGGAGAGTCGTACCCAGGATCTTTGCCTTTATCGAGCCTGGTGATATTGACGATAAGGTTCAGCCTTCCGTGATAACAAGTACTATTTTGATTATGGGCGTGGTGGTATTTTCTTTGATAGACACGGGGGCTACGCATTCTTTTGTTTCTACTGCTTGCATGTCTAGACTGAAGCTTGTGCCTGAGTTAGCAGAATGCGAATATAGTGTGATGCTACCTTCAGGAGAGCGTATGTAGTCAGGTCAAGTTGTCCAGGGCAATATTGTCTCAGTCGGGGACAGTACCCTCTATGCTCGCCTGATTGTTATGGGCATAGAGATCTACAATCTTATCTTAAGGATGGACTGGCTATCACAGCACTTCGCCACCATCGATTGTCGATCCGGGATTGTGACTTTTCGACCCCCAGTTAAAGCCGAGTTTTCTTATCAGGCGATGAACAGATTGAGTGGATCGCCGATTTCTTACTCCATGAAGGTCAACGAGCAATTTAAAGGTGAGTGCTCTATTTATTTGGCCACAGTGGTTGATATTTAGTTGCTCAGCGGAGTAAAGCCGAGTGACATTCCTATATTCAAAAAATTCTCTGAGATATTCCTTGATGATATTCCCGGAGTACCACCGGACAGGGAGATTGAATTTATCATTGATGTATATCCTGAGCTCCTGCGCCAGTGTCTAAGAATCCATACAGATTGGCGCCTGCTGAATTGAGAGAGTTGAAAACTCAGCTTGAGGAGTTGCTGGATAAGGGTTTCATCCGACCCAGTTTTTCACCCTATGGTGCGCCCGTTCTATTCGTCAAGAAGAAAGACGGGACTCTCAGGATGTGCGTGGATTACAGGGAGCTGAATAAGCTCACGGTGAAGAATAAGTATCCACTGCCTCGGATAGATGACTTGTTTGATTAGCTGCAAGGTGCTCGAGTGTTTTCCAGGATTGACCTACGCTCGGGTTATTATCAGTTGACGGTTCGAAAGGAAGATATTCAGAAAACGGCGTTCCGAACGAGGTACGGGCATTATGAGTTCCTTGTTATGTCTTTTGGACTTACTAATGCCCCTTGCAGCGTTTATGGATTTGATGAACTGCGTCTTCAAGGATTATCTGGATAAGTTCGTTGTGGTTTTCATCGACGATATTCTGATTTATTCTAAGACGAAGGAAGAGCATGAAGAGCAATTACGGATTGTTCTAGGGATCTTACAACGACACCAGCTATATCCAAAGTTCTCCAAATGCGAATTTTGGCTGGATAGGGTCAGTTTTCTTGGCCATATTATATCACAGGAAGGGGTTTCTGTGGATCCGAGCAAAATTCAGGTGGTCAGAGATTGGCCACAGCCTAAGAACGTGCGAGAGGTACGTGGATTTCTCGGGTTGGCTGGATATTATCGAAAGTTCATAGAGGGATTTTCGAGGATTGTAGTTCCTCTTTCATGCTTGACTCGGAAGATCGAGAAGTTTATATGGTCGGCTGCTTGCGACAACAGTTTTATGGAGTTAAAGCAAAGATTGACTAGCTCCAGTGTTGACATTGCCTACTGAATGTGATAAATTAAGTATATATTGTGATGCATCTGGAGTTGGGCTTGGATGCGTGCTTATGCAGGAAGGTAAGGTTATCGCGTATGCTTCTCGGCAGTTGAAGCCGTATGAGAAGAACTATCCCACGCATGATCTGGAATTAGCAGCAGTGATCTTCGCACTGAAAATTTGGAGACATTATTTATATGGGCAGCAGTGCGAGATATTTTCTGACCACAAAAGTTTGAAGTATTTATTTACGCAAAAGGAGCTTAATATGCGGCAGAGAAGGTGGCTAGAGTTCGTCAAAGATTATGATTTCGATATTAAGTATCATCTAGGAAAGGGAAACAAGGTCGCTGATGCTTTGAGCCGAATGCCTACTATGAGTCAGCCTTCACTTGCAGCGATGTCGGTTACGTTGCGGTCTGAGATTGAGAAATTTGATGTGGAGATTGTGGCAGAGTTGTCCAATATGCTCACCAACATTTCTCTCAGGCCGACAATTCTGGATAAGATAAGTGAAGCTCAGCGAAAGATATGGAGTGTGAGGAGCTTCGATTGAGCATGACATCTGGAGACGTGTCTGAATTTAACTTGTTAGATGATGGTATTCTGAAATTCAGGCATAGGTGGTATGTGCCTAATGATGAGGAGCTAAAGAAGGAGATATTGGCCGCGACACATTCTTCAGCATACTCTGTGCATCCATGAAGCACTAAAATGTACAGAGACTTAAAGCAACACTTTTAGTGGCCGAACATGAAGAGAGAGGTCGCCAAGTACGTTGAAACCTGTTTAGTTTGTCAACAGGTAAAGGCAGAACACCAGAAGCCAGCCAGAAAACTACAGCCACTGTCTCCATGGATTTTATTGTGGGTCTCCCAAGGACGACGAAGGGACATGATGGCAACTGGGTGATTGTGGACCGATTGACAAAGTCGGCTCACTTCTTATCTGTGAAGATGGCATCTTCTATGGATCAGCTCGCCGAGCTTTATGTGCAAAAGGTTGTTAGATTGCACGGTGTACCAATTTCGATTGTCTCAGATCGAGATCCAAGGTTTACATCGAAGTTCTAGAAGAGTCTGCACAAAGCTATGGGGACTCAGCTAAATTTCAGCACGGCATTTCATCCTCAGACTGATGATCAGACAGAGAGGACGAATCAGATTCTGAAGGATATGCTCAGAGCTTGTGTGTTGGAGTTTCAAGGATCATGGAGCAGGTATTTGCCACTGATCGAGTTCTCTTACAACAACAGCTTCCAGGCTACCATTGGTATGGCTCTGTATGAAGCTTTGTATGGGCGAAAGTGTAGATCTCCACTATATTGGGACGAGGTTGGTGAAGCCAGTATTGTTGGTCCCGAGATTCTACAGCAAACGGCAGAGAAGAATGCCGTTATCAGACAGCGTATCGAGATAGCTCAGAGTCCACATAAGAGCTATGCTGACACAAGATAGAGAGAACTGGAATTCGAAGAAGGTGATGAGGTTTATTTGAAGGTTTCTCCGTTTAAAGGTGTAATGCGATTCGGAAGGAAGGGCAAGCTAAACCCTCGATATGTGGGGCCCTTCCCTATTTTGAAGAAGATCGGGAAGATGGCGTATCGACTACAGCTTCCGGCTTCAATGGAAGGCATCCACAATGTATTTCATGTGTCTATGCTTCGAAAATGTTTGCGCGATCCATCAAATATCAGTGGAGGCAAGAGAGATCAAGGTTTAGCCTCCCTTGACTTATGTGGAGAAACCTGTACGTATATTAGAGTCTTCCATCAAGGTATTGCGCAACAAAGAGATTCTGCTAGTCAAAGTCTTATGGCGGAATCACGAGGTGGAAGAAGCTACTTGTAACACCCGACAATTTCGGCTAGGTGATTTTCTTAACCATTTTGATTGTCACCCTTTTTATTAACCTTTATGATTTTAAATTTAATGCCAAGATATATTTATTACAAGTTGAGTGAAACTAGGTTTGGTGGCAAGTTTGTAATTAAGTTGGATTTTAGTTAATATATATAGAAAATGGAAATCCTTAAACCTCATTAAACCCCACTGTAGCCGACATTTCCTCTCTCGGCGATTTCCCCTTTTCTCCAAAGCTCTTCCTCTCTCTCGGCCAACTACTCCTCCACCAACGATCGATTCTTTAATACTCACTTCGACGATCCACGCTCTAGGTAAGACTTAGACAATGTAGTTACTGGAATAGTTTCTTAGAGCTCTGTTTTCAGTTAGAACTTGAGGTTTTGGACTCTTCACTAACAGAGTAATGGTAGTGATAATCTTGACCCGTGTTTAGTAATGGCATTCCCGATTCGATTATGGACATTTAGATAACAGACCATGTTTAGTTGTTACTTAATCCGGTTATTTGGTTCTGGAAGTTTAATCGTACACACTAGGTGCTCGACTAGGAAGATTTAGAAATATTTATGTTAGATACTAGGATGACTTTAGTTAAGATTTTGATTTAACAATGTAATGTGAAATGTTTCTAGGTGAAGAAGTTTGAAGAAAAGTGCTCGAGTTGCTAAGGAAACCAGGTAAGTGAGTGAGTAAGAATTTCGGCCATTAGGGCCCTACATCTCAAGGGTACTAAGTAGAGGTGTTGTTTATGATGTTAAATGTATCTGTACTAATATCTGGTTGGTTATGGTACTCTAATTGATGTTGTGATCTTTAACGAATGAATGACCTGCTCTGTAGCCTGATGATTTTAGAATGTTCATGCTCATGCATCACGAATAATTCTCATGCATATGAAAATGTTTTAAAAGCATGATTTTCCCTATGAACAAGAAATGTATATGAAACTTATGCAACAAGGATTAAAAGAGGGTTGGGAGCGGTTTGGCGTATGTCACTGTCCAAAAGAAGGACCATGAATACGACCCACAAGGGACTATGTACATTCTCACTGTCAACCCCCTTTTCGGCACAAATCCTCCCTTAATCCATATGATGAAAACGATGATTAAGAACACGAAAAGATCATGAACATGTGTTCCTTTAAGCTATGCATTCATACATACATGTTAGCATTGCACTCTTTACTAAGCATTAGGCTTATAGTTTAAACCTTATGATGTAGGTGAAAAACAATCAGGTGAGGATTCCAAATTCTGTGAAGATGTTTAAGAATGGATGATGGATGGTGCTCAGGGTGACAGTGTGTGGCTGGAAAGGCGAATATGATCTCTGGTTGCTACCTTTAAGATATTAGTAAGGTTTATGAATATTGAAGTTTAAGTAGGAGGGATTTTTTTTAAAAACGTTGAATTCTAGTAAACTTGTCTGACTGACTTCTGAGTTGTGAATGATCTGTTTTATTTAAGTCTTTCGCTATGCATACTCAGAATATGTCTATGGTTTGTGTCAATACAAGTTTGTGTTAGTCGTGTTGGGAGTTGTGAAATTCAGGATGTTCTCTGTAGGTAAATGTCAATGGTTCATGTCCATCAATGGATGTTTCTGTCGGTTTAAGTCGTTTGATAAGTTAAGGTTTCCTGTCGATCGGATGACGTCTTCCATCGGATGATGTCTCCTATCGGATGATGTCTCCTATCGGATGATGTCTTCTATCGGATGATGTTGTTTATTTTATCAGATGAGTATATATAAGTTTTATCGTTTAGCAATCGGATGAAGTCTTAATGTGTCACGTGGGATACGCATGTCAACCGGATGATGTTGTTTTTTTTATTGGATGAGTGTATATAAGTTTTTTCGTTTAGCGATCGGATGGAGTCTTAATGTGTCACGTGGGATACGCATGTCAACCGGATGATGTTGTTTATTCTATCGGATGAGTGTATATAAGTTTTGTCATTTAGCGATCGGATGGAGTCTTAATGAGTCACGTGATATGCATGTGTCAATCGGTAGAAGTCGATATAAGTCTTGTCGTTTTGTGATCGTATGAAGTTTAATGAATCAAGTGAGTTTCACGTGACAATCGGTAGATGTTGTTGTTTAAATACTATCGATAGAAGTGGAGATTATATTTTGTCGTTTTGCGATCGGCGGATGCGAGAAAAAGTTCTTCTCGTTTTGCGACTGGTAGATGTCCTTTGATTTTTAATTCCTTCAGTCAAAAGTTTTAACGTTTTGTCTATTTATAAGTGTTGTCTACTTATTGAGTTTTCCGCTGTAAAGTCGAGGGTTAAAAATGGATTTATCATCACTAGGAGAAAATTTGAAATTTTCCGTAATTTCTCTTAGTTCAGTTCAATGTTTTGGGTATCTAAACCGGGTCTGAAAGACTCGGGGTGTTACAATTATGGTATCAGAGCTAAACCAGGTTCTAAAATCAATTCTGTAGACTGCCTTCCCACACTGATTGTCCACCTGAGTACACTCCAGCAACTGTAAGTATTTACGATTTTAGTAATGTCACTATGTTAAGATATGTTTATGATTACTTGTTTAGGAATCTCAGAATGGTAAGAGGTCAACAAAGGGAGAGCAACGAGGATAGTAACACCATGGCTCAGTTAACTGAGTTGGTTATTCGCCAGTCCCGCCAAATTGAGCAGTGGGTGACTGCTAAGGATGAACAAGGGAATTCTAGCTCAAATACGACTCATGACAATGGGAGTGAGCGTTTTCACCGCCTTCGACCTCCAGTAGTCAATGGTCAAGTTTCGGATCCTATTTATGCTGAGGAGTGGATTCGGGCAATTGATGACATGTTCAAGTATGCCAAGGTCGATGAAGGAGACAAGGTCACGTGTGCTGTTTTTCATCTTGCATTGGGTGCAAGACATTGGTGAGATTCAATTCAGAGCACTACAAATGCAGAAACTATGACTTGGGCGTGGTTCAAGACGGCCTTTTATGACAAGTATTTTAGCCGAGCGGTTCGGGTCAGCAAAAAGAAGGAGTTTATGCAGCTGCGCCAAACCGGTTCTGTGGCCGACTACATCTGTAAGTTCGAGGCCTTGTCCAGGTTTGCACCCCGTTTGGTGGATGATGAGGAAGACAAGATTCACCAGTTTGTCCATGGACTGAAGCCGAGCCTCTTCCAGGGGGTAAAGACTGCAGGGATCCATAACATACCTTATTCCGAAGTGGCTGCTAAGGCTTTGGAATTGGAGGAAGTTGAGTTAACAGTACAAGGACAACGTGAACCACCAAGGAAGTTCATCAAGGATACTCAGCCACCACCGCGCCAAGGCAGAGGTTGTCAACCACAACCGAATAGGGGACCACAACAACAACAAAAAGGTGTGAAGAGACCTTTCAATCCAAATGATGATCAAGGAAAAGGAAAGCGACCTCAAGCTCCCCTATGCCCCACCTGTCAGAAAAACCACCCTGGCGAGTGCAATTTACATTCTGGTCGATGCTATAGATGTGACAAGGTTGGACACATAGTCAGAGATTGCCCTATGCCGCCAAACCCTAACCAAGCAAGAGTAGCGCCAAGAGTCTATGCTTTAATGGAGGACGAGGATGCAGTGCAGCATACGGTCATAACAGGTACAATTATGATCTGTGGTATTTTTGCTTATACACTTATAGATACAGGAGCCACTCACTCGTTTGTATCAACCCTGTTTGTATTTAAACATAAATTAGAACTCTTGCCAGCCGAGAGATCATTTAGTGTCATGTTACCATCGGGGAAGTCTTTACATTCCGAACGGATAATAAAAGGTGATGTTGTGTCAGTAGGAAATAGGGAGTTATACGTAGAACTGATCGTAATTGACATGAAGAGATATGAAGTTATACTAGGAATGGATTGGCTATGCAGACATTATGCCACGATAAGTTGTAGGTCTGGATTGGTTGAGTTTCGACCCCCAAACGGAGATCGGTATTTCTTCCAAGCTATTCCAAAAATAAGTAAAATACCGGTTATATCCGCACTAAAGACTCAATGGTTATTAAAAGGTGGTTGTGAGAGTTATCTAGCTAGTATAATTGATGTCCGAGTAAAGAGTAAGGTAGAACTTCAGGATATTCCTATAGTCCGTGAGTTTCCAAAAGCATTTTTGGATGACTTGTCTGGACTACCACCTAATGGAAAAATTGAGTTTGTAATTGATACATATCCCGAGGCTTTACCTGTGTCTAAGAACCCCTACCGCATGGCACCTGTTGAGTTGAAGGAATTGAAGGTCCAACTACATGAATTATTTGACAAGGGATTTATTCGCCCCAGCTGTTCTCCCTGGGGTGCACCTGTCCTATTCGTTAAAAAGAAAGATGGTTCTCTTAGAATGTGCATAGATTACAGAGAGTTAAACAAGTTGACAATCAAGAATAGATATCCCTTGCCCCGCATCGACGATTTGTTTGACCAACTTCAAGGAGCCAAAGTGTTCTCAAAGATCGACTTACGTTCAGGTTACTACCAACTGAAGGTTAAGGAGGGAGATATACCAAAGACAGCTTTCAGAACCCGCTATGGACACTATGAATTTCTTGTGATGTCGTTTGGACTGACAAATGCACCTGCAGCCTTTATGGACTTGATGAATCGAGTGTTTCGAGAGTACTTGGATAAGTTTGTGATTGTGTTTAATGATGATATCTTAATATATTCACGGACTAAAGCTGACCATGAAAAACACCTAAGAATAGTTTTGATGACATTAGAACAACAACAACTCTATGCCAAGTTGTCCAAATATAAGTTCTGGTTAGATAAGGTCAACTTTTTAGATCACGTCATCTCTGCTAAGGGCATATCCGTAGACCCAACCAAGATTCAGGCTGTTAAGGACTGGCCACAGCCAAGGAATGCCAACGAGGTCCGTAGTTTCCTTGGTCTGCAGGTTATTAAAGGAAGTTCATTAAGGGATTCTCTATGATAGCTAAGCCTTTAACTAGTTTGACAAAGAAAGACACCAAATACTCTTGGTCTGAAGCTTGTGAAGATAGCTTCCAAACACTAAAACTGAAGTTGACTACAGCTCCTCTCTTGACACTCCCAACTGAAGAAGGAAGATTTAGTGTTTATTGTGACGCATCTAAAGTGGGACTGGAATGTGTTTTGATGCAAGAAGGCAAGGTTGTAGCATATGCCTCCAGGTAACTGAAGAGTTATGAACAGAATTACCCCACTCCTGATTTGGAATTAGCCCCGGTTGTTTTTGCATTAAAGATTTGGAGACACTATTTGTATGGTCAGCAGTGTAAAGGGTTTTCGGACCATAAAAGCCTGAAGTACCTCTTTACCCAAAAGGAGTTGAACATGAGACAAAGACGTTGGTTAGAGTTTGTTAAGGATTATGACTTTGAGATTAAGTACCACCCGGTCAAGGCTAATGCTGTAGCCGATGCTTTAAGTAGGATGTCGACGACAATGCAGCCCGCAGTGTCAACCATGTCTATACCTTTAAGGACAGAAGTACAGAAGTTTGAGTTGGAAATAGTTTCTGAACTGTCAGCCTTACTTGCCGAGGTTTCTATTAGGCCAACTATCATGGAGAGGATCAAGGAGGCACAACAAAAGTATTCAAAAGAAAAAGGTAACATGATATGTAAGTTGAAGGACGCATCTTCTGAGTTCAGTCTCTCCAAGGATGGTATTTTGAAATTTAGGAATCGTTGGTACATTCCAAGTGATGAGGAATTACGTAAGTTGATCTTGGCCGAGGCGCACTCGTCTCCCTTTTCTATGCATCCTGGCAGCACCAAGATGTATCGGGACTTGAAGTTACTCTATTGGGGGCCAAATTTGAAGAGGGATGTTGCCAAGTATGTGGAGTCTTGTTTGGTATGCCAACAGGTTAAAGCAGAACATCAACGTCCAGGAGGTACCCTTCAACCCTTACCGATTCCCAAATGGAAGTGGGAAAACATTGTCATAGATTTTGTAGTAGGATTACCTAAGACAACTAAAGGTCATGACAGCATTTAGGTTGTAATTGACAGGATGATGAAATCAGCTCACTTTCTACCTGTAAAGACAACTTATACGATGGACCAGCTTGCTAATCTGTATGTTCAGGAATTGTCAGATTGCATGGGATTCCTATATCCATTGTCTCCGATCGTGATCCCAGGTTCACCTCGAGGTTTTGGCAAAGCCTTCAAGGCACGCTTGGTAAAAAGTTATCTTTCAGCACTGCTTTTCATCCTCAAACAGATGGCCAATCAGAGAGAACAATCCAGACACTTGAGGACATGTTGAGGGCGTGTGTGCTAGAACAATCCTGCCCTTAGTGGAATTCTCCTACAACAATAGTTACCAGTCCACTATTGGTATGGCACCTTACGAGGCACTATATGGTAGGAGATGCAAATCACCCTTATACTGGGATGAGGTTGGCGAAGCAAAACTTCTAGGCCCTGAAATTTTACAGCAGATGTCAGACAAGATTGCCATAATTAGGAAAAGGATGATGACTGCACAAAGCCGACAGAAGAGTTATGCAGACCAAAGAAGGAGAGATCTTGAATTTGCTGTTGGAGATGAAGTTTTCTTGAAGATTTCACCGTTTAAGGGAGTTTTAAGATTTGGCAAGAAGGGAAAACTTAGTCCACGATTCATTGGTCCATTCTCTGTCTTGACAAGGATTGGTAAAACCGCTTATAGGTTGTAATATCCTCCATCGCTAGAAAAGGTCCATAATGTCTTTCATGTATCCATGCTAAGGAAATACATACGTGATCCAACGAAGGTTGTTAAGCCAACAGAGATTGATATTGAGCCAACACTGACGTATGATGAGAAACCTGTTCGAATTATGAAAACTGCAGTTAAGACTTTAAGGAATAAAGAATTCCTCTTGTAAAAGTTTTGTGGACGAATAATGGCATTGAAGAAGCCACTTGGGAGCGACAGCAGGACATGTTGGACAAATATCCAGATCTCTTTGTTTGATCAATTTTTCGGGACGAAAATTTTGTTTAAGGAGGGGTGGATGTAACACCCGACAATTTCGGCCAAGTGATTTCTTAACCATTTTGATTGTCACTCTTTTTATTAACCTTTATGATTTTCAATTTAATGTCAAGACATATTTATTACAAGTTGAGTGAAACTAGGTTGGCTGGCAAGTTTGTAATTAAGTTGGATTTTAGTTAATATATATAGAAAATGGAAATCCTTAAACCTCATTAAACCCCACTGTAGCCAACATTTCCTCTCTCGGCGATTTCCCCTTTTCTCCAAAGCTCTTCCTCTCTCTTGGCCAGCTACTCCTCCACCAACGATCGATTCTTCAGTACTCACTTCGACGATCCACGCTCTAGGTAAGACTTAGACAATGTAGTTACTGAATAGTTTCTTAGAGCTCTGTTTTCAGTTAGAACTTGAGGTTTCGGACTCTTCACTAACAGAGTAATGGTAGTGACAATCTTGACCCGTGTTTAGTAATGGCATTCCTGATTCGATTATGGACATTTAGATAACAGACCATGTTTAGTTGTTACTTAATCCGGTTATTTGGTTCGGGAAGTTTAATCTGTACACACTAGGTGCTCGACTAGGAAGATTTAGAAATATTTATGTTAGATACTAGGATGACTTTTAGTTAGGATTTTGATTTAACACTATAATGTGAAATGTTTCTAGGTGAAGAAGTTTGAAGAAAAGTGCTCGAGTTGCTAAGGAAACCAGGTAAGTGAGTGAGTAAGAATTCCGGCTATTAGGGCCCTACATCTCAAGGGTACTAAGTAGAGGTGTTGTTTATGATGTTAAATGTATCTGTACTAATATCTGGTTGGTTATGGTGCTCGAATTGATGTTGTGATCTTTAACGAATGAATGACCTGCTCTGTAGCCTAATGATTTTAGAATGCTCATGCTCATGCATCACGAATAATTCTCATGCATATGAAAATGTTTTACAAGCATGATTTTCCCTATGAACAAGAAATGTATATGAAACTTATGCAACAAGGATTAAGAGATGGTTGGGGGCGGTTTGGCGTATGTCACTGTCCAAAAGAAGGACCATGAATATGACCCGCAAGGGACTATGTACACTCTCACTGTCAACCCCCTTTTCGACACAAATCCTCCCTTAATCCATATGATGAAAACGATGATTAAGAACACGAAAAGATCATGAACATGTGTTCCTTTAAGCTGTGCATTCATGCATACATGTTAGCATTGCACTCCTTACTAAGCATTAGGCTTATAGTTTAAACCTTATGATGTAGGTGAAGAACAATCAGGTGAGGATTCCAAATTTTGTGAAGATATTTAAGACTGGTTGCTGGATGGTGCTCAGGGTGACAGTGTGTGGCTGAAAAGGCGAATATGATCTCTGGTTGCTACCTTTAAGATATTAGTAAGGTTTATGAATATTGAAGTTTAAGTAGGAGGGATTTTTTTTAAAAACATTGAATTCTAGTAAACTTGTCTGACTGACTTCTGAGTTGTGAATGATCTGTTTTATTTAAGTCTTTCGCTATGCATACTCAGAATATGTCTATGGTTTGTGTCAATACAAGTTTGTGTTAGTCGTGTTGGGAGTTGTGAAATTCAGGATGTTCTCTGTAGGTAAATGTCAAGGGTTCATGTCCGTCGATGGATGTTTCTGTCGGTTTAAGTCATTTGATAAGTTAAGGTTTCCTGTCGATCGGATGACGTCTTCCATCGGATGATGTCTTCTATCAGATGATGTCTTCTATCAGATGATGTTGTTTATTTTATCTGATGAGTGTATATAAGTTTTGTCATTTAGCGATCAGATGAAGTCTTAATGTGTCACGTTGGATACGCATGTCAACCGGATGATGTTGTTTTTTTTATCGGATGAGTGTATATAAGTTTTGTCGTTTAGCGATCGGATGGAGTCTTAATGTGTCACGTGGGATACGCATGTCAACCGGATGATGTTGTTTATTCTATCGGATGAGTATATATAAGTTTTGTCGTTTAGCGATCGGATAGAGTCTTAATGAGTCACGTGCTATGCATGTGTCAATCGATAGAAGTCGATATAAGTCTTGTCGTTTTGTGATCGGATGAGATTTAATGAATCAAGTGAGTTTCACGTGACAATCGGTAGATGTTGTTGTTTAAATACTATCGGTAGAAGTGGAGATTATGTTTTTTCGTTTTGCGATCGGCGGGTGCGAGAAGAAGGTCTTGTCGTTTTGCGACCGGTAGATGTCCTTTGATTTTTAATTCCCTCAGTCAACAGTCTTAACGTTTTGTCTATTTATAAGTGTTGTCTACTTATTGAGTTTTCCGCTGTAAAGTCGAGGATTAAAGATGGATTTATCATCACTGGGAGAAAATATGAAATTTTCCTTAATTTCTCTTAGTTCAGTTCAATGTTATGGGTAGCTAAACCGGGTCTGAAAGACTTGGGGTGTTACACTTCTTGGGAGCGACAGCAAGATATGATGGTTAAATATCCCGAGTTGTTTGTATGATCAAATTTTGAGGACAAAATTTAAATAAGGTGGATGGAATGTAACACCCGGATTTACAGAATTTTGTAAATCGTTTATATAATGGCAATTTTTGTAATTTTGTCAAATTAAGTTGGTTTGGTGAAAAGAAAGTATTATTAGAATCCTAATAATTAATATAGATTTTAAGAAAATTTCGGGAATTTTAGGAGTTGTGACGCTAATTTTACGAGAATTACGTTTATCGTAATATAAAGGATACTTAGGTAAAAATAGTAAACGAGGTCCAAATTGTGAACGGACAGTTTTAATAAAGCCCTGATAATAAGTTGGATTTATTGGCGAAATAAGGAAATTTGGAGAAAACGGATCATCGGTTAATTAACGAAACAAAGGACGAAACAAATAAGAAATCAAGTGTAGGGCAATATAGTAATTTTGCAAGCCAATTTTATTAAAAATATCACAAATCATTTCTTCTCCAGCACTCCACGGTTTTTCTCCTTTCCTCTGCGAACTCTTTGGCGATTTTTCTCCCTCAACGACATTCTCCTTTCCGACGACGACTCGTCTTCCGTTCTCCGAAGTTTCTTCGTGTTTTCGTCTCCACTCGCGACTCTTAGTAAGTCTCTAACGTTTCCCAACTTTAGTTCTCGGTTTTTACAGAGTTTAAAACGATTAAGGTTTTGTTTAGGGTTTCGTAAAAACGTGATTTAGGATTAGAAATCGGTAGGGTTATCGTAGTTATAAATATAATGGATATATTGGGCATATTGAACGAAGGTTGGTCTATCCATTGTGGAATATTAAGGTTTGTCGAAATTTTGAGGTTTGGAAAAAACTCCGTTAATGGAGGTTTTGAGGTGTCGGGCGTGAATCGCTCGATGAAAATGCGTCAATGAGTTAAATTAGAGTTTTATGAAATTTCTTTAGTTAAGAGCTTCGTAAGTTTAGACGTTTATTAGTTTAGACTCGTTTTAACGACAAATATTGGGAATTGGCCTTAGGTAAACAACGCTCGTGGACTGAGCTTGAAGTTCAACGCGCACGAGGTAAGTTCTCGTGACTTACTCTGGCCGATTGGCCTACACCGTACGTCGAGGTCGTGTCGAGGATCATTGGAGTCTTGTTTGTTTAAATGTTTTGGTTGGGTAGTTAGGGTTATTTTCTTTTATAGATTCTGCTTTTTATTGTCTTGATAGTATGCACGATGTATGTTTACTTTAAGCATTTAACTGTTCATGCATCACGTCTTTTAAAATAGCATGAAAACAGATTTCTGCACGTGTTTAAGAAAACGAAATGAATGAACGAAATGAATCTATGTAATCTGTTATCTGGTCAAGCGAGGTGGGGCTCAGGCACGGCTGTATACGGATGTAAGCGTGTACCCCCCGTTAGGTGAAGATGGTTGTCCAATCGCAGGTTGTGTCCTCTCCATCTAATAGGCTGAGACCTCGGTGATATTCTGTCTGCGACGTAATGATAAGAAAATATTGCATGATTTCTGAAACTCATTTGCACAGCATTGCATGTACATTTACGAAACTTACTGAGCCTTTAGCTCATAGATTGTCTGTATGGTGTCGGTGATTTCGAAACAGATGAGGACGACGTTCCTCCACCCGATGTACAGGATGGTTGAAGAAGAACGGCTGCGGTCGTGTGCATGGGCAGTCGACGCGTGTTTTGACCCGTGGGGGTAACATATAGGTATTTTGAGGGTTTTGGGCGTAATGGGTTCATGTTGGATTATTGTATAGTTAGAAACATTTTAGGATGTTTGGGATCTGATTAGTTGATAGGTTTTATGTTTTGATGTTTTGGAAACTATTTTTATAAACTGCTTGGTTTAAAACAGGGGGTAATGTTAAGTTTTTAAACGGATCCACGCGATTTGTTTTTATGAAATCGGATTATGTTTTTAAACATGTTTTGAGTCAGTTTTTGGGCGATTGGTAAAGTGGGGATTGTATGCGGGGAGTAGAATGGTTGTATTGTTATGAAAAGTATTTGAAGAAGTGATGAATATATGAGGTAGAAAAGAGAATTGTGAAGTGTGTGTGAGTTTGTGTGCAGGGTAACGATGAAAAGGGTGAAGGAAGGAAAAAAAGAGAGAAGGGAGCAGCTCTCTGGATTTCAAAATCCAGAGAGCTGCCGACCAATCACAAGGAGATGCGATCAATCGGCTGATTGAAGATCAATGGGCGATTGATCGCCCAAAAGTGCGGCGATAGTTCGCCCCCCCCCCCCCCCCCCCCCCCCCCCCCGCAAAAAAAAAAAAAAAAATTGGGCACAGCCGATCGATCGGCCAGGCATTTCACGGGCGAAATGCCCTATTTGCCCTAAACTTCCTTTGTCACGACCCTATTACTGTACCCAATTTTTCCTAATTATTTTTCATTTTATTTTATACCTAGGTGTTTATGCAGAAAATAATTTGAAATCTATTTAATAAAACATTTAAAACAATTAAAACTATTTAATTAAAACTATTTTTATAACAATTTATTAAATAAAATAATGGGAGGGCAGGATTGTAAATTCCTGCCCGTGGAAGAACCGCAGCGATCAGGCGCTGCGTGAGCAGCGCACGATCGCTGCTGCGCTTCCAATATGCAGCGCACGATCGCTGCATAATGCACCGCACGATCGCTGCATAATGCAGCGATCAGGCGCTGCATGATGGCAGCGCGCGATCGCTGCCTCATGCAGCGCACGGGCGCCGCACCCCTGCTCCCTGCCTTCTCTGATTTCAAACATTTTGCTCTCTGGAATTCAAGTTTCCAGAGAGCAAAACATACCTCTTCTCCCCTCTTTTTCATTCATTTCACTACCCCTTTTTATTCCATTTCATTGCCTCCCTGAGTATCACATTATAAACCATTTTATGAAAACAAATTGCATGGATATATTTAAAATTAGACTTTTCCAAAACGTTATAAAACCTGAAAATAGTTATCTATCAAAACAGTTATTTATCAAAACAGTGACCTATCAACTAATCAGTCTCAAACAACCTAAAATAGTTCTAACATATCCCCCATCAGCCCATAACGTCCCATAACCCTCAAAACACATATTTACTTCCCCCACGGGTCGGTAACGCATCGACTGTACAGCACGCCACCACAGGCCATCCTCCGTCAACCGTGTCATGCCTCAGGTGGAGGGATCTCATCCTCACCTGGCTCGATGTCACCTAAAACGTCACCTACACCATAATACACGCTATGAGATAAAAATCTCAGTAAGTTCTACGTGAATGCTTATGCATGAACATGTTTATGCAGTTTTTATAACACCGTCACTCATGCATTTCATTCATTCTTTCTTTCTTTCATTCATTCATTCTCACCATGACATTCTTTTGGTTACCGAAGCCTATTCACTCGGCAGATGGTTAAGGCCCTGTCAAGCGGTTAGACAGCCCACACCATCTGAAGGGAGGAAAACCCGCTCACCACAGAACGCCGGGTCTGAACCTCACCCCGATAACCACATACAGAGGGTTGTTTACATGATACTTTACTTGCCTTTACGTGCATTTCTTTTTCATGAAAACTATGCTCAAATTCATTTTCATGACGTTTTTAAAACCATGATGCATGAACAGTTATAAACATGAAATAAACAACCATCATACGTACCATCAAGACACTCAAAGCATAATCCTACAAAAGAACTAATCCTAACTACCCAACCAAAGCATTTAAACAATCTATATTCTCCAATTTCCTCGACCAACAAAAGATCCTATGGTGTAGGCCAATCGGCCAAACAAGTCGCAGAGACTTACCTGATGTCCGTTGAATGCTAGCTCCGTCCACGAGCGGGTGCACCTAAAGCAATTCACAACGATTATCACTAAAATGCAATTGAACCAATAACGTCCAAATTGTCAAAACCTTAACTAAAGGACTTTTCCTAAAATCATAACTTAACTAATCGAAGCATTTAAACCAACAATTAATGCTCGATAGTCCGTAATCCAAATTAACGAGTTTTGCCTTAAAACCCGAAAATTAACCAATTTATAACATTTTCACAAATTGATTTAACTTCGTCCTATAACGTCCAATACGTTCAATATATACCTAATCACGGCTAACCTATTAATTACGAGCCCTAATTCGCGTTTTTAACGATAATCTAAACGAAACCCTAAATGTTATAAACCCTAAAAACAGAAATCTAACTTCCGAAAACTGTAGAGACTTACCTAGAACGTCGACCGGAGGAGAAAACGTGAAGGATCGAAGTCGATCGGAGGTCGGAACGGAGGAGAACCGGCGATTGGCGTCGGCGGCCGTGAGGGAGAAGCTCCCTGGATCGTGATCTCTAGAGAAGAAAAGGAGAGAAAGTGAGGGAGAGAAATGATTTTTGGTAAGTTTTATAATATTAACTTGGTAAATTACTAAAATGCCCTTCTTTGATTTTTATATTAGTTTCGTTCTTCGGTTCGTTAATCGTCTAGCTATTTGGTTTCACCAAATCTCCTTATTTCACCAATAAGTCCAACTTATCATTCGGGATTTATTAAAACTGTCCATTTGCAATTTGGACCTCGTTTACTATTTTTACTAAAACATCCTTTATATTACGAGAAACTTAATTACTCGGAATATAGCGTTATCGTTCTGAAAATTCTCGTAATATTCTTAAAATCCATATTAATAATTAGGATCCCAACGACACCTTCTGCTTGTAAAACGGGCTTGATTTGACATATTTACGAAAATGCCATTATATATTAAAATAATAATATCCAGAAAAGCTGGATATTACATTCCTCCCACCTTATTTAAAATTTTGTCCTCAAAATTTACCATAGTTTATAGTCCTTGATATTAACGTCCCTTGTCTTATGGCGTATTACTTCGGTTAATCATCTGTACCTACAGTCTTCCTTCGTGGTTCTCAACCAAAACTCTACACTTTACTCTCTAATACCAGCCTTATATTTGTACTCTCTACCTTCGACATGATCGCACACTTCCTTACTAAAGTACTGAGCTTATTTAAGTTCTTAAATCTCCAATCAATTTGCCCAAACTTCTCCACAGCTTCGTTGGCTTCATCTGTAGTCGAAACTCACGTCGACCCAAACTTCTATATTCGCTCGGGCAACGACTCGTTGTAACCGTATCACCCATAGGATTTCCTAGTCTCCTATCTTCTTGAGTAATTCAATGACCTATGAAGACTATTTCCGTGCGGATTTCCTAATTAAGTCCTCATTGTTATACCCTACAACTATACGACTATAACATTACTTGGTCTATGTGAGTCCAACTACGAGCTACAGTCGGTATTTACTTAAAATTTTATCTTGAACAAAATTTGAACTTTCTTTTAATAACTCTGATTCCGTCATCCCTAGGGTCAATCTCCATGATTCTAAACCAAAACGTCAACTATACCTTCCAACATTAGCCTCAAATTCAAAATCTCTACTCTCAATTGGACTGTATTTATCCTTACTTAAACCTTAAGTCTTACCAAATCCCCTAAGTCACATACCTTCCTGGACCACTTACTAATTCCGCCAGTTCTTTCAGGGCGGATTTTACATTTAATTTAACACTTGTTGTACTCCTCGAACTATGTCACCAGAATTTCTTATTAACATCGCTTCCATTCTAAGCTTCGTTCTTGAATTCTATCACTATATTTTTAACTAAAAGTCTCATACTACTTACTTTACACTCTTTTGTCCATCTTCGATCTCTATTAACTCTGAGTGCCATAACTTCCAAAATTTCCACCCTTGATGTGCTCCAATCAGCACGTTCTAACCTAAGATCATTCACGTAATTATTGGTCATGACTTGCCAAACACACGTTGAACACTAGAACTCTGCCAACTTAGCCTCACTTCTATGCTTACTTAGAGGTTTTTAGTGAAAACACTCGTTCTCTTTATTCTAAAATTCACAAATCCCACAATTTGCAGGCCTTTAAACGCCAACCTATACTTCCAATCTTAACATCTCATTTAATCCCAACAATCTCTTTTACTTCTTTCCTTAATTTCACACGAGGACTACATTGAATCAACTAACTAATCTTACCACTTGTCTCTCCTCCACCACTTGTCTCTCCTCCAAACTTCTCACGAATCCTCAATACACGATTTCTACGGTACTACTTCATCTATTAAATACACTTCAAGTATTACAACAATCTAAGGTATCCCTTAATAGGTTCATATCTAAACCTTCATCTTTCGTGGTTAGTCATATCCTAATACTCCAAGGGGGTTGCCAAATAAATCCAGTTTCTACCTATTTGAAAGTCATATCTCTTAGGGCGCATTCCTCTAATTGTTACTAAACTCTAGGTGTGCAAACTCCGTTGATTAAATTAAACTAATTATACTAATGTATAACTATACTTCTATTTAGTCTTTATTGTCCTATATGTAGTCTATGGTTTTCTCTTCGAGGTTCAACTAATAATCCTTCTTACCCACTTTCTATTTTCTTACTTTTCTATTTTTAAGTCTATATATTTATTTATCATATGCATATTTGTCATACAGGTAATTAAAACAATACCTGCAATTGCAGAAGGCTGGGCCCCATCGTCGACGTCACCAGGCTCAATAAAAGAAAATATTCTTGGGGTAACTTTCTTCTGGTCGGTAGTAGTCCTTGGACAATGTAGGGCATAGTGGCCCACCTCTCCGCATCTGTAGCACTTGTCCGTACCCAATCTACAGGCACCAAAATGAGGTCTCGAGCACTTCGGGCATATAGGCTTCTGAGTGGATTCTTGGACTTGCTTTCCCTTTCCTTGGTTGCCTGTTCCGTCGTAGGGCCTCTTCGCTCCCCGTGGCTGCGTTTGCTGTTGTCCTCTCGGTTGCCAGCCTTGATTCTGGGTCTGAGGATGGAGCTCACGAAAGAAGCCCTTAGCTGGTTCCTTCGTCCTAACACAAGTCGCCTTAGCAGCCTCAATGTCCAGAGCTCTAGCTGCGACGTCGGAATATGGCACATCAATAATACCTGATACAATAACGTGCATCCGAATCTCTGGGTCTAGCCCCTCCATAAACTGGTGCACTTTTTCTTCATTGTCGCTGACAAGACGTGGTGCAAATCGTGACAAAGCCTCGAACTTCCTTATATACTCTGCAACCGAACCTGTCTGCTTTAGCTGTGTGAACTCGTTCCTCTTGGCCACTCTCACTGTGCGGCTGAAATACTTGTCGAAGAATAAGAACTTGAATCGATCCCAAGTCATAACTGACACATCTGTAGTCGACTTGATCGAGTCCCACCAGAAACGAGCGTCCAACGCTAAGTGAAATGTGGCATAAGCGACCCTGCTCCCGTTGGCAACCTCGGCGTAATCTAACATGTCCTCCATAACCCTGATCCACTCCTCGGCACGTGTCGGATCCGATGACTGACCGTCGAATACTGGAGGCCGCAGACCTTGGAACCTCTGCATACCGGGATTACTGGGGACTACCAGCTCCTGAGCTCTCTGATTCTCTCGCTGGTTCTCTCGATTCACTAAATCCGTGATCTGTTGCGCTTGCCGATCCATATGCTGAGACTGGCGATCTAACAATTCCGTAAGATGATCCATCGCGTCGTCTCTCGGATCCCTTCCTCGAGTCATACTTATAAACTCCTATAAAATTTAAAACAAGTAATCCTAAGAAACTGAAATCAAACAAAGCAGTAAACAGACTTACAGTTGATGAAGGATGTCCGCGTAGTGGCTGTGCAGTCGAGCAGTCTACAGAATCGATTTTAAAACCCGGGGGCTCTGATACCATAATTTGTCACGACCCTATTACTGTACCCAATTTTTCCTAATTATTTTTCATTTTATTTTATACCTAGTGTTTATGCAGAAAATAATTTGAAATCTATTTAATAAAACATTTAAAACAATTAAAACTATTTAATTAAAACTATTTTTATAACAATTTATTAAATAAAATAATGGGAGGGCAGGATTGTAAATTCCTGCCCGTGGAAGAACCGCAGCGATCAGGCGCTGCGTGAGCAGCGCACGATCGCTGCTGCGCTGCCAATATGCAGCGCACGATCGCTGCATAATGCAGCGATCAGGCGCTGCATGATGGCAGCGCGCGATCGCTGCCTCATGCAGCGCACGGGCGCCGCACCCCTGCTCCCTGCCTTCTCTGATTTCAAACATTTTGCTCTCTGGAATTCAAGTTTCCAGAGAGCAAAACATACCTCTTCTCCCCTCTTTTTCATTCATTTCACTGCCCCTTTTTATTCCATTTCATTGCCTCCCTGAGTATCACATTATAAACCATTTTATGAAAACAAATTGCATGGATATATTTAAAATTAGACTTTTCCAAAACGTTATAAAACCTGAAAATAGTTATCTATCAAAACAGTTATTTATCAAAACAGTGACCTATCAACTAATCAGTCTCAAACAACCTAAAATAGTTCTAACATATCCCCCATCAGCCCATAACGTCCCATAACCATCAAAACACATATTTACTTCCCCCACGGGTCGGTAACGCATCAACTGTACAGCACGCCACCACAGGCCATCCTCCGTCAACCGTGTCATGCCTCAGGTGGAGGGATCTCATCCTCACCTGGCTCGATGTCACCTAAAACGTCACCTACACCATAATACACGCTATGAGATAAAAATCTCAGTAAGTTCTACGTGAATGCTTATGCATGAACATGTTTATGCAGTTTTTATAACACCGTCACTCATGCATTTCATTCATTCATTCTTTCTTTCTTTCATTCATTCATTCTCACCATGACATTCTTTTGGTTACCGAAGCCTATTCACTCGGCAGATGGTTAAGGCCCGTCAAGCGGTTAGACAGCCCACACCATCTGAAGGGAGGAAAACCCGCTCACCACAGAACGCCGGGTTTTAACCTCACCCCGATAACCACATACAGAGGGTTGTTTACATGATACTTTACTTGCCTTTACGTGCATTTCTTTTTCATGAAAACTATGCTCAAATTCATTTTCATGACGTTTTTAAAACCATGATGCATGAACAGTTATAAACATGAAATAAACAATCATCATACGTACCATCAAGACACTCAAAGCATAATCCTATATAAGAACTAATCCTAACTACCCAACCAAAGCATTTAAACAATCTATATTCTCCAATTTCCTCGACCAACAAAAGATCCTATGGTGTAGGCCAATCGGCCAAACAAGTCGCAGAGACTTACCTGATGTCCGTTGAATGCTAGCTCCGTCCACGAGCGGGTGCACCTAAAGCAATTCACAACGATTATCACTAAAATGCAATTGAACCAATAACGTCCAAATTGTCAAAACCTTAACTAAAGGACTTTTCCTAAAATCATAACTTAACTAATCGAAGCATTTAAACCAACAATTAATACTCGATAGTCCGTAATCCAAATTAACGAGTTTTGCCTTAAAACCCGAAAATTAACCAATTTATAACATTTTCACAAATTGATTTAACTTCGTCCCATAACGTCCAATACGTTCAATATATACCTAATCACGGCTAACCTATTAATTACGAGCCCTAATTCGCGTTTTTAATAACGATAATCTAAACGAAACCCTAAATGTTATAAACCCTAAAAACAGAAATCTAACTTCCGAAAACTGTAGAGACTTACCTAGAACGTCGACCGGAGGAGAAAACGTGAAGGATCGAAGTCGATCGGAGGTCGGAACGGAGGAGAACCGGCGATTGGCGTCGGCGGCCGTGAGGGAGAAGCTCCCTGGATCGTGATCTCCAGAGAAGAAAAGGAGAGAAAGTGAGGGAGAGAAATGATTTTTGGTAAGTTTTATAATATTAACTTGGTAAATTACTAAAATGCCCTTCTTTGATTTTTATATTAGTTTCGTTCTTCGGTTCGTTAATCGTCTAGCTATTTGGTTTCACCAAATCTCCTTATTTCACCAATAAGTCCAACTTATCATTCGAGATTTATTAAAACTGTCCGTTTGCAATTTGGACCTCGTTTACTATTTTTACTAAAACATCCTTTATATTACGAGAAACTTAATTACTCGGAATATAGCGTTATCGTTCTGAAAATTCTCGTAATATTCTTAAAATCCATATTAATAATTAGGATCCCAACGACACCTTCTGCTTGTAAAACGGGCTTGATTTGACATATTTACGAAAATGCCATTATATATTAAAATAATAATATCCAGAAAAGCTGGATATTACATCCTTGGCCGATGTTTTATATATTTCTTTTAATGTTTTTACTTTATTTTCAAAAGAATTGCAACACCTATTTTAAGGTATTTTCTTTAAATAGTTTGATGGACGTTTTAATTTTAATTAGAGGTTTAAAAAGAAAAATTTATACGAGAAATTAAGGGAATAGTGTAAGGGTCGCTACACTCTGATACCATAACTGTAGTGTCCCCTAGTCCTATTCTTCAAAAATACCGTATAAATATTTCATTTTACATTTTACTAACCATGATTAGAATTTATTTTCTTATGCTTTAAACCAAAGTCTAAATCGTTGAAAATCATTTAAAAATCCATTTAAAGAAACATATAACACTCAGAAAAATCACAAAACAAACAATTCGAGGGCAAAAGTGTCCGAAGCAAAGAAACAAAGGGGCGATCGATCGCCCCACTGTCTGCGATCAATCGGCTCCTGGAGTTTGAACTCCAGCGAGTTGCCCCTCTTCATTCTTCCTCCCTTCTTTCCTTCATTCACCCTGTACACACACACTTCACAATTTTTCCTACCTCCTTCTCTTCATCACTTACTTCGAAACACATTTCATAATAAACACTTCAACATAAACTCATCCCTATCCTCATCCATTCCTCAATGCATTAATCATCAAAACGCAACTCGTAATATATCCTAAAACGTATTCAAAACGAGACTAAAACCACGAATTCCAACTACATGGATAGCTCTATAACTCGAGCATATCCGTGACTACACCTAAAATAACCTCAAACAATTCCATTATAATTGTAATAAAAGGCTTAGCAAAATATTTTATAAAACGAGTTTACCAAAACATCAAAATATCCTTTTGTTCACTATCTAGATACCAAACATCCTAAAATGATTCAACTATACAATTTTTCTATCCTTCTATCTATCAAAATTCCCAAAACACTTACTTATATTCCCACGGGTCAAAATACGCACTGGCTGCCAGCGCACTCCCACGGGCATTCTTCTTCAACCAGCTCATTCCTCGGGTGGGGGGATCTCATCCTCACTTGTATCAAAATCACTTACACCATAAAGACAACTATGATCTAAAGGCTCAGTAAGCTTCGTAAATGCAAATGCATGCTTTGCATATGCGGTTTATAAATCATGCAGACATTTTTATCATTTCATTACAGAACAGAATGTCATCGAGGTCTAACTCTCACTAGATGTGTAACACCTAGTTTTACGGAATTTTGTAATTCAAGAATATAATGGCATTTTTGTAAATATGTCAAATTAAGTCTGTTTTGCGAGCAAAGAGCGTTATTATAATCCTAATAATTAATATGGATTTTAATAAAATTTCGGGAATTTTAGGAGTTGTAACGTTAAATTACGAGAATTACGTTTCTCGTAATATAAAAGACGTTTTAATAAAAATAGTAAACGAGATCTGTTTTGCGTACGGACAGTTTTAATGAAGCCCTGATAATGAGTTAAGGTTATTGGAGAAATAAGGAAATTAGGAAAAACCGAACAGTCGGTTAATTAACGAAACAAATGACGAAACAAATATAAAAACAAAGGAAGGACAAAATGGTAATTTGCAAAGTCAAATTTTATTAAAATGAAACTTTTCCCTTCTTCCTCCAGCACTTCACGATTTCTTCTTTTTCTCTCCCTCTGCGTTCTCCGGCGATTCATCTCTCCCTCATGGCGTTCTCCTCTTACAACGGCGATTCCTCCTCCAATCGACTCCGACCCTTCACGTTTTCTCCTCCAATCTCAACCCTAGGTACGATTCTATAGTTCTAGAAGGTTTATGTTCGATTTTCAGAGAGTTTAGCGGTTAGGGTTTCGTTTAGGGTTTTGTTAAAAATGTCGATTTGATTTTGAAATCGATAGGTTTATCGTATTTGTGAATATAATAGACGTATTGAGCGTTATTGGACAAAGTTAAACGATTAATTGAGAAATGTTCGGGTTTTGTGGATTTTCGAGGTTTTAGGAAACTTCGTTAATGGAGGTTTTGGTAAATTGAACGTGAAATGCTCGACGAAATGCCTCAATGAAGTATTTTAGAGTTTTAAAAAATTCTTTAGTTAAGAGTTTCGTTAGTTTTGACGCTTAAAGGTTTGAACGTGCTTTAACGATGATTGTTGTGAAATTGCCTTAGGTGAACAACGCTCGTAGATGGAGTTAGAGTTGCAACGGACGCGAGGTAAGTTCTCGTGACTTACTATGGCCGATTGGCCTACACCGTACGTCGAAGTCGCGTCGAGGATCATTGGAGTCTTGGTTGTTTAAATGTTTTGGTTGGGTAGTTAGGATTAGTTCTTTTATAGGTTATGCTTTCGTTGTCTTGATGGTATGTATGATGTATGTTTACTTTAAGCACTTAACTGTTCATGCATCATGGTTTTCAATTATGCATAGAAAATGAATTTCTGCACTAGGTTTTCATGTAAAGTGATGTGGTCTGAAAGGGGGCTATTGATCTATTGTGTAGGCCAAAAGGGGTCTGTCACAATATCACATCGCCCAAAACAAAATGCACTATGTTTTCATGTAAAGGGATGTGGCCTGAAAGAGGGCTATTGATCTATTGTATAGGCCAAAAGGGATTTGTCACAATACCACATCGAACCTCATATGCACAGCATGTATCTGCATTTATGAAACTTGCTGAGCCTTTAGCTCATAGTTGTCTGTATGGTGTAGGTGATTTTGAGGCAGGTGAGGACGTGATCCCCCCACCCGAGGAATGAGCAATTGAAGAAAGATGGCCCGTAGGAGTGTGCTAAGCAGTCGGTGCGCATTTTGACCTGTGGGGATGTAAGTAAGAGTTTTGAGGGTGTTCGAGTTATTTTGGGCTGATGGTGGATTAGATAGGTTAATTGTATAGTTAGATACATTTTAGGTTGTTTGGATCTGGATGGTGGATTGATGTTTTACAAAACGTTTTGTTGAACCTGTCGTGTAATGAACTGCTGGATTGTTGGATTTCTTAGGGATTTTATTTGGTTTTCAAATGGTTCCATGCAGTTCGTTTTCATGAGATTTTATTACGTTCTGATTGTGGGTTTTGATAGTCGGTAGTTTATGAGTGGATGATTATGAAAGGTTTTAGTATGGTTTTATGTTGAAAGGTTTTAATGTGTATGTGTGGTAAGGAAAATGTGCAGGAAAGAAGAAGAAGAGAGAGGCGAGCTCCCTGGAATTTCGGATTCAAGGGAGGTTGTCGATCGATCGCCTAAGGTTGTGATCGATCAGCAATTGCTGGTGACTTCTCTAGAGAATTCCAGAGAAGTTGCTGATCGATTGCCCAACAAGGGGCGATCGATCGGCTAGCGATCGATCGCTGGGGCGATCATTCGCCAATGTGAGGGGCGATCGAGCGCCCCTCCAATTTCTGTTTTGGCGATCGATCGCCTGGTAATGGGGCGATCAATCGCCCCTGTAGTTTTTGGGACGAATGTCCCTTTCGCCCCTCGAGTTGTGGCTGATTGTTTTAATTGTTTTCTAAATTGTTTTAAGTTTATATTTAAATGGTTTTAAAAATAGTTTTTAACACTCTAGACCTCGACTTAATGAATCAACGTTATTAAACTCATTTAGGGTTATAAACAAAAATTTAATTTGTACAGTAAAATCGGGAATAGTTTAAGGGACGTTACAAGATGGAGAGGGCACGTCTGGCGGTTAGACAGTCCTTTCCATCTACCGGGGGGAAAACATGCTTCCATCCGTAAACAGCCATGTCTGAACCTCACCCCGTCGTGACCAGATTATGTACATTCGTTTCTTTAATTCATTTTTTTTCTTACACACGTGTAGAAATCCATTTTCATGCTATTTTGAAAAAACGTGATGCATGTTCAGAAGAGACATAATGTAAACATAAAGTATGAGTACCATCAAAATATAGCAAACATAACCTATAAAACTCTAATCCTAAACTACCCATCCAAAGCATAAAAACATACATAACTCCAAAATCCTCAATGACGAACTCGACTTATGGCATAGGCCTATCGGCCACAGTAAGTCACGAAGACTTACCTCGCGTTGTTCACCTATGGCAATTCACAACAATCGTCATCAAAATCGAGCCTAAGAAATCGAATTCTAAAGACTAACGAAGTCCCTAGCTAAAGGATATCTCCTAAAATCCTAAATTAACTCTTTGAAGCATTTAGTCGAGCACCTTGTGCTTGTTATTCATAATTCTCCATTAATGGAGTTTCCTCTGTAACACCCAGGTTTTTTTAAAGGAAATTTGAGAGAATAAATGGATAAGGTAGTTATTTAATAAATAGTTGTTTTTATTTAATTAAAAGAAAAGTGAGTAAGTTGGTTAACCTAATTGGTTTATTAATTGGAGTAAATTAAGCTGGGTACGGGATGAGAGTCAATTTACGAAATTTATAAATTAAGGACGGGATTTAACGGAATTTTGGAAGGGCAAAATGGTATTATTGTTATTAATGTTAGTTTTAATGTATTATTATTATTATTATATAAAAAAAAAAACAACAAACAGATAGCCG
Source organism: Begonia masoniana (assembly GCA_022432975.1). Classification (NCBI taxonomy): domain Eukaryota; kingdom Viridiplantae; phylum Streptophyta; class Magnoliopsida; order Cucurbitales; family Begoniaceae; genus Begonia; species Begonia masoniana. The sequence continues at coordinate 29,185,277 of CM039503.1, read as the reverse complement.
AAGCTATCTGTTCGAGCTCGAACCCGAGCACCCGAGCGGCGAAGGAGGGATGCGAGCGACGATCGCCGTTCAAACCACCGGCGACTCCGGCATTCTCCGGCCAGACGTCGGCGGCGCAGCCAGGGCTGCCATTTCTGGCCCGTTTCCGTGCACAAAACCGCACGGTATGTTCGATTTTCTGTGCCCTGTTTCGGTTCGATTTTAGGCTGGGGATCGCCGAGCTGCTAGGGCTCCGATCGCCGGCCGTTTTTGGATGTTCTCGGCGTCATCTTGCCGAGCTTAATGCCGGCAAAGGTTGCCGAGCATCGGGAAGCTCGGATTTGGCAAAAATCCAGCAAGCCCGAATTGGGCATTTCGGGTTTTTGGATTTGGAAACCCTAATTTGTATTAGTTTAGGTTAATTGAGCGTATAAGTGGTTGATTGGTGAGAAAATGAGTGGAATTTGATGGAAAATCGGAAATGGTGAAATTTCCGGTTAAGGGGCAGTTCGGGTTTTCTGTTAATTGACCTAGCTAGGGTTATTTGTTTTGAAATTCCTTTTGACTGGTTAAAATAGGTTATTAGAGGAGTACGTGGCCGCTGGAATCGTTCGATTCCGATAACCGACGTAAAAGTTACGCGCGTTTGAAGTTTCGGGTCGGTTTTTACCGAACCCAAATTAGTGGCCCATTTAGTTAGGTTTTAATTGGATTAGGCTAGAAATAGTAGTTTGAGAGTTAATTGGTGAAAATAGGCTTAATTTGAATGAAGTGCGATTAATTGTAGTTAGAGTTAGTTTAAATATTCTTTAGAAGTGAATTGTGATGCTTAAGTGACTTTTGTGAATGTGATAGGTTACCGAGTGGAGAATTTACATAGCCAAAGCGAGTAAGTGCGGTGTCAGAGTTCAGGTAAGTAGAGGACGTTTGTTTTGCCTTCGGGCCTACACCACGGAACGGTAGGATTTATTTGTTTGTTGTTTGGTCGTCTTCCTTGTTGGTTATTTGTTGTTGATGTTTGGTTGTCTTCTTTGTCGGTCAAGCATGGTTGTGGTTGTGTTGGTTGTTTCATTTGGCGTTGTGTTGGTCGTTTTGTTCGGTATGGCATATTTGAAGCATGCATCATTGTATATCACGCTAGGTACGAGCATTGGCATAGTTGGCATTGTGAGTATGAATGTAATCAGATAAGAAAACTTTAATGCATCTCGAATAGGTGCCTTGTCGGGATGAGGTTGCTGGTAGTAGCACCCCGAGGGGTACCCTATGAGAGAGGGCCTGTTAAAACTTGTATTGCATCTCGAATAGGTGCCTTGTCGGGATGAGGTTGCTGGTAGTAGCACCCCGAGGGGTACTCTATAAGAGACGGTGGGCTAAGACATATAATCCTGAATAGTGTGCCTTGTCGGGATGAGGTTGCTGGTAGTAGCACCCCGAGGGGTACTCTATGAAGAGACGGTGGGCTAAGACATATAATCCTGAATAGTGTGCCTTGTCGGGATGAGGTTGCTGGTAGTAGCACCCCGAGGGGTACTCTATGAAGGATGGTGGTTCGAGTGTGGCCATCCTAGACGGTTATGGGATGTGTGCCAACTAGTTCCACACAGCTTAAGAATGATTAAAGCAAGAGTAAAGCAACGAACAGCAAATAAGCACAACTGAGTGATAGAAACTGCATGTGTTAGGTTGATTGCACTGTGTGTTGTCGTGTTATGTTGAGTCAGTTTGTTGAGTTGCATTGGGTGGTGTTGTATCTTTGTGTTGAGTTGTTGGGTCGAGGGGTGTTGTGTTGTTGTGTTAGAGTAGGGTAGTGTGTGCATTCTTCTTGTTATTATTTGTTACTCCCTACTTGCTAAGCGTAAGCTTACGTGTGTGTATGTGTTCTGTGGTGTAGGTAACGACGCGGGTACAGGTGAGCTATGTGAGTCAGCCAGGACTTGGGAGCAGTCGGAGATGCACGGGGCGTGCCAGTGCGGGCAGTTGTCGGGGCGTCTCGACCATGGTCTTCGGAAAGACGTGGGTGGAACAGTATTTTGGGGTCGTGTATAATTTACAATTATTTTGGTGGTTTGTAGAGTTGTCTATTTGGTTTTAGAGTTATTGCATAGCTATTTGTATTTGGTGTGTATAATCATAGTTAAGGGTGATGTGTCGCCCTGTACTGTGGACTTTCTCCACTTAGGAATGTTTGTATTTTACTTTCCCTCTTTAGTTTCCTTCTTTACTGCTATTTGGAGATTTCTCATTTCGTATGTTGGATAGTTGAGTATAGGTATTCTGGATTTGGTTGAGATTGGGCTGTGTGCAGGTACTTAGCATTTTGGAGGCGCTATTTCTAGGCGTTACTTTGCCGAAATTTTCGGGAAGTACGCCGTGGTGCTTCAAGGTTAGGATTTAGGGAAATTAGGAAGTCTAGACAGCTATGTCAATGTTATTTTAAATTAAGCTTTAACGTGGGATTAGTGAGCAAAGTAGCGCTCCGAGCCAGGGCGGGTTCGGGGGCGTTACATCCTCAAGCTCTAATCCTTCGAAATCCTAACACTTACCAATTAATCGGCTTACCACGTTCAATAATCACCAATACGTCGATTAGAGGCATAATCACGCTAAACCTATCAATTTCCAACCTTAATTCATATTTTTAACGGAAACCCTAAACAAACCCTAAATGTTTAAACTCTAGAAATTGAAATCTAAAACATCAAAACCGTAGATTCTTACCTAGGGAGCGAAGATGGAGTAGAAATGTGAAGAGTCGTCGGAGTTTGGAGAAACGTTGGCCGCTAGAGAGGAATTGCACGAGGGGGAAAGAAAAATCGCCAGAGAAGTGGTTTTCTCTCTGAAAATCTTAAGTGCCGAGAAGGAGGGGGGAGAAATTTAGTTTATTATTAAAATTTTGGCTTGTAAAATTACTCATTTGCTCTTCTCTATGATTTTCTATTTATTCCTCCACTTATTTTGTTAATTGATCTACCGATTCGGTTTCTCCAAATTTCTTTATTTCACCATAAATTCCAATTTATTACAAGGGCTCAATTAAAAATTTTCGTTCGCAAAACGGACATATTTGATATATTTACCAAAATGCCATTATATAGAATAACAATTTCCCGTGAAACCGGGTGTTACACTTTATTTGAAATGTAAGCTCATTTTGCATGACGAAGCATGCAGTCGCCATTCACATCTGTCTTTACATGCTGTCGTGAGTCGCCAAGTTTCACTTTTAATGAATTTGATGTAATATCCATTATTCAAAGCATATTCGACTATTTCTTCTCTAGTGGCCTGTAGAGAACTATATTGTTTACCAAAAAAAACCATAGAAATTTATTCTCTTATCGGTATGTTTTCTGCCTCGTCATCTTCTGACTCAACCGGTGTTCAAAGCTCATCGTCTAGGGTTTGCGAAGTTGAATGCACCTTTATTTCTCCATCACCTTCTAAGTGATTGAATGCTTGAAGATCCCCGTATCTGGGCGTGTCGTGCGAATAACAGTCCATGTTGGCAGCTTGATTTGTTGTTGTCTGCATCAACCCATCTACTTGAATCTGAATCCATCAATGTTGCTAATAAAGAGAAAAATAAAACATAGCTAGAAATACGATGTCGCTAAAGGTTTCAGAGTTTTCGAGATCTATGAGTTCAGCATTAAGGGTCGTTCACGAGAACGGTTGTCCGTTCTTTGTCCAGGCCGTGACTTAATAATTGTCACGAGCAGGAATCTGATTGGCAAAACGGACTGTCATTCCATAAACCGGTCGTCCGTTCCCCCAAACAGTATCTGGCTCGTCACAATTATTGAGTCATGGGCTGGTCACTGATTGGGAAAACAGACGGCCATTTTGTAAACCGACCGTCCGTTCCCCCAAACAGTGTCCGGCTTGTGACAATTATTGAGTCACGGGCTGGTCACTGATTGCAAGAACGAACGGCCATTCCATAAATCAGCCGTCCGTTCCCCCAAACAGTGTCTGGCTCGTGACAATTATTGACAATTATTGTAGAACAGACAACTGCTGTTTTGAGAACGGTCGTCCGTTTAGGAGTTCCGTGCACCGAACGTGGAACAGACAGTCTCCACCCACTAATCGTCCGTCAGATCCGACATGTCCAGTGCCACGTAGGACTGTACCGAACGGACGACCGTTATTTTTAGATCAGTCGTCCGTGGTAAGCGAACGGACAATGATCGGCCGTCTGACAGAATTTGATTTGTTAGGTTTTTGATAGTTTGATATTTGAATTGTTATAGTTTATAGTTTAGGGTTTGGTTTAAAAAAACTCATAGTTCAGGGTTTAAATTAAAAAAAAATTATTTGAAAAAATGTTTTCATCATAAATTCCAGCTATTTTTGAAACTCGATCGTTAAAAATGTTAAATCAGATTTGACATCTAAAAAAAAAAATTTCATCAAAAAATAGAGAGAGAGAAAATGTGCGATCTTTTCACATGTTTGATCTTAGAAAATAGTTTTCTAATACTGAAAAAGAGACATTTTATAAGTTGAGAACAAATCTCGATAACAAAATGTAGTGAGTGTGTTATTTGTATTATCTATAATACCCATATATCCATATTTGAGGTGAGAGTATGCCGGAGAAGGTATTTGGTTCTACATCAATTTAAGGAATTCAACCAGGTTATGAGTTAAAGCTATTAGAACAAGATTTGATCCCGTGTAAACCTTATTTCTTCCTTATTCAAATATTGGATCTTTGAATTACTTTTTATTTCACATATGTTTATTAAAATTTTAGAACTAACTATCTTACTTTGGTTTTTTTGCATTAAAATTGTCTTAATCCCCGCGCGTACTAGACTTATTCCCTCTATTAACCTTTCTTGAATTAGTACAGAACCAAAATCTCTATTAACCTTTTCTATGTAACAACGATAATAAGATTGCCATTACCCCTGGCAATGTAGGCCTTTGAAGCAACATAGTCTTGCCTAATTTTCATTATGAACTTCTCTTCTTTATTTTTCTAGATTTTGTTTCTCGCATTGAAAAAATTATGTAGAATGCAAAATGAAGCTCAGAAAATGGATATGACCATCATAATTTATAGTTATGACCCATAATACAGAGAGAATATTATCAAGTGCAAAGATGGGTTGTAGAAGAATACTAACATTTTTCCTCGCCGGGATCGAAGACACGATTAGAAGAGTTTTGCAACTGTACAGTGAATAGCAAATCCAATATGGCCATTTTACAATTGAGAAGACAAGTCAATTTGATTCCCAACTCACAATTTATACACATTTGTGGTAGCCTCAACAACAAATAGCAATAGATATGAATGGAATTACAAGATTTACAGGCCAGCTAATTCTCAACGACCACCTCGGTGTCGCTTCTCTTCCAAAGAAGTTGCTTCATTCAACATGTCAAGAGCATCTTTCAGCATGTCTAGCTTTGCAAGAGCCACCGACTGCATGTAGAAGGCAGTGGGCCATTCTGGGTAGACTACTTGTGCTTGCATAGCGTCCCTGAGGGCAGCATCAGGCTGATCGCATAGCAAGAAGCACAAGCTTCGTCGTGCAAATACAGTGGGGGAGACCATAGTGCCCACATTTATAAACTGCCAAAAGAATGGCAAGTAAATGAGGCCGTTTGAATTGTTCTGAGCTGTAAACTAAAGCAGAAGATAAGTTTACTTGTGCGTAGAGGGAGGGGAAAAGGGGATTTATTTCCCTTCCCCATTTCTTAGAGTTCAGAGAAAATGCATGAAATGTAAACCTGTGAATAACAATCTATAGCAGTCTTGAAATTTTTGTCTCGGAATGCATAATCCCCCCGCTTCTGGGCTTCAAGCATATCTTTCATCCGTTGCGTCCACTCTTGGAAAGACAACTGAAGTCATAAGAAATTTGACATGGTGAGAGCAGAGTTTTGGGGGAAGATTCTCTTCTTTTAAGTTAATGAATCTCGTCATTATGTCATTGATAATAAAAACCAAAGTAAATTTCAACCTCATTGGAGCCTTCATCATCTCTGTAGTGTGTTGCAACCAAGATCTGATGAATTGCAGTTAGGTCCATTCTTGAACACGCCTCACCCATTGATGACAGAGGTCGCTGCGGAGACAATGGGACATCCTCCTGCTTCTTAATTCCAAGCATGACAGAAGATGGAACCAGGAAACCCATAAAACTTCTAATCATCCGGACATAGTCCTTTCAATGTGTAGTACATACTCATGTGATAAATATAGAGGCACTCATACAAATTATCTCACAAAATAGCAGGGCCTTCCACCTCTACTTAGCACAGATAAAAACTTGGTACTACCCGTATAATTTACTAGAAACAATTGCTTTAAATAGTGAGAGAGGCAGGAAAGCCTTTCTCTAACTTCCTAAAATCTATTTCTTATGTCTAAGATTTGCATACAACATAATTCTCAGGCATGGCCTAGAACACAAAAATTAAGATTAACTCGCCATTACCTGTTTTATTAGTTGCATTTGCATTAAAGAAACCCATAGTTCAGACACCCGAAAATATCTCAAGTTCTATGACCCGCTATTGTTTTTTCTTAAACTTCAGCAAAGGTCATATTAGAATCTTCACTATTTCTAATGCCAATGTTTGAAACTTAATAACAGAAGAAAATGGAGGAAGAAAACTTTCCAAAAAACAATTCCATCGAAGACTTATCCATGGTTTCCCAAGTTCAAAGATGCCAGGATGAACTAAGAAAATTTAATACTGTTTAAGAAACTTACTTTGGCACGAAATCAATAGATGGGATCCAATACGCATAATCTAAGCAACTTACATTAGGTTTCGTTTGCAAGCGAAAAAGTGTTTCTACGAGATCTTTCAAATTAGGGCGATCTATGGGCTCGTATTGCAAGCATTGAGAAGCAAGATTAACAATCACTGTTGCTTCCTCTGTAGAAAATTTTCCCTCCAAATGTGAGTCCATAAGTTGAACAATATTTTTTTCTTGTATCATATCAAGAGCCTGAATTCACAAAACCAAATAAATGATTCCCTAGTGTCTTCATACAACCTACCTTAAGAAAGGTGAAATTTAAACTTGAGCACCATTTCTATTTAAGGTAATGATTAAAGAAGCATTAAACCATTAGATATACTAATAAACTCACAGTGTGAATATCTTATGATGAATTTATCAAACCCAAAAAGTTAATTAATATGTGCCTCAAATCTAAATAAATGATATTCGCTGCAGAAACATGGAACTACGCATATTCATATGAGTAAGAAAAATGGGGCAAGGAAGCAGATTTATTAAGAGAAGGATAAGAATGAGAGCCCACAGCTCATTCAAAATCACGAGCGTCAACTCTGAAAACAAGAGAAACTTACTTTTTCAAATAAAAATTATGAGATTTTTAATCTAACACCAAATCGTGTGCAAGAACAGTCGACATCCCTCACTTTAAAACCAATATGGTCAACGTTATTATTGAAAGAAAACATCCAAATACTACAGCATCAATGATACATTACAAAGATTAACAACTTACATGATTTGGTGGGATGTGCTTGCCACTTAGCAAATCTAAAAGAACGGTGCCAAAACTATAAATTACACTTTCCGGGGTGACCCTCCCTACGACCAAGACAGTAATGAAGTTAACTATAATATAGTTTACTATGGCCATACCATAGTTAGGTATACAAAATACTAGAGTGTAAACTAGAGAACAACAAAAACGTAATTATTAGATTCAATATTATATTGTAAATGAAGCATACTATTTTTCAAATACTCAGGGGGTGTATATGCAAGATTTGTACTATAACTTTTTCCATCCGTGCTGTTTTTCATCAATCCAAAACACGAAAGTCGGGAATTGCCATCCTACAAGTCCAGATTTGTGTTTAACACCATAGACAATGTAAAAAAAAAAAAATCATTCATCGAAAATAAAGATTTGTTGCTCAGAATACCTCGGCAAATAGAACCCTGTAAGCATTCAAGTCATGGTACACTGGAAGGCCCTTGATGCTGCAGTAATGTAAAGCTTCTGCAATATGATGAGCTACTCTCAAGCGCATGGCCCATTCAATAGTTTGATTCTCCCCTGAAAGAAAAACAAGAGGAACCCAAAATTTGAAGATCAAGAATGAAGAATTCCACATTGCAAAAATTCTAAAATATCCTTCTTACAATAAATGAATAGAAAAACATAGGTCAAAAGTCATATAGCTCAAAAGCACTTCCTGATGTGATACCACATCGGAAACAAAGAGTTGCCTGGACTAGTATATATATTGGGTCCAAACCTCCACTCTTAAGTGCACTTTTGAGAGGAGTAAGGGACCCGATATCATATCACTTCCCTTCGCAAATTAGATTGTGATGAATAAAAAAAATATTATGCGACCTAGAAATGTGAAAAATATTGAAGATGCCAAAACAGCAGTAGAAATACAGACTCACGACAAGGCTAACTTAAGGACGATCTCAAATGATAATGTATAAATTTCATCAGATAAGCCTTTTTGAGAAAAATTAAATAAATATAAATGCTTTTAAGTCTCGGATAAAAACAAAAATTTGATGCTCCAATAATGGGAGAAATTGATTCAGACTGAAAAGAGAATCAAAATTACAATGGAATAAATGCTTGGCGAGAGTATCATTAGGCATGTATTCCGCCACGAGCAGTCTCTCATCACCATCGCAGCAATACCCAATCAAATTCGCCAGCCTCTGATGTCTTAACTTCCCCACACCCAATGCCTCTTCCTGAAAACCACAGAATTTCACAATTTCATTTCGTCAAAAAGGCAACTTAAAAGTCAATGGAAGAGTAAATAATTTTACCTTAAACGGCTTAGGGTCGGGCCACGCCATTTTCGGGAACTTCTTCACTGCGATCAACGTTTGGTTATGGAGGTGGCCCTTGTAGACAATGTTCGCAGCCTTCTCGCTGCTCTCAGAGACGATGAAGTCAGAACTGAAGTTGTTGGTAGCAGCTTTCAGGTCGGAGAAGGAAAACTCAGAGAAAGACGGAATACCGCCGTAATCAGTGTCGTCTCCGACAGATGACGTCGACTGTGTCTGAGTCTGCAAATGAGATTGTTGGCTCCGGAGCTTTTCTGGGTGTGTCTCTCTAAGGACGGACGATTCACAACAACCCATGCTCGCTTTTAATTGCCGGCAAAAAAAAGCTATTGAAGGTGAAAAACCATAGATGCTCCTTCGAGAAACTTGGAGGAAAGGAGTCCTTGGTAGATTTTTAGCAGTTTCTAGCGTGTTTCTGCGACAGAGAAAGACAGGACCCCTTTCTCTTGTGCGTCTCTGTTGTCCCTCTGTGTCTCTCTCTCTCCACTGCAGTAATGTTTAGCCATTGTAATAAAGCTAAGTTGTTCTAACAGTTGAATCAATCAGATCGTTAGTTATCAGATGTGTTGCGTTGCTTAATCAATTATCACCATCCATGAATGATTAAGAAACTTAATTTATAAATTAAATCTCTAAAATTATATCATATGACAACACTTGCTTCCGAGGATTCTCATCATTATATATATATATTTTTTAAAATAAAGAACAAGACATTGGTGGCAATACTAAAAAAAAATTTAAAAAAAGTCTCATTGAAATAAATTATAACAATTTGGATTTAATTAAAAAATGTTTTAGGGCCGCGGAGTGCATAACTGAATAAACCAGAACTGGGAGAAATGTTATAAATCATTATCTTTTAAAATTATTGCAACTATAAACAGCACCCTTTAGTTTGCCTTATTCGATAAAATTTTGGTGTTTAAAAAAAAAAAAAAACCTCTTCAAATTTAAACTCACTGTCTTGTTTCATTTGGCTAGTCGTGTATAGATTAATTTAATCAACATCAGATGAAAGGAAAAGCAAATAATCACAACTTTGGAAAATATGCATTTGAACACCACTAAAAATTCCTTCTATCTTACCATAATCAAACTTTCTATAGGGGATCCAGCCTGAGATTTGACAACAAGCTAGAAAAGCGGTCATAGAATCATAATGTTCAATCATTATTGATAATGTCTGCATCTACTACCGTACTTGTCATTATTTTTTAATAACGAAAGTACATGAATAGTCTCAAATAATATAAAATAAAATAGAGTGTTTAACCCACAAGAAAACATTACGATTAAATCTTTGATTACCTGTATATTCTCTCTCCAATTTTATATGAACAACAAATTTTTGAGTTACCAGAAATTAATGAGTTAATCAAATCAAAACAGAAAAATAAAAGTGAGTAACTTTCTTTAAAATAAAACCTAAAATTATGATTATCTCTCTACACTTCATCTAATTTAATTATCTATTCTTTCAATTAATTCATTAGGACGACTTTGTTAATTAAGACATCCGAAGTATCTAAAAGTCTCTTCTAGTGATCACTTAAAAATATTGTTATAATTAAATTCACTATATCCTTATGAGAATAAAATGACAACTCTAATATCTACCAATTTTCTATTTATTATTCATTAGAATGAATTTTTGCGTTATTCGAGGTCAATTTGTTTCATGTTGACTCGAATTGTCTTATTTCGTTGACATTTAATAACGTGTAACTTTTCAATCAAATTGGTCCAACCAATAGTATTGGTGTCCCGCGTAGTGGAATTCCAAAATTTTATGCTGGGTAAACTCTATTTTATCCTCGAGTTGTTTGAGGGGATTTTATGTAGCATTTGTTCTCAGTGAATTGTGAGATTCTTTGTTGTTAGGTCCTAGAAATTTTGTTAGGTAAATCATTTCGTTGTGAGTAAAGTTTTGTTTAGCAATTGCATTTTCCCGCAATTAGATTTGGGAAATTTTTGTTGGCATTGTATTTTTCTGCCGTGTCGGGTTTTTAGGGAACATGTTTAATATGTATCATTTTTATTTTTTTTTCTGTTATTTTAAATTAATTTTTTTTTTGTTTTAAGGAAGGAGATCCTCCTTCCTCTTGGTTTCGTGCGCGAGCGCAAGAGCAGAGTGAGAGAGGAGAGATCCTAGCGTGGAACAGAGGGTTTCACACACTGTGATCCTGTTAGGGTTTCAGACACCATGATCCTGTTCTTGTCGCTCCAATCTCCAAGTATTGTGAAGATTTGTCGTGGGTAAGTCATTTTTCAACTCCCTTTTCAAGTTTAAAAGTTAGGGTTTTTGTCAATTTCGAATTTGAGCTTGGAAACTTGAATCCTTTGGCTATTTTTGTATTAATTTGGTTTTCAGTTCTATGCAGGATGTAGAGTCTATTGGAGGCAAAAATCGATGAGGGTGGCTAAATTTTGCCCTCCCTGTTTGCTGGAAACCAATGTAGCAATACAAGTGTCCATCGATGTTAGTGGCAGAGCCGAGCAAGGGTTGACACCTCAGTGAGTGTCGACCCTAGCAATACCAAACGGTGCAAGTGTCGACTGGCCCAAGTGACACTTGTCATACCTGAGAGGGGTCAAGGGTCGATCCTTTGTTCAAGGTGTCGACCCCTGTCAAACTTGATGCACTTTAAATATGCAAATGACAAACTAAAAAAAAAAAAGAAGCTAAGCACAAGGGTTCTGTAACAACCCTTACCCATTCCTAATTATTTTTCGTATAAATTTTTCTTTTTCATTTATAACTTTTAAATGAACTCTAAGCGGAATTTAAACCGTAAGCTAAACTATTAAATTCACTCGAAAACTTCTTTGAAAACATTTAACTTGAAACAATTGAAATGAAATTTAAAATAATTATTTAAAACAATTAAACTATTAAAACAATTAAATACAAAGGAGAAACAATCGGCCAGGGGTAAAATCGCCAAGCCTGACAAAAGAAAGAGGGGCGATCGATCTCCCTATTTCAGGAGATCGATCGCCGACTTGCAACATGGAGGGGCGATCGATCGCCCCTCACCTGGGCGATCGATCGCCCAAACACACATTTGAGGGGCGATCGATCGCCCCTTGCCTTGGGCGATCGATCGCCCACTCATTGGCGATCAGTTGCCTCATAAATCCTCCCTTCTTGCTCTCTGGAATCCGAGAATTCCAGAGAGCATTCCTCCTTAAATTTTCTTCATCCCCTGCATAGATCCATCTCTCATCATTTTCCTTTAAACTTCCATAATCATACAATATAAAACACCTCAAAACTACCAATTAAGCACCTAGAAACATACTCCGAGCATTTCATAATAATTAGGTAAAAACTTTAACCTTTTACAAAACAGTTTATCAAAACATCAAAACATCAAATACTTAACTATCTGGAACCAAACATCCTAATATGTTCTATCTGTACAATTTTCATATCTATCAATTTCCCCCAAAACATTTACCTACGTCCCCACGGGTCAAAATCGCACCAACTGCGCCAGTGCACTCCCACGGGCATCCTTCTTCAACCAGCGTGATCATCTAACTGAGGAACGTCTTCCTCACATGTTTCGGGTTTACCTACACCATAAGGACGCCTATGAGAATAAATCTCAGTAAATTCTACGTAATTGACAATGCATGAACATGTATATGCAATTTTATAAGTTCCTGTGCATTCATTTCATTTATCATATCGTGCATTCATTTCATTTATCATGTCATACATTCATTTATCATATAATGCATTCATTTATCATATAGTCATCTCATGTAAGTCGTCTCATATAAGTCGTCTCATGTCAGTCATTTTAGTCATCTCATTTTAGTCGTCATAGTTGTCTCATTTTAGTCATCTTAGTCGTCTCATTTTTGTCGTCATAGTCCCGTCTTTCATTCATTTCTTTCACTTTACTTTCATTCATTTCTTTCACTTTACTTTCATTCATTTCTTTCACTTTACTTTCATTCATTTCTTTCACTTTACTTTCATTCATTTCTTTCACTTTACTTTCATTCATTTCTTTCACTTTACTTTCATTCATTTCTTTCACTTTACTTTCATTCATTTCTTTCACTTTACTTTCATTCATTTCTTTCACTTTACTTTCATTCATTTCTTTCACTTTACTTTCATTCATTTCTTTCACTTTACTTTCATTCATTTCTTTCACTTTACTTTCATTCATTTCTTTCACTTTACTTTCATTCATTTCTTTCACTTTACTTTCATTCATTTCTTTCACTTTACTTTCATTCATTTCTTTCACTTTACTTTCATTCATTTCTTTCACTTTACTTTCATTCATTTCTTTCACTTTACTTTCATTCATTTCTTTCACTTTACTTTCATTCATTTCTTTCACTTTACTTTCATTCATTTCTTTCACTGAGGGAACGTCTTCCTCACATGTTCGGGTTTACCTACACCATAAGGACGCCTATGAGAATAAATCTCAGTAAATTTACGTAATTGACAATGCATGAACTGTATATGCAATTTTATAAGTTCCTGTGCATTCATATCATTTTATCATATCGTGCATTCATTTCATTTATCATGTCATACATTCATTATCATATAATGCATTCATTTCTTCATATAGTCATCTCCATGTACGTCGTCTCATATAAGTCGTCTCATGTCAGTCATCATAGTCATCTCATTCTAGTCATCTTCATAGTCGTCATAGTTGTCTCATTTAGTCATCTTAGTGTCTCATTTTTGTCGTCATAGTCGTCTCATTTTAGCATCTTAGTCATCTCATTTTTTGTCGTCCTAGTCGTCTCTTTTAGTCATCTCGTTGGTACTTTCATTCATTTCTTTCACTTTACTTTCATTCATTTCTTTCACTTTACTTTCGTTCATTTCTTTTCTTGAACTCATGCATAAATCCATTTTTCATGACTTTTATAAAACAGTGATGCATGACAGTAAAAGCATAACATAGACATACATCGTGCATACCATCAAAAAATACAAGCATAACCTATAAAAGGCCTAACCCTAAACTACCCAACCAAAGCGAATAAACACACATAACTCTAAATATCCTCGACAACGAAACACGACATATTGTGTAGGCCTATCGGCCACAGCAAGTCACAAGAACTTACTTGTTGTCCTTAGCAAATCGAGGGTCATCCGTGAGCCTTATTCACCTAAGCCAATTCACAACGGTTGTCGTTAATACGAGCTGAATCCACTAAACGTCCAAACTAACAAGAAACTTAACTAAATAAATCTCCTAAAATTCCAATTCAATTTACTGAGGCATTATATCGAGCATTCCACGTTTAACACCTCATTAACGAGTTTCTCCAAAACCCTAAAATTCACGAATTCTCATATTTCTAAACGAATCTATTAACTTCGTCCAATAATGCTCAATACGTCCTTTATATCTATAATTACGGCAAACCTATCGATTTCGAACCCTAAATCGGATTTCTAACATAAACCCTAACGAAAACCCTAACCGTATAACTTCGTTAAAACTGAAAACTCACGTTCGAAAGCTGTAGAATCTTACCTAGAACGTCGATTGGGGAAGAAAACATGAAGGAACGACGTTGATCGGAGGAGGAATCGGAAGTTGGTTGAGGAAGAACCGCTGGCGTTCGTGAGGAGGAGAAATCGCCAGAGCCTTTCTGGCGTTCGCGGGACAGAGAGGAAATGAGGGAAGAGGAGAGAAATTTGTGATTTTATAAATTAACTTGGCAAATTACCTTTTTGCCCATCCATTGATTTTCTATTTCTTACGTCCTTTGTTTCATTAATTAACTAGCTATTCCGCTTCTCCAAATTTCCTTATTTCACCAATAATTCTAACTTATTATTAGGGTCCTAACAAAACTGTCCGTTCGCAAAACGGAACTCGTTTACCATTTTTACTAAAACGTTATTTATATTACGAGAAACTTAATTACTCGAAATATAGCGTTATTACCCCGAAAATTCTCGTAAATCCCTTAAAATTCCTATTAATCGTTAGAATTCTAATAACAGTTTTCTTTTCATAAAACGGACTTGATTTGACATATTTACGAAAATACCATTATATATTAAAATAATAATATCCAGAAAAACTGGGTGTTACAGGTTCGGTACTATCGGTTTTAACCAAAAATACCCCAAATCCAGTATATATGTATATTTCTTTTAAAAACCGAATCAAAGGCTTCGAAGATGTGATGGAAAACTTACCTGGTGGATGGAATATAGTCGAAGTTCGCAATGGGTTGGAACGGCAACAACAACACCATCAGAAAGGGAGACCTCCTATACGAAGGAATACTCCAGCGCAAGACAAGGTTTTCCATCCTTCTTCGTGGTTTCCAATCCCTTAAATGAGTGGAGAGAATGATGTCGATCAAGAACCTCCAAGTAACCCAGGACTTGGTAGAAAATGGCGATAACCCCATTCAGATTTGACACACTGAGGAGAAATCGAGAGACACTTCAAATTTTTGGAAGAAAATCTTCACTATATTCAGTTGATCAAAAAGTCCATTAAAGAGTTACAAATCAAGCTTAAATAGGCGCTAAAAAAGGGCTCGGGTTTCTGGCTTCAAAAAAGAATAAAGTCGTTAAAAAAAAATAGCCGTTGAAACTAGCCGTTGGGCGAACGATGCTTCAGTTACGCGTGCCCGCTCGCACAACAACAGTCTTCAGAGCTAGCCAAGCTATCCACCCTGCGCGCACCATTCAAGGTTGTGGCACCCTCCCTCGCGAGCCTATCTTCGATTAACTCCCTTGCGTGAGCCAACTCCTTGATCACCCAAGTGATCCAATTCCTTGTGTGAGCCAACTCCTTGCGTCAATAGCAAACTCGATCTCTCTATTCGGAGGTAAACCAGGCAAATTATCCAAAAAGACTTCTGAAAAATTTTAAACAACTGGAAGGTCATGAAGATCAGTCTGACAGTGCATTTGTGTATCAATCACTGTAACGGCCGAGTTTTTGGGTTTTTGGGTTTTCCGTAATATATGGTTAAACTCGTAAATATAGTAAATTAAGCTCGTTTTACGAATGAAAAGTTTTGTTAGAACCCTAGGAATAAATTGGAATATTTGGTGGAATAAGAATATTTCAGAAAATCCAAATCGATAGGCTAAATAAAGAATTGGTTAGAGAAATAAGTGAAGGGGCAAAATAGTAATTTGCGAAGTAAAAATTATAAATTAAACAAACCCCCCCTTTCTTCATTCACGATTTCTCCTGTAACACCGGGGTTTTTAATTTTTGGGTTTTCTGCTATATAGCATTTTAATTCGTAAAAATATCAAATTAAGCCCGTTTTACGAACGAAAAGTTTTGTTAGAACCCTAGGAGTAAGTTGGAATATTTGGAGGAATAAGAAAATTTTAGAGAAACCAAATCGATAGGTTAATTAACGAATTTAAGCAAAGAATCGAGGGAAGGGAAAACTTGTAATTTGCTAAGTCAAAAATTAAACTTGTAATTTGCTAAGTCAAAAATTTAATTAAAACCTAAAATCTCCACTATCTCCCCTTCCCCCCCCCCCCCCCCCCCCCCCCCCCCCCCTCCCCCTCTCATTTCTCTCCAGCTACGTGAAGCCCCTCCCCCCTTGGCGAAAATTTCCCCTCCCACGCCGTTTTCTCCTCGTCCAATCAACACTCTGTTTCGACGACTCTTATTCCGATATTTCTTCCCCAATCGACGCTCTAGGTAAGCCTCTACTATCCTAAGCGTTTAGTTTGTCATTTTTGGGTTGTGTTTCGTTTAGGGTTTATTGAATTGGGTTGAGATTTCTAGTTTTTGGTTGTAAATAGATAGTTTATCGTATTCATGGTTGATAATGATGCGTTTATTATTATTAGGGTAGTTAGGATGAATTAACGATGGTTGGTTGGAGTTTTAGGTTGATTTTGGGTTGTTGGAGGTTGAAGAAAAGCCATTAATGGAGTTTAATAGATTGTGAGCGCGAATTGCTCGATAAAATGCCCGAAAGAAGTAAATAAGAGTTTTAGGAAAATTGCCTTAGCTAGGAGTTTCGATTAATTTTGGAATTTGATGATTTAGAGTCGATGCTAATGACGTGTTGTGAAATGCCTTAAGTAACCCCAAGCTCAAAGGACGGTGCTCGACATAGTTAGGACGTTAGGTAAGTAAGTGTTAGGTTTCCAGCCCTGAAGACCCTACATTGTATCGATGTTAGGATGTATGAGTTTCGAAGATGTTTTCATGATTGTGGGGGGTTCTAACGAGTCGGGTAGCCTAGAACATTAGCTATTAGCAGTGTATTAGATTTGTTATGAGTTAACTGTGTTTGTGCACGTTTATGAACTATCTTAAATGATATATTATTTGTAATTCCCTCATGCATCATGTTTTTCGAAAAGAGCATACAAAATGTTTTATGAGCATGTTTTTACGAAATGTGAAGTAAAGAATGAGACAAAATAATGATCTCACGTGATATGTTATGTGTTCTCATGGGGCAAGTCGTGGTTCTCACGGGGCAAGTTATGGTTCTCACAGGGCAAGTCATGGTTCTTACGTGGCAAGTACGTGGTCTACTGAGTAGACAATTGTGTTAACATTAAAAGAAACGATATGAAACAAACATATTTTATAAAAGTCATGCATTTATGTAAATGTTATGTTTAGTGCACTCTTTACTAAGCGTTAGGCTTACTATTTAAATTGTATGATGTAGGTGACGAGATCGAAGGTGAGGAACCGCCTTTGGATGACAGGACATAGGTGGTCGGTGGATTGTGCTCGTGGCGACATAACGTGTTTTGGCCAGGCTTATCGACCTGTGGGTGTGCTCCGAGTTATTTTGTGGTAAATAGGGTTGAAAGTGAATGATATAGAATTAGTTGTGGATAAGGTATTTTTTGGAAGAATTGTATAGTTGGTAGTTTAGAGATAACGTTTGATTTGGATGATCTTATATATGGGCTTGTTTTGATGATTTTCGAATGAAGTAAATGGGTGTGAATGTTATGGTAGTACGACGTATAGGAGTGAAGTCTTTATTTTGAAAATATACTGGACCTGGTTAGGGATTTTAAACTCGTAGGGATATGTCTAGTTTAAAAAAGCGATCCATGCAGTTCGTTTTCATGAATTTTCACTACATTTTCGGGAATGTTTTTAAATCGGGTTTTTGGGGTTTGAGGTGTTTTATATTTGGAAAGAATTGAAGTAAGTTTATGAGTGAAGTGTAGGTGAAAGACAGGAAGAAAAGTGGAGAAAAATGTGAAAAGAGGGATGAAGGGCACGGAGGGGCACTGCTGGGGCGCGAGCGTGCATCGCTGGATCTTGAGGCGCGCGGCAGGGAGGTTGCTGTTCGGTCGGCGCTAAGCACAGCGTGCGCGCTGCTTGGGCGACACGCGCGCGCACCACACCTCATGTGGCCCAAAACATTTTTTTTTTTCAAAATGTTAACTTTTTAAAACACGTTTTTACCCGACCTTTTACGAAACTTTTTAAACATATTTTACCAGCGTCCCCCATGTATTTTAAGGGATTTTAAAGACCCAAAATGTGATTACCCGGATGTGTAAGTATGTGTACGATGGCTGCACGAACCGAAACCCATATGGTGGTATGTCCGCATGGGCGAACTGGAAGGTGACGGGTCGTAAAAAGGGGTCGTCACAATCCCACATCGCTTAGGAAAATATGTGGAAATGAAACAAATGTAAAGAGACTTTCCTAAGATAGTAAGATGCATTTTGGAGCACAATTGGCAACAGATCCCATAAGAACTCCGAAGTTTAAAGTGCTTCGGCGAGAGTAGTACCAGGTTGGGTGACCGACTGGGAAGTCCTCGCCAAACAAAGCCGTGAGGGGAGGATATTGGGCCACGTCCCAATCCCCAGAGCAGAAAATATCTTGTTAGGAAAAGGGTCGTTACAAATGGTATCAAAGCCTGTACCTAACAAGAAATGTGGCCAACGAGGATGTTGGGCTCCCGAGGGGGGGTGATTGTGATGACCTGGATGGGTAAGTATGTGTACGATGGCTGGACAAACCGGAACCCGGATGGTGGTACGTCTGCGCGGGCGAACCGGAAGGTGACGGGTCGTAAAAAGGGGGTCGTCACAATCCCACATCACTTGGGAAAGTATGTAGAAATGAAACATATGTAAAGAGACCCTCCCAAGATAGTAAGACACGTTTTGGAGTACAATTGGCAACGGATCCCATAAGAACTCCGAAGTTAAAAGTGCTTGGGCGAGAGTAGTACCAGGTTGGGTGACCGACTGGGAAGTTCTCTCCAAACAAAGTCGTGAAGGGAGGATATTGGACCACGTCCCAATCCCCAGAGCGGGCAATATATTGCTGGGAAAAGTGGTCGTTACACAAAAACTAAGTCGACGTTTTAATGAATAATGGTTTTAGTCCTCGTTTTGATGTTTTAAAAGTCAAAAAAATTTTACACCTAAAATGTTTAAGTCAAAGTTAGATTCTAAAGGTCGATAGAGGTGAGTCAATTGTCTAAGTCTGTTTTCTTTTAAAGTGCTAAGTCCATGGCGGCCCTGACGGGGTTGGGGTCATCACAACTTTGGTATCAGAGCCCCTGGGTTTTAAAAACGATTATGTAGACCTCCTGCCATACACGAACCTGCCGCACGAGGACTCTCTATCGACTGTAAGTGTTTAAGTATGATTCTTAGATTTTTATATTGTGTTATGTTTTGTATTGTGTCTAGGAACAAGAAAATGTCGAGAGCACCTAGGCAACCCGAGGAGACTCCCAATAACCAGCTTATGGATATAGTACGCCAACAGTCAGAACAGATAGAGATTTTGTTAAACAGAGAGGGAAATGGTAATGGGCAAGGTAACAATTCATAGGACCTAAGCAGGGAAAGGTTCAGACGTCTTAGGTGTCACATCCCTTAAACCGTACCCAATTTCCCGTACATATTTTTTTTTATCCAAATAACTTTATAATTACTTGACATTCGTGCGGAAATTAAAACTTTTCTATCGGAATTTAAATCGTCAACGTCGTTTAAATCTATTTTGAAAATCCTTTAATCAAACTTTAGAACAATTAAAATAAAACATCAAAACATTTAATTAAAAACATTTAAGAATAACACAAAGCAGCGGCGGGGCAAATAGGGGAAACCACCGCAAAATGAAGGGGCGATCGATCGCCCAAAACGGGCGCTCGATCGCCTGACTTAAAAACAAGAGGGGCGAATGTACGCCCCACACCAAGGGCGAATGATCGCCCCTTTGGCGATCATTATCACCCAAGCGATCGCCCCTATGGCGATCGCTCGGCAACTTCTCTAGAAAATCCAGAGAAGTTGACAAACAGGGGGCGAACGATCGCCCTCCCTGGCGATCGTTCGGCAACCCCTCTGGAATTACTTTCCAGAGGGCTCGCCCCCTTCTTTCTTCCTTCCCTTATTTCTTCTTCGTTCATTCCCCTGTAAACCAAATTCAACATAACAACCCTTTCCCCCTACATACCATTAACACTTCACCAATCCCTCATTTAACGACTCAAACACATTCCAAAACCACGACTCAAAATACGTTCAAAACATAGCCTATTTTCATAAAAATAAACTGCGTGGTTCGGTTTAAAAACTAAACATTTCCCTAATACCAAACATTTACAGAATACATTTTCAAAACGTTTTAAAACTAAACCTAAAACATAATCTATGCAGAACCAAACATCCTAGAATGTTTCTAACCATAACACAATCCACTGTACAATCAAAATTCACCCAAAACCCTCAAAATACCTAACAATTTTCCCCACGAGTCATAACGCACCGACTGCTCAGCACACTCCCACGGGCCATTCTCCATCAACTGCATCATACATCAGGAGGAGGAACGTCGTCCTCACCTGGCTCAATGTCACCTAGAACGTCACCTATACCATACAGACGCACTATGAGATAAAAATCTCAGTAAATTCTACGTAAATGAAGATGCGTGCAGTGCATATGGAGTTCAGAAATCATGCATAACATACAGAGCGTCGCAGACAGAATATCACCGAGATCTCATCCCCCTAACCGAAGGGGGCCCATCCAGCGGTCGGACTACCCCGTGCGGTTAGAGGAGGGGGGTACACGCTTACAGCACGTACAGCCGTGCCTGAGCCCCACCTTGCGTGACCAGATAACAGATTATGTTCATTAATTACATTACATGAGGTGTGGTATCGGCCAGACCCTTAATCGGTCCGCACGATAGATCGATAGCCCCCAATTTCTGGGCCACATCAGTTTTCTGAAAATATTGTGCGGAAATTCATTTTCATTCAAGGTTAAAATACGTGATGCATGAATAGTTCAATAAATGTAAACAAACAAACATGCGTACCATCAAGACTATAAAGGAAATAACCTACAAAAACGTTTAAACCTAACTACCTAACCAAAGCAATTTAAAACAAACAATCCATTAAGATCCTCAACTCGACATCGAAGTACAGTGTAGGCCAATCGGCCAGAGTAAGTCACGAGAACTTACCTTGAGCGCGCTGAACTTCAAGCTCTGACCACGAGAGTCGTTCGTCTGAGGCAAAACACAACATCGACATTAAAACGAGTTTAAGCTTCTAAACGTCCAAAATTGACAAAACCTTAACTAAAGAAATTTCCTAAAGCTTTAATCCAATTCATTGAGCTATATTATCAAGCCAATCCCCGCTCGGCAACTCAAATCCAAATTACGAGTTTTTTCCTAAATCTCGAAATTTCTCAAAATCGAACATTTTTACAAATTAATCTAGTTTTGTCCAATAACGTCTAATACGTTCTATACATTCATAATCTACGACAACCTATTGATTTTGAAACCCTGAAATCGCATTTTTACCCTAAACCCTAACGAAACCCTAACGTTAAATCGGTCCAAAAATTGAAAACTAACGCTATAGAATCATAGATTCATACCTAGGGTTGCGAGAGGAGGAGAAAACGCGAAGAAAGCGAGACGATCGGAGGACGAATCGGAGGTCGGAATGTTGAGAATCGCCAACGGCCGAGAGAGAAAATAGCTCTCTGTCATTTTCGTGAAACAGAGAAGGAGAAGAAGTGAGGGAGAAGAAGAAAAAAGTTAAGTTTAATATAATTTGGTTTGACAAATTACTAAAATGCCCTTAGCTCTTATTTCTATTTTGTTTCGTCCTTTGTTTCGTTAATTGTCCAACGATTCGGTTTCTCCAAATCTCCTTATTTCACCAATAACTCCAACTTATTATTTGGGATTTATTAAAACTGTCCGTTCGCAATTCGGACCTCGTTTACTATTTTTACTAAAACGTTATTTCTATTACGAGAAACGTTATTTCTCGGAATATAGCGTTATTACTCCGAAAAAATCCCGTAAATTTCTTAAAATTCCTTTTTAATAATTAGGATAATAATGGCGCTTTCTTTCGTAAAACGGGTTTGATTGACATATTTACAAAAATACCAATATATATTATAATATAAAATCCCGTACAAGCTGGATATTACATTTGGCCTCCGTCTTTCGAAGAACAGTCTTCGGATCCCACTAGTGCTAAGGAGTGAATCTGTAAGAATAGAGAGCATGTTCACTTACGCAAAGGTGGAGGAGGCCGACAAAGTGACATGTGCGGTGTGCAACCTGGAAAAGGACGCCGTTTTCTGGTGGGATACCATTATGGCCACTACAAATGTGGAGGCTATGACATGGGAAAGATTCAAAATAGCATTCTACACAAATATTTCAACCGCACCCTTCGAGCCAACAAAAGGGCGGAGTTCTCTCAACTACGCCAAACGGGGTCAGTGGCAGAGTATGTACGCAGGTTTGAATCACTTTCCAGGTATGCAGGTTTGTTGGTCAGCAACGAAGAGGACAAAGTATATGAGTTTGTTCAAGGCTTGAAATTAGATATTCAGAAAGGAAGTGAAGACGGCGGGTGTGGAAGATATGCCATATCATAGGGTCATGGCCAAGGCCCTTGTAACACCTGGTTTCAATATAAATCAAAATAAGTTATTAAACGGAGGTATATAATCTTAAGGTTTAAAAATTGAGTGAAATGTTGATTAGGTTATTAAGTGACTAGGCAGGGGCAAGATGGTAATTGCGAATTTATATTGTGGATAACGTATTTAAGGGAAGTGTTAATGAGGTAGCCTGCCACTGTTTCATTTCATTTCCTCTTCCACTCTCAGCTCCTCAGCTTAGCAGAGCGCGATAGGAAACCCTCTTCGATCCCTCCAGCGATTTCCTCAGAACTAGGTGAGTTTTGCTTCTAGTTCTTGCTACATTGTAACTGTCGAGGGTTGATAAATGAAGTTTTGAGAATACGGTATGTGAGTGCTAGTTTCGGTTTATGAGTTGAATCGGGAATGCACTACGATTAGGGCTTCCAAACTAATTTCCTTAGCTTTCTGGGTAGCTAGAAAGAAGTTTGACGAAAGTTTAAATTAATGTTCGATTTATGGAACTAGGTTTGAGCAAACTCCCGAGGGAGAGGTTTCAACAAGCTTCCCAGGAGACCAGGTAAGTGAAGTTTGCTTGTGCCTTCGGGCCTACATCACAAAACGTTAGGGTTATGATTACTTGTGTGAATCTGTATTCTATGCATCATGTTTTTAAAACATACGAAAATGAATTTGAATGCATGATTGGCATGGTAAGGACTGAACATATTGAAACAGTCATGAGAATCAATTTCACTGTTAAGGGAATTAATCCACCCCTTAATGAGACAGGGATGTAGGTACTTTGGGAGAGTTGATCCAACTCCCAATTTCACAGGGGGATCTGAACAGGAGAATCAGTTTCACTGTTAAGGGAATTAATCCACCCCTTAATGAGACAGGGATGTATGTACTTTGGGAGAGTTGATCCAACTCCCAATTTCACAGGGGGATCTGAACAGAAACGAAGCATGAGCAACTGAGTTGAGAAAGTAGAAATTGCATATTAGGAATTTATATTTCGTTGTTTCATTTCTTGTTGGCTTTACTTACTTAGCATTAGGCTAATAGATGAGTTTTGTGATGTAGGTGTTGAGGACACTGTAGGTGAGTTTCCTGAGTGCACAGAAGATTGATGTGGTTGGAGGAGTACATCCACGTCTCGGCTTGGTAAACTGATGAGGCGGGTTAACTGGTGTCAGCAGTTGTTGAGGTTTAGTAGATAACGATTGGTCTGAGTATGTTGAGTTTTCATGACAGTAGAAAATTTTAGCATTTTGAATACGTTTTGAGATCTACTGATACTAGTAATCTGTTGAGTTTTAAACGTTGATTTTACTTGGATTTGACTAATGCTATGGTTGAGTTGTTTCTGAATGGTTTTCGAGAAGCAAGCAAATTCCTTTCTGTAGATAATGTTGTGTTTTATGTCATCCGGTGATGTCGAGTCGTTTAGTGACCGGAAGACAAATTTTACGTTTTGTCGTTTAGTGACCGGAAGACAAATTTTACGTTTTGTCGTTTAGTGACCGGAAGACAAATTTTACGTTTTGTCGTTTAGTGACCGGAAGACAAATTTTACGTTTTGTCGTTTAGTGACCGGAAGACAAATTTTACGTTTTGTCGTTTAGTGACCGGAAGACAAATTTTACGTTTTGTCGTTTAGTGACCGGATGACAAATCTTATGTTTTGTCGTTTAGTGACCGGAAGACAAATTTTACGTTTTGTCGTTTAGTGACCGGAAGACAAATTTTACGTTTTGTCGTTTAGTGACCGGAAGACAAATTTTACGTTTTGTCGTTTAGTGACCGGAAGACAAATTTTACGTTTTGTCGTTTAGTGACCGGAAGACAAATTTTACGTTTTGTCGTTTAGTGACCGGAAGACAAATTTTACGTTTTGTCGTTTAGTGACCGGAAGACAAATTTTACGTTTTGTCGTTTAGTGACCGGAAGACAAATTTTACGTTTTGTCGTTTAGTGACCGGAAGACAAATTTTACGTTTTGTCGTTTAGTGACCGGAAGACAAATTTTACGTTTTGTCGTTTAGTGACCGGAAGACAAATTTTACGTTTTGTCGTTTAGTGACCGGAAGACAAATTTTACGTTTTGTCGTTTAGTGACCGGAAGACAAATTTTACGTTTTGTCGTTTAGTGACCGGAAGACAAATTTTACGTTTTGTCGTTTAGTGACCGGAAGACAAATTTTACGTTTTGTCGTTTAGTGACCGGAAGACAAATTTTACGTTTTGTCGTTTAGTGACCGGAAGACAAATTTTACGTTTTGTCGTTTAGTGACCGGAAGACAAATTTTACGTTTTGTCGTTTAGTGACCGGAAGACAAATTTTACGTTTTGTCGTTTAGTGACCGGAAGACAAATTTTACGTTTTGTCGTTTAGTGACCGGATGACAAATCTTATGTTTTTGTCGTTTAGTGACCGGATGACAAATCTTACGTTTTGTCGTTTAGTGACCGGATGACAAATCTTATGTTTTGTCGTTTAGTGATCGGTGGGGGTCTTCAAATAGCTTTCCCCTTTTGTTGACTTTGTTCAGCGGACGATGAATTTGACTTTTGCAACCTTTAAAGTGTTTTCACGAGTTAAACCTTTGCTTCTTAACCGATTGTTTCTTAACGTTTTCCCACGCTTATTTCGACATGGCTTTGTTTAATTTTATTTTTGTTTAAACGATTTCCGCTGCAAGTTTTCATGTTTTATCAAATGTCCAAATTTTGAATTTTGAACGAAGTTTTAATTTGGTCCAAGTTTTCATAGAAAGTTTCGGACTTATGAGTAACAAACCGGGTTTAGTAAACTCGGGGTGTTACAGTGTGGTATCAGAGACATTCAGTTAAACCGTTCAAAAGATTACTCATCAGTGCCAGTCGTTGCATGGAAGTATTTCAACAACTGTAAGTGTTTACATTACCCTTAGTTGATAGATACTTAAGAGTGTGACTAACACTCTACAGGAATTTAGTATAATGGCCAGACGCCCAGGGAGACCTAGAGTGCCTAGAGAAGTGCCAAATGTGAGAGGCGAGGAGGAGCCTAGTGTGATTAGGCAGCTGACAGATTTAGTGCGTCAGCAAACTGACTTAGTGCGCCAACAGTCTGACCAACTGGGAGTACTGTTGAACCGAGAGGTGCAAGGAAGTGCCAACTCAGGTTCTAGCAATGAACATTCTGGAGATAGATTCCGAGACTAAGACCACCCACGTTTGATGGTCAGTCATCTGATCCTGTTGTTGCTGAAGGATGGCTTAGAAAGATCGAAAGTATGTTTAGGTGTGCCAACATAGGAGAAGAAGACAAGGTCACGCTGGCAACCTTTCATCTAGCTGGTGAAGCTCAACTCTGGTGGGAAACAATAGAGACCACCACAGATGTTTTGTCAATGCCTTGGTCAAAATTCAAGGATATTTTCTATGGAAAATATTTCAACAGCACTGTCCAAACCGCAAAGAAGTTGGAATTTCTGAATTTGAAGCAGACAGGGTCGGTGGCAGATTATAGTAGGCAGTTTGAGTCCTTGTCCAGGTTTGCTGGACATTTTGCTCATAAGGACGAGGATAAGGTGTTCAAATTCGTGCATGGACTGAAGCCGAAGATTTATCGAGGAGTCAAATTCTGTGGCATTAAAGGTTTAACGTTCAGTGAAGTTGTATCCACTGCTCTGGAAGTGGAAGAAGCTGAAGGGAAGTATGCTAAACCAAAGGAGGTCCCACAAAGGTTTAACCAGCCACACCAGCAAAGGGGAACGAAGAGGCCAAGTGAAGGCCAAAATAGCCAAGGATCAGGGGGAAAGGTGCAGAACGTCAGGAAATTTTCCCAATGTCCTAAGTGTCTGAAGTACCACCCGGGAGAATGCAGACTGGGCTTGGGAAAGTGTTTCAACTGTGAGGAGGTTGGACACACGATCAAGGAGTGCTCGAAGCCTAGAATCACCAGGTGCTATAATTGTAACAAAGTCGGCCATATTAGCAGAGACTGTCCAGTTCCTAAGAATGGCCCCGCTATGATCAAACCAAGAATATTCTCCATGACGGAGTCGGGTGAAGAACAGCCTGCTGTAGTGTCAGGTACTATACTGATCAACTCTGTGCCTGCTTTTACTTTGATAGACTCTGGTGCAACGCATTCATTTATAGCATCTGCATTTGCTGTTAAGTTAGATGTACCGTTTATCCTTTCCCTGCATGTGTTTAATGTTGCATTGCCTTCTGGTGAACGCATGCACTCTGACCAAGTGATGCTTGACAGCGATGTGCTAGTAGGAAGCGTGAGTCTGCCTGCTGATCTCATTATTATGGATATAATGGGATTTGACGTAATCCTAGGAATGGATTGGTTGTTTAAGCATTATGCCACAATAGATTGTAGGACTGGAATTGTTAGTTTTCAACCCCCTGGAGGTTTAAACCATACTTTCCAAGCTCTGAAGAAGAGTAAGGAAATGACTGTAATGACTTCTGTCAATTGTAGACTCTCCCCATGCAAAGAGTATTCGTGCTTTTTGGCCAGTGTTTTAGACACACAACTGGTAGAAAAATCAAGTCCCAAGAATGTCTTAGTTGTCCAGGACTTCCCTGAAGTATTCCTAGATGACCTTCCCGACTTGCCACCAGATAGAGAAATTGAATTTGTGGTAGATGTTTACCCCGGTGCCGAGCCTGTGTCCAAAAATCCATATAGACTAGCACCAACAGAACTTAAAGAATTGAAGAAACAGTTAGAGGATTTGTTGGAGAAGGGGTTCATACGCCCTAGCTTTTCACCATGGGGAGCACCTGTTCTTTTTGTCAAAAAGAAATATGGATCAATGCGTATGTGCATTGATTATAGAGAATTGAATAAGTTAACTGTCAAAAACAAATACCCTTTGCCGAGGATTGATGACTTATTTGACCAACTTAGGGGTGCAAGAGTTTTCTCTAAGATCGACCTTAGGTCCGGTTATTACCAGTTGGAGGTTAAATCTGAAGATATCCCAAAGACTGCCTTTCACACAAGATATGGACATTATGAGTTTCTGGTTATGTCTTTTGGTTTGACAAACGCACCAGCAGCCTTCATGGATCTCATGAATAAGGTGTTTCACGAGTATTTGGACAAGTTTGTTATTGTATTCATAGATGACATCCTAATCTATTCTAGCACTAAGGATGAGCATGCAAAACATTTGAGTTTAGTGTTAGAAGTATTGAGAAGGCACCAACTTTATGCCAAATTTTCTAAGTGTGAGTTCTGGTTGGACCAAGTTCACTTTTTAGGACATGTCATCTCTGGGGACGGCATATCTGTTGATCCAGCAAAAGTTCAAGCAGTTAAGGAGTGGCCCCAACCGAAGAGTGCTACTGATATTCGAAGTTTTCTTGGACTAGCAGGGTATTATAGGAAATTCATCGAGGGATTTTCAAAGATTGCCACACCCCTTACTAGGTTAACCAGGAAAAATGTGAAGTACATATGGACTGATGAATGTGAACATAGTTTCATAACCTTGAAACAGAAACTGACCAATGCTCCAATTCTGACCCTTCCTGTCGATAATGGTAAGTTTAGCATTTACTGTGATGCTTCCAAGATTGGTCTTGGATGTGTGTTAATGCAAGATGGCAAAGTAATAGCTTATGCCTCTAGACAGTTGAAAATGCATGAGAAGAACTACCCTACCCATGACTTAGAATTAGCTGCAGTTGTATTTGCACTTAAGATTTGGAGGCATTACTTGTATGGACAATCCTGCGAGATATTCTCAGATCATAAAAGCTTGAAGTATATCTTCACACAGAAGGAATTAAACATGAGGCAACGTCGATGGTTGGAATTTGTAAAAGACTATGATTTTGAGATCAAGTACCACCCTGGCAAGGCGAATGTAGTGGCAGATGCTTTGAGTAGAGTGACTCCTTTAGTTTCTGCTTTGACTCTGGACATACCGATGGCTTTAGAGACGGAATTCCAAAGATTTAACCTGGAAGTTGTGCCAAGTGTGTCAGTCATGCTTTCGGCCATGTCTTTGAGGCCAACTATTTTGGAGAAAATAAAGGAGGTCCAAATGAATGACACTGAGTGTAATAAGTATAGGTTGTGCATAGATTCCACTGATAAGTCGGATTTCAACTGCTCAGCCGACGGAATTCTCAAGTTTCGAAATAGATGGTTGGTTCCGGCTGATACTGAGCTTAGGAAGGAGATCCTATCTGAGGCACATTCCTCCAGATTTTCAGTTCATCCTGGAAGTACGAAAATGTACAGAGATCTCAAGCAGCATTATTGGTGGCAAGGTATGAAGAGAAGTGTGGCGGAGTATGTGGAGTCATGTCTGGTCTGCCAGCAAGTCAAGGCTGAACATCAGAGACCCTCAGGGACATTGCAACCCTTACCAGTTCCTGAATGGAAGTGGGAACAAATAACAATGGATTTTGTCGTTGGACTACCTAGGACAGCAAAGGGGCATGATGCAATCTGGGTTATAGTTGACCGTCTAACCAAATCTGCTCATTTTCTGCCAATTAAGATAACTTACTCAATGGATCAGCTTGCTGAATTGTACATGCAAGAGATTGTCAGATTGCACGGAGTTCCAAGTTCAATAGTTTCAGACAGAGACTCCAGATTTACATCTAAGTTTTGGAAAAGTCTGCACAAGGCTATGGGAACACAGCTTAATTTTAGCACAGCCTTCCACCCTCAAACGGATGGACAATCCGAGAGGACTATTCAGACCTTAGAAGATATGCTCCGAGCATGCGTATTGGATTTTCAAGGATCTTGGAGTAGATATTTACCGTTGGTCGAGTTCTCTTACAATAACAGTTTTCAAGCAACAATAGGAATGGCACCGTATGAAGCCTTATATGGACGAAAATGCAGATCTCCTTTGTACTGGGATGAAGTTGGTGAAGCACAAGTGCTTGGTCCTAATATTGTGCAACAAACTGTGGAGAAGGTTGCCCTCATCCGACAGAGAATTCTGACGGCTCAAAGCTGCCAGAAGAGTTATGCTGATAAAAGACGAAGAGAATTAGAGTTTGAAGTAGGTGATGAAGTTTTCCTTAAAGTATCACCATTTAAAGGAGTTGTCAGATTCGGGAAGAAAGGCAAGTTGAACCCCAGATTTATTGGACCGTTCACTATTCTGAAAAGAGTTGGGAGAGCAGCCTATCTGTTGCAGCTACCAGCTTCTATGGAAGGAATACATGACGTATTCCATGTTTCTATGTTGAAAAAGTGCATAAGGGATTCCAACCAAATCATGGAACAACAAGACCTTGAAATTTGTCCTACTCTTGCCTATGAAGAGAAACCAGTAAAGATCTTGGATTACGCAGTGAAGGTATTACGCAACAAAGAGGTCCCACTAGTGAAAGTCTTATGGCGCAACCAGAATGTAGAGGAGACGACCTGGGAGAGCCAGCAGGACATGATGGACCAACATCCAGAATTATTCAGGTACTGAATTTTGAGGACAAAATTCTTTTAAGGAGGGTAGATTGTAACACCTGGTTTCAATATAAATCAAAATAAGTTATTAAACGGAGGTATATAATCTTAAGGTTTAAAAATTGAGTGAAATGTTGATTAGGTTATTAAGTGACTAGGCAGGGGCAAGATGGTAATTGCGAATTTATATTGTGGATAACGTATTTAAGGGAAGTGTTAATGAGGTAGCCTCCACTGTTTCATTTCATTTCCTCTTCCACTCTCAGCTCCTCAGCTTAGCAGAGCGCGATAGGAGACCCTCTTCGATCCCTCCAGCGATTTCCTCAGAACTAGGTGAGTTTTGCTTCTAGTTCTTGCTACATTGTAACTTTCGAGGGTTGATAAATGAAGTTTTGAGAATGCGGTATGTGAGTGCTAGTTTCGGTTTATGAGTTGAATCGGGAATGCACTACGATTAGGGCTTCCAAACTAATTTCCTTAGCTTTCTGGGTAGCTAGAAAGAAGTTTGACGAAAGTTTAAATTAATGTTCGATTTATGGAACTAGGTTTGAGCAAACTCCCGAGGGAGAGGTTTCAACAAGCTTCCCAAGAGACCAGGTAAGTGAAGTTTGCTTGTGCCTTCGGGCCTACATCACAAAACGTTAGGGTTATGATTACTTGTGTGAATCTGTATTCTATGCATCATGTTTTTAAAACATACGAAAATGAATTTGAATGCATGATTGGCATGGTAAGGACTGAACATATTAAAACAGTCATGAGAATCAATTTCACTGTTAAGGGAATTAATCCACCCCGAGACAGGGATGTAGTACTTTGGGAGAGTTGATCCAACTCCCAATTTCACAGGGGGATCTGAACAGGAGAATCAGTTTCACTGTTAAGGGAATTAATCCACCCCTTAATGAGACAGGGATGTATGTACTTTGGGAGAGTTGATCCAACTCCCAATTTCACAGGGGGGTCTGAACAGAAACGAAGCATGAGCAACTGAGTTGAGAAAGTAGAAATTGCATATTAGGAATTTATATTTCGTTGTTTCATTTCTTGTTGGCTTTACTTACTTAGCATTAGGCTAATAGATGAGTTTGTGATGTAGGTGTTGAGGACACTGCAGGTGAGTTTCCTGAGTGCACAGAAGATTGATGTGGTTGGAGGAGTACATCCACGTCTCGGCTTGGTAAACTGATGAGCGGATGACAAATTTTACGTTTTGTCGTTTAGTGACCGGATGACAAATTTTACGTTTTGTCGTTTAGTGACCGGATGACAAATTTTACGTTTTGTCGTTTAGTGACCGGATGACAAATTTTACGTTTTGTCGTTTAGTGACCGGATGACAAATTTTACGTTTTGTCGTTTAGTGACCGGATGACAAATTTTACGTTTTGTCGTTTAGTGACCGGATGACAAATTTTACGTTTTGTCGTTTAGTGACCGGATGACAAATTTTACGTTTTGTCGTTTAGTGACCGGATGACAAATTTTACGTTTTGTCGTTTAGTGACCGGATGACAAATTTTACGTTTTGTCGTTTAGTGACCGGATGACAAATTTTACGTTTTGTCGTTTAGTGACCGGATGACAAATCTTACGTTTTGTCGTTTAGTGACCGGATGACAAATCTTACGTTTTGTCGTTTAGTGACCGGATGACAAATCTTACGTTTTGTCGTTTAGTGACCGGATGACAAATTTTACGTTTTGTCGTTTAGTGACCGGATGACAAATTTTACGTTTTGTCGTTTAGTGACCGGATGACAAATTTTACGTTTTGTCGTTTAGTGACCGGATGACAAATCTTACGTTTTGTCGTTTAGTGACCGGATGACAAATTTTACGTTTTGTCGTTTAGTGACCGGATGACAAATTTTACGTTTTGTCGTTTAGTGACCGGATGACAAATTTTACGTTTTGTCGTTTAGTGACCGGATGACAAATCTTACGTTTTGTCGTTTAGTGACCGGATGACAAATTTTACGTTTTGTCGTTTAGTGACCGGATGACAAATTTTACGTTTTGTCGTTTAGTGACCGGATGACAAATCTTACGTTTTGTCGTTTAGTGACCGGATGACAAATTTTACGTTTTGTCGTTTAGTGACCGGATGACAAATTTTACGTTTTGTCGTTTAGTGACCGGATGACAAATTTTACGTTTTGTCGTTTAGTGACCGGATGACAAATTTTACGTTTTGTCGTTTAGTGACCGGATGACAAATTTTACGTTTTGTCGTTTAGTGACCGGATGACAAATCTTACGTTTTGTCGTTTAGTGACCGGATGACAAATTTTACGTTTTGTCGTTTAGTGACCGGATGACAAATTTTACGTTTTGTCGTTTAGTGACCGGATGACAAATCTTACGTTTTGTCGTTTAGTGACCGGATGACAAATTTTACGTTTTGTCGTTTAGTGACCGGATGACAAATCTTACGTTTTGTCGTTTAGTGACCGGATGACAAATTTTACGTTTTGTCGTTTAGTGACCGGATGACAAATTTTACGTTTTGTCGTTTAGTGACCGGATGACAAATTTTACGTTTTGTCGTTTAGTGACCGGATGACAAATTTTACGTTTTGTCGTTTAGTGACCGGATGACAAATTTTACGTTTTGTCGTTTAGTGACCGGATGACAAATTTTACGTTTTGTCGTTTAGTGACCGGATGACAAATTTTACGTTTTGTCGTTTAGTGACCGGATGACAAATTTTACGTTTGTCGTTAGTGACCGAAGACAAATCTTACTTTTATCGTTTAGTGACCGGATGACAAATCTTACGTTTGTCGTTTAGTGACCGGATGACAAATCTTATGTTTTGTCGTTTAGTGACCGGTGGGGGTCTTCAAATAGCTTTCCCCTTTTGTTGACTTTGTTCAGCGGACGATGAATTTGACTTTTGCAACCTTTAAAGTATTTTCACGAGTTAAACCTTTGCTTCTTAACCGATTGTTTCTTAACGTTTTCCCACGCTTATTTCGACATGGCTTTGTTTAATTTTATTTTTGTTTAAACGATTTCCGCTGCAAGTTTTCATGTTTTATCAAATGTCCAAATTTTGAATTTTGAACGAAGTTTTAATTTGGTCCAAGTTTTCATAGAAAGTTTCGGACTTATGAGTAACAAACCGGGTTCAGTAAACTCGGGGTGTTACAGCCCTAGAGTTGGAGGACATAGAAATGAAGCTTCAACGACAGAGAGAAGGGCCGAGGAAGTTCTTCAGAGAAGTTCAACTACAGAAGAACCGAGGTTGGCAACCACAGCAACAACGTGGCATTAAAAGACAGCATGAGGCACCCAGAGGTCAAGACTAGGGCAAACGACCACAATGGGCTCCACAAGCTCCTCTATGCCCTACGTGTCAGAAGAATTACTTCAGGGAGTGAAAGTTGCATTCTGGCCAATGTTTTTGGTGTGACAAGGTGGGGCACAAAGCGATAGATTGTATTGAGCCAACCAAGAGGCCACAGGTGGTCCTTCAAGGATTTTTGCTTTGATCGAGGACGAAGAAGCCGCTAAGCCATCAATGGTTTCAGGTATTGTTTTGGTTTGTGATATAGCGGCGTGTGTATTGATCGATACGGGGCAACCCATTCCTTTATAGCACAAGAGTATGTGGTTAAGTGGAATTTAGAGTTTGTCCCAGCCGACCGTAGCTATAGTGACATGTTGCCCTCTGAGGAGTTTTTACACTCAGAGTGGGCGATACAAGGGGAGGTAATATCTATTAGTGGTCAGAAGTTGTATTCTAATTTGATTATCATAAGCATGAAGGGGTACGATGTAATCCTAGGCATGGATTGGTTGTTCAGGCACTACGACACAATCAATTGCAGGTCGGGAGCTGTAGACTTTAGACCCCCTAGTAGTGAGGGCTACTCATTTCAAGCGACCCTCCGTTCGAGTCAGATGCCTATGGTATCAACCATGAGTATCCAGCACTCGATAAAGCCAAGATGTTTGGGTTTCATAGCGAGCATTCTTGACACACAAAGGCTGAATGAGAAGAAGTTATGTGATATTCCAGTAGTTGTGGAGTTCCCAGAAGTTTTCTTAAATGAATTACCAGGTTTGCCTCCTAATAGAGAAATGGACCTTACCATTGAGATTATTCCTGGTTTGGCGCTAGTGTCTAAGAATCCTTATAGGATGGTGCCAGTTGAATTGAGAGAGTTACAGGTCCAGTTGAAAGAATTGACGGACAAGGGCTTTATACGCCCGAGCGTTTCTTCTTGGGGCGCTCCGGTGTTATTTGTGAAAAAGAAGGATGACTCCTTAAGGATGTGCGTGGATTACCAGGAGTTAAATAAATTGACAATAAAGAATAAGTATCCATTGCTGCGGATCGATGATCTGTTTGACCAGTTGCAAGGAGCCACTGTATTTTTGAAGATTGATTTACGTTCGGGGTATTACCAGTTAGAAGTTAAAGCCGAGGTTATACCAAAGACTGCCTTCAGAACGCGTTATGGGCACTATGAGTTTATGGTTATGTCCTTCGGATTGACGAATACCTCGACATCATTTATGGATCTCATGAACAGAGTCTTTCGGGGGTTCTTGGATAAGTTTGTGATAGTGTTCATAGACGACATTTTGGTGTATTCCCGAAATGAGGAAGAACATACAGAGCACTTGACGGCCATTTTGGCTACTTTGAAGCGGCACCAACTATACGCTAAGTTTTCTAAGTGTGAGTTTTGGTTGAATCAGGTGAATTTCTTAGGCCACATTATTTCAAACGAAGGTGTTTCAGTGGATCCGGCTAAGATTCAAGCCGTAAGGGAGTGGCCTTAGCCTAAGAATGCAAGTGAAGTACGAAGTTTTGTAGGCTCGGCAACGTATTACAGGAAGCTTATTGAAGGATTTTCTATAATCTCCAAGCCTTTGACAAATTTGACGTAGAAAGAGGTGAAGTATGATTGGTCCAAAGCTTGTGAAGATAGTTTTCAGACCTTGAAGCAGAAGTTGAGCACGGCACCGTTGTTAATATTCCCCGTGGAAGATGGAGTATTCTGTATTTACTGCGATGCGTCCAAAGTAGGATTGGGATGTGTATTGATGCAGGATGGAAAGGTCTTTGCCTACGCCTCTAGGCAATTGAAAAGTTATGAACAGAATTATCCAACACACGATCTAGAATTAGCCGCAGTGGTATTTGCATTGAAGATATGGAGACACTACCTCTATGGACAGAAGTGCGAGGTATTTTTAGACCACAAGAGCTTAAAGTATCTTTTTACGCAGAAATACTTAAACATAAGGAAAAAGAGGTGGTTGGAGTTCGTAAAAGACTATGATTTTGAAATCAAATACCATCCAGGGAAGGCAACACACAGTGGTAGACGCTTTGAGTAGGATGCCCAAGAATGAGCAGTCCACCGCTTTTAGCATGTCAACTTCATTGAGGAAAGAGGTTCAGATGTTCGAGTTGGAAGTAGTTTCGAAACTTACGGCTTTGATTTCAGACTTAATGATATAGCCAACTCTTTTAGAAAGAATTAAGGGAGCTCAGCAAAAAGACTCGAATGAAAAAGAGGGTATTTTGGCCAAGTTTGTAACACCCAGATTTTTCGGGTTCCTGCTCTCACAGATATTTTCGTAAAATAGCAAATTAAGGTCTTTTCTTGAGCGGGATATTTCATTAGAGTCCTAGGAATTTATAAGGATTTCTAGAGGAATAAGGAAATTTTGGAGAAACCAAATTGATAGGCTAATTAACAAAATAAGTGAATGATTTATAGGAAGGGCAAAAAAGTCAATTGGCAAGTTAATATTTTAAATTTTAAAACACCCCCCTTGCATTTTCCTTCTCCCACGCCAGAACTCCCTCCCCTCCCTCTCCCTTGCAATCTCCTTCCCGCGGCCAAGCTCTCTTACACCGGCGATCCAGCAACCATTTTTCTTTCGATTTTCTTCGAGGATTCAATGCTCTAGGTAAGACTCTACTATTCTAGACAATTAGTTTTCGATTTAAGGTTGTTATTCGTTAGGTTTTATCGATTTATGGTTTGTGTAAATTTAGGTTTTGGTTACAAATCGATAGTCTTGGTGTATTGATGATTATTGATGAAAGATTAATGATTATTGATGATTTTTAGATTTGAAAACAGATATAGGATTGAATTTTTGTGTTTGGATATATTGTTTTATTGTATATTGGAATTCAAGATTTCTATGCTTGATCGCTAAGTGTGATTTGAGAATTAGCTATGACACATTAATGTAGATCTTATGGGTGATGTATAGGCGTTTGAATTGTTGATATCGGATATCGGATTAGGGAGGAATTAGTGAAAGAAAATGTGCACGTGAAGTGTTCGATAAGTTGCTTGAATGAATAGTTGATTGGATTTGGATAGAGTTTATGAGGAATTGAGCTCCGATTTAATTATGGACGTGAGAATTATGTTTTGAGGTGTCGGTAAAGGATTAATTGCACTTGGGATGTTTTTACAAAAATGAGAGTTTAGTTATGTCGAACGAGTTCTAATGCAACGTTTTTAATATTTAGGTTTTTCAGGTTCGACGGTTAAGATTTCAGATAGAGATAAATTGCTAAGGACGCCAGGTAAGTAGTGTATGCATATATGTTGTCTTTTTGGCCTACATCACAGAACATTAGGATTGCTTGCATGTTTTACGTATGTTTAGTTTGTGCATCATGTTTTAGAAAAGATACGAAAATGTTTTGAGCATGTGTTTTCACGAGTAGAACGTAGAAACTGCAACCGTAGAAAATGTATAACTTCTGAAGGAAGTGGTTCGCCCTTCGATGAAGTTGTGAAACGCCTAGAGATGAAGAAACTAATCCGCCCTCCATTGGTAGAGGATTGCATGTATGTACGATGGAAACGATAGAAACTGAAACAAAATATTTATGTATGATTGAAACGGTAGAAACTGCATATGTTAAGGGAAATGTTTTAAATTCTTATATGCATTATTTGTTAAGCATTAGGCTTATAGTTTGAGTTTTGTGATGTTGGTGATGAAGAGCAACGCGGTAAGATTACCCGAGCATGCTAGGATTACGGACGTAGGTGGAGGAGTACGACCATGGCGGCAACCCGGCAATATTGTTAGGGCGATTCCGACCATGGTTAGTATGTGTATGAGTCTATGGTTAGTAGGTGTACATGTCGGTTTTGTTTAAGAAGTGAACAAAAATTTTTATGTTTGTGGATAGAACGTTTTGATAGAAAAATGTATGAGAAGTCAAGTTTTGATGTATATGTTGTGGTAGTAGAACGTCTAGAATGTGAAGTCTTTATTTTGGAAAATATACTTGAATTGTTTGGATGTTTTAAACTTGTAGGGATATGCTCGGTTTTTAAAGCGATCCACGCATTTTGTTTTTGTAAATTTTAAATACATTTTTGTAAGCGTTTTGGGGTTCCGTTTTGAGTCGGGTTTTTGAGGTTCGAGGTATTTTATGTTTAGAAATGTTTGAAGTAAGTTTATGGGTGATGGGTAGGTGGAGGAAAGGAAGAAACGTATAAAAATGATGAAAGAATGAGGAGGGGCACGGAGAGCGCGCTGGGCGCGCGTTGCTGGGCACCCAGGCGATCGATCAGTGCTGTGCGCCGATCGATCGCCGCTGGCACTGGGGCGCGATCTCGTGGGCAGAGAGCTCGCCGATCGATCGGCGCTCTGCACGCGCGCTGCTGTTTGGGCGACGCGTGCACCGCACCACCCAAGACCCAAATGATTTTTTAAAAAAATTAACTTTTCAAAACACGTTTCATCCCGACTTTTTACGATACTTTTTAAACGTATTTTACGAACAACCCCCACGTATTTTAAAGGATTTTAAGGACCCAAAAATCAAGTCGACATTTTATCAAAAAATGATTTTAGCCTCGTTTTAAATGTTTTAAAGGTCGAAATATTTTACGCCCATAATGTCTAAGTCAAAGTTAGACCCTAAAGGTCGATAGAGGTGGGTCAATTTTTTGAGTATGTTTTCTTTTAAAGTGTTAAGTAAAAATGAAAAAATGTTATGTGAACTTACGAAGTCTTAAGTTAAGATTACGTCATGGCAAGTCCATGGCGGCCCTGACCGAGTTGGGTCGTCACAATTATGGTATTAGAGCCACAGTGGTCGCAATCGTTCAGTTGATTACCTAACAATGCCACCCGCCACATGAAAGTGCTTCGCCAACTGTAAGTGTTTAGGATTCTGTATGTTTTATATACTAACTCATGTTTATGATTGTAGTGGATTAGAAAATGCCAAGAGTACCTAGAAAACCCGAGGAGACTTCCAATAGCCAGTTTATGGACATTTTACGCCAACAGTCAAAATAGATAGGGGTTTTGTTAAATTGGAATGTACAAGGCAACGCTTCCCAAGACCAAAGTGGTGAGAGATTTAGGCGGCTTAGGCCTCCGACCTTTGATGGACAGTCTCCGGATCCCACTTGCACTGAGTAGTGGATCCGTAATATCGAGAGCATGTTTGCTTATGCTAAGGTAGAGGAAACCGACAAGGTAACATGTGCGGTATTTAACTTAGATAAGGATGCCATTTTTTGGTGGGATACAATGATGGTCCACTACAGATACAGAGGTTATGATGTGGGAACAGTTCAAGATGACATTCTACAACAAGTATTTTAACCGCACCCATCGAGCCAACAAGAGAGCAGAGTTTTCCAAACTACGCCAAACGGGAACAGTGGCCGAGTATGTACAAAGGTTTGAGTCATTATCTCACTATGCAGGTCCTTTGGTTGGCAACGAAGAGGACAAAGTTTTTCAGTTTGTGGAAGGTTTAAGGTTAGAGGTTCTGAAAGGGGTAAAGAGTGCGGGCGTCGATGACGTGCTGTACCATTTGGTTGTGGCCAAGGCCTTAGAACTTGATGATATTGAGATGAAGCTACAACAACAAAGTGAAATGTCGAAGAAGCTTTTTAGAGAATTTACGACTCAACAAAGTGATGAAGAGCAACAACCACCGCGGGGCACAAAAAGGACGGGTGATGGAGAAATTAGTCAAGGAAATGGAAAGTGTGCCCCTGGGTATTTACAGTTTCTCAATGCCTAACGTGTAAGAAGTTCCATAATGGGATGTGCAAGGCAGGTTCAGGCCAATGTTTTAATTGTAATGAGCAAGGTCATATTTCTACGGACTGCCCAATGAAGAATCATGGAAGGTGTTTCAAGTGCCAAGAGATGGGACATCTCTCCAGGGATTGTCCGATGAAAGGTAAAGGTCAGTGTTTTAATTGTAACAAGACGGGCCATCTTGCCAGGGACTGCCCAACACAGAACAAGGGACCCATAAGAGTATCGCGAAGGATCTTCTCTTTCGGTAGTGCAGACAATGAAGGGCAACATACCGTAGTTGCATGCACGTTTCCTTCCATTTATTTATAGAAAATTTTAAGGTAGAAATGTTA
Source organism: Begonia masoniana (assembly GCA_022432975.1). NCBI lineage: Eukaryota > Viridiplantae > Streptophyta > Magnoliopsida > Cucurbitales > Begoniaceae > Begonia > Begonia masoniana. The sequence continues at coordinate 29,145,684 of CM039503.1, read as the reverse complement.
GAAGATGTAGTGTGGAAGTTTAGCAGTGGATTTGAATTTTACTTGAGGACTTAGGAAGATGAGGAGATTTGGATTAAGGGTGTTAAATTATCTACAACAAGTTTACAAACAAGAAGGCTGTTAGAGGAATTGTTGTAAGTGATTGAAGAGGATACTTAGGACCTGATTTTTTGGAGGAAACAAAAGAGGATAGATTAGTTAGTGAGATTTAGAGAAAATCCTGAGTGAAAATGGATATTGTTATAAGTGTTGAGATCTAGAGAATGATGGGAAGTAATATTGCATAGTTAAAAGATAGGAAAAAGGGGATGATTAGATAAGAGGGGGAGGTTAGAATTTGGGGTTTAGTTCATAAGAATTTAGTGGTGTGCGATTTGAGGAAAATAGAGACTAGGTGAGGTAGGATAAAATGGGCGATTAGGTAGATTTTGGACATGTCATAAGGGTAAACGAAGAGATTTATTAGAATAAATGGAGGGTCAATATAAGAGTGAAGTATTGAGGGTTAGGTGATGTTGAGGAATTTAGATAATATTGGATGAAAGGATAGAAAGTTTGCACGGAGATTGTGCAAGTGGACCTAGAAGTTGGGATAAATCAGTAGGTTTAGGAAAGTTTCGACTCGTAATTTACGTCAAAGTGTCTATGCACCGTTTAAGGTATTGGGTGAATGGTTTAAGGAATTGGTTAGACCTAAGAATTTGATAGTGTTTAGTGATAACCGAGGCAAATGTTGGACAAATCAAGCGTAATGGACGTAATTATAGAAATTTAGAGGATACCTTGAAAGCGTAAATGGTAGATTTAAGTATTTAGAGCCTTGAGTACGAGTAGAGATGTTAAACGAGCGAGTCGAGCCAAGCCGAGCAGGGAAAGTCCCGGCTCACCGAGCCTGCCAAGCCAAACGAGCCGAGCCTAACGAGCTTGCCGAACCTAACGAGCTGATCAAAAAAATTTCCAACCCGAGCCGGCTCGTGAGCCACGAGCCTAACGAGCCGAGCCGAGTTGGCCCAACGAGCGTAACGAGCCGAGCATAACGAGTTGAGCTTACAATTATATAAATAAAAATTTCCGATTGTATAACTAAAGTCTAAAATATATCATAAAATATATTATAATTACCTAAATTTAAAATAAATAAGTCCACAATTTCAATGCATAAAATAAACTAAAAATGTAGGTGAAAAATAACATAACTCTAGCTCATAACTGGTCGCCGTCGGGCTCATCGTTGTCCCCACCCTCTTGTGGAGGGCGATATGGTCTCAATAGGTGCTCCGAAAAGATACGTAAACTTGGGTTCGCTGGATCCAAATGGTTATAATGAGCATTTAATGCTCTCACATATGGTGCAAAGAAGTTTGTCTGCTCTACCGAATGATTTTGCATATGGGTCAACCAATGTTCGATGCGTATTTGCTGATCGAAAATATTTTCCAGCCTTTGTCTTGCATCCTGTTCAAAGTTGGTATGTTGATTGGAAATATTTTTCAGCCTTTGTCTTACATCCTGTTCAAAGCTGCTATGTTGATCGGAAATATTTTCTAGCCTTTGTCTTATGTCTTGTTCAAAGCTAGCATGTTGAGCAGCCATATCGGCAAACATTTGGCCTTGTTGGATTGTAAGATTTTCTAACATCTATCCCACATCGTTATTTGAGTAAGAGCGAGGTGGCACGGCAGATGATGAAGAGGAACCTTGATCGGGAGGCATAGTTGATTGATTTTCATATCGCTGTTTTCGATGAGTCTCGGCGCGCTCTCTTTTTTGCTTCCGCTATGTCCCATTGTGAACCATCTTTGCGCCAGTTACGAGGCAAGGGCATCAGTGGAGGAGGAATTTCAACATCAGTATCATGCTCAATGAATCCCAATCCATTTCTTCTAGCTTCCCCGTATGGCCACTTAGGTATTCTTGAAATATTTGAAGAGACATAAAGCTTTGGCTGGATCCAAGGCTCGTCAGTGGAGCTCATAGGGACATTCTCTGCCGCGCATAAATGCGTGATGAGGATGGGATGGATATGGCCAGCAGTGGTCGAACCCTTCCGATATGCACTGATATTTTTATGGATAATTCGCCCGACATTTATGGAGCGACCAGTGAGAATGCAGTAGAGGAGTACCGTCCGGTCTTTGGTAAGTTCTGAACTCTGGGACGTAGGTATTAAATTTCCCCTGATAAACCTGCACCAAGCTTGAGCATAGCAGTTGAGACAACTTAGTATCAAGTGTAATGGTTGAGCTCGGTTGACGATTGAATAAACCCACTGTGAACCTCGGTGTCCCATCTCTTGTATGATCATGTCATAATCTGGTCCCTCTTCCATCATGGTATGATAATCATCTTCGTATAAGTTCTCCAAACCAAAGTTAGTATTAATGATCTCGGGAGAGAAGTCGATGATCTTGTTACGAACTTCAACCGTACTATTTGAATTGGATACCTTTAGATTTACGTAGAATTCACGAACGATACTTACATTCGCATTACCACATAATGCAACAAGATTCCCCCATTTTCGTTGCTTAAGCATGTCTAAAATATCTCCATCATACGATCGGGTGAAAATTGGATTTCGCATATAATAGGTTTATTTTTCGCCATGAAATCCATGAAATATTTCCTTGGCTCAGAGTTTACGAAGGAGTGATCGATTCGAGAGCTTGAGCTTGAAGAAGCTTTTAAACGTTTTGGTGGCATAATTTTTTAACCTGTGACAACACAAATACAATTACAAATACTAAACACCACATATGACACACCCAAATAAACAACCTACAGATAACTTCCAACAGAATTATCAATATTTTAAAGTTAGAATTCTCACACAAATACAAATACTAAACACCACAGTCCACACATCCAAATAAACAACAACTTCCAACAGAATTATCAATATTTTAAACTTAGAATTCTCACATAGACATTTCCTCGAACAAGTGGTGTGCACAATTATAAAGCTTGGTTCACAATTACTTTCGTATCTCAAACCAACCTCAACAATCAAAATCAACACAAATTCCCCAAACTAATACGAATTAATCGAATAATATTCAGTTAAATTATGAAATATAACTAGTCGGATGGTGAGACTTTCTGAGCTGGATTCGCCGAGGTCGAAGTTGTGGTGCGAATTGCGATACTCCGATTGACGGGAGGGAAGGCGCTACGAAAGGAAGATTTGGAGTTTTCGGCGTTGTCGAAGGGGTTAGTGGCGGGTGGGCAATTTGATCGGGACGGGAATCAGGGTCGGGGTCTTCGGGGTCTGGGAGGGGAGGCACTGCGAAGGGAGATTTGGAGTTTTCGGCGTTGTCGAAGGGGTTAGTGGCGGGCGGGCAATTTGATCAGGACGGGAATCTCGGGGAACTGGAGTCTGGGAAGTGGGATTTGCCGATTTGGGAAGTCTGCTGACCTAAAATAAAAAACATTCTATATTTCTATTTAACCAAAGCCGTTGAGTCGCCCACATGGGGCGACAGATCGGCCCTCATTTAAATTTTTTTAAACAAGAGCCGATCAATAGCCCTACTTGGGGCGAATGATGGGCTTTGGTTCTGTTTTTTTTTTTAAACGAGAGCCGATCAATTGCCCCACTTGGGGCGACTACTCGGCTCTCGTGTTTTTTTTTTAAACGAGAGTCAATCAATCGCCCCTCTTGGGGCGACTACTCGGCTCTCGATCTGTATTTTTTTAAACAAGAGCCTATCAATTGCCCCACTTGGGGCGACTGATGGGCTCTCGTTCTGTTTTTTTTTTTTTAAACGAGAGCCGATCAATCGACCCATTTGGGGCAACTGCTCGGCTCTCGATCTGTATTTTTTTAAACAAGAGCCTATCAATCGCCCAACTTGGGGCGAGTGATTGGCTCTAGCTCTGATTTAACTAAATCGAGAGCCGAGCAATCGCCCTGCTTGGGGCGAGTGATCGCCTATCACTCAGTACATATATTTAAACTTCAAAGACACAGATATCTAAACAAAATATAATCTTCATTATAAACTTGTATAAATTAAACTTATACAAATTAAAACAAATCCCGTTGGCATCATCTAAATCGTCAATCATGAATTACAAAATGAAAAAATTATGAAAGCTAATCTTCTTGAACTTCAAAATTTTAAAATTCTTCAAGTATTTCGTCCTTTCTCTGTTGGTTTCTAGTAACTACATCGTTCCAATCCTTCATGCAAATAAGCGCCTCCATAAGATCAGGTGCAAGTCATCCTCGTCGATCATCATACACACGTCCACCTGCACTAAAAGCAGATTCCGATGCTACAGTTGAGACTGGAGGTGTTAGTAGATCCCGTGCCATTACAGACAGAATAGGATATGTGGTAGCAAATATTTTCCACCAATTTAAAATATCAAAATTTTCTTCTCGAGAAAATTGATATCTAGTGTCAAAATAAATTTCAAGTTCATTTCGCATAGAACTAGAATATGCATCTGTATCTAATTCATTCCAAATATCATGAATACTAAACTGTGAACCTACAATATTTCCACCACTACTACTTGAAGTAGCAGCATGTGAAGAAACACGACGACTAAGATTTGAATATTTAGATTCATAAGAAGAATATAAACTAGTAATTCCATGAGTTATTTGATCTATAGAAAATAAAGAAGGAGTTTGTAAATTATTAGAAATTTTATTAACAATAAGAGATACTCCTCTTAACTTATATCTAGGGTCCATTATACATGCTATAACAAAAAATAGGAGGGATGTCAAGCCAATACTTTTTAAATTTTGTTTCCATTTTATTAAGAATATCTCTAAATTCATCTATACGTCGATATTGAACAAAATTGCCTGTTAAGTTTATAAAAATTGGAAGAACAAGATGAGAAGTGAGATAATAAATTCTCGAACATTCATTTGTAGCCTCATAAAATGGTTTTAAAAAATCAAGAAATATATTAGCCACGTCACAACTAGATTTATCAAAATTAATACTTTTAGTTTTCTCACTAATAAAAGTACAGATAACTTGCCAATATGGCCTAGCATTTTCCAACATTAAATAAGTAGAATTCTACCTATTATCTACGTCTATTTTAATTTTTGTGGTTTAAGTTGAGCAGCTTTACAAAAATCTCTATATTCTTGTTGCCTCGAATTAGATCCAATTATATAAGAAATTGCGGATCTAATTGATTCAATATGAGGTGAAATAAATGTCATACCATCTTTAACAACTAAATTTAAAATATGAAAAACACATCTCATATGAAAAAGAGAATTGTGAGTAGCATGTAATTGAAAATAATTTTTAAAATGAGAAATAACAGAATCATTAACACTAGCATTATCAAGTGTTATGTTAAATATTCTATCTTTATTTGAAATGGAATATTCTTACAATATTGCAACAATATATTTATAAATTGTAATACCAGTGTGGAGATATTCACAATTACGAAATCCTAAAATTCTTTTATTTAATTGCCAAGATTCATCTATGAAATGAGAAGTTACAACAGCATATCCTATAGAATTACGTGCACTCCATAAATCAGATGTGATACAAATAGACATTGAAGGAGCATTTGAAAAAAATACAATTAGTTCATTTTTCATATCATTAAATATTTTAATGTTATCATTTCTAGTAGTACTTCTAGGAACACGTTTAAAATTAGGAGTAGCATATTCTTTCATAAAATTTTCAAATTCAATACTATCAGTAAACGCTAGGGGCAATTTACATTGTGTAACAAGTTTTGCTATTTCTTCTCTCATTTTGTTCTGTGAATACATAAAAGTGCCACTACTACTAGCATTTAATAATCTTTGTGTAGGAGCTCTAATTTGCTCGTTTAAATGACATTTTTGATAATGCCTATTCAGTGAGGTAGTTGAACTACCAGAAACATATGCATAATTTTTAATACAATATTTACATTGAGCTCTAGATTCTATTTTTCCACCCATTTTAATATCTTTCATTACAAAATATTTCCATACCTCAGAAGTTTTGTTTCTTTTTTTCTGAGGTGATGAAGTGGAAGTTGATGCTTGGGCAGATGATTGTCCTATTGAAAATGCAGGATTTATTTCCCTAATTTCTTCAATATCATCATCATAATCTAAATCAATGTTATAATCTCGGGGATCCATAATTAAAAATAATTTCAAATAAAAAAATGATACCACAAAACCAATTTGGCAATTTCCAACAAGAGCTTTTATGTCTTGTGATAGTGTTAATTGATCACTTATACCGTATACCAGACCCTACAAAAACAAATTAATGTATGTTAGTACAACTGTATAACTATTAAATATAATTTTGTAAATATACGTAAAAAAAATAAACTAAATTTTACCTCGTTGAAGGTTTGAACTTTGAAGCACCGAATGGATGGAGAGCAAACTAGAAAAGAGCGATCTAAGGAGTAGTAAATGAATTGAATTGAGAGAGATTGGGGTGAAAAAAAGAAGAAGTAAAGATTAAAATTTTATAGAAAAAATAGAGTGAAGGGGGAGAGTCGGAGAGAGGCGGAAGTTGAGAGCAACGGCCATAGAATCTCAGTCACTCAACGATTCAAGCCAGAGCAACGGTCTTGTTACCGTTGCATTGCTAATGTTACCATTGGAGTTGGCTCTGTTTTAGTTTTTACTGATTAAAACTTGCGGTCGAGTGGTCGACACTAGTGAGTTATGGTCGACACTTGAATTGCTTTTGAAATTCTGTTGTCATTTGTCACACTTTGGGGTCAACACTTGATGCTCTAGGTCGACACTTGAATTAATACTGGTTTTTTACAGGTCGACACCTTTATATTTCGATCGACACTTGAATTGGCTCTATTTTTAATTTTTATCCACTAAAACTTGGGGTCGACATTAGTAATTTCTGGTCGACACTAGTGAGTTCTGGTCGACACTCGCTTTGACATTATAAAAAAAACAATTGCAGTAACTCAACACAAATAAAATTTCATTTTAAACATTGCAAAAGTGACTCCAACTCCAAAACAGATATTATAGAGAAGTACAACTAAGACTAACAACTGTACGTCTGTACAAAAAGAAAATAAGTAACTCAGTATTCAATCATTCAAATTTCAATAATTACAATTTACAAACAAATTATAATTTTCATAGACTAAGAGAAGCACACAAACAAAAAAAATGTCACTGAGATGGAGAGTAACATGGATCGTCAAACTCAAAAGGAATAAAAGGATCGACTGTAGGATCTACTGGAGGATCGACTGAGGATCTGCTGGAGGCTCTACTCTGCCATCCCAATAATCTTGAAGATAATCAAGATGCTGGTGAACCTCATTGATTCCTTCACGGAATTCAGTTGCCATCGTGTACATCTGAGCATCCATCCGAACTTCCATCTAATCAAAGCGATCGAGAATTACATTCTGAAAGGAGTCAAAAGCAGTGCCAATGCTGGCTATACTTGCCAGTCTTGCCTCCAAAGTGTTGACCATTTCCTCAAGGTGAGAGAAGCTTCCTCTAGATGCATTGGAGTGGGGTTCAGTATCATGTCTTTGCTCGTTACCACCCTCGTCGATTTCCATATGTGAGGGTACCCAGATGGACCACCTTGTTCTCCTTTGAAAATCCACTCCCCAGTCGCATTGAGTACTATCCCCATTCTTGCTAGAGAGGAAGTGGTGTAGATGTCAGTTTTCTTCAAAGGCAATCGAGTTTCTGAACTAGGAATTTGGACATTATTGAACTCAAAAATCTTCATTAGAAGAAGATTAAAGGGTAGGGACTTGGCTGAGTTGCTGAATACTTGCAGCATCCGTTTCAAAATGACGTACCCAACATTAAATAATTCACCTCGAAAGATTTTATATAAAACATAGAGATCCATCCCACTAATATGATCTCTATGTCCATCTCTTTGTAAGAGATTGTATGTAATCATATGGTGGATGAGTTGTGGACGTACATTTAAATCCTTAGCCTTCGGTTTCAATGGAAGGAATTGATTTGGATCCTTAACAATCATTCTCAAAAATTCAGATCCTCCACTAGTGCCCACAAAATCAGGATCCTTACCTGTCTCATAATAACATTTAGCCTGGTTGTTGAACTCACATTCTAAAATTGTATTTATTGAACTTGGGGAGATCTCTATGTGGTTTCCATACACATAACTAATAATTTTGAGAGGACTCGAAGAACGTTCTAAATTTGCGTAGAACATTCTCACTGGAGTTTCAATGTAAGGTCCATCAAAATCAAACAACTCATATAATCCCAAAGACTTTAATGGCTGTTCCAAATTTAAGCTACATAAATCATAAAATTCCACTCTTCTACTTAAAATTAAGGGTTTGAGCTGGAAATCATCGTCATACCGTTTCAATGAATCAGAATTCTTGAATAAAGAAGAAGGCCATGTAGGTTGTTGGTTAATTTCAGCGGCTGGAGTAGCATTCTTTGATCTCCTTTTATGAACGGTGAGTTTGCTGCGAGATTATGAAGCCATTAGAGGTATAAAATAAAGAGAAAGATGAATATCAGAAGAAAATAGCTGATGAGAGAATCAGAGATTGACTGTCGAGACTCGAGAGAGAAGGTTCGATAGTTAGGGTTTGTGGTCGACACTTTGAATAAAATGAGTTGTTAGGTGTCGACCTGTTATGTTAGGTGTCGACACTTGCTTTGAAGTAGCAAGAGCCGATTGATATGTCTCTAGTTTGAATAAAATGATTTGTTAGGTGTCGACCTATTATGTTAGGTGTTGACACTTGCTTTGAAGTAGCAAGCGCCGATTGATCGCTCATAAAGAGACGATCAATCGGCCATGTCTCTGTGATTCTCATTTATTCTGTAAATAGACTTAGACAATAGTTAATACTTAATCAGTTAATTGTTATTAAATAGTTAATACTTAATTGTTATTGTTATTTAATAGTTAATAGTTAATTGTTATTTGTTAACTGTTATTGTAATATTGTATCGCAACGACGCAATCACAAATTCACAATAATCAAGTATACTTATTTCATTATAATTTACAAGCAGAATAGCAGATCAATGATCAATCGCATATAGTATAGCCGATCAACATTTCTTTTGAGTTTTTATTTTTCTTTCTCACAATTTTAACATGACCCTAAAGACTTAGAGAGGCAGAGCCGATCAATCAGCAATTCAGCATTCAGCCATTTCTTCCTCTTCTGTCGAACGTCGGAGAGGCGCCGGAGAATGCCCCGACCTGAGCATCGGAGATGGGCTGCACCGAGACATCGAAGAGTCGGACTGTCAGAGATTGTCGATTGTTGGGCGTCGCCGCATCGGAGAGGGCTCAGCGAGAGAGAGCTCGTCGCTCAGGCCTCAGGGCCTAAGCCGGGCTTGACGAGCCAGCTCACGAGCAGGCTCATTGAGCTCGATCATTGACGGGCTCGCGAGTTGGGATGTCCGAGCTCGGCTCGACTCGCCTGTGTGACCCGAGCCAAACCCGCTACAGTAACGAGCCGAGCAGGGCGGGCTAGCGAGCCAGCCCGCCGGTTTAACATCTCTAAGTACGAGGATCTTGTTAGAGTGACTAACGGAACATCTTGATTGCCCAAGGTACGTAGGTGTAAAAGGCGAAAGCGATGAATTAGAAATGAGTTGGTAGTGTAGAGAAGAATTTGAAATAGATGATTTAGGGTGAGAAAGCTAAGTATTAGGTCCTTAGTATTACGCGATTGAGGAAACTTTGAGGACTTAAAGTTGTTATGTGCATGTTTGACAGACACAAAATTAGGGAAATGAGGTACCCAAATTGATATAGTTCGAGAAAAGATTAAAGTTGAAATTAAGTTAGAGGAGTTGGGAGTATAAGTGATAATTGGTTAAGTTGAAGTCATGGGACGTATGAGCAATTGAGCGATTAAGTGCATACTTAGGAGGATTTAAAACTTTGGAGATGTAGGGGATTGTCATTGTCTGGTAGGTAATTAAGACCATAGGAGTGTCGAGATTGTATTGCGAGCATAATTACGTAGGTAATGTGAGGACTAGTAATTAGATGGTTAACCAAGCATCAATTTTGAGGACAAAATTTCATTTAAGGAGGGAAGGATGTAACACCCGGGTTTTTTGGGTTCCCGCTCTCAAGGATATTTTCATAAAATAGCAAATTAAGGTCTTTTCCTGAGCGGGATGTTTCATTAGAGTCCTAGGAATTTATGAGGATTTCTAGAGGAATAAGAAAATTTTGGAGAAACCAAATTGATATGCTAATTAACAAAATAAGTGAATGATTTATAGGAAGGGCAAAAAGGTCAATTGGCAAGTTAATATTTTAAATTTTAAAACACCCCCCCTTCCATTTTCCTTCTCCCATGCCAGCCGGCGATCTGGCAATCATCTGATTTTCTTCGATGATTCAACGCTCTAGGTAAGACTCTACTATTCTAGACAATTAGTTTTCGGTTTAAGGTTGTTATTCGTTAGGTTTTATCGATTTAGGGTTTGTGTAAATTTAGGTTTTGGTTACAAATCGATAGTCTTTGTGTATTGATGATTATTGATGATTATTGATGATTATTGATGAAAGATTGATGATTATTGATGAAAGATTAATGATTATTGATGATTTTTAGATTTGAAAACGGATATAGGATTGGATTTTTGTGTTTGGATATATCGTTTTAATGTATATTGGAATTCAAGATTTCTAGGCTTGATCGCTAAGTGTGGTTTGAGAATTAGCTATGGCACATTAAAGTAGACGTTATAGGTGACGTATAGGCGTGATCGGATATGACACGACCCTTACCCGTAATATTGTTTTTTTTTTTTTTTTTTTTTTAACTTTCACTTTAACTGTACTTAAGGCGGAAATCTCAATCACAATCGAAATCGGAATTAAAATCGAAGTCCATTTAGTAAATCTTTTAAAACAATTACTAAAACAATTAAACTTAAACTTAAAAACAATTAAATTAATTAAATAAATAAAATCTTTTTTTTTTATAAAACAACATAGCGATCAGTCGCCCAAAATAAGGGGCGACTGATCGCCCCATAGGCGATTGCAACAGGCGACTAGTCGAGCACTTGGTGCTCGACTAACTTTAAAACCCCATTAATGGTGTCCAACCACATTTCCAACAACCTAATCTTCACATTAAACATCAACAAACACCATTAATCTACTCCAACAACCTCAATAATTACTAACACATCATCAATGAGTAATAAATAAACAACCCTAACGATTTCTAACAAAACCCCTAAATTTCTTCACAAACCCTAAACCAAAATAACTCCAAAAACGACTACCAACTCGACTAAAACATAGGGCTTACTTGGAGGGTTGATTTGATGAAGAAACTTGAAGGAAAACCGCTAAGAACGGAGGAGTTGGCCGATCGATGGAGATGGCGATGAAGAAAAGAGGAAAATCGCCAAGGGGAGAAGGAAAAAGAGAGGCTCGCGTGAGGGAGAGGAAAAGTGAGGTGGAGGGAGAGAGAACACCCTTTTTAATTAAAATATTTGACTTCCTAATTTGCTCAAATGCCCTTAGCTAATTTCTTAACTTAAATCATTATTTCATCTATCGATTTAACTTCTCCGAAATTCCTTTATTTCTCCAAATATTTCTATTTATTCTTAGTGCTCTAACGAAACTCCTCGTTGGCCATTTGGACTTTATTTATTATTTCTACGAATTATTACTCTATAAACGCTTAAAACATTAAAATTCGAAACTTATAGATCGTAATCCCTAAAACAAATTTCTCGTACGTTACATCCTACCCTCCTTATTTAGAATTTTGTCCCCAAAATTACATACCTGAACAAATCTGGATATCTGTCCATCATGTCCTGTTGTCTCTCCCACGTTGCTTCCTCTACGTTTTGATTCCTCCACAGTACTTTAACAAGAGGGATTGACTTATTACTCAGGACCTTAACCGAAGATTCCAAAATCCGTATCGGCCTCTCTTCATACGTCAAAGTTGGCCGTATCTCAAGATCAACTGGTTCTACCACGTGCGTAGGATCCCGTATACACTTTATCAACATCGACACGTGGAAGACATTATGCACACCCTTCATGGACAACGGCAATTGAAGCCTATACGCTGTAGCTCCAATCCTCTCTGTAATCTGAAACGGTCCAACAAATCGTAGATTTAACTTCCCTTTTCTTCCAAATCGAACCACGCCCTTGAATGGCGAAACTTTCAGAAACACTTTGTCACCAACTACAAACTCTAATTCTCGTCTTCTTCGATCAGCGTAGCTCTTCTGGCGACTCTGTGCAGTCTCTATTCTTTGTCTAATCAAAACAACTTTTTCAGATAACTGTTGTAAAATTTCAGGGCCGATCAACTTAGCTTCGCCCACTTCATCCCAATACAGCGGCGACCTACACTTTCTGCCATAAAGTGTTTCGTACGGAGCCATTCCAATCGTGGACTGATAACTGTTATTATAAGCAAATTCAATCAAAGGCAAATATCGGCTCCACGACGCCTGAAACTCTAACACGCATGCCCTCAGCATATCCTCGAGTATCTGAATCGTTCTCTCAGATTGCCCGTCGGTTTGTGGGTGGAATGATGTGCTAAAAGTCAATTTGGTACCCATAGCGCTTTGCAAATTTTTCCAAAACCTCGAGGTAAACCTGGGATCCCGATCTGAAACAATTGACATAGGGACTCCGTGTAACCTAATAATCTCTTGGACATAGAGTTCTGCAAACTGATTCATCGTGTAAGTCATCTTTACAGGCAAGAAATGAGCCGCTTTTGTCAATCTATCAACCACGACCCATATACTATCGTGCCCTTTTACTGTCCTCGGTAAACCAACTTAGAAATCCATTGCAATCTGATCCCACTTCCACTCAGGAATCGGTAGTGGTTGCAACATCCCACCTGGTCTCTGGTGTTCTGCTTTCACTTGTTGGCAGACAAGACAGGATTGTACATAATTGGCCACATCTCGCTTCATGTTCGGCCACAAATAGTGCACTTTCAGATCTCGGTACATCTTGGTGTTACCTGGATGTACTGAGTACAACGACGAATGTGACTCCGACATAACTAACTTCCTCAACTCTTCATCCTTTGGAACGTACAAGCGGTCTCAAAATCTCAGAAGGCCATCCATTGAGTAACTGAAATCTGAAGGTACAACTGATAATTTTGCTACAATAGCCACCTTTTCCTCTGTATCTAACTGTTGAGCCTCTTTTATCTTGTCCAACAGCGTGGGCCGTATTGTCAAGTCAGCAAGCAGGGCCGAAAGTTCTGGAACTATCTCGAGTTCAAACCCCTGCAACTCTTTTCTCAATGAAGCTGACATACTGAAAGCAACTGACTCCTCTGTCCTAGGCATCCTACTTAAAGCGTCTGCCACTCTATTTGCCTTTCCAGGATGATACTTGATCTCGAAGTCATAGTCTTTCACAAACTCTAACCATCTCCTCTGTCTCATATTCAAATCTTTCTGTGTACACAGGTATTTTAAACTCTTGTGGTCTGAAAACACTTCACATCTCTGTCCGTAGAGGTAGTGTCTCCATATCTTTACAGCAAATACCACCGCTGCCAGTTCTAAATCATGCGTCGGGTAATTTTCCTCATAACTTTTCAATTGCCTAGAAGCATAGGCAATGACTTTTCCTTCCTGCATTAATACGCATCCTAACCTAACTTTGGACGCGTCACAATCAATACAGTATACCCCATTCTCCACTGGTAGGGTTAGTAAAGGCGCTGTGGTCAACTTTTGCTTCAGGGTCTGAAAGCTTTCTTCACACGCCTTAGTCCACTCGTACTTCACTTCTTTCTTCGTCAAGTTCGTCAAAGGTTTTGCTATTACTGAAAACCCTTGAATAAACTTCCGATAATACCCTGCCAGGCCTACAAAACTCCGTACATCACTTGCATTTTTCGGTCGAGGCCACTCCCTTACCACTTGAATTTTGGCCGGATCCACAGAAACGCCTTCTTTCGAGATCACGTGGCCTAAGAAATTCACCTGATTCAACCAGAATTCGCACTTAGAAAGCTTAGCATACAACTGGTGCCGCTTTAAGGTAGTCATAACAGCCTTTAAGTGCTCTGCGTGTTCTTCGTCATTTCGGGAATATACCAAGATGTCATCTATGAATACTATCACGAACTTATCCAAGAATTCCCAGAACACTCTATTCATGAGGTCCATAAACGTTGCGGGGGCATTGGTCAAACCGAAGGACATCACCATAAACTCATAGTGCCCGTAGCGCGTTCTGAAAGCAGTCTTTGGTACATCCTCAGCTCTAATCTTCAACTGATAGTACCCAGAACGTAAATCGATCTTAGAAAATACCGTGGCCCCTTGTAACTGGTCAAACAGATCATCTATCCTCGGTAACGGGTATTTATTCTTTATAGTCAGCTTATTCAACTCACGGTAGTCCACGCACATTCTCAAGGAGCCATCCTTCTTCTTTACAAACAAAACCGGAGCGCCCCAAGGAGAAACGCTCGGCCGGACCAAGCCTTTGTCTGTTAGCTCTTTCAGCTGGACTTGCAACTCTCTCAGTTCAACTGGCGCCATTCTATAAGGATTCTTGGACACTGGCGCCGAACCAGGAATAATCTCAATTGTAAACTCCATCTCCCAATCAGGAGGCAAGCCAGGTAACTCGTCTAGGAATACTTCCGTAAAGTCTTTAACCACTGGAATGTCACATATCTTTAACTCTTCCCGCATACTTAATTCCTCAACGCTTGCTATAAACCCAAAACATCCATGCTTCATCGAGTATAGGGCACTTACAGGCAAGCTGGGTAACTCGTCTAGGAATACTTCAGTAGAATTTTCCTCTACTGAAATGTTGTTCAACCTTAGCTTATCTCGTTTTCTCACATCCACAATACTTGCTACAAAATTAAAACATTGGGGCTTTACGGAGTACCGGGCACTCATTGACAGTACAAGAGGCATCTCACTTGATCGGAGGGTCGCTGGGAAGTCATAATTCTCCCCGCTCGGGGGTCTAAATCCTACCACCCCCGACCTGCAATTGATTGTGGCATAGTGCCTGAACAACCAATCCATGCCCAAGATTACATCGTACCCCTTCATACATATAACTATCAGGTTCGCATATAACTGCCTACCTCCAACAGATAAAATCTCACCTTGTACCGCCCGATCTGAGTGCAAATACTCACCAGAAGGCAACATAACACTATAATTATGGTCAGATTGGACAACATCTAAAATCCACTTAACTGCATACTTCTGTGCTATGAAGGAATGGGTTGCCCCAGTGTCAATTAGAACATGGGCCATGTTTCCACAAACCAAAATAGTACCTGTCACAACTGAAGGCTGAGCAGCTTCCTCGTCTTCCATCAGAGCAAAGATCCGAGAGGGACCGCCCGGTGGCTGCTTTCTCGGTCCTAGGCAATCAGCAGCCTTGTGGCCCACCTTATCACATCGAAAACATCGTCCACTATGAAGTTTTCACTCTCCATAATGATTCTTTAGGCAAGTAAGGCATGAAGGAGCTTGCGACGCCCCTTGCGGACGTTTACCCTTATCCTGAAATCTAGGCGTCTCATTCGCCCGTTTGACACCACGTTGTGATTGTGGCTGCCAACCCTGGTTTTGTTGTTGCAGTCGCCCATCCCTAACAAACCTTCTTGACGCTTCTCTTTGTCGCTGAAGCTTTATCTCGATGTCATCAAGTCCAAGGGCTCTTTCCACTATCTTATGATAAGGCACATCCTCATCATCCACCGTCATCACATCTTTCTGAATTTCTAATTACAAACATTGTACGAATTGGTGAATTTTGTCCTCCTCCTCATAGATCATATACCCTGCATATCGAGATAACGAATCAAACCTTCATACGTACTCAGCCACCGTCCCTGTTTGGCGTAGTTGCGTGAACTCCACCTTCTTACTAGCTCGAAGAGTGCGACTGAAATATTTATTGTAGAATATCGTTTTGAATCTCTCCCATCTCATAACTCCCACATCAGTAGTAGCTCTAACCGTATCCCACCAAAATATAGCATCCTTCTCTAAATTAAACGTTGCACATGTCACTTTGTCGGCTTCCTCAACTTTTGCATAGGCGAACATACTCTCAATCTTACGAATCCATTGCTCAGCGCTCGTAGGATCCGAAGACTGACCATCAAAGGTAGGAGGCCTAAGCTGCCTGAATCTCTCTCCACTTTGATCCTGTGAGGTATTTCCTTGCCCATTTCCACTCCCATTTCCTTCTCGGTTTAATAAAATCCCAATCTGTTCCGACTGTTGTTGTAATATATTCATGAACTGGTTCATGGGATTTTCTGGAGGCGGTCTAGGTGCTCTCGGCATTTTCTCGCTCCTAAACATATTAGACAACACAAGACAACATAAATAACTAGGAATCATACTTAAACTTAAATACTTATAGTCGATGGAGAGTTCCCGTACGGCGGTGTGTTTGGCAGGCATATCACAAAATCGCTTTTAAAACTCCGTCTCTCTGATACCATAATTGACACGACCATTACCCGTAATATCATTTTTTTTTTAACTTTTACTTTAACTGTACTTAAGGTGGAAATCTCAATCAAAATCGAAATCGGAATTAAAATCGAAGTCCATTTAGTAAATCTTTTAAAACAATTACTAAAACAATTAAACTTAAACTTAAAAACAATTAAATTAATAAAATCTTTTTTTTTTTTTTATAAAACAACATAACGATCAGTCGCCCAAAATAAGGGGCGACTGATCGCCCCATAGGCGATTGCAACAGGCGACTAGTCGCCTGTTGCAAGTCGCCACGCTCTCTGGATTTCTCCAGAGAGCGTCGCCTTTAAATCGCCCAAGAGGCGATTGCTCGCCACCAAGGAGCGAGCAATTGGCATGCTATCTGGAATTCCTCCAGAGAGCACAGCTCCTTTATTCCTTCTTCTTTCTTCTTTTCTCCTTTCTTCCTCCTACGCCCTGCACTCCCCATTCTAACCCAAAACACTCAACAACAAAACATAACCCTCATCAACCTCTTCTCCTTTCCCACTACTTCTTCACCCAAATCTTTACATACCTCCATAAAATATCCTCTAAACATAACATTTTACTCGAATACTCAAAACCCACAATTCACGTTAAATACAATCAAATTTTATAAAAACGAACCGCGTGGTTCCGTTTAAAAGTGTAACATTTTCCTTCCGGTTAGAAAAACATCAAAACACTACAAAATACAATATATTATCTGTTCAGTCATCAAACATCCTAAAACGTATCTAAATGTACTAAAAATCCATCAAATTCACCATTATCCCAACAATACCTAAAAACTCTCAAAAATCATCTAACCATGAGTCATTTAGCCTGGCCAAAACACGCTCCGCCGCCACGAGCTCCGCCCATCGACCATCTACGCTTGGTCATCATAAGGTGGTTCCTCACCTTCGTTCTCGTCACCTACATCATACGATAAATACATTAAGCCTAATGCTTAGTAAGGAGTGTGCTAAACATAACATCATATATATGCATGACATTTGTAAAACAATTTCGTTTCATTTCGTAAAACCATTTTCTTGCCTCGTGAGAACCATAACTTTCCCCGTGAGAAACATACAATTAGTCCCGTGAGAAACATACAGTTAGGCCCGTGAGAAACATACAATTAGTCCCGTGAGAAAACATACATCATTCACATGATCGTTCTTCAATTCCACATTTCATAAAACATGCTCATAAATAGTTCGTATGCACTATAATAAAACATGATGCATGAGGAATAACATACATAAGGAAAACCTATCGAACGACCACTAACAATTCGCTAAGGCACTACTTAAGCTACCCATCTTACTACCAACCCCTATAACTACTTAATCTCATCACAATCAACATCATCAACATCCTTACAATGTAGGGCCTTAAGGGCCGGAAACCTAACACTCACTTACCTGGCATCCTAGATATGCCGAGCACCGTCCTTTGAGCTTGGGTTACCTAGGGCATTCAACAACACATCGTTAATATCGACTCTCAAACATCAAATCTAAACAAATCGACGTCTCGAGCTAGGACAAATCCTTCTAAAAACTCTAATTCATTTCATTCGGGCATTACATCGAGCACTTGGTGCTCACTAACTTCAAAACCCCATTAATGGTGTCCAACCACATTTCCAACAACCTAATCTTCACATTAAACATCAACAAACACCATTAATCTACTCCAACAACCTCAATAATTACTAACACATCATCAATGAGTAATAAATAAACAACCCTAACGATTTCTAACAAAACTCCTAAATTTCTTCACAAACCCTAAACCAAAATAACTCCAAAAACGACTACCAACTCGACTAAAACATAGGGCTTACTTGGAGGGTTGATTTGATAAAGAAACTTGAAGGAAAACTGCTAAGAACGGAGGAGTTGGCCGATCGATGGAGATGGCGATGAAGAAAAGAGGAAAATCGCCAAGGGGAGAAGGAAAAAGAGAGGCTCGCGTGAGGGAGAGGAAAAGTGAGGTGGAGGGAGAGAGAACACCCTTTTTAATTAAAATATTTGACTTCCAAATTTACCCAAATTCCCTTAGCTAATTTCTTAACTTAAATCATTATTTCATCTATCGATTTAACTTCTCCGAAATTCCCTTATTTCTCCAAATATTTCTATTTATTCTTAGGGCTCTAACGAAACTTCTCGTTGGCCATTTGGACTTTATTTATTATTTCTACGAATTATTACTCTATAAACGCTTAAAACATTAAAATTCGAAACTTATAGCTCGTAATCCCTAAAACGAATTTCTCGGGCGTTACAAGATATCGGATTAGGGAGGAATTAGTGAATGAAAATGTGCACGTGAAGTGTTCGATAAATTGCCTGAATGAATAGTTGATTGGATTTGGATAGAGTTTATGAGGAATTGAGCTCCATTTTAGTTATGGACGTGAGAATTATGTTTTGAGGTGTTAATAAAGGATTAATTGCACTTGGAATATTTTTACGAAAATGAGAGTTTAGTTATGCCGAGCGAGTTCTAATGCAACGTTTTTGATGTTTAGGTTTTTCAAGTTCCATGATTAAGATTTCAGATGGAGATAAATTGCTAAGGACGCCAGGTAAGTAGTGTATGCATACGTGTTGCCCTTTTGGCCTACATCACAAAACGTTAGGATTGCTTGCATGTTTTACGTTTGTTTAGTTTGTGCATCATGTTTTAGAAAAGATACGAAAATGTTCTGAGCATGTGTTTTCACGAGTAGAACGTAGAAACTGCAATCGTAGAAAATGTATAACGTCTGAAGGAAGTGGTTCGGCCTTCGATGAAGTTGTGGAACGCCTAGAGATGGAGAAACTAATCTGCCCTCCATTGGTAGAGGATTACATGTATGTACAATGGAAATGATAGAAACTGAAATGAAACATTTATGTATGATTCAAACGGTAGAAACTGCATATGTTAAGTGAAATGTTTTAAATTCTTACCTGCATTACTTGCTAAGCATTAGGCTTATAGTTTGAGTTTTGTGATGTAGGTGAGGAAGAGCAACGCAGTAAGATTACCGCATCAAGCTAGGATTACAGACGCAGGTGGAGGAGTAAGACTATGGCAGCAACCCGGCAATATTGTTAGGGCTATTCCGATCGTGGTTAGTATGTGTACGAGTCTGTGGTTAGTAGGTGTACTTGTCGATTTTGTTTAAGAAGTGAACGAAAATTTTTATGTATGTGGATAGAACGTTTTGATAGAAAAATGTATGAGAAGTCGAGTTTTGATGTAATGTTGTGGTAGTAGAACGTCTAGAATGTGAAGTCTTTATTTTGAAAAATATACTGGAATTGTTTGGATGTTTTTAAACTTGTAGCGATATGCTCAGTTTTTAGAGCGATCCATGCAGTTTGTTTTCGTAAATTTTAAATACGTTTTTGGAAGTGTTTTTGGGTTCTGTTTTGAGTTGGGTTTTTGAGATTCGAGGTATTTTACGTTTAGAAATGTTTGAAGTAAGTTTATGGGTGATGGGTAGGAAAAATGATGAAAGAATGAGGAGGGGCGCGAAGGAGGCACGGAGAGTGTGCTGGGCACGCGCAGTAGGTGCGCTTGGCGCCTAGGCAATCGATCGGCGCTGGGTGCCGATCGATCGCCGCTGTCGCTGGGGCGCGATGGAGCAGGCAGAGAGCTTACTGATCGATCGGCACCCAGCGCCGATCGTGTGATTACCCAGGATGTGTAAGTATGTGTACGATGGCTGCACAAACTGGAACCCGGCTAGCGGTACGTCCGCACGGGCAAACCGGAAGGTGACAGGTCATAAAAAGAAGGTCGTCACAATCCCACATCGCTTGGGGAAGTATGTGGAAATGAAACATATGTAAAGAGACCCTCCCAAAATAGCAAGACGCATTTTGGAGCACAATTGACAACGGATCCCATAAGAACTCCGAAGTTAAAAGTGCTTCAGCGAGAGTAGTACCAGGTTAGGTGATCGACTGAGAAGTCTTCGCCAAACAAAGCTGTGAGGGGAAGATATTGGGCTACGGCCCAATCACCAGAGTGGATAATATCTTGCTGGGAAAAGGGCGTTACAAATGGTATCAAAGTCTGTACCTAATCAGAAATGTGGCCAACGAGGATGTTGGGCCCCTGAGTGGGGGTGATTGTGATGACCCAGGATGTGTAAGTATGTGTATGATGGCTGCACGAACCGGAACCCGGATGGCGCTACGTCCGCGCAGACAAATCGGAAGGTGACAGGTCGTAAAAAGAGGGTCGTCACAATCCCACATCGCTTGGGGAAGTATGTGGAAATGAAACTTATGTAAAGAGACCCTCCCAAGTTAGTAAGACGCGTTTTGGAGCACAATTGACAATGGATCCCATAAGAACTTCGAAGTTAAAAGTGCTTCGGCGAGAGTAGTATCAAGTTGGGTGACCGACTGGGAAGTCCTTGCCAAACAAATCCAATCGGCGCTCTGCTCGCACTCATGTTTGGGCGACGCGGGTGCGTGCCGCACCACCCGAGACCCAAATGATTTTTTTAAAAAAATTTACTTTTCAAAACACATTTCAACCCAAGTTTTTACGATACTTTTTAAACGTATTTTACGAATGACCCCACGTATTTTAAAGGATTTTAAGGACCCAAAAACCTAGTCGACATTTTATCGAAAAATGATTTTAGCCTGGTTTTAAATGTTTTAAAGGTCGAAATATTTTACGCTTATAATGTCTAAGTAATAGTTAGACCCTAAAGGTCGATAGAGGTGGGTCAATTGTCTGAGTACGGTTTCTTTTAAAGTGTTAAGTAAAAATGAAAAATATTTATGTGAATTTACAAAGTCTTAAGTTAAGATTACGTCATGGCAAGTCCGTGGCGGCCCTGACCGGGTTGGGGTCGTCTCGAAGTTGACAGATGCGTCTTCCGAATACAATTACTCGGAGGATGGCATTTTGAAGTTTTGGGACCAATGGTATGATCTGAAAGATGAAGAGTTGAGGAAGTTGATCTTGGCTGAAGCACATTCATCGTCGTTCTCACTGCATCCAGGCAACACCAAGATGTACTGAGATCTGAAAGTGCATTATTGGTGGCCAAACATGAAGCGTGAAGTGGCCAGTTATGTACATTCCTGCCTATTTTGCCAGCAAGTAAAGACAGAGCACCAGAGGCCCGGTGGAATGTTACAACTACTACCGATTCCTGAGTGGAAGTGGAGTCATATCTCAGTGGACTTCGTGGTTGGTCTACCGAGGACAACCAAGGGACATGACAGTATATGGGTCGTAGTGGATAGATTGACGAAAACGGCCAATTTCTCACCGGTGAAGATGACCTACACGATGAATCAGTTCGCGGAGTTGTACGTTCAGGAGATTATCAAGTTACATGAGATTCTGTTATTGAATTTCTACACCCTAACGCAAGTGCATGTGTCCCTAAAGAAGTAATAAAGTAAGTAAAAGTCTATCCCATGAAGATATTCTTAATCAAAGTAAATTGCTATAAAAATTCTATAAAATTAAAATTGAGAATAATAAAAATAGATGAGTGGCAAGGATAATAAAATAAAATTACTCAGAATTAATAAAGACTCAAATTGAAATGAATTAGAAAGATAAATATGGTAAAAACCTTGGTTAGGGTTGATTTCCTCATTATATGCATTTACTACTGATGCTTTAGAAATGCTACAGCATTCGTTACAGAACAGCAAGAACCAATAATTTTTCTAGGGTTTTGTCGAATTGCCTAGTTAAACTCCTTTCATAATTTTTTTTCAGCTTAGAAAAAGTAAAAACTTAATCCAAATTTTCATGTAAACCTATTCTTAACGTCAAATAAATTAATGTTAGATACTTTGCAATAATTTTAATTTATTTAATTACTCATGCATCTTAGAATTCCTATTTACCTATCGATACAATAGAAAGATGTGATATCAAATTTTTCTATCGACACAATTCAATTTTTGCATTAAAAATCATGAGCAATTGTTCAATGAGAAATACGTAACATTCATAGATCAAAATAAACACATGTAAAGAATACTCTCTCTCCTAACCAAGATAAAAATTCTAGCCTAAAATCATAATAATAAAACTAAAAAGGATAATATTCATAAAAGAAAGATAAAAAAGTAGAAGAAGAAGAAATTCAGTCTCTGTAGTGGCCTTCAGCCCCCTCTCTCCTTGCAGCCAAGTTTTTCTTCTCTTTAAGCTTTTCTCCCTCTTGTCTCGTTCTATGTGCGTAGGGGTGTATATCCCCCTTTTTTCTCCAGCATACTCTTCCTCTCTCCTGAATCTCCGTAATGCTTGCCTAGTGCTACGTGCCTCTCTTCTTCAACAGAATAAATTAAACTCCTTCAGCAGAATAATATCTCCTATTTTCTCGTGATCTTCCAGCAGAATAAAAATCAAATCTCCTCTTTTCTTGTTTCTCCTTCATTCTCCACTGCCAAAATCTCCCTTTTATTGTTATTTTCCTTTTCTTTTTTATCAACCACCCAAAAATCTTCTCTTTCCTTTTTTCTAGGAAATTATCCAGCCAAATCTATTTATTTTGATAAAAATAATTTCCTTTATGGATTTATTTTCTCTTTCTTCAAGATTTCCATAATCTTCATCCCTTTTAGTTTCCTTCTCTATTAAAGCACCAATATTTTCTTTTGTATTTTTCTGCTAATAAATCTGCATTCAAATAATATAATACAAAATTCGAATTAGTGATAAAAATATACTTTTATTAGAGAATATGCATGAAATACTTTAAATTTAACCAATCTCTTGATCCTGCAACAATTATAGTAAATTTTACCAATTTCTTCCTACATTCACTCAAATCATATAAGTTCTATCAATTAAAAATAGTATAAAATAACTCTAATTTAAGAGTTATCAGATTCCAGTGTCAATCGTTTCGGACTGGGATCCCAGGTTTACTTCAAGGTTTTGGAGAAGTTTACAAGGTGCTATGGGAACTAAGTTGACATTTAGCACGGCCTTTCATCCTCAAACCGACGGACAATCTAAAAGGATGATTCAAATACTCGAGAATATGTTGAGAGCATGCATGCTAGAGTTCCAAGTGTCATGGAGCTGCTATTTACCATTGGTCGAATTTGCGTATAATAACAGCTACCAGTTTACGATTGGTATGGCTCCGTACGAAGCGTTGTGTGACGATCTAGGGCCGCCACGGCCTAATCCGTGACGTGCATACATATTACCCTCACCCATTCTCATAAAATTTTTCATTTTTCATTTCATTTCATTTTCATTCGTTCATTCATCGTTAGAGAATGGACTCGGGCATTCAATCCATATCAATTGACGTTTAGAGTCTAACATAAAACGTACCCAAAACGACTCGTCTAAGGTCGGGAATCACCAAAAGAGGCTTAGGACATCAAAACATATCAATTGGTAGCGACCCTTAATCCCATATCCTAATTTCCTGTAAAATTTTTTATTTTATTGACCGTAATTATGTTTTATCTTCTTACACCTTAAATCAAAGTCTAAGTCATTGAAAATCATTTGAAAACTGTTTGAAGAAACATGTAAACACATAGGAAAATCACAAAACAAACAAGCCGAGGGCAAAAATGGCAACTGTACCCAAAATCGCATGGCCGATCGATTGGCCCTCGAACAGCCGATCGATCGGCTGTGTAAACATAAGGGGAGGCAATCGATCGCCCCCACACCAGGCGATCGATCGTCCCTCGTGATCGATCACCAGTCGATCGATCGCCCTTTTACAAGCGATCGATCGGCAGACTCTCTGGAATTTCCAGAGAGTTGCCTCTCTTCTGCCGATCGATCGCCCCTCCTGGCGATCGATCGGCAGACTCTCTGGATTTTGAAATCCAAAGAGCTTCTCCTCTTCCTCTTCTCTTTTCCCTTCAATCCCCTGCACGCTACACATACACTTCACACCATTCATCCTTCACAATTTTTACCTCTAAACATTCATAACAACACTTCTACCTGCATACAATCCTCACTCCACCAATCACCCAAAAACCGACTCAAAACATATTTAAAACGTAACAAAATTACATAAAAATGAACCACATGGATCCGTTTAAAAACTGAACATTTCCCTATACATTATCTATCCAGTTACCAAACATCCTAAAATGAGTCATCTATACAATTTTCCTATAATTTTGTCTATCAAAATCCCCAAAACACTTACTTACGTCCCCATGGGTCAAAATATGCAGCGACTGTGCCAGCACACTCCCATAGGCCTATCCTCCATCAACACGTGTCAGTCTTTGGTTATCGGGACATTACTCAGTCAGATGGATATGGCACATCAAGCGAGTAGATAGCCCACACCATCCGAAAGGAAGAAGACCCGCTCACCACGGAACGCCAGGTCTGAACCTCTCCCCGATAACCACCATGCGTTGTTTACTATGATACTTTACATTCATTCTTTACCTTTCCATTTTCATGAAATCCATGCATAAATCTATTTTCATGATATTTTGTAAACTATGATGAATGAACAATTCAATACGTAACATAAAGATAAAGAGCACTGATACCATCAAAACCATATAAGCATAACCTACAAAACAACTGAACATAAACTATACATCCAAAGCGTATAAACATCCATTGCACCTAACATCCTCAACAAAACTGAAACTCGACATATGGTGTAGGCCAATCGGCCAAAGTAAGTCACGAGAACTTACCTCGCGTCCTTTGCACACCGAGCTCCTCGTTTTGGGCTTTGTCACCTAGAACATTTCACAACGTCCTTTGTTAAAACCTAGCCTAAACAATGAAATTTCAAAAACTAATGAAACTACTAACTAAAGGAAATTTCCTAAAATTCTAATTAACTTCTCTTGAGCATTTTGTCGAGTAATTTGCGCTCGACATTCATAAACCTCCATTAATGAATTTTTTCCTAAACTTCTCATACCCGATTAAACACCAAATACATCCATTATTTCGCCCAACTACGCTCAATAATAACAAATACAGCAATACCTAACCGTTCGTAACATAACCTGACTAATTGGATGAAAACCTAACGAAACCCTAACCGTTTAACGACCTAGAAATCGAGAACTAAAGCTCCAAAAGTATAGATTCTTACCTAGGAAGTGGTTTCGTGAAGGAAACGTGAAGAATCGTCGTTGATCGGAGGAGGAATCGCCGGCGACTTGAAGGAGGCGTAGAGGAAGCCAGAAAATTGCCAGAGTGTTCTGGTGTTCGTCGGGGAGAAGAAATGAGGGAAGGGAAGAAGGGTTTTTGTTATTTTAATGGAATTAAACTTGTCAAATGACAAGTTTGCCCCTCCACCTAATTTTTCGTTTACCTCCTTATTTGACTATCGGTTCGGTTTCTCTAAATTTTCTTATTTCACAAATAATTCTTATTTATTACTAGGGCTCTAATAAAACTTTTTCGTTCGTAAAACGGGTTTAATTTACTATTTTTACGAATTAAAATGCTATAGGGTTAAAAACGAAAACTTGAGCGTTACACTTTCGATTTAGATTATGAAATTTCCATATTTCTCCTAAATTCCATATAAACCATAAGGGTTCTAATAAAACTCTCCATTTGTAACACCCGAGTTAACGGCCAGGTGATTTTCTTAACTGTATTAACGGTCATAAATATTTAATCTTCGTAGTTTAGGAATTATGCCAAGCTTAATTAATTACATGTGGGTATAAACTAGGTTGAGTGGTAAAGTTATAATATTGGAGGATTGAGGCCAGTATTTAAAGAAAAAGGAAAGGATTCAAACCTCATTTAAACCACTGTAGCCGACATCCCCAACTTCCGGCAATTTCTTCTCTCCCAAGCTCTCGCTCTCTGTCAGCTGGAAATCCCTCCTTCGGCGATCGGTTTCCTTGCTGCTTCTTGGCTACTTTGTGCTCGAGGTACGGGTTTAACAATGTAGTTATCTGTTTGCGTTTGGAACTCTGTTTTCAGCTCGGCATTTGAACTTGGATTTTATCAATGGCCGAGTAGTATTAGAACATTTTAGAACCTGAGAGTAGTAATGTCAACCCGAATCGATTCTGGACATTTTAAGTAACCAACTCATATCTAATCGATGGTAGAACCTGTTTGTTTTATTTTTGATTCCAGATTCTGCACAGTATATCAAACCAAGGATTTGGGGATGACTTTAGCTAATAGATCCTAGGATGATTTATGAGTAGAGTATTAGGATTTCGTTTTAACTACTGCAATGTAAATGTTTAGGTGAAGAAGTTTGAAGAGAAAAGAGCTCAAGTGCTAAGGAGGCCAGGTAAGTGAATGTATTAAGATTTCCGGCTAATAGAGCCCTACATCGTGGGTGTACTAGGTTGTTTAGATGTCTAATGTTTAAATTATGATAATGAGCTTGCCTGCACTTGAAGGATTTATGTATGTTGTGAAGTTATCTACTCTGATATGATCCTTGCATAGTTTGAGGAGTTAAAAGTTCTCATGTTCATGCATCATGAATGTTTCTCAAGCATAAGAAAAATGTTTTAACGCATGTTTTCTATGAACAAGATATGTATGTATATATGTATATATAAGATTTATGCAGCGTGGATTAAGTGAGAGTTGGGGGCGGTTCGGCGTATGTCACAATCCATAGAAGGACATATGAATACGACCCGTAGTAGGGAATAAGATCAAACTCACTGTCGAACCACCTTTACCGGCACAAATCCTCTCTTGATCCACACAACCTAAACAAAGAATACGAACAATGACTATGAATGATGAATATGATCAATGACTATGAATGATGAATATGATCAA
Organism: Begonia masoniana; assembly: GCA_022432975.1. Taxonomy (NCBI): domain Eukaryota; kingdom Viridiplantae; phylum Streptophyta; class Magnoliopsida; order Cucurbitales; family Begoniaceae; genus Begonia; species Begonia masoniana. The sequence goes on along the minus strand of CM039503.1, from coordinate 29,118,416 downwards.
TGACTATGAATGATGAATATGATCAATGATTATGATTGATGAATATGATCCATGACTATGAATGATGATTACGAGCAAAGACATGAACAAGAAAAGACTTATGAGCATGTGATTTTCTCAACTTATGCATTCATGCATCCATGTTAGTGTTGCATTCCTTACTAAGCATTAGGCTTATAGTTTAAACCTTATGATGTAAGTGACGAGTTTTCAGGTGAGGAATTCAAGGTCAATGAAGATGTCTAAGCTTGGTTGCTGGAGGTTACTCAAAGTGACAGCGCAGGACTGGAGAGGCGATTATGACCCCTGGTTATTGCTCCCTTATGTCTGTAAGAATATAAGAACTGGAATTATGTAGGATGGTGTTAGTATCGTTTGAGTTAACTTTTGAGTCTGGGATTGGATATGAGGATATGTTTTCTTTTAAAGGGTTTATGTCATGCAAGTCTTCCGCTATTTATACTCTGAATGAATTTGTTATACCAGTAAGAGCCTTTCTTAGCTAAGTTACGTTATGTGAAAGTCGGATGAATCATTTTGGTAGGAGTTTCTACCGGAAGATGTGTTTTTCTCCTATCGGTAGATGTAGAGTGTTTAGCCATCGAATGATGAAAGTGTTATTTTGTCGTCTAGCGATCGGCAGATGTAGTGTAATAAGCCATCAGATGATGAAAGTGTTATTTTGTCGTCTAGCGATCGGCAGATATAGTGTAATAAGCCATCGGATGATGAAAGTATTATTTTGTCGTCTAGTGATCGGCAGATGTAGTGTAATAAACCATCGGATGATGAAAGTGTTATTTTGTCGTCTAGAGATCGGCAGATGTAGAGCTTAGTCCATCGGATGATGTTTCCCTATTTCACCGGAAGATGAAGTATATTTCCTCACCGGATAATGTAAGTAATAATTTTGTCGTTTAGTGATCGGATAATATAGAGCTTGTAAGCCATCGATAGATGTTTTAAATTTGTCACACGAGATGCACATGATCGTTGGTCGATGCGGGTATTTGCATCTGCCGATAGGTGTTTAAATGAGTCATGTGGGGTGCTCGTGCCATCCAGAAGACGCGGTGTCTATCGGTTAATGCATGCAGACCCATGCAACTTGTACGTCGATTGGAAGCATGTGTGAGGGACTGATTTTCCATTCATTAAGTTGAAGTCTTTAAGCCTGTTAGGTATACTATCTTCATTAAAAAAAAAAAACAGAGAAGGAGAAAGGAGTTCAAATATGAATTAATGTTTATGTAAAGTCAAAAATTTCGTGGCGATCCTCCCCGGGTGGTTACAATTATGGTATCAGAGCAAAACCGGGTTCTAAAACCAATTCTGCAGACTGCCTTCCAGCACTGACTGTCACATGAGCACACTCCAACAACTGTAAGTATTTATGATTTCTGTATATGTCATTAAGTTAAGATATATCTGTAATGATTTGTCTAGGAATCCCAAAATGGTTAGAGGTCAGCAGAGAGAGACCAATGAGGATAGCAATGCTATTGCTCAGTTGACCGAGTTAGTCATGCGCCAATCTCACCAGATAGAACGACTGATGACAGCTAGAGAGGAACAAGGCAACTCCAGCACTAATGCAACTCATGATCATGGGGGTGAGCGTTTCCACCGGCTTCGACCCCGATGTTTAACGGACATGTTTCAGATCCTATCTATGCTGAGGAGTGGATTCGGAAGATAGAAGACATGTTTAAGTATGCAAAGGTTGAAGAAGGGGATAAGGTCACCTATGCTGTCTTTCATTTGGAGTTAAGTGCGAGGCATTGGTGGGACTCGATCCAGAACACCGCTAATGCCAAAGCCATGACCTGGGAGATGTTCAAGACTGCTTTCTTTGACAAGTACTTCAATAGAACTGTTCGGGCCAACAAGAAGAAGGAGTTCATGAATCTGCGACAAACTGGCTCTGTGACGGATTACATATGCAAATTTGATGCCTTATCACGGTTTGCTCCCCGTATGATTGAGGATGACGAGGACAAGATTTACCAATTTGTTCAAGGGCTGAAGCCGAGTCTGTATGTGAAAGTAAAGACTGCTGGAATACACAACGTACCCTATGGTGAAGTGACGGCTAAGGCCTTGGAACTGGAAGAGGCAGAAATAACAGCATATGCACAGCGCGAGCAGCCAAGAAAACTCACAAAGGACACTCAGCCGCCACCACGTCAGAACAAAGGTTGGCAGCCGCAACAGAACAGGGGACCACAGCAACAACAACAAGGAATAAAGAGACCCCTCAACCAGAATGATGACCAAGGAAAAGGAAAGAGGCCCCTGGCACCCTTATGCCCCACCTGCCAGAAGAACCACCTCGGCGAATGCAAGTTGCGTTCTGGCCGCTGTTTCAGATGTGATAAGGTTGGACATATAGTCAGAGACTGCCCCATGCTGCCAGATCCGAACCGTGCAAGGGTAGCACCAAGAGTCTATGCGATGATGGAGGATGAGGAAGCCGTGCAGCATACAGTCATAACAGGTACCATTATGATCTGTGGTTTTGCTGCTTACACACTTATAGATACGGGAGCCACACACTCGTTTATATCAACTCTGTTTGTATGCCAACACAATTTAGAACCTTTACCAGCTGAAAGGCCATATGATGTTATGTTACCATCAGGGAAGTCCCTACATTCTGAACAGATTGTTAAAGGTGATGTTGTGTCCTTAGGGAGTAAGAAACTTTATGTAGAACTGATTGTAATTGACATGAAAGGATATGAGGTGATATTAGAAATGGACTGGTTATTTAGGCATTATGCCACAATAAGTTGTAGATCTGGGATGGTTGATTTTCGACCCCCAAATGGTGATCATTATTCCTTCCAAGCTATTCCTAAGATAAGCAAAATACCGATTATATCCTCACTAGAAATTTACCGGTTACTGAAAAATGGTTGTGAGAGTTACTTAGCTAGCATAATGGATGTTCGGGTGAAGAATAAGATAGAGTTACAAGATATCCCCATAGTCAGGGAGTTCCCTGAGGCGTTCTTAGATGACTTGCCAGGATTACCACCTGATAGAGAAATAGAGTTTGTAATTGATACATATCCCGAGGCATTACCTGTATCTAAGAATCCTTACCGGATGGCACCGGTTGAGTTAAAGGAGTTAAAAGCCCAACTACAGGAATTAGTGGACAAAGGGTTTATACGCCCTAGTAGTTCCCTTGGGGTGCACCTGTCTTATTTGTCCAGAAGAAAGATAGTTCCCTTAGAATGTGCATAGACTACAGAGAACTAAATAAGTTGACAATCAAGAATAAGTATCCCTTACCCCAAATTGATGATTTGTTTGACCAACTGCAAGGAGCAAAGGTGTTTTCAAAAATAGATTTACGTTCAGGTTATTACCAACTGAAGGTTAATGAAGGAGATATACCAAAGACAGCCTTCAGAACCCGCTATGGACACTACGAATTCTTGGTCATGTCATTTGGACTGACCAATGCACATGCAGCCTTTATGGACTTAATGAATCATGTGTTTCGGGAGTATTTGGACAAATTTGTAATTGTGTTCATAGACGATATCCTGATATACTCACGGAAAGAAGCTGACCATGCAGAGCATTTAAGAATAGTTTTGACAACATTGAAGGAGCACCAGTTTTATGCCAAATTGTCCAAGTGTGAATTTTGGTTGGACAAGGTTAATTTTCTTGGCCACGTAGTTTCGGCTAATGGCATATCAGTGGACCCGACCAAAATTCAGGCAGTAATGGAATGGCCACAACCAAAGAATGCCAGTGAGGTCCGCAGTTTCATTGGATTGGCAGGCTATTACAGAAAGTTCATCAAAGGATTTTCTATAATAGCTAAACCCCTGACGAATTTGACAAAGAAGGACAATAAATATTCTTGGACCAAAGCTTGTGAGAATAGCTTCCAGGCATTGAAGGTGAAGTTAACAACAGCCCCGGTATTGACCCTTCCAACCGAAGAAGGAAAGTTTAACGTATTTTGTGATGCATCAAAAGTTGGTTTGGGCTGTGTTTTGATGCAAGAAGGCAAAGTTGTAGCGTATGCCTCTAGGCAATTAAAGAGTTACGAACAGAACTACCCCACCCATGATTTGGAATTAGCCGCTGTCGTTTTTGCCTTGAAAATATGGAGACACTACTTATATGGACAGCAGTGTGAGGTGTTTTCTGACAATAAAAGTCTGAAGTACCTCTTTACACAGAAGGAATTGAACATGAGGCAGAGACGTTGGTTGGAATTTGTCAAGGATTACGACTTTGAGATCAAGTATCACCCAGGTAAGGCTAACTCTGTAGCTGACGCATTGAGCAGGATGTCAACAACAATGCAACCCGTTGTATCAACTATGTCTATACCCTTGAGGACAGAAGTTCAGAGGTTTGAATTGGAGATAGTTCTAGAGTTATCAACCTTACTTGCCGATTTGACCATTCAACCAACGGTTTTGAAAAAGATCAAGGAGGCACAACAGAAGGACTCTGAGGAGAATAACAGCATGATGAACAAGGTGAAAGACACCACCTCCGAGTTTAGTCTTTCCAAAGATGGGATTCTGAGGTTTAGAAATAGATGGTATGTCCCTAATGATGAAAGATTACGTAAGCTAATCTTGACTGAGGCGCATTCGTCTTCCTTTTCTGTACATCCTGGCAGCACCAAGATGTATCGAGCCCTGAAGTTACTCTATTGGTGGCCAAACTTAAAGAGAGATGTTGCTAAGCATGTAGAGTCATGTTTGGTTTGCCAACAGGTTAAAGCTGAGCACCAACGTCCAAAGAGGTACCCTTCAGCCTCTACCTATTCCCGAGTGGAAGTGGGAACGCATAGCTAAGGATTTCGTTGTAGGATTACCTAAGACAATTAAAGGACATGATAGTATTTGGGTTGTGATTGATAGATTGACAAAGTCAGCCCATTTCTTACCAGTAAGGACAACCTACTCGATGGACCAGCTTGCTGATCTTTATGTACAAGAAGTTATTAGGTTGCATGGAATTCCTGCATCTATTGTCTCTGATCGTGACCCTAGGTTTACCTCCCGGTTTTGGAAAAGTTTACAAGACGCATTAGGTACAAAGTTAACCTTCAGTACTGCCTTCCACCCACGGAAAGATGGTCAATCTGAAATGACTATCCAGATACTTGAGGATATGTTAAGGGCTTGTGTGCTAGAGTTCCAAACATCTTGGAGCAGATACCTACCCTTGGTTGAGTTTTCTTACAACAATAGTTACCAGACCACCATAGGTATGGCACCTTATGAGGCGTTGTATGGTAGGAAATGTAGATCACCTCTATATTGGGATGAAGTTGGCAAAGCAAAACTCATAGGTCCCGAGATGTTACAGCAGATGTCAGACAAGATTGCCACTATTAAGAGGAGGATGGTTACTGCACAAAGCCGACAGAAAAGTTATGCAGACCAAAGGAGGAGAGATCTTGAATTTGCTGTTGGTGATGAAGGTTTCCTGAAGGTTTCACCATTTAAAGGAGTGCTAAGATTTGGCAAAAGGGGAAAGCTTAATCCAGATTTATGGACCATCACTGCTATAGCGAGAATC
>CM039503.1:29101672-29112748 GCA_022432975.1 Begonia masoniana | reverse complement strand
TTCGGCCTACACCATAAGGAAGTTGTTGATTCGAGATTTTGGAGATGTTGTGTTTGGTACTCCTCTCTTGTAGCCCAGGTACTTACCCTGAGGTCTTGGGTTCGAGTGGGGAGGAAGGCAAAAATCCTCTGCAGGGAGAGGGAAGTTCTGTGAGTTGGGCTTCCTAGTGCCAGGTGTACGGGCCTGGGCTGGGGATTCAGTGCCAGGTGTACGGGCCTGGGCTGGGTTCGGTTTCAGGGGTCCCAGGAATGACTGGGCTGGGCCGGAGCTTGACACGACTAGAGGATATGTTGGAAAAACTCAATTGAGCTTTAGTGTTTTCCAAGATTGATATCAAGAGCGGTTACCATCAAATCAGGATGAGAGAATGCGACGAGTGGAAAACTGTCTTCAAGAAAAAGTATAGTCTATTTGAGTGGATGGTCATGTCTTTCGGATTGCCTAATGCTCCAAGAACGTTTATGCAATTAATGCACCATGTGCTAAAATAATTCCTTTGTAAATTCATGGTCGTTTACTTCGACGACATACTAGTCTATAGTATGAACTTATGAGCACAGCTGGACCACTTGAGTATTTTATTGCAAACCTTCAGGAAGGCCAAACTATTTGGCAACCTTAAGAAGTGTTCGTTTGCACAGGAAAGGGTTTACTTCTTAGGGTTCATCATCACGAAAGATAGAATGGAGGTAGATGCAACTAAGATTGAGGCCATCAAAGATTGTGTAACACCCCTAATACTGTACCCTTATTTTACCCGTATAAATTTTTCATTTTCATTTTTGTACTTATTTCTTTCCTCTACTTTAATTAAAACCTTATGCGGAATTTAAACTATGGTTGAAATCGGAACTGAATCGGAATTAAAACTGAACCTTAAATGCATTTAAAACAAATCTTTATTAAAACTTAAAAGAAACCTTTAAAGAAACTTTAAATTAAATTAAACAAGTGGGAGGCCAGAATTGGAACTCTGTCCTCAAAATGAAACAGGCGACCGATCTCTGCACTGCAGCAGAGATCGATCGCTGCCATGCATTACAGCAGGGGCGATCGATCTCTGCTGCAGAGCAGAGATCGATCGCTGCTAGCTGTGCAGCAATCCGATCGCTGCTAACTATAGCAGCGATCGATCTCTGCTCTGCAGCAGAGATCGATCGCTGCAAGCATGCAGCGATCCCTTCTCCCTTTCAGACTTCAAACCTCTAACACTTCGCATTTCACAAGCAGCGACCGATCTCTGCATTGCTGCAGAGATCGATCGCCGCACACTTTCAGTGCAACGATCAGTGAAAACTTCAGCGACCACTTCAGCGACCACCTCCTACTTCAATCGCCTTCACTTTTCTTTACACTGCTCTCTGGAATTCCAGAGAGCAAACACTTAACAATACTCTCTGGAATTCCAATTCCAGAGAGCGATTCATGCTACTGGAAACTCTCTGGAACCTGATTCCAGAGAGCAAACATTACTTAATTTAACACCAATTTCTTCCAATAACATCGACCAACTTTACAGCGGACTTTGCGAAATCCGACTGCGTGGATGTATCTAAACATCGAGCATAACCGTATCAACCTAAAACCAATCAAAACATTTCCATAACATTCATTAAACAGTTTAAACCAAAACGTTTTACATACAATTATCAAAACGTTATCTAATCCCTATCCAGATCCAAACAACCTAAATATTCTATACAATTATCAACTCAAAACATCCCAAAATAACCCCAGAGTCCAGACATACATCCCCACGGGTCAGAAAGCGCCTCGACTACATAGCGCACTCCCACGGCCGTCATCCATCAACTGCATCAGACGGAGGAACGCCGTCCTCACCTGGTTCGATATCACCTAAGAGGTTACCTACACCATACAGACACATATGAGATATTGAAATCTCAGTAAGCTACGTAAATGCAGATGCATGCGTGCGTATGCCATTCAGAAATCATGCTCAGATTCAGATTACAGATACAGATTCATTACGTCACAGACAGACAGAATTGTCACCGAGACCTCGACCCACTAACCCAAGGGGGCCCGTCCGGCGGTTGGACTACCCCGTGGGGTTAGAGAGGGGGGGTACACGCTTGCAACACGCACAGCCGTGCCTGAGCCCCATCCCGCATGACCAGAAACAGACAGATTACGTTTATTCATTCAGATTTCGTTACAGATTTCATTTCAGATATACGTTCCTTTTTTTTTTAAAAACACGTGCAGAAATTCCTTTTCATGACTTTCGAAAACCGTGATGCATGAATAGTTCATATCAGCGGAAAGTAAACAAACAACGTGCATACATTCATGGCAGTAAGGCAGAACCTATAAACAACTAACCTAACTACCCAACCAGAGTAACATAAAACAAACAGTTCCTCGAGTATTCCCGAGACGACGACGGAGTATGGTGCAGACCTTTGGGTCAAAGTAAGTCACGAAAACTTACCTCGAGCGCGCTGGATCTCAAGTTTCGTCTACGAGAGTCGGGTGTCTGAGAAAAATACGACATTCACAGTTAAAACCAATTTAAACTATAAATGTCCAAATTTCAAAACTTAGCTAAAGAATTCTCCTAAATTCTTCACTTAGCTAATTAAAGCTTTTCGAACATTAATTATAGCTCGATTATCCAAATTAACGAGTTTTCCCCTAAAACCCGAAATTTTACCAATTTATAACTTTTTCGCAAATCGACTTTTCTTCGTCCAATAACGTTCAATACGTTCAATATATACGTAATTATAGCTAACCTATTAATTACGAAGCCTAAATCGCGTTTTTAACGGAAAACCTAATTTAAACCCTAACCCTAAATCGAACTAAAACTCGAAACAAACGCTCAGAGATTGAAGCTACATACCGAGAGTAGCGAGAGGAGGAGAAACTGTGAAGAAATCAGAACGAACGGAGGTCGGACGGAGGTCGGATCGTTGGAAGTCGTCGGCTGAGGGGTGAAGAAATCGCCTCTGGCGATTGTGATTTCCAGAGAGAAGAAGAGAAGTGAAGGAATAGGGAGGTGATTGTTATTTTTATAAAATTTAGTTTGCAAATTACTATTTTGCCCTTAGTACTTAATTCTATTAGTTTCGTCCTTCGTTTCGTTAATCGTCCAACTATTCGGATTCTCGAAAGTTTCATATTTTGCCAATAACTTCTATTCATTGCCAGGGATTTATTAAAACTGTCCGTTCGCAATTTGGACCTCGTTTGCTATTTTTACGAGAACGTCTTTTATATTACGAAAAGCGTATTTACTCGGAATATAGTGTTTGATCTCCGAAAATTTCCGTAAATTCCTTAAAATTCTAATTAATCGCTAGGATCGTAATGACGTTTTCTTTTCGTAAATCGGACCTGATTTGACATAATTACAAAAATGCCAATAACAATATAATAATAATATAATAAAAGGTCCGTACAAACCGGATATTACAGATTGGCCCAGCCCCACAGGTTATCAGAGGTGTGAAGTTTCCATGGATTAGTCTCGTTCTACAATTGGTTCATTAAGGATTTCAGCACTATCATGGCTCCTATCACAGACTTCGCCAAGAAAGGAAGGGACTTCCAGTGGACTAATGTAACACCCAAAAAATTTATCGGATAATTTGCTTTAGTAAGTATTATTTCATGTTCTAAGATTTGTCGTTTTGTTTTAGTATGGAAAATATTATTGGAGATGGTGAGGTCAATATTGTGAAGTTAATTAGGTAATTGAGCTATGAGGCAAATTGAAAAGGGTTAAGGATTAAGTATTTAGTTGGAAGAATGTGATGGCAATTTAGAAAGAGTTAAAGGTTGGTGGAAATGAACCAATGGTTGGGTGACACCTCACCAAAGCTTCCTCAAGAAGCTTCCTTGTTAGTTTTTCAACTTAAAGACAAATAAGGAACTAGCTTATTTTTCTCTCTCTCTCTCACGATTTTTCCCTCCTCTTTTGCCAAAGCTCTCTCTCCCTTTCTCCCTCTCTCACGATTTCTCCTATTCCTTCCACGGTTTTCTTCTCCATGCCAAAACCTCCTGTTTCTCTCTCAAGTTTTGATTTTTAATGACAAACCCACAACTTTCTTTCCTCCTTTCAAAGTTTATCAAGGCTTTCAAGGTAAGGGTTAGATTTTCTTTAGTAGGTTAAATGTCTCTTGGATTATGAAAGATAGAAATGAAAATGTTGGATTGATGTATATTTGTATTAAAAGTTAAATTGTTAAAAAACTAGAATTTCTGGGCAGTTTTTGGATTGAGATTGTTAACCTAATCTATTGATATCCATTTGATAAATTGTTTTGGTATGTTATAATAGCCTCTTTGGGTGAAATTTTGACCTTGAAATCAATGCATTTGGATATGTATATCAAGAGTTATGGAATTTTGAAATTTAGACAAAAACTATAATGAGAATTCTGAGCATGTTACAGTTTAGTGCTTTTTGACACTCTTCCTTATTTTATCTTGCCAAAATGTTTTGGTAGGATATAATAGACACTTTAATGGATGTATGGGCTTTGGAATTTCATAAATTGAATAAGTATGGTGAAGTTATAAAGTTTTGAAAATTAAGATAGAAACTATAAAGAGCCTTCTGGGTGGTTCCGATTTTGATATTTTTAACACAATCAAATTGTTTTCTATGGTTAAAAAGGTTTTGGTATGTTAAAGTAGACTCTTTGAGTGATCTATAGGCTTTAGAATTAAATGAACTTGGTAGATGTTAGAAATATTTTCATGTAATAGAAAATGGTAAATGTTTTCATAAACAATGAAATGTATTGTTTAAATATAACTTGATAAAATAATGTGTTTGAATTAAGGGTTTACTATGTTTTAAAGACTTCCACTACGCCTTATAAGATTTATGATTTTAATGAGATGGATGTTGTGAAAGTTTTATGGTGTGATAGTTTAAAAAATTTTAAGGGGTCTGAATGATTTATGGTTGGTTGATATTGAAATGTGATTGTATAATGTTATTTTGGAAAGTTTGGAAATATTTGAAGTTAGAGGAAGAAAATCCAATAAGGGTGCTGATCGTTTTTTTTTTTTTTTCAAACTAAAGTTTAACCACTCTTCAACGATTCTTTCGCAACGTGTTTGAAAATGTTTTCGATTATTTATAAGTGTTTTAAGTGAAGTTAAGAGTCTTCCAAAATATTTTATGAAAAGTTTCACGAAAAAGGCTCGTGATCCGATTTTCACGATCCTGGTCGTGACAAGTCATGGTATTAGAGACACCAAGTTAAAATCGTTCTTGTAGACTACCTAACAGAACAAGCCTCCACATGGAAATGCTTCATCGACTGTAAGTATTTAAGTTAAGTTATGTTATTAGATATTTTATTTATGTTTATAATTGTTTTAGAACTAACATCATAGTAAGAGAACAATGAAGAGCAGCGGATGAAAGAGGCGATGTGATCAAGCGACTATCAGAGCTTGTGGATCGTCAATCTCAACAATTGGAAATATTTATGGTTAGGGAAGAGCAAGGAATTTCGAGCTCCAATACATCCATTGACCTAACCTATGAAAGGTTCAGGCCGCTTCGACCTCCAAATTTTGATGGGCAATCTACGGATCCGACTTTTTCTAAGGAAGGGATCCGAACACTATAGGACATATTTGAGTATGCCAAAATCAAACAAGGAGACAAGATTTCCTGTGCGGTGTTCATGTTGGCAAACGATGCACGGTATTGGTAGGGTACAATAAAGAGTACGCACAACGTGAAGGAAATGACATGGGACAAGTTCAAGGATGTGTTCTATGAAAAATACTTTAACCACATCATCCGAACGAATAAACTGGTGGAGTTTGTTCAACTTCATCAATATGGATCGGTGTCAGAATATGTCTAGAAGTTTGAATCATTGTCTCGTTTTGCTAGTCACCTGGTGGGTAGCAATGAGCACAAGGTACATCAGTTCATTCAAGGCCTGAAAATTGAGATTTACAGAGGAGTTAAAATATCAGGAATTCATGATGTGCCCTATTCTATGGTGGTGGCTAAAACTTTAGAAGTGGAGGAAGTAGAACTAAAATTTCAAAAGCAAAGAGAGTCTCCAAGAAGATTCTTCAGAGAAGTTTAGCCGCAACAACAAAATAAAAGGTGACAACCAAAACAAAGAGGCGTGAAGAGATCTAATAATGAAAAGATTGATCAATGAAGGCAGAAGCGTACTCAAGGGTCTTCCCAAGTTCCTAAGTGCCCAAAGTGAGAGAAAAATAACTTTGGCGAATGCAAAGCTGTCTTGGGTCGATGCTACCGATGTAATGAAAGAGGCCATCTTATCAAGGACTGCCCAACGATCAATAAAAATTAAGTCAGAGTTGCACCAATAGTCTTCACCCATATAGAACCTGATGATGCTGAACAACCTACTGTGATATCAGGTACAATTCTAATTGGTAATGTAACTAGCTATACATTGATAGATTATTGTGCAACGCATTCGTTTATATCTTTGAATTCGTAGTTAATTGAATTTGTTGGCTAAGGCGGCTAAGCATTCTTATGATGTAATGCTATCGTCTGGGGAATGTTTGCACTCAGATCGAGTGGTGCAAGACTAGATGGTTTCAGTAAGAGATAACAAGTTGCATGCAGATCTGATAGTGATGGATATAAAGGGATATGACGTTATTTTACGAATGGATACGCTATTCAGGCATTTTGCTACTATCGATTGTAGACCCAGAGTAGTCCGTATTCAACCCCCGAATAGAGATAAGTATTCTTTTCAAATATTAAAAAGTGCAAGTAGAATACCAATTATGTCATTCTTGAAGGCCCAACAATTAATGACAAGCGGATGTTTGGGATTCCTAACAAGTGTGATTGTGACGACCCAAATCCCATCAAGGCCGCCACGGCCTTGGCGTGACATACATTTCTTTTAACCCTCGCCCATTCACATATATTTTTTTTCTCCTTAACACATTAAAGAATGGACTTAGAAAATCGATCCTCCTCAATCGCATTTAGGGTCTAACTTAAAATGTATTTAAAATGACTCGTCTAAGGTCGGAAAACATCACTTAAGATATAGGGCTTCAAAACAAGGAGGGGGTACGCATGGGGTGCGCCCAAGCATTCGGCGCGGGTGCCCCTCGCGCACCCTGCTCGCATGCCGCGCGCGCATTGTGCTCCCACAATGCGCGTCCTGCTCGCTCGTGTCCCCCACGCATCGCACACCAACCATATGCCAATAACTCACGCATCGTGCGCCCATCGGGTGGTCACCGTTTCACCACACAGTGCGTCTCCTGCGCAACCACGGCACACGCCCCGCGTGCACCGCACCACGCCGTGCTTGTAGTGCTCCTCGCGTGCCTAACACTTGGCCACGGACTGCACCACGCTGCGATCCTACTGCATGACCACGGCACACGCACCGTGCGCATCCGCGCCACACCGTGCACACCGCGTGCCAACTGCATAATGCGTGCCTATCGCTCAGCCACGGTACGTGCACCACATGTAACACCCGGTTCTTTATGAGATTTTGTAATTATATATATAATGGTATTTTTGTAATTATGTCAAATTAAGTTTGTTTCGTGAAAAGAAAGCGTTATTACGATCCTAAAAATTAATATGGATTTTGAGAAAATTTCAGCAATTTTAGGAGTTGTAAAGCTAATTTTATGAGAATTACGTTTCTCGTAATTTAAAGGACGTTGTGGTAAAAATAGTAAACGTGGTTTGTTTTGCGTACGGACAGTTTTAATAGAACCCTAGTAATAAGTTGGAATAATTGGTGAAATAAGAAAATTTGGAGAAACCGAACTGCTAGCTAAATAACAAAACAATGGACGAAACAAATAGAAAAGCAAAGGAAGGGCCAAAAGGTAAATTGCCAAGTAAAATTTTAATTAAAAACCACAAACCTCTCTTCTCCAGAAACACTTCATGAAAATTCTGAATTTTCTCTCCTCCCCTCTCAGCGACTTCATCTCTTCCTCACGGCGTTCTTCATTCCGGCGACCAATGCTCTCCGATTCTTCACGTTTTCTTCTCCAATCCTGACCCTATGAATGATTCTATAGTTTTGGAAGGTTATTATTCGGTTTTTACGAAGTTACACGATTAGGGTTCCTTTTAAGTTTTTGTTAAAAACGTGATTTAGGATTTGAAATCGATAGGTTTACCGTATTTGTGAATATAATGGACGTATTGGGCGTTATTGGACAAAGTTAATTGATTCATGAGAACGTAGGGGTTTGTGGATTTTCGAGGGTTTTGGAAAACTCCGTTATGGACGTGAAATGCTCGGAGCGAAAAGCCTCAATAAGTATTCTAGAGTTTTAGGAAATTTCTTTAGTTAAGAGTTTCGTAAGTTTAGACGTTTATTGGTTTAGACTCGTTTAAACGACAAATATTGTGAATTTTCCTTAGGTAAACAACGCTCGTGGACGGAGCTAGAAGTTCAACGCGCACTGAGGTATGTTTCGTGACTCTTACTCTAGCTTATTGGCTACACCGTATATCGACGTTCGCGCGGAGGCTTATTGTGGAATTGTTTGTTTAAATGTTTTGGTCGGGTAGTTAAGATTAGTTCTTTTATAGTTATGTTTCTTTTTTATAGTCTTGATGGTACGTATGTGTATGTTATATTACGTTATAAATTGTTCATGCATCACGTCTTTTCAAATAAGCATAAGAAAATAAATTTCCACACTATGTTTAAAAAAAATGGTGATGTGGCCCGAAAGGGGGCTATTGACCTATTGTGAAGGCTGAGAAGGACTGGTCACAATACTGCATCTAATAAGAACCCATGTATGTTTTATGGTCATGCGAGGTGGGGCTCAGGCATGGCTGTACGTATGTAAGCATGTACTCCCCTCCGCTAGGTGGAAAGGGTTGTCCAACCGCCGGACGCGCCCTCTCCATTTAGCGGGTTGAGATCTCGGTGACACCATATGTAATGATAAGAAAATGTTGCATGATTTACGAACTCATATGCACAGCATGCATTTGCATTTACGAAACTTGCTGAGCCTTTAGCTCACAGATTGTCTGTATGGTGTAGGTGATCTTTATATAGGTGAGGACGAGATCCCTCCACCCGATAAATGATGCAATTGAAGGAGGATGGCCCGTGGGAGTGTGCTGGGCAGTTGATGCGCCTTTTGACCCGTGGGGATGTACGTAAGTATTTTGGGGACACGATAGTTAGGTGGTAGAAGAAATTGTATAGATTGAACATATTAGGGTGCTTGGAATCTAGTTAGTTGATAGATTTATGTTTTGATGTTTGGGAAATCTATTTTATAAACTACCTTTTGAAAGTCTTTTATTGGAAACTATTTGGTGATTTAAAAACAGGGTGAGTTGTTTAGTTTTTAAAACGGATCCACGCAGTTGGATTCGTTGAGCTTATCTCGAGTTAATTGGGTTTTAAGATACGTGTGAGTCGTTTATTTGGTGGTCGATGTAATGCGAAATGAGTGAAGTTGTGAATGATTTTATGACAAAATGTTTTAGGGTGTATTTGTGGTAAGTAAGAAATGTTCAGGGAAGGAGCAAAGAAAAGGGAAATGAGAGGCGAGCTCCCTGGAAAAATGGATTCCAGGGAGACTGCCGATCGATCGCTTAAGGAAGTGATCGATCGGCAGTGGTGATCGCCACTCTCTGGAAGTTCCAGAGAGTGTGGCGATCGATCGCCCAAGGGCGGGTGATCGATCTCCTGGTGATCGATCGTGGGTGATCGATCACCTAATGTGGGGGCGATCGATCGCCCCCCTTTATTTTTGGGCAGCTGATCGATCGCCCCTTGCATTTTGGGACAATTGTCCCTTCTGCCCCTCTGTGCTTTGGCTGACGATTTAAATTGTTTTATCATTTGTTTTTATTTGGTTTTATTTAAATGGTTTCTAAATAGTTTCTGAACGATTTTTAATGATTTAGTCTACGATTTAAATTCCGCTCAATTGTTACGAGGTTTATAAGGATTAAAAAAAATTATATGGGAAATTAAGGGTACAGTATTAGGGTCGCTACATTTATGGTATCAGAGCCCCCTGGTTTTAAAATTGGTTTTGTAGACTGCTCGACTGCACAGCCACTTCGCGGACATCCTTCCTCAACTGTAAGTATGTTTAATACTTTATTTGATTTCGATTTCTTAGAGTATTTGTTTTAACTTTTATATAGGAGTTATAAAAAAAATGGTGCGTCGTGGGAATGATCGAGATGACCGAGACGATACAATAGACCAGCTTAAGGAATTTATTGCCTAACAGTCCCAACACATAGAATGACAGGGTCAACAAATGGAGAGGCAGTCCCAGCAGTTGGGCACCCTAATAGACCGAGAGGGCATTAGAGCTCGGGAGACAATGACTCCGGGTAATCGAGGGATGGAGAGATTCCAGAAGCTCCAACCTCCCATGTTCAATGGACAGTCTGCAGATCCCTCTTACACCGAGGAGTGGATTTGAACCATGGAGGAAATGCTGGCCTACGCAAGCATTGAGAACGGAGAGAAGGTTTGCATTGGTGACTTATCACTTAGCACTGGATGCCCGATTTTTGTGGGATTCTATCAAGGCAACCACTGACGTGACGATAATGAGTTGGGAACGGGTTCAAATGATGTTTTATGACAAGTACTTCAATCATACAGTGGAAGTGAATATGTAGAAGGTTATGCCATTGCCATGTGTTTTCGATTGCCGAATATGTGGAGCGGTTTGATTCTTTTTTTAATAGAAAATCGCATTAATATATAATTCAATCAAGCCCTAATGCTGCAAGCATTGCATAGCACTTTTTAAACATACAATCAACACATCATACCCTTTCAATTCTTGCACTCACTCAATTCCTTAAGTTGTTCTTATGTAAATAGCATAAAATAACTCTAAAATAAGAGTCATCACGCTGCTCACTGCGCTCTGCTCCCTGCCATGTTGTTCCGTGCATCTTCCTTGCTCTTTTCTTCAAGGATTTTGTTTTGATCTTCACTTAAACATTCCAAATTAAACTTACAATATTCCAACAATCCACATTGGTTAATTTGTGTGCCAATTCAAAAAAAAAATCTAAGACTAAGTTACATATATTTG
>CM039503.1:28894981-29101572 GCA_022432975.1 Begonia masoniana | reverse complement strand
ACATTGTGAGCGCAAATTGCTTGAAAAAATGCCCGAAAGAAGTAAATAAGAGTTTTAGGAAAATTTCCTTAACTAGGAGTTTCAATTAATTTTGGAATTCGATAGTTTAGAGTTGATGTTAATGATGTGTTGTGAAATGCCTTAGGTAACCCCAAGCTCAAAGGACGGTGCTCGGCATAGCTAGGACGCTAAGTAAGTGAGTGTTTGTTTCCTGCCCTTAAAGCCCTACATTGTATCGATGTTAGGATTTATGAGTTTCGAAGATGCTTTCATGATTGTGGGGGTTCTAACGAGTCGGGTAGCCTAGAACGTTAGCTATTAGCAGTGTATTAGGTTTGTTATGAGTTAAGTGTGTTTGTGCACGTTTATGAACTGTCCTAAATGATATAATATGCGTAGTTCCCTCATGCATCATGTTTTCTGAAAAGAGCATACAAAATGTTTTATGACCATGTTTTTACGAAATGTGAAGTAAAGAATGAAACGAAATAATGACCTCACGTGATATGTTATGTGTAACACCCGATTTTAAGAGATTCTAATATTCCAGTAAATAATGGTATTTTTGTAAATATATCAAATTAAGTCCGTTTTGCGAGCAAAGAGTGTTATTAAAATCCTAATGATTAATACGGATTTTATGAGAAATATGAGAATTTTTGGAGTTGTAACGCTAAATTATGAGTTTTGTATTGCTCGTAATAAAATGGGTATTTTGGTAAATATAGTAAACTAAGTCCGTTTTTCGAACGGACAGTTTTACTAATGCCCTAGTAATAAGTTGGAACTATCGATGAAATAAGAAAATTTGGAGAAACCGAATAGTTAGTCCAATAACGAAATAAGTGATAAAACAAATATAAAACCAATGGAGAGGCAAAACAGTCATTTGACAGGTTAAATTTTATTAAAATTTCACAAGTCCCCTCCCCCTTCCACGATTCCTCATTTTGCAACTTTCTCCAGAGAACCCTCCATCGGTGATTTTCTTCCCTCTCACGCGATTCTCCCTTCCAACGATGATTCCTCTTCCGATCGACTCCGGCTCTTCACGTTTTCTCCTCCGGTCAACATTCTAGGTAAGGTTCTATAGTTTTTGGACGATAGCTTTCGGTTTTCTAGAGTTAAAACGATTAGAATTCATTTAGGGTTTTTGTTAAAAAACATGAATTAGAGTTTGAAATCGATAGGTTTACAATATTTGTGGGTATAATGGACGTATTGGGCGTTATTGGACGAAGTGAGTTGATTTATTAAGGAATGTTAGGGTTTGTGGATGTTTGAGGTTTTGGAAAACTCCATTAATGGAGGTCTATGGACTCACAAGCACAAATTGCTAGATGAAATGCTTCAACGAGTTAAATTAAAGTTTTTTTGGAAATTCCTTAGTTAAGGGTTTCGTTAGTTTGGATGTTTAATGGTTTAAACTCATTTTAACGATGATTGTTGTAAATTGCCTTAGGTGAACAACGCTCGTGGATGGAGCTTGCATTGCAACGGACGCGAAATAAGTTCTCGTGACGTACTATGGCCGGTTAGCCTACAACGTGTAACACCTGAGGTTTTTGATTTAATATAGTTATGGATCTTAGGAAATAATAAAAAGGTAAAGTAATTAAAAGAACGGGATGAGAGTCAATTTATGAAAGTTTCTAATTTACGAACGAGCGAGATTTAACGAAATTTCGAATGGTCGAAAACACGAGAGGGCAAAACGGTAATTAGTTAATGTTAATTAAAGAAATAGTTTTAGTTTTATTATTATAAATTATTGCTATTATTATTATTATTAAAAAAAAAATAAAACAAACTAAAACACAGAATGGCTTCGACGAGCCATTCTGTGTTTGAGCTTTGACGACCCGAGCGGAGAGCAGAGAAAAGGGGGGGAGATGCGAACGATGATCGGCGGTCCGGTCATCGCGATTTTCCGGTGTTCTCTGGCTAGAAGACGGCGGCGAGCAGTTCTGGCCCTTCTCCGCGCACAACCGAACGGTAAGCTCTCTTTTTCGCCCTGTTTTGACTCTGTTCGAGGCCGAGGGTGAGGAGCGCGTTTGAACTCCAATCGCCGGCCGATTTTGGTTGTTTCCGGCGTGGGTTTGCCGTCCCTTGGACCGGTTTTCATCACCTGGCCGTGATGAGCTTTGTTTGGGCGAAATTCAGTGAAGCCCTCTGTAGGGCATTTCGGGTTTTTGCTTGTAGTTTGGGATTTTGGGTTAGTTTATGCTAATTGAGGGTATTTCGGGTTTTTGCTTGTAGTTTGGGATTTTTTGTTAGTTTATGCTAATTGAGGGTATAGGTGGTTGATTAGTGAAGAATTGAGTGAGAATTGATGGAAAATCAAAAAGGGGGATTTTCCAGGTAAGGGGCAGTTCGGGTTTTTGCCATTTTGACCTAGCTATGGTTGTTTGTTTTCAAATTCCTTTTGGCAGGTTAAAATAGGTTATTAGAGGAGTACGTGGCCGCTGGAATCATTCGATTCCGATAATCAACGCAAAAGTTACGCGCGTTTAAATTTTTGAGTCGGTTTTTACCGAACCCAAATTAGTGGCCCATTTAGTTAGATTTTAATTGGATTAAGCTAGAAATAGTAGTTTGAGAGTAATTGGTAAATGTAGGCTTGATTTAATGAGATTTGAATATTTGTCATAGGTCGAGCCGTAGGTGGACAGGTAACCGAGAATCCTCATCAGGCTAGGACGCCGGGTAAGTAGTGGACGTGTGTTTGTTTCCTTCGCGCCTAAACCACAGAACGGTAGGATTTATTGTTTGATAGTGTATTGTTAGTGTTTGAGATTGTTGCTTTGTTCTGATTTGGTTGCTTGAATGTTTGGTTAAGTATGGTTTTAAACGTTTGGTTGTGGTTAAGAGTGGTTTTAAATGTTTGGTTGTGGTTAAGCATGTTTTGAATGTTTTGTGTTGGTTAAGCATTAGTGGCATATGCATGGTTTTGAAAGTGGTCAGTGTCTGAAATATGGAAAGCTTCGGGAGGTTTCCACAAAAGCTGTGTTGTGGCTCCTTGTCGCGATGTAGTGTCTGAAATATGGCAAGCTTCAGGAGGTTTTGCAAGAGGCACCTAACTGTGTATACGTAAGACGTTGTGTGATAGTTGGTTAAAGTGTAAGGCACTTCGGTGCGGGCAACTAAAGCACTTCGGTGCGGGCAACTAAGGCATCCTTTTGGGTGCGGGCAACTAGCATTGTGTGGTCGTGTTGTTATTTGTGTTGAGTCGGTTTGTTGAATTGCCTTGGAGTGTGGTGTTATGTTGTCGTGTTGGGTAATGTTGTGTTGCGTTGTAGTGCCGAGTGGTGTTGTGTTGTTATGTTAGGGCTGTGTGAGGTTGTGTGTGCATTGTGCTTGTTTATATTTGTTATCCCTACTTGCTAAGCGTAAGCTTACGTGTGTATGTGTGTTCTGTGGTGTAGGTGACGACTGGAGTACAGGTTAGAGCTACGAGAAAAGCTGGGATTGGGACGCAGTCATTGATGTACGCTGGATGCTGGTGCGGGCAGTTGTCGGGGCGCCTCGACCATGGTCTTTGGGAGTGTGGGCTTTGTATTTTAATAGTTTTGTAAATGTCTGTGTAACACCCCTAATACCGTACCCGTATTTACCGTATTATATTTTTTTTTATACTCTTTACTTTTCTATGCTTTAAATAAAACTTAATGCGGAATCTAAACTGAGGTTGAAATCAGAACTGAAAACGGAATTGAAATCGAACCTTGAAATCATTTAAAACATAAACTAAAACAATTTAACTAAAACTTAAAACATTTAATGTAACGACCCGAGGAGGACCGTCACGAAATTCTTGACCTTACTTAAACTTAAATTCATTTTTGTACTCTTTTTTTTTGAAAACGTAACTTTAATGAAGTGCATAGCATCTGCCGGCGAGCCATGCAAGCACTTCAGCCAATCGCTAAACGACAAGCTTAGAGTTCACATCTTCCGGTGAGCATGAGCTTAACACGTGACCCATTAAAACTCGCTCGGTGGTGGACATCTACCGATGAACACGTGCAGCTCTCGTGTTCATTAAAACCTCATCCGGTAGGGGACATCTACTGGTGGACACGTGACTCTCTCGTGCTTCATTAAATTTACTCGTGTGATATACTTCTTCCGGTAGAGAATTACACTACCTATACCGGTCACTAGGCGACAAAATAACATCTTTGTCTTCCGGTAGAGAATTACACTACCTCTACCGGTCACTAGACGACAAAATAGCGTTTTCTTCTTCCGATGACGTCAGCCGGGAGACAACCATTTTCCTCTTCCGATGACGTCAGCCGGAAGGCAAACCCATACAACTTCCATCACATTTCTCCTGCCGATGACGTCAGCCGGAAGACAACAATTCTCCTCTTCCGATGACGTCAGCCGGAAGACACCATTTTTCCCCTTCCGATGACGTCAGCCGGAAGGCAAACTCATACAACTTCTATCACACTTCTCCTGCCGATGACGTCAGCCGGAAGACAACAATTTTTCCTCCAGCGTCCCTCGGCAGAAGACATCCTGGCTTTTCTCAGACTAGATTTTAGATAACATAAACTTCATAGCCTCAATCTTAATAACCAGGACTCAAGCGGAATGAACCATAAACTTACTAGAACTCATACAGCGAAAGACTTAATAATTCATTTCATATCCTCATAAATATCCTCAGATTCAGTACTCATACCAGACAAACTCAGAACTCAATAATTCGAAAGTAAAGTCATCATACTTAGACTTCCATAATCATAAACATTACTACTTAAACTTCAGAACTTATAAACATCCTTAAATCATGAAACGTTAACCAGGGTTACTCATTTGCCATCCAGCCACAGAACTGCCCCTGAACACCTCCAGCAACCTAGCTTAGACATTTTCATCAACTTTGAATTCCTCACCTGATATTTCTTCACCTACATCATAAGGTGTAACTGTAAGCCTAAGGCTTAGTAAGGAATGCAAACTATTATGAGTTCATGATGCATAACTTGGAGAAAAACATGCTCATAAGTCTTTTCTTTTCATGTACTTATCTTAATCATCATTCATAATCGTATCTCGTATTCATTGTTCATAATCATCATTCGTAGACATGCTCATATTCATCATTCCTTTCATCATCATATTCTTCATTACATTATGTGGTTTAAGGGAGGATTTGTGCCGGTAAAGGGGGTTCGACAGTGAGTTTGATCATGGTCCCTACTGCGGGTCGTATTCATATGTCCTACTGCGGACTGTGACATACGCCGAACCTCCCCCAACCCTCACTTAACCACGTTGCATAAGTTTTATCTTCTTACCTTATTCATGAGAAAACATATTTCAAAACATTTTCATATGCGTGAGAAGTAAAACATGATGCATAACATAAATGCACTTAATCATCGAACTAAGACAGGGGAGTACATGAGATAACAAACCATATCCATCGACATTTCATCAAACATATAGCAGACAATGTTCACTAAATCTAACTTAATCCTTTGATGTAGGGCCCTATTGGCCGGAACTTAATACATTCACTTACCTGGATTCCTTAGCAACTTGGATCACTTTCTCCTTCAACTTCTTCACCTAACACATTTCACATTACAGTAGTTAAATAAAATCCTAAAAGTTCTAATCATAGGTCATCCTAGAATCTAATAGCTAGAGTCATCTCCGAATTCCTTAGTCTAAGGCTCTGTGCAGAATCTGAAATCCAAATAGAACAAAGAGGTTCTACTATTGATTAAATCTGAGTTAGGTTACTTAAAATGACCAGAATCTATTCGGGTTTGACATTACTACTCTCGGATTCTAAAAGTTTCTAAAACGGCATGGCCATTGATAAACTCCAAGTCAGATGCTGAGCTGAAAACAGAGCTGATAAATTAACAGATAGCTACATTGTCTATTGCATACCTCGGGTACGAACTTGCAGAGAAAATGCAGCTGAAAATAGTCGTCAGTGAGGGAGAACGCCGGTAACCAGAGAGCAGGAGCTCGGGAGAGAAGAAATCGCCGAGAGAAGGGGTGTCGGCTACAGTGAGGGTTAAATGAGATTTAAGGTTTCCTTTTTCTATTTATACTTAATCCATCAATCTTAATTACAATTCTGCCACCCAACCTAGTTTTACTCAACTTGTAATAAATTTGTCTTAACATCAAATTTAAATCATAAAGGTTAAATAAAAGGGTGATAAATAAAATGGTCAGAAAATCACCTGGCCGAAATGTCGGGTGTTACATTTAAATATTTAATAAAAATTAAAACCGGAGCAGAATCGGAACCAATCGCGGCCAGGAGGCAGCGATCGATCTCTGCAAACTACAGAGATCGATCGCTGCAGCATGTAGCAAGGGCGGCGATCGATCTCTGCTTTTTCAGCAGAGATCGATCGCTGCACACAATGCAACGATCCCTCCATTCCTTCATCAATACCAGAGACTTTAGCACTTCATACTTTTCGTACTTCATAGCATCTAACACATCGATTTGTTCTCTGGAATCCGATTTCCAGAGAGCAAATCATCTTCTTTCTTCACCAGTAATCACCATACTCACAACTTGCACTCAACCGATTAAAACATAATCTAAACTCAATCGACTCATGTCGGACTTTGCGAAGTCCAACTGCGTGGATAGTTCTAAAAACCGAGCTATCCGTAACAACCTAAACCAATCAAAACATTTTCAAAACATTCAGTAAACAGTTTAAACCAAAGCGTTTTACAGACAATTACCAAAATGTTATCTAACCCCTATCCAGAACCAAACACCCTAATATGTTCTATACAATTTAACATCAGCCCATACGTCACAGAAAGCCCAAAATCTATACATACTTCCCCACGGGTCAAAACGCGCCTCGACTGCTCAGCGCACTCCCACGGCCATCATCCATCAACTGCACCTACGTCAGGAGGAGGAACGTCGTCCTCACCTGGCTCAATATCTCCTAAAATATCACCTACACCATACAGACACATATGAGATATTGAAATCTCAGTAAGTTACGTAAATGCAGATGCATGCGTGCAGTGCATATGAAGTTCAGAAAACATGCATATCAGACATATCAGGTCATTTCATACAGATTGCCACCGAGATATCAGCCCTCTAAATGGAAAGGATACATCCCGCGGTCGGACTACCACTTTCAATTTAGAGGAGGGGGGTACATGCTCACAAACCCTACAGCCATGCCTGAGCCCCATCCCGCGTGACCAGATACAGATTACGTATTTTCGTTCATTATTCATTTCATTTGAAAACTTGTGCAGAAATCCATTTTCATACCATTTTGAAACACGTGATGCATGAACAGTTATAAGCATAATGTAACCATACAATAAACAAACATATGTATACCATCAAGACCGAAATAAACTAACCTATAAACAATTAAACCTAACTACCCAACCGAAAGCAGATTAAACAAACAACTCTTCAGGGATCCTCGATACGACATCGAAGTATGGTGTAGACCGATTGGTCAAAGTAAGTCACGAAAACTTACCTCGAGCGCGCAGAATCTCAAGCTTCGTCCACGGGAGTCGTGTGTCTGAGACAAAACACGATATTCGTCGTTAAAACAAATTTAAGCTATTAACGTCCATATTACAAAATCCTTAACTATTGAATTTTTCCTAAATTCCTCACTTAGCTAATCAAAGCATTTAGAACGTCAATTAATGCTCGATAACTTGAAATTCCTATTACGAGAAATTTCCGAAAACTCGAAAATTCTCAGATTTATACTTTTCACAAATTGGTTTATCTTCGTCCAATAACGTCCGATACGTTCAATATATACCTAATCACGGCTAACCTATTAATTACGAGTCCTAATTCGCATTTTTAACGAGATTTAATCGAAACCCTAATTATCTAAAACGGCGTAAACGTTGAAATAAAAGCTCTAAGATTGTAGGTACATACCGAGGATAGCGAGAGGAGAAGAAATGACGAAGAACGGAGGAGAAACGGAAGAGAAACGGAGGTCGGAACTGTTGGAATCGTCGGCGGCCGAGAGAGGAGGGAGCTCTCTGTCGTGCGATCCAGAGAAGAAAAGAGAGAAAGTGAGGGAGAGAAAGAATTTGTGATGTTTAAATAAAAATTGATTTTCAAATTACCATTTTTCCCTTCTCACTTAATTCAATTCGTTTCGTCGTTCGTTTCGTTAATCGTCCAACGATTCAGATTCTCGAAAATTCCATATTTTGCCAATAACTCATATTTATCACCAGGGCTTTATTAAAACTATCCGTTCGCAATTTGGACTTCATTTACTATTTTTACTAAAACGTCCTTTAAGTTTCGAGAAACACAATTACTCGAAATATAGCGTTTAAACTCTGAAAATTCTCGTAATTTCCTTAAAATTCCAATTATTCGTTAGGATCATCATGACGCTTTCCATTTACGAAACTGATTTGATTTGACACATTTACTAAAAATGCCATTAAACAATAAAATAATAATATAATAAAATATATCCAAAAAGTCCGTACAAGCCGGATATTACAGTCTGTTTGTGGAATTGTTGAAAATGCGTAATGTTTTTGGTTGACAGTTATGAGATAGCTATGTGTCAGGGTGATGTTTTGCTAGTTAGTAATGTTAGTATTTTATAGTTTCCTATTTACTGTTGTTTGGAGGTTTTTATATGTAGGATTGTTGAGTGGATAGTTGAGGAAGAATATTCTGGTTGGGAATTGGTTTGTGTGCAGGTACCTAGCATTTTGGAGGCGACATTTTCAGGCGTTACTTTGCCAAAATTTTCGGGAATGACGCCGTGGTGCTGAAAGGTTAGGGGTAAGGGAATTGATGTGTCTAGGCTGCTAGGTATGAAGTAAGAGAGTTTCAGGAGTTTAGTTTTAAATTCAGCTGTGTAAGTTCCTTTTATGTTTGGGAGTCAGTTTTAACGTGGGATTGGTTAGCAAAGTAGCGCTCCGAGCCAGGGTGGGTTCGAGGCGTTACAAGATGGTATCTGAGCATAAATGGTCGTGTCGTTCAAATGATTACCCGACAATGCCGGCCGCCATGCAACGTGCTTCACCGACTGTAAGTATTTCTTTACTTTTAGTTAGTTTACCTGTTTGTTTGGTTTAAACCCTGTTTGTTTTATGATTATCCAAGCAAACCCTTGAAATTTTAGAATACGATGAACTAGATAAGAGTATGAAGTTGGAAATGAAATTTATCGGGATATACCTTAGATCGTAGATGTATCATTAGTATGTTTAAGTGGATCAATGGAAAACTGTAGAATAATTAGAGTTACGCATAGTGGGAGTAGTTAGATGTTGATTATGTGTGAGTTGTGTTCTAGTATTAAATGGGTGGTTAAGGACATAGTGGGTTGAATGTAAGGCGAACGTAAGGTGAGACACACTTTAGAATGAGGTAACCGAGGGTGGATACACGTAGGATTTGTTAGAGTGGAAGTATCTAGGTATATTACATTTGAGTATCTAGTTTTAGTAAAGTGATTGTTAATACTTTAGAAGATGTGACTGATTGGAATAAGGTGGTGATTGTGAAGAGATTAGTAAATTCTATTGGAGAATAGTGGCTAGGAAGACACGAAGTGCGTAAATATTATGGAAGTTTTAAGGTCGAAAGGAAGGGCGTAAATATCATTTCGAGTGTCGAGTGTAAAGTCGGGAAAGAGTTAGTTTAGACTTAAGAATTTGAGTGTTTGGTAATGACTGAAATTAGGGGTTAGACAAATTGAGCATAGTGAATGTAAGTATGAAGATTCAGAATATACTTTGAGGAATAGTTGATAGGGTTAAGAGATGAGAGCTTTGAGTATGAGGGTTGTGTTGGAATAACTAATGAAATGTCATGATTGTTTGAGGTATAATTGTCTTGAGGTATAAAGTTCTTAGTGTTACGATAGTAAGGTATCTTGGAGATATGATATGAGGTAGTTATGTATGTGGTGATGAATGTTAATGAGTATTAGATTAGAGGAGTTAGAGTTGGAATTAAGTTGGAAAGATTTGAAAATATAGGTGATAATTTAGAGTTAGGAACGAGTTAGTTCTGATCTATTAATTTATAAAGGTTAGTAAAACTTGAGCTAAGAATTGTACTAAGTAGTATCTTAGGATTTATTTTGTGGTAGCATAGAGAGTCCTGGTGGTTTGTACGTGTTTAGTAGACACAGAAGTAGAAAGTGAGGGATTAGATGAACTTAGCTAGAGAAAAAGATCGAGTTGAAGAGGTTGAGGGTATAGATTATATGACAGTTAGTGAGCGTGTGAGTATTTGGGTTAGAGCGTACAGAGTTAGGTGACGTCGGAATTTGTGGTATGTAGTAATCGATAGATGAGTAAGGCATTGGATAGGTGAGATGAGATGAATACATTGAGTAATAACAAGGCCACAAATTTTGAGGACAAAATTTTTCTAAGTAGGGTAGATTGTAACACCCGAGGTTTTTGATTTAATATAGTTATGGATCTAAAGAAATAATAAAAAGGTAAAGTAATTAAAAGAACGGGATGAGAGTCAATTTATGAAAGTTTCTAATTTACAAACGAGCGAGATTTAACGAAATTTCGAATGGTCGAAAACACGAGAGGGCAAAACGGTAATTAGTTAATGTTAATTAAAGAAATAGTTTTAGTTTTATTATTATAAATTATTACTATTATTATTATTATTAAAAAAAAATAAAACAAACTAAAACACAGAATGGCTTCGACGAGCCATTCTGTGTTTGAGCTTCGACGACCCGAGCGGAGAGCAGAGCAGAGGGGGGGAGACTCGAACGATGATCGATGGTCCGGTCATCGCGATTTTCCGGCGTTCTCCAGCCAGAAGACGGCGGCGAGCAGTTCTGGCCCTTCCCCGCGCACAACCGAACGGTAAGCCCTCTTTTTCGCCCTGTTTTGACTCTGTTCGAGGCCGAGGGTGAGGAGCGCGTTTGAGCTTCGATCGCCGGCCGATTTTGGTTGTTTCCAGCGTGGGTTTGCCGACCCTTGAACTGGTTTTCATCGCCTGGCCGTGATGAGCTTTGTTTGGGCGAAATTCAGTGAAGCCCTCTTTAGGGCATTTCGGGTTTTTGCTTGTAGTTTGGGATTTTTGGTTAGTTTATGCTAATTGAGGGTATAGGTGGTTGATTAGTGAAGAATTGAGTGAGAATTGATGGAAATCAAAAAGGGGGATTTTTCGGGTAAGGGGCAGTTTGGGTTTTTGCCATTTTGACCTAGCTACGGTCGTTTGTTTTCAAATTCCTTTTGGCAGGTTAAAATAGGTTATTAGAGGAGTACGTGGCCGCTGGAATCGTTCGATTCCGATAATCAACGCAAAAGTTACGCGCGTTTGAAGTTTTAGGTCGATTTTTACCGAACCCAAATTAGTGGCCCATTTAGTTAGATTTTAATTGGATTAAGCTAGAAATAGTAGTTTGAGAGTAATTGGTAAATGTAGGCTTGATTTAATGAGGTTTGAATATTTGTCGTAGGTCGAGCCGTAGGTGGACAGGTAACCGAGAATCCTCATCGGGCTAGGACGCAAGGTAAGTAGTGGACGTGTGTTTGTTGCCTTCGGGCCTACACCACAGAACGGTAGGATTTATTGTTTGATAGTGTATTGTTAGTGTTTGAGATTGTTGCTTTGTTCTGATTTGGTTGCTTAAATGTTTGGTTAAGTATGGTTTTAAACGTTTGGTTGTGGTTAAGAGTGGTTTTAAATGTTTGGTTGTGGTTAAGCATGTTTTGAATGTTTTGTGTTGGTTAAGCATTAGTAGCATATGCATGGTTTTGAAAGTGGTCTGTTGGCGGTGGCTCCTCATCGCGAAGTAGTGTCTGAAATATGGCAAGCTTCGGGAGGTTTCCACAAAAGTTGTGTAGTGGCTCCTCGTCGCGAAGTAGTGTCTGAAAGATGGCAAGCTTCGGGAGGTTTCCACAAAAGCTGTGTAGTGGCTCCTCGTCGCGAAGTAGTGTCTGAAATATGGCAAGCTTCAGGAGGTTTCCACAAAAGCCTGTGTAGTGGCTCCTCGTCGCGAAGTAGTGTCTGAAATATGGCAAGCTTCGGGAGGTTTCCAGAAAAGCTGTGTAGTGGCTCCTTGTCGCGAAGTAGTGTCTGAAATATGGCAAGCTTCGGGAGGTTTCCACAAAAGTTGTGTAGTGGCTTCTCGTCGCGAAGTAGTGTCTGAAATATGGCAAGCTTCGGGAGGTTTCCACAAAAGCTGTGTAGTGGCTCCTCATCGCGAAGTAGTGTCTGAAATATGGCAAGCTTCGGGAGGTTTCCACAAAAGCTGTGTAGTGGCTCCTCGTCGCGAAGTAGTGTCTGAAATATGGCAAGCTTCGGGAGGTTTCCACAAAAGTTGTGTAGTGGCTCCTCGTCGCGAAGTAGTGTCTGAAATATGGCAAGCTTCGGGAGGTTTCCACAAAAGTTGTGTAGTGGCTCCTTGTCGCGAAGTAGTGTCTGAAATATGGCAAGCTTCGGGAGGTTTCCACAAAAGTTGTGTAGTGGCTCCTCGTCGCGAAGTAGTGTCTGAAATATGGCAAGCTTCGGGAGGTTTCCACAAAAGCTGTGTAGTGGCTCCTCGTCGCGAAGTAGTGTCTGAAATATGGCAAGCTTCGGGAGGTTTCCACAAAAGCTGTGTAGTGGCTCCTCATCGCGAAGTAGTGTCTGAAATATGGCAAGCTTCGGGAGGTTTCCACAAAAGCTGTGTAGTGGCTCCTTGTCGCGAAGTAGTGTCTGAAATATGGCAAGCTTCGGGAGGTTTCCAGAAAAGCTGTGTAGTGGCTCCTTGTCGCGAAGTAGTGTCTGAAATATGGCAAGCTTCGGGAGGTTTCCACAAAAGTTGTGTAGTGGCTTCTCGTCGCGAAGTAGTGTCTGAAATATGGCAAGCTTCGGGAGGTTTCCACAAAAGCTGTGTAGTGGCTCCTCGTCGCGAAGTAGTGTCTGAAATATGGCAAGCTTCGGGAGGTTTCCAGAAAAGCTGTGTAGTGGCTCCTTGTCGCGAAGTAGTGTCTGAAATATGGCAAGCTTCGGGAGGTTTCCACAAAAGCTGTGTAGTGGCTCCTCGTCGCGAAGTAGTGTCTGAAATATGGCAAGCTTCGGGAGGTTTCCACAAAAGTTGTGTAGTGGCTCCTCGTCGCGAAGTAGTGTCTGAAATATGGCAAGCTTCGGGAGGTTTCCACAAAAGCTGTGTAGTGGCTCCTCGTCGCGAAGTAGTGTCTGAAATATGGCAAGCTTCGGGAGGTTTTCGCGAAGTAGTGTCTGAAATATGGCAAGCTTCGGGAGGTTCTGCAAGAGGCACCTAACTGTGTATACGTAAGACGTTGTGTGATAGTTGGTTAAAGTTTAAGGCACTTCGGTGCGGGAAACTAAGGCACTTCGGTGCGGGCAACTAGCATTGTGTGGTCATGTTGTTGTGTTGTGTTAAGTCGGTTTGTTGAGTTGCCTTGGAGTGCGGTGTTATGTTGTCGTGTTGGGTAATGTTGTGTTGCGTTGTAGTGCCGAGTGGTGTTGTGTTGTTATGTTAGGGCTGTGTGAGGTTGTGTGTGCATTGTGCTTGTTTATATTTGTTATCCCTACTTGCTAAGCGTAAGCTTACGTGTGTGTGTGTGTTCTGTGGTGTAGGTGACGACTGGAGTACAGGTTAGAGCTACGAGAAAAGCTGGAATTGGGACGCAGTCATTGATGTACGCTGTATGCCAGTGCGGGTAGTTGTCGGGGCGCCTCGACCATGGTCTTCGGGAGTGTGGGCTTTGTATTTTAATAGTATTGTAAATGTCTGTTTGTGGAATTTTTGGAAATGCGTAATGTTTTTAGTTGACAGTTATGAGATAGCTATGTGTCAGGGTGATGTTTTGCTAGTTAAGAATGTTAGTATTTTATAGTTTCCTATTTACTGTTGTTTGGAGGTTTTTATATGTAGGATTGTTGAGTGGATAGTTGAGGAAGAATATTTGGTTGGGAATTGGTTTGTGTGCAGGTACCTAGCATTTTGGAGGCGCCATTTTCAGGCGTTACTTTGCCGAAATTTTCGGGAAGGACGCCGTGGTGCTGAAAGGTTAGGGGTAAGGGAATTGATGTGTCTAGGCAGTTAGGTATGAAGTAAGAGAGTTTCGGGAGTTTAGTTTTAAATTCAGCTGTGTAAGTTCCTTTTATGTTTGGGAGTTAGTTTTAACGTGGGATTGGTTAGCAATGTAGCGCTCCGAGCTAGGGTGGGTTCGGGGGCGTTACACACCGTATATCGAAGTTGCGTTGAGGAATATTGGAGTTTGTTTGTTTAATTGCTTTGGTTGGGTAGTTAGGATTAGTTGCTTTTATAGGTTATGCTTTTATCGTCTTGATGGTACACAGGCTGTATGTTTATGTTATGCATTTAATTGTTCATGCATCACGTCTTTCAAAGAGCACGAAAACGAATTTCTGCACGTGTTTAAGAAAATAAATGAACTAATGAAACGAATCTACGCAATCGGTTATCTGGTCATGGCGAGGTTCAGGCATGGCTGTTTACGGATGTAAGTATGTTTTCCCCCCAGTAGATGGAAAGAGCTGTCCAACCGCCGGACGTAACCTCTCCATCTGGTGGGTTTATACCTCGGTGACAATCTGTTTTGCGATGTAATGATTAAAATGTCTGCATGATTTACGAAACTCATATGCACAGCATGCATTTGTATTTACGAAGCTTACTGAGCTTTTAGCTCATAGTTGTCTGTATGGTGTAGGTGATTTCGATACAGATGAGGATGACATCTCTCCACCCGAGGAATGAGCATGTTGAAGAAGAGTGGCCCGTGGGAGTGTGCTGGGCAGTCGGTGCGTATTTTGACCTATGGGGATGTAAGTAAGCGTTTTGAGGGTATTCGGGTTATTTAGGGCTGATGGTGGATTAGATAAGATATTTGTATAGTTAGAAACATTTTTGGATGTTTGGTATTTGGATAGTTGATAAAAAGACGTTTTGATGTTTTGGTAAACTTGTTTTTATAAAACGTTTTACTAAGCTTTTATTTGGACTTTTATGGTAATGTTTGGATATGTTTTAGGATAAGTATGGTTATGCTCGAGTTTTAGAGCTATCCATGCAGTTGGATTTCATAGTTTCGGTCTCGTTTTGATTGGGTTTAGGATACGTTTTGAGTAGTTTTCATTGAAGTGTTTTGATGGGTTTAATTGATGTTGAAGTTGAAGGAAAGAATATGTGAAATGTTGGTATATCCAGTGGAAGAGAAAAATAGAAAAGTGGATGAAGTATGCTCTCTGGAATTTTTGGATTCCAGAGAGCATGCCGATCGATCGCCTAAGGAGGCGAGTGATCAGCAAGAAGAGTCGGCACTCTCTGGAAAATCCAGAGAGTGTGCCGATCGATCGCCCAAAGGGGCAATCGATCGCCGATATGAGGGGCGATCGATCGCCCTCATAATTTTTAACACAGCCGATCGATCAGCTGAAATGGCCGATCGATCGACACAAGTTTTTAGGGCCGAAGTACTCCTTTTGCCCTTCGAATTGTGGGCCGAATGTTTTCTGCTTTTCCTCTTTCAAATTTCATGCATTTTAATTTATTTTTTATTATTTTGTTAAATGATTTTCACGATTTACCTTCCAATTTAAAAATTCACGTGAGATGTATAAAAAAAAATTACACAGAAAATTATAAATAGTTAAAGGGTCGCTACAGTTATGGTATCAGAGCCCACGGGTTTTAAAATTGGTTTTGTAGACTGCTCGACTGCACAGCCACTACGCGGACATCCTTCCTCAACTGTAAGTACGTTTAAATGCTTTCTTTGATTTTGATTTCTTAAGATTACTTCTTTTTAACTTTTATAGGTATTATACGATGGTTCGAGGAAAGGACCCTAGGGATGAAGCTCTAGACAGACTTAAGGATTTGCTAGACCGTCAGGCCCAACATATGGATAGGCAAGTACAACAAATCAAACGTTTAGTAATCCGTGAGGATCGTGAGGCCCGAGAGGTGATTGTTCCAAACCATCGTGGCATGGAGAGATTCCAAAAGCTACAACCTATTCAATGGACAGTCATCGGACCTATCTTTAGCTGAAGAGTGGATCCGAACTATGGAGGATATGCTAGGGTACGCGGAGATAGAGAATGAGAATAAGGTTGTCTACGTCACCTTTCATTTTGTGTTGGATGCCCATTTTTGGTGGGATTTGATTAAAGCAACTACGGACGTGACAATTATGACGTGGGAGCAGTTTAAGACCGTGTTTTCGATAAATACTTCAGTCGTACAGGTGAGGGCGTAGCTGAAGCAGACTGGTTCAGTTACGGAGTATATTAGAAAGTTTGAGGCCTTGTCTCGGTTTGCGCCGCGTTTGGTGAATGACAATGAAGACAAAGTGCACAAATTCATGGATGGGTTGAATCCGAAAATTCGGATGAATGTTATAGTGTAAGGGATTCTAGATGTGTCTTACTCAGAGATCCCAGCGAGAGCTTTGGACTTTGAAGCTGCCCAGTCAACTTGTGTTAAACCAAGGGTGCCAACTAAGGGCTTCTTTCGTTAGATCCACCCTCAACTCAGGAATAGAGGCTGGCAACAAAAGACACAACCCCAGCAACAACAGCAAAGAGGTGTCAAAAGACCTTCTGAATGAGGCAATGATCGATGGAAAGGAAAACAGGTACAATGGACTCCCAAGATGCCTTGGTGCCCTAAGTGCTAGAAGGAGCACAGTGGTGAATGCTGGGTAGGCATTAATAAGTGCTATAGATGTGGTGAAGTTGTCCATTACGTCAAAGATTGTTCGAAGCCGGGACAGAACAGTCAGGCAGAGATCAGAGGAGGGTTATGCCGAGGATCTTTGCCTTTATCGAGCCTGGTAATGTCGACGACGAGGCTCAGCCCTCAGTGATAGCAGGTACTATTTTGATTATGGGTGTAGTTGTATTTTCCTTGATAGACACGGGAGCTACGCACTCCTTTATTTCAACTACTTGTTTGTCTAGACTGAAGCTAGTGCCTGAGTTAGCAGAATGTGAATATAGTGTGATGCTAACTTCAGGAGAGCGTATGCAGTCAGGTCATGTTGTCTAGGGCAATGTTGTCTCCGTGGGGAATAATACCCATTATGCTCATCTGATAGTTATGGGTATAGAGTGGTATGATCTTATTTTAGGCATGGACTGGCTGTCACGCCATTTTGCTACAATTGATTGCCGATCCGGGTTGGTGACTTTTTGGCCACCGGATAAAGCTGAGTTACTTATCAGGCGATGAATAGGATGAGTGGGGTGCCTACTTCCTATTCTATAAAGGTAAAGGAGTAGTTTAGAGGAGAATGCTCAATTTACCTGGCCACTGTGCGCGACACTCAGTTGCTCAATCGAGTAAAGCCGAGTGACCTTCCTATAGTCAGAGAATTCACTGAGATCTTCCTCGATAATCTTCCCAGATTACCGCCGAACAGGGAGATCGAGTTTACTATTGATGTATATCCAAGCTCCGCACTTGAGTCCAAGAATCCTTACAAGTTGGTGCCAGTCGAATTGAAGGAATTGAAATCCTAGCTTGAGGAGTTGTTGGATAAGGGTTTCATTCGACCCAGTTTTTCTCCTTGGGGTGCGCCCGTTTGTTTGTTAAGAAGAAAGACGAGACTCTCAGGATGTGTGTGGATTACAGAGAGCTGAATAAGCTGACAGTGAAGAATAAGTATTCACTACCCCGAATAGATGATTTATTTTACCAACTGCAAGGTGCCCGAGTGTTTTCGAGGATTGACCTACTCTCGGGTTATTATCAGTTGAAGGTTCGGAGAGAAGACATTCAGTGTCACGTCCCTAAAACTGTACCCAATTTCCCGTACATATTTTTTTTCATTTTTTCCTAATAAACTATAAACTTAACATTTATGCGGAAACAATTTGAAAACAATTTAAAAATCAATTTAATAAAACGTTTAAAACAATTATTTAAACCAATACGTACCTGAACACCTATAAATTACAACTATAACAAAGTACGTTTTCGAGAAAATAAACTGCGTGGATACGTTTAAAAGTTTAACATATCCTCCTGTTTCAAAATCACAAAACAGTTTATAAAACAGGTTTCCAAACAGGAATTTAAAACATCAAAAGTAACCTATCAACTACCAGATCCAAGCATCCTAAAATGTCTATACAATTCATCAATCCAAAATATCCCAAACCCTCAAAACTATACGTACTATCCCCACGGGTCGGTGAAGCCTCGACTGCGCCAGCACACCACCGCAGCCATCCTCCGTCAACTGAATCATGCCTCAGGTGGAGGGATCTCATCCTCACCTGTATCCTCGATGTCTAGATCACCTACACCATACATATACACATTATGAGATGAAATCTCAGTAAGCTCTAGTAAATGCAATGCATGCTGTGCTATGAGTTCATTAAACTATGCTTTATTTTCTTTACTATGCAATGCACTATAGGTGTCACCGAGATCCTATACCCTCTAACCGGAAAGCTCATCCAGCGGGCGGACCACTCTTTCTGGCTAGAGTAGGGGGGTACACCTTACAACACGACACCCTTGCCTGAGCCCCACCTCGCTGACCTGTAAACTGTATGCCTTTCGGCCTGTATGCCCGAAGGCCTATATGCCTTTCGGCCTGTATGCCCGAAGGCCTATACGCCCGAAGGCCTGTATGCCTTTCGGCCTGTATGCCCGAAGGCCTATATGCCTTTCGGCCTGTATGCCCGAAGGCCTATATGCCCGAAGGCCTGTATGCCTTTCGGCCTGTATGCCCGAAGGCCTATATGCCTTTCGGCCTGTATGCCCGAAGGCCTATATGCCCGAAGGCCTGTATGCCTTTCGGCCTGTATGCCCGAAGGCCTATATGCCTTTCGGCCTGTATGCCCGAAGGCCTATATGCCCGAAGGCCTATATGCCCGAAGGCCTATATGCCTTTCGGCCTGTATGCCTTTCGGCCTGTATGCCCGAAGGCCTATATGCCTTTCGGCCTGTATGCCTTTCGGCCTGTATGCCCGAAGGCCTATATGCCCGAAGGCCTATATGCCCGAAGGCCTATATGCCCGAAGGCCTATATGCCTTTCGGCCTGTATGCCCGAAGGCCTATATGCCCGAAGGCCTATATGCCCGAAGGCCTATATGCCCGAAGGCCTATATGCCCGAAGGCCTATATGCCCGAAGGCCTATATGCCCGAAGGCCTATATGCCCGAAGGCCTATATGCCTTTCGGCCTGTATGCCTTTCGGCCTGTATGCCCGAAGGCCTATATGCCCGAAGGCCTATATGCCCGAAGGCCTATATGCCCGAAGGCCTATATGCCTTTCGGCCTGTATGCCCGAAGGCCTATATGCCTTTCGGCCTGTATGCCCGAAGGCCTGTATGCCTTTCGGCCTGTATGCCCGAAGGCCTATATGCCCGAAGGCCTATATGCCCGAAGGCCTATATGCCCGAAGGCCTATATGCCCGAAGGCCTATATGCCTTTCGGCCTGTATGCCCGAAGGCCTATATGCCCGAAGGCCTATATGCCCGAAGGCCTATATGCCCGAAGGCCTATATGCCCGAAGGCCTATATGCCCGAAGGCCTATATGCCCGAAGGCCTATATGCCCGAAGGCCTATATGCCTTTCGGCCTGTATGCCCGAAGGCCTATATGCCCGAAGGCCTATATGCCTTTCGGCCTGTATGCCCGAAGGCCTATATGCCCGAAGGCCTATATGCCTTTCGGCCTGTATGCCCGAAGGCCTATATGCCTTTCGGCCTGTATGCCCGAAGGCCTATATGCCCGAAGGCCTATATGCCTTTCGGCCTGTATGCCTTTCGGCCTGTATGCCCGAAGGCCTATATGCCCGAAGGCCTATATGCCTTTCGGCCTGTATGCCCGAAGGCCTATATGCCTTTCGGCCTGTATGCCCGAAGGCCTATATGCCCGAAGGCCTATATGCCCGAAGGCCTGTATGCCTTTCGGCCTGTATGCCCGAAGGCCTATATGCCTTTCGGCCTGTATGCCCGAAGGCCTATATGCCCGAAGGCCTATATGCCCGAAGGCCTATATGCCCGAAGGCCTATATGCCCGAAGGCCTATATGCCCGAAGGCCTATATGCCCGAAGGCCTATATGCCCGAAGGCCTATATGCCTTTCGGCCTGTATGCCCGAAGGCCTATATGCCCGAAGGCCTATATGCCCGAAGGCCTATATGCCCGAAGGCCTATATGCCCGAAGGCCTATATGCCCGAAGGCCTATATGCCCGAAGGCCTATATGCCCGAAGGCCTATATGCCCGAAGGCCTATATGCCTTTCGGCCTGTATGCCCGAAGGCCTATATGCCCGAAGGCCTATATGCCCGAAGGCCTATATGCCTTTCGGCCTGTATGCCCGAAGGCCTATATGCCTTTCGGCCTGTATGCCCGAAGGCCTATATGCCCGAAGGCCTATATGCCTTTCGGCCTGTATGCCCGAAGGCCTATATGCCCGAAGGCCTATATGCCCGAAGGCCTATATGCCCGAAGGCCTATATGCCCGAAGGCCTATATGCCCGAAGGCCTATATGCCTTTCGGCCTGTATGCCCGAAGGCCTATATGCCCGAAGGCCTGTATGCCTTTCGGCCTGTATGCCCGAAGGCCTATATGCCCGAAGGCCTATATGCCCGAAGGCCTATATGCCCGAAGGCCTATATGCCCGAAGGCCTATATGCCTTTCGGCCTGTATGCCCGAAGGCCTATATGCCCGAAGGCCTATATGCCCGAAGGCCTATATGCCTTTCGGCCTGTATGCCCGAAGGCCTGTATGCCTTTCGGCCTGTATGCCCGAAGGCCTATATGCCTTTCGGCCTGTATGCCCGAAGGCCTATATGCCTTTCGGCCTGTATGCCCGAAGGCCTATATGCCCGAAGGCCTATATGCCTTTCGGCCTGTATGCCCGAAGGCCTATATGCCTTTCGGCCTGTATGCCCGAAGGCCTATATGCCTTTCGGCCTGTATGCCCGAAGGCCTATATGCCCGAAGGCCTATATGCCTTTCGGCCTGTATGCCCGAAGGCCTGTATGCCTTTCGGCCTGTATGCCCGAAGGCCTATATGCCTTTCGGCCTGTATGCCCGAAGGCCTATATGCCCGAAGGCCTATATGCCTTTCGGCCTGTATGCCCGAAGGCCTATATGCCCGAAGGCCTATATGCCTTTCGGCCTGTATGCCCGAAGGCCTGTATGCCTTTCGGCCTGTATGCCTTTCGGCCTGTATGCCCGATCACTCTAAGTCGTCAATAACGTTCATCGTCCTTATATCGTTAATTACTATAACCTATTAATTTCGGACTCTAATTTGGGTTCGTACAAACACGACCCTAAACTT
The DNA here is from genome assembly GCA_022432975.1 of Begonia masoniana. NCBI lineage: Eukaryota > Viridiplantae > Streptophyta > Magnoliopsida > Cucurbitales > Begoniaceae > Begonia > Begonia masoniana. The sequence continues at coordinate 29,080,260 of CM039503.1, read as the reverse complement.
TCGAACGCGCGTAACTTTCGCGTCGGTTATCGGAATCGAACGATTCTAGCGGCCACGTACTCCTCTAAACCTAGTTTTAATCTGCCAAAAGGAATTTTTAAAACTAATAACCGAAACTAGGTCAAAATCCAAAAACCGAACTGCCCCTTTAAACCGAAAATCCCCTTTTTCGATTTTTCATCAATTCACCCCAATTTCTTCACCAATCAACCACAAATAGCCTCAATTAGCATAAACTAATCGAAAACCCGAGGCTTCACACCGAAAATGAACTTTCATGTAATATTATGGGAAAGCGAGTACAGATTGAACTGCATTGACGGTTAAGGGAACTAATCCATCCCTTAACTGATTATGAGGATTTATGACATTGGGAGAACTGATCCCACTCCCAAGGGAATTGAGGATCCGAACAGCTATTAAGGGACCTCATCCACCCCTTAACTAATGAAGAGGAGGAGACATTGGCGAGTTGAATCTCACGCCCAAGGGAATCATGGGATCTGATCAGTAAACAAACGATGTGCAACTGAGATGAGAAAGTAGAAACTGCATATTTAGGTTTCATGTTGCAGCTTGTCATTTCATTATTGCTTTATTTACTTAGCATTAGGCTAATAGATGAGTTTTGTGATGTAGGTGTTTGAGGAACTGCAGGTGAATTTCCTGAGTGTACAGATGATTAGAAGTGGTTGGAGGAGTACATCCACGTCTCGCTTGGTAAACTGATGAGGCGGGTTAACTGGTGTCAGCAGTGGTTGAGGTTTAGTTGATAATGATTAGTTTGAGTTTGTCGAGTTTTTATGACAGTAGAGATATTTTACATATAGTATTTTGAATACGTTTTGAGGTTTACTGATACTGGTAATTTGTTAAGTTTTAATTGTTGTTTTCACTGGATTTCGAGCGATGCAAAGATTTGGATTGTTTTCTGTATGGCCTTAATGAAATAGACAAGTCTTTACTACAGTTATGTGGTTCTGGTATAGGTTATAAGAAGTTGAAATGTTGCTCTGTTTTCTATCGGAAGAGGGTACTCATCCGGCTGACGTCACCGGTGGATGTCTTTGTTAGACTGACCGATGACAAAACTTATATTTTGTCGTTTAGTGACCGGATGACAAAACTTATATTTTGTCGTTTAGTGACCGGATGACAAAACTTATATTTTGTCGTTTAGTGACCGGATGACAAAACTTATATTTTGTCGTTTAGTGACCGGATGACAAAACTTATATTTTGTCGTTTAGTGACCGGATGACAAAACTTATATTTTGTCGTTTAGTGACCGGATGACAAAACTTATATTTTGTCGTTTAGTGACCGGATGACAAAACTTATATTTTGTCGTTTAGTGACCGGATGACAAAACTTATATTTTGTCGTTTAGTGACCGGATGACAAAACTTATATTTTGTCGTTTAGTGACCGGATGACAAAACTTATATTTTGTCGTTTAGTGACCGGATGACAAAACTTATATTTTGTCGTTTAGTGACCGGATGACAAAACTTATATTTTGTCGTTTAGTGACCGGATGACAAAACTTATATTTTGTCGTTTAGTGACCGGATGACAAAACTTATATTTTGTCGTTTAGTGACCGGATGACAAAACTTATATTTTGTCGTTTAGTGACCGGATGACAAAACTTATATTTTGTCGTTTAGTGACCGGATGACAAAACTTATATTTTGTCGTTTAGTGACCGGATGACAAAACTTATATTTTGTCGTTTAGTGACCGGATGACAAAACTTATATTTTGTCGTTTAGTGACCGGATGACAAAACTTATATTTTGTCGTTTAGTGACCGGATGACAAAACTTATATTTTGTCGTTTAGTGACCGGATGACAAAACTTATATTTTGTCGTTTAGTGACCGGATGACAAAACTTATATTTTGTCGTTTAGTGACCGGATGACAAAACTTATATTTTGTCGTTTAGTGACCGGATGACAAAACTTATATTTTGTCGTTTAGTGACCGGATGACAAAACTTATATTTTGTCGTTTAGTGACCGGATGACAAAACTTATATTTTGTCGTTTAGTGACCGGATGACAAAACTTATATTTTGTCGTTTAGTGACCGGATGACAAAACTTATATTTTGTCGTTTAGTGACCGGATGACAAAACTTATATTTTGTCGTTTAGTGACCGGATGACAAAACTTATATTTTGTCGTTTAGTGACCGGATGACAAAACTTATATTTTGTCGTTTAGTGACCGGATGACAAAACTTATATTTTGTCGTTTAGTGACCGGATGACAAAACTTATATTTTGTCGTTTAGTGACCGGATGACAAAACTTATATTTTGTCGTTTAGTGACCGGATGACAAAACTTATATTTTGTCGTTTAGTGACCGGATGACAAAACTTATATTTTGTCGTTTAGTGACCGGATGACAAAACTTATATTTTGTCGTTTAGTGACCGGATGACAAAACTTATATTTTGTCGTTTAGTGACCGGATGACAAAACTTATATTTTGTCGTTTAGTGACCGGATGACAAAACTTATATTTTGTCGTTTAGTGACCGGATGACAAAACTTATATTTTGTCGTTTAGTGACCGGATGACAAAACTTATATTTTGTCGTTTAGTGACCGGATGACAAAACTTATATTTTGTCGTTTAGTGACCGGATGACAAAACTTATATTTTGTCGTTTAGTGACCGGATGACAAAACTTATATTTTGTCGTTTAGTGACCGGATGACAAAACTTATATTTTGTCGTTTAGTGACCGGATGACAAAACTTATATTTTGTCGTTTAGTGACCGGATGACAAAACTTATATTTTGTCGTTTAGTGACCGGATGACAAAACTTATATTTTGTCGTTTAGTGACCGGATGACAAAACTTATATTTTGTCGTTTAGTGACCGGATGACAAAACTTATATTTTGTCGTTTAGTGACCGGATGACAAAACTTATATTTTGTCGTTTAGTGACCGGATGACAAAACTTATATTTTGTCGTTTAGTGACCGGATGACAAAACTTATATTTTGTCGTTTAGTGACCGGATGACAAAACTTATATTTTGTCGTTTAGTGACCGGATGACAAAACTTATATTTTGTCGTTTAGTGACCGGATGACAAAACTTATATTTTGTCGTTTAGTGACCGGATGACAAAACTTATATTTTGTCGTTTAGTGACCGGATGACAAAACTTATATTTTGTCGTTTAGTGACCGGATGACAAAACTTATATTTTGTCGTTTAGTGACCGGATGACAAAACTTATATTTTGTCGTTTAGTGACCGGATGACAAAACTTATATTTTGTCGTTTAGTGACCGGATGACAAAACTTATATTTTGTCGTTTAGTGACCGGATGACAAAACTTATATTTTGTCGTTTAGTGACCGGATGACAAAACTTATATTTTGTCGTTTAGTGACCGGATGACAAAACTTATATTTTGTCGTTTAGTGACCGGATGACAAAACTTATATTTTGTCGTTTAGTGACCGGATGACAAAACTTATATTTTGTCGTTTAGTGACCGGATGACAAAACTTATATTTTGTCGTTTAGTGACCGGATGACAAAACTTATATTTTGTCGTTTAGTGACCGGATGACAAAACTTATATTTTGTCGTTTAGTGACCGGATGACAAAACTTATATTTTGTCGTTTAGTGACCGGATGACAAAACTTATATTTTGTCGTTTAGTGACCGGATGACAAAACTTATATTTTGTCGTTTAGTGACCGGATGACAAAACTTATATTTTGTCGTTTAGTGACCGGATGACAAAACTTATATTTTGTCGTTTAGTGACCGGATGACAAAACTTATATTTTGTCGTTTAGTGACCGGATGACAAAACTTATATTTTGTCGTTTAGTGACCGGATGACAAAACTTATATTTTGTCGTTTAGTGACCGGATGACAAAACTTATATTTTGTCGTTTAGTGACCGGATGACAAAACTTATATTTTGTCGTTTAGTGACCGGATGACAAAACTTATATTTTGTCGTTTAGTGACCGGATGACAAAACTTATATTTTGTCGTTTAGTGACCGGATGACAAAACTTATATTTTGTCGTTTAGTGACCGGATGACAAAACTTATATTTTGTCGTTTAGTGACCGGATGACAAAACTTATATTTTGTCGTTTAGTGACCGGATGACAAAACTTATATTTTGTCGTTTAGTGACCGGATGACAAAACTTATATTTTGTCGTTTAGTGACCGGATGACAAAACTTATATTTTGTCGTTTAGTGACCGGATGACAAAACTTATATTTTGTCGTTTAGTGACCGGATGACAAAACTTATATTTTGTCGTTTAGTGACCGGATGACAAAACTTATATTTTGTCGTTTAGTGACCGGATGACAAAACTTATATTTTGTCGTTTAGTGACCGGATGACAAAACTTATATTTTGTCGTTTAGTGACCGGATGACAAAACTTATATTTTGTCGTTTAGTGACCGGATGACAAAACTTATATTTTGTCGTTTAGTGACCGGATGACAAAACTTATATTTTGTCGTTTAGTGACCGGATGACAAAACTTATATTTTGTCGTTTAGTGACCGGATGACAAAACTTATATTTTGTCGTTTAGTGACCGGATGACAAAACTTATATTTTGTCGTTTAGTGACCGGATTTGATATATTTACAAAAATGCCATCCAATAATATAATAATAATAATAATAATAATAATAATAATAATAATAATAATAATAATAATAATAATAATAATAATAATAATAATAATAATAATAATAATAATAATAATAATAATAATAATAATAATAATAATAATAATAATAATAATAATAATAATAATAATAATAATAATAATAATAATAATAATAATAATAATAATAATAATAATAATAATAATAATAATAATAATAATAATAATAATAATAATAATAATAATAATAATAATAATAATAATAATAATAATAATAATAATAATAATAATAATAATAATAATAATAATAATAATAATAATAATAATAATAATAATAATAATAATAATAATAATAATAATAATAATAATAATAATAATAATAATAATAATAATAATAATAATAATAATAATAATAATAATAATAATAATAATAATAATAATAATAATAATAATAATAATAATAATAATAATAATAATAATAATAATAATAATAATAATAATAATAATAATAATAATAATAATAATAATAATAATAATAATAATAATAATAATAATAATAATAATAATAATAATAATAATAATAATAATAATAATAATAATAATAATAATAATAATAATAATAATAATAATAATAATAATAATAATAATAATAATAATAATAATAATAATAATAATAATAATAATAATAATAATAATAATAATAATAATAATAATAATAATAATAATAATAATAATAATAATAATAATAATAATAATAATAATAATAATAATAATAATAATAATAATAATAATAATAATAATAATAATAATAATAATAATAATAATAATAATAATAATAATAATAATAATAATAATAATAATAATAATAATAATAATAATAATAATAATAATAATAATAATAATAATAATAATAATAATAATAATAATAATAATAATAATAATAATAATAATAATAATAATAATAATAATAATAATAATAATAATAATAATAATAATAATAATAATAATAATAATAATAATAATAATAATAATAATAATAATAATAATAATAATAATAATAATAATAATAATAATAATAATAATAATAATAATAATAATAATAATAATAATAATAATAATAATAATAATAATAATAATAATAATAATAATAATAATAATAATAATAATAATAATAATAATAATAATAATAATAATAATAATAATAATAATAATAATAATAATAATAATAATAATAATAATAATAATAATAATAATAATAATAATAATAATAATAATAATAATAATAATAATAATAATAATAATAATAATAATAATAATAATAATAATAATAATAATAATAATAATAATAATAATAATAATAATAATAATAATAATAATAATAATAATAATAATAATAATAATAATAATAATAATAATAATAATAATAATAATAATAATAATAATAATAATAATAATAATAATAATAATAATAATAATAATAATAATAATAATAATAATAATAATAATAATAATAATAATAATAATAATAATAATAATAATAATAATAATAATAATAATAATAATAATAATAATAATAATAATAATAATAATAATAATAATAATAATAATAATAATAATAATAATAATAATAATAATAATAATAATAATAATAATAATAATAATAATAATAATAATAATAATAATAATAATAATAATAATAATAATAATAATAATAATAATAATAATAATAATAATAATAATAATAATAATAATAATAATAATAATAATAATAATAATAATAATAATAATAATAATAATAATAATAATAATAATAATAATAATAATAATAATAATAATAATAATAATAATAATAATAATAATAATAATAATAATAATAATAATAATAATAATAATAATAATAATAATAATAATAATAATAATAATAATAATAATAATAATAATAATAATAATAATAATAATAATAATAATAATAATAATAATAATAATAATAATAATAATAATAATAATAATAATAATAATAATAATAATAATAATAATAATAATAATAATAATAATAATAATAATAATAATAATAATAATAATAATAATAATAATAATAATAATAATAATAATTCTAACGCACCCTCTATTTTAACTTCAACTCATTGACTTAAGTTCCTTTGGTTTAGTTTCTAACTTTCTAAATCCTTTGTCTATCGAATACGTACCTAACCGTTTTACGCCCTCTAGGTCTTCTCAATTTACTTACTCCAACGCTAAAATATCAATTACACTACAACCTCATCCGCCATATATATATGTATCGGAGCTGTAAACTGAACTTGGTTATGAGTTCGTTGGCCCAAACCTTGGTCATCATTACGACCACCCGAGTCTACATTTCTCTAGTATGCTCCTGTATAACTTCTTCGTCAATCAGTAACCAAATTGTACTCTTCCTTGGACACTTCACAGGTCTTTATAACTATTTCCAAATGAACTTATCCACTAAAATTTCCATTTTCTATATTTCTCAAGGTATCCCATCAATAATATTCTACGTCATATACTGTCTCAGGTAACTCATCAACCTCGATCCCTGTTTCGATGCGATTCCCAAGACTTAACTCTTTCCATTGCTATTTTTCACCAACTATTTTCCCACAAATACATTCAAGGCTTCAACATGTTCAACTGAGAGCTTAAATTGCTACTATTTTAAGACCAATGCACACTTGTAAATTTAATCCTATAAATCTCACATTTCATTCTAAGTCGCATAAGAATTCCTTCGTTATGTTCTAACCGAAACATTTATACTGTCTACAATGTGCTTATTCGTCTAACTTAACTCCCCGTTAACCTCGAGCATAGTCAAGTCCCTAAGTCTCGTCATAGTGTTGCTCTAAACTATTTCTTCTATCCTTAGGTCATTTGTGTATTTATTGTATCGACTTGTCAGTACGAGTCGAATCATTGAAATGTTCTAACGTAACCTCGTCTAAGTTTAGTTAATAGTCTCTGTGACGTCTCTCATTCTCCTTATTCGATAATTTGTTAATTTCCCCCCAAATCACGCAACATTAAACCCTAGACTAGACTTCCGATCTTAATCATTCACTTAATCTAACAGTCTCCTTCACTTCTTCCCTAATTTCTCGTAGGGGCTGCTCCGAGTCTACCGACTAGTTACTATCATTCGCGCTTTCTAGTCAGTTCTAATTGTTGAACTTGACTCTTGTGCAATGGACTAATCCAACGATCTCTTGTTTGAAAACTTGTTGTAGATGAGTTTAACTCCTTATTCCAATTTCCTCCATTCCCAAATCTTACTATTCTATTTTCCTCATCCACTGATGTTCTTATAACTTGACTCTAGTTAAATCACCATTCCCTCTACCGTCATTCTTAGTTACTTTAAACCTCGAAATACGACATCTGATCAGAGTACTAAACTTTTCTTTCAAGTAGGTATCACGTTCGAGTTCTTAAGTCCTTCTTAGTTCCTAGGCTTTTGTTTCATGACCCTCTATTCACACTACTTCTGCTATCACCGTTTACCCCTAACTTTACTACGTCCCCTCTTATAGTAACAATCGTCCTCACTTGGCCCGTCTTTTCCAGACAAGACATATCTCCTAGAGGTCGGCCAATCTTCGTATCTCGAGTATACCTTTCGTACCCACTTCTTTGTCTCGATTTTCGTTAACACTTCCAACTTCGAGTAAATAGCCTTATCTTCTTCCTGGATGTAGGTCCATACGAACACCCCTACATAACCACGTCTTCAACCATGAGTTGATCCATCACCCCTTCACAACCTACTAAGCTAACTTTTGTGTGCCACCGATGTCTAGGTGCTCCTAATTTTCTCCTCTATGGTTTCATTCTAAACTTTAGGGGTCTGCTCAATTAGGGTCTAGTTCCATTTATTTAAACCTCACATTCATAAGTTGTACCTTTCTACGGGATCGTGGATTTTAGCGCTCACTTCACACGGTTATAACCGAGTCATGGGCTTAACGCGTAACTCTATCTTCTTTTATTCATAAGTCTACGTCATTCCCTCTCTAATATTTTTCATTCCCTTAATGCCCTCGAAATTTATCAACGTCTCGGTTTCGACTTGATCCATCTAGTTTCTTCATGGCATGGCCAATACAAACATGCCTAAGTCTTTTATCCATAATTTAGCATTGACCAATTACATTCTCTAACATTCCTCAGTAAGCACCCGATTCTCCTTCGAATATCGTTCTCATCTAATTATCTTTACGTCACTCTAATCTAAATTATACGAGTTCTTATTAGGCTGTATTATTATACTCGACATTTAAGATATTCATTAGTAAGCTTTACGTCGAATCTTTAAACTCCCTTTTTGATTGATCACCTTCTAAATCGGTGAGGTGTCGCAACTAATGTCAAATTCTATCTATTTAGCCTTACATTTCGTAAGTTACGTCCTTCTAATAATAACTAATTCTAGTGTACCTCTTCTTGTGGTTAAGTCAATATTAATGCTTAACCTCTCTGTCTATAAGTCCTTATGTCGTCCTGTATTTAATTCTACCGTCTCTCGTCGAAATTCTCCTAAAGTCTTTCTTACTCAACTCCTACTATTCTCTTTTTCCTTTATTTTCCTAACTACTCCGATCTATCGCAAATATTACGGCCAAATTCTTATTCTATCCTACATCTCCGTTCTAATGTTTTAACTCCATTAAACCGTTGAGATAAAACCCCACCTGAAACAGTTGAATGTTGGACAGTTTTTTCTCTTCTCTAGTCAGGGCAAGTATCCTCGGTGTAACATTTTCCTGATCCATGCCGATTGGTCTTTGCCTGGCTCGGGCAATCCTTGTCCACCCCTTTTCGTGCCAAGGTCATTGGAAGTGACTAGTCCTTAGATCCTAGGGTTGTTCTCGGTTCGTCAACATCCAAGCTGACGGATTGTCTATTTATACAGCTGCGCTTATCGATCAATGAGTTGGGATTGTTGGGCGATAACGTCCCTAAGATGTCTATCGGAACGTCTCGGTCGCTCGGTCATTTTCCTCACGCACCATATTATACAACTCCTATATAAAATTAAACAAGTACTCTATAAAATGAAACCAAATAAAACTATAAACATACTTACAGTTGATGAAGAATGTCCGCGTAGTGGCTTTGCAGTCGAGCAGTCTACAGAACCGTTTAAAACCCGGGGCTCTGATACCATAACTGTCCGTCCCTAAAACTGTACCCAATTTCCGTACATATTTTTTTCATATTTTTCCTAAGAAACTATAAACTTAACATTTATGCGGAACAATTTGAAACAATTTAAAATCAATTTAATAAAACGTTTAAAACAATTATTTAAACCAATACGTACCTGAACACCTATAATTAAACTATAACAAGTACGTTTTCGAGAAAAATAAACTGCGTGGATACGTTTAAAAGTTAACATATCCTCCTGTTTCAAAATCACAAAACAGTTTATAAAACAGTTTCCAAACAGGCATTTAAAACATCAAAAGTAACCTATCACTACCAGATCCAAGCATCCTAAAATGTCTAGTACAATTCATCAATCCAAAATATCCCAAACCTCAAACTATACGTACTATCCCCACGGGTCGGTGAAGCCTCGACTGCGCCACGCACACACCGCACCTCCTCCTCAACTGAATCATGCCTCAGGTGGAGGGACTCATCCTCACCTGTATCCTCGATGTCTAGATCAACTACACCATACAATTACACCTATGAGATGAAATCTCAGTAAGCTCTAGTAAATCAATGCATCGGTGCTATGAGGTCATTAAACTATGCTTTATTTTCTTTACTATGCAATGCACTATAGGTGTCACCGAGATCCTATAGCCTCTACCGGAAAGCTCATCCAGCGGGCGGACTACTCTTCTGGCTAGAGGAGGGGGGTACGACGCTTACAACACGTACAGCCGTGCCTGAGCCCCACCTCGCGTGACCTGTAAACTGTATGCCTTTCGCCTGTATGCCCGAAGGCCTGTATGCCTTTCGGCCTGTATGCCCGAAGGCCTATATGCCCGAAGGCCTGTATGCCTTTCGGCCTGTATGCCCGAAGGCCTATATGCCTTTCGGCCTGTATGCCCGAAGGCCTATATGCCCGAAGGCCTATATGCCCGAAGGCCTGTATGCCTTTCGGCCTGTATGCCCGAAGGCCTGTATGCCTTTCGGCCTGTATGCCCGAAGGCCTATATGCCCGAAGGCCTATATGCCCGAAGGCCTGTATGCCTTTCGGCCTGTATGCCCGAAGGCCTGTATGCCTTTCGGCCTGTATGCCCGAAGGCCTGTATGCCTTTCGGCCTGTATGCCTTTCGGCCTGTATGCCCGAAGGCCTGTATGCCTTTCGGCCTGTATGCCCGAAGGCCTATATGCCCGAAGGCCTATATGCCCGAAGGCCTATATGCCCGAAGGCCTGTATGCCTTTCGGCCTGTATGCCCGAAGGCCTATATGCCCGAAGGCCTATATGCCCGAAGGCCTATATGCCCGAAGGCCTATATGCCCGAAGGCCTATATGCCCGAAGGCCTATATGCCCGAAGGCCTATATGCCCGAAGGCCTGTATGCCTTTCGGCCTGTATGCCCGAAGGCCTGTATGCCTTTCGGCCTGTATGCCCGAAGGCCTATATGCCCGAAGGCCTGTATGCCTTTCGGCCTGTATGCCCGAAGGCCTGTATGCCTTTCGGCCTGTATGCCCGAAGGCCTGTATGCCTTTCGGCCTGTATGCCCGAAGGCCTGTATGCCTTTCGGCCTGTATGCCCGAAGGCCTATATGCCCGAAGGCCTATATGCCCGAAGGCCTATATGCCCGAAGGCCTATATGCCCGAAGGCCTATATGCCCGAAGGCCTATATGCCCGAAGGCCTATATGCCCGAAGGCCTATATGCCCGAAGGCCTATATGCCCGAAGGCCTATATGCCCGAAGGCCTATATGCCCGAAGGCCTGTATGCCTTTCGGCCTGTATGCCCGAAGGCCTATATGCCCGAAGGCCTGTATGCCTTTCGGCCTGTATGCCCGAAGGCCTATATGCCCGAAGGCCTATATGCCCGAAGGCCTATATGCCCGAAGGCCTATATGCCCGAAGGCCTATATGCCCGAAGGCCTGTATGCCTTTCGGCCTGTATGCCTTTCGGCCTGTATGCCCGAAGGCCTATATGCCCGAAGGCCTATATGCCCGAAGGCCTGTATGCCTTTCGGCCTGTATGCCCGAAGGCCTGTATGCCTTTCGGCCTGTATGCCCGAAGGCCTGTATGCCTTTCGGCCTGTATGCCCGAAGGCCTGTATGCCTTTCGGCCTGTATGCCCGAAGGCCTATATGCCCGAAGGCCTATATGCCCGAAGGCCTATATGCCCGAAGGCCTATATGCCCGAAGGCCTGTATGCCTTTCGGCCTGTATGCCCGAAGGCCTATATGCCCGAAGGCCTGTATGCCTTTCGGCCTGTATGCCCGAAGGCCTGTATGCCTTTCGGCCTGTATGCCCGAAGGCCTGTATGCCTTTCGGCCTGTATGCCCGAAGGCCTGTATGCCTTTCGGCCTGTATGCCCGAAGGCCTGTATGCCTTTCGGCCTGTATGCCTTTCGGCCTGTATGCCCGAAGGCCTGTATGCCTTTCGGCCTGTATGCCCGAAGGCCTGTATGCCTTTCGGCCTGTATGCCCGAAGGCCTGTATGCCTTTCGGCCTGTATGCCCGAAGGCCTGTATGCCTTTCGGCCTGTATGCCCGAAGGCCTGTATGCCTTTCGGCCTGTATGCCCGAAGGCCTATATGCCCGAAGGCCTATATGCCCGAAGGCCTATATGCCCGAAGGCCTATATGCCCGAAGGCCTGTATGCCTTTCGGCCTGTATGCCCGAAGGCCTATATGCCCGAAGGCCTGTATGCCTTTCGGCCTGTATGCCTTTCGGCCTGTATGCCCGAAGGCCTGTATGCCTTTCGGCCTGTATGCCCGAAGGCCTATATGCCCGAAGGCCTATATGCCCGAAGGCCTATATGCCCGAAGGCCTGTATGCCTTTCGGCCTGTATGCCCGAAGGCCTATATGCCCGAAGGCCTATATGCCCGAAGGCCTGTATGCCTTTCGGCCTGTATGCCCGAAGGCCTGTATGCCTTTCGGCCTGTATGCCCGAAGGCCTATATGCCCGAAGGCCTATATGCCCGAAGGCCTGTATGCCTTTCGGCCTGTATGCCCGAAGGCCTATATGCCCGAAGGCCTATATGCCCGAAGGCCTATATGCCCGAAGGCCTGTATGCCTTTCGGCCTGTATGCCCGAAGGCCTGTATGCCTTTCGGCCTGTATGCCCGAAGGCCTATATGCCCGAAGGCCTATATGCCCGAAGGCCTATATGCCCGAAGGCCTGTATGCCTTTCGGCCTGTATGCCCGAAGGCCTATATGCCCGAAGGCCTGTATGCCTTTCGGCCTGTATGCCCGAAGGCCTGTATGCCTTTCGGCCTGTATGCCCGAAGGCCTGTATGCCTTTCGGCCTGTATGCCCGAAGGCCTGTATGCCTTTCGGCCTGTATGCCCGAAGGCCTGTATGCCTTTCGGCCTGTATGCCCGAAGGCCTGTATGCCTTTCGGCCTGTATGCCCGAAGGCCTGTATGCCTTTCGGCCTGTATGCCTTTCGGCCTGTATGCCCGAAGGCCTATATGCCCGAAGGCCTATATGCCCGAAGGCCTATATGCCCGAAGGCCTATATGCCCGAAGGCCTATATGCCCGAAGGCCTATATGCCCGAAGGCCTATATGCCCGAAGGCCTGTATGCCTTTCGGCCTGTATGCCCGAAGGCCTGTATGCCTTTCGGCCTGTATGCCCGAAGGCCTGTATGCCTTTCGGCCTGTATGCCCGAAGGCCTGTATGCCTTTCGGCCTGTATGCCTTTCGGCCTGTATGCCCGAAGGCCTGTATGCCTTTCGGCCTGTATGCCCGAAGGCCTATATGCCCGAAGGCCTGTATGCCTTTCGGCCTGTATGCCCGAAGGCCTGTATGCCTTTCGGCCTGTATGCCCGAAGGCCTGTATGCCTTTCGGCCTGTATGCCCGAAGGCCTATATGCCCGAAGGCCTGTATGCCTTTCGGCCTGTATGCCCGAAGGCCTGTATGCCTTTCGGCCTGTATGCCCGAAGGCCTGTATGCCTTTCGGCCTGTATGCCCGAAGGCCTATATGCCCGAAGGCCTGTATGCCTTTCGGCCTGTATGCCCGAAGGCCTGTATGCCTTTCGGCCTGTATGCCCGAAGGCCTATATGCCCGAAGGCCTATATGCCCGAAGGCCTATATGCCCGAAGGCCTATATGCCCGAAGGCCTATATGCCCGAAGGCCTATATGCCCGAAGGCCTGTATGCCTTTCGGCCTGTATGCCCGAAGGCCTGTATGCCTTTCGGCCTGTATGCCCGAAGGCCTGTATGCCTTTCGGCCTGTATGCCTTTCGGCCTGTATGCCCGAAGGCCTGTATGCCTTTCGGCCTGTATGCCCGAAGGCCTGTATGCCTTTCGGCCTGTATGCCCGAAGGCCTATATGCCCGAAGGCCTGTATGCCTTTCTTCACCAATCAACCACAAATAGCCTCAATTAGCATAAACTATCGAAACCCGAGGCTTCACACCGAAAACCGAAGTGCCCTAAATCGGAGCCCTCTGATTTTCGCTCAAATTGAGCTCCACACTGTCAATCAACCATAACCGGTGCAAGGGTCGGCAAACCCACGCCGGAAGGGACCAAATTGGCCGGCGATCGGAGCCAAAACCGGCTCGTCACACACAGCCCCAAACCGAACCGAAAAGAGTGAAAGCCGAGCCTTACCTTCGGCTCGTGCGCGAGGCGAGCCGGAAACCGTCTGTCGCCGCCGTCTGGTCGGAGAAGGTCTGAGCTCGCCGGTGAACACGGCGCCGCGTCGCCGTTCTTCTCCCTCTTCCCTGCCCTGTCTCCGTTCGCGGGAGCTCGAACACAAAACAACATTTCTGTTGTTTTGTGTTTTATTAAAATAAACATAATAATAATAATAATAATAATAATAATAATAATAATAATAATAATAATAATAATAATAATAATAATAATAATAATAATAATAATAATAATAATAATAATAATAATAATAATAATAATAATAATAATAATAATAATAATAATAATAATAATAATAATAATAATAATAATAATAATAATAATAATAATAATAATAATAATAATAATAATAATAATAATAATAATAATAATAATAATAATAATAATAATAATAATAATAATAATAATAATAATAATAATAATAATAATAATAATAATAATAATAATAATAATAATAATAATAATAATAATAATAATAATAATAATAATAATAATAATAATAATAATAATAATAATAATAATAATAATAATAATAATAATAATAATAATAATAATATTCTCAAAAATCCATACGAGCCGGATATTACATTCAGAAAATGGCGTTCCGAACGAGGTATGGGCATTACGAGTTCCTTGTTATGTCTTTTGGACTTACCAATGCCCCTGCAGCGTTTATGGATTTGATGAACCGTGTTTACAAGGAGTATTTGGACAAGTTTGTTGTTGTTTTCATCGACGACATCTTGATCTATTCTAAGAGAAAGGAAGAGCACGAGGAGCATCTACGGATTGTTTTGGGAATTCTGAATCAACACCAGCTTTACCCAAAGTTTTCTAAGTGCGAGTTTTTGCTAGACAAGGTCAGTTTTCTCGGCCATATTATATCGCAAGAAGAAGTTTTTGTGGATCCGAGCAAGATTCAGGTTGTCAGAGATTGGCCACAGCCTAAAAATGTGCGAGAGGTGCGTGGATTTCTTGGGTTGGCTGGATATTACCGAAAGTTCATCGAGGGATTTTTGAAGATTGTTGTTCCACTCTCACGCTTGACTCGGAAGAATGAAAAATGTATGTGGACAACTGCATGCGATAAGAGTTTTATGGAGTTGAAACAGAAATTGACTACAGCTCCAGTTCTGACACTGCCCGTTGAAGGTGACAAGTTCAGCATTTATTGCGATGCGTCTGAAGTTGTGCTCGGGTGCGTATTGATGCAAGAAGGGAGATTTATTGCTTATGCTTCTTGGCAGTTGAAGCCATATGAGCAGAATTATTCTACGCACGACCTGGAATTAGCAGCCGTGGTCTTTGCACTGAAAATCTAGAGACACTATTTATATGGGCAACAGTGCGAGATATTTTCAGACCATAAGAGCCTGAAGTATTTGTTTACGCAGAAAGAGCTGAATATGCGACAGCGAAGGTGGCTAGAATTTGTTAAAGACTTTGAGTTTGAAATTAAGTACCACCCAGGAAAGGCGAACAAAGTCGCAGATGCTTCGAGCAGAATGCCTACTGCGAGCCAACCTTCACTTGCAACAATGTCGGTGACGTTGAGGTCTGAGTGTCACAACCCCGTTAAGGGCCGAGACTAATTCATATTTTCGTGGGACTTTCACTCTAAATAATCTTTCTGCACATTTTTTTTTTGAAAGAACTTTGAACCATTGTCATATCTGACAAACTAACTCTTCAACACTCGACTCATCCGTAAAACTGTCGGCATAACTAGTCGCAGAGCAGAGCGACTAAACTCAGACATTGATTTCATAACACGATCGGGGAGTGGGAAGGAGCCCTCAGACCTCACGACTTCATCGTTGCGGGGCTGCATGGATTTGCAAACATCCACCGATCAACATGCTTATCCCACGTGCCACATTAAACTTAATCCGATCGCTAACAACAAAACTTATATACACTCATCCGATGAAACAAACAGCATCATCCGATCATAAAACGACATAGTTTAAACTACTCCTGCCGATGACGTCAGCCGGATGATTTACTAATCCGATCAAAACAACACTACTCACATCATCCGATTACTCATCTTTACTCACATCATCCGATCACAAAACGACAAAGTTTAAACTACTCCTGCCGATGACGTCAACCGGATGATTTACTCATCCGATCAAAACAACACTACTCACATCATCCGATCACTCATCTTTACTCACATCATCCGATCACAAAACGACAAAGTTTAAACTACTCCTGCCGATGACGTCAACCGGATGATTTACTCATCCGATCAAAACAACACTACTCACATCATCCGATCACTCATCTTTACTCACATCATCCGATCACAAAACGACAAAGTTTAAACTACTCCTGCCGATGACGTCAACGGGATGATTTACTCATTCGATCAAAACAACACTACTCACATCATCCGATTACTCATCTTTACTCACATCATCCGATCATAAAACGACAAAGTTTAAACTACTCCTGTCGATGACGTCAACGGGATGATTTACTCATTCGATCAAAACAACACTACTCACATCATCCGATTACTCATCTTTACTCACATCATCCGATCATAAAACGACAAAGTTTAAACTACTCCTGTCGATGACGTCAACCGGATGATTTACTCATCCGATCAAAACAACACTACTCACATCATCCGATCACAAAACGACAAAGTTTAAACTACTCCTGTCGATGACGTCAACCGGATGATTTACTCATCCGATCAAAACAACACTACTCACATCATCCGATCAAAACAACACTACTCACATCATCCGATTACTCATCTTTACTCACATCATCCGATCAAAACAACACTACTCACATCATCCGATCACAAAACGACAAAGTTTAAACTACTCCTGTCGATGACGTCAACCGGATGATTTACTCATCCGATCAAAACAACACTACTCACATCATCCGATTACTCATCTTTACTCACATCATCCGATTACTCATCTTTACTCACATCATCCGATTACTCATCTTTACTCACATCATCCGATTACTCATCTTTACTCACATCATCCGATTACTCATCTTTACTCACATCATCCGATCACTCATCTTTACTCACATCATCCGATCACTCATCTTTACTCACATCATCCGATTACTCATCTTTACTCACATCATCCGATCACTCATCTTTACTCACATCATCCGATTACTCATCTTTACTCACATCATCCGATTACTCATCTTTACTCACATCATCCGATTACTCATCTTTACTCACATCATCCGATTACTCATCTTTACTCACATCATCCGATTACTCATCTTTACTCACATCATCCGATTACTCATCTTTACTCACATCATCCGATTACTCATCTTTACTCACATCATCCGATTACTCATCTTTACTCACATCATCCGATTACTCATCTTTACTCACATCATCCGATTACTCATCTTTACTCACATCATCCGATTACTCATCTTTACTCACATCATCCGATTACTCATCTTTACTCACATCATCCGATCACAAAACGACAAAGTTTAAACTACTCCTGCCGATGACGTCAACCGGATGATTTACTCATCCGATCAAAACAACACTACTCACATCATCCGATTACTCATCTTTACTCACATCATCCGATCACTCATCTTTACTCACATCATCCGATTACTCATCTTTACTCACATCATCCGATTACTCATCTTTACTCACATCATCCGATTACTCATCTTTACTCACATCATCCGATTACTCATCTTTACTCACATCATCCGATTACTCATCTTTACTCACATCATCCGATTACTCATCTTTACTCACATCATCCGATTACTCATCTTTACTCACATCATCCGATTACTCATCTTTACTCACATCATCCGATCACTCATCTTTACTCACATCATCCGATTACTCATCTTTACTCACATCATCCGATCACAAAACGACAAAGTTTAAACTACTCCTGTCGATGACGTCAACCGGATGATTTACTCATCCGATCAAAACAACACTACTCACATCATCCGATCACAAAACGACAAAGTTTAAACTACTCCTGTCGATGACGTCAACCGGATGATTTACTCATCCGATCAAAACAACACTACTCGTAAACATAACTCATCCGAGTATACATGAACGAAGACTTCATTAAAACAGACCATGTCATTTATATAATCCGCAAAATCATTCTCAGATCTCAAAAGCTAAATAGGTAAGATCTGAAATTAACGCTCTTAAAAGAAACTCAGCCTACTAGAATAGTATCAAGTCCAAATTCATTATCTAATACATGAGAAAACTCATCCTATTTAAACTCAGTTTTCGTAATCCTTACTGACATCACATGAGCAGTAAACCACGGGTCATAATCGCCTTTTCCATGCCACACACCTGTCACTCTGAGAACATCCAGCAACCAGCCTTAGACTTCCTCATTGGATTTGGAATCCTCACCTATTAATTCTTCACCTACATTATAAGGTTTAACTATAAGCCTAATACTTAGTAAGGAATGCAATGCTAACACATGATGCATGAATGCTAAGTTAAAGAAACGCATCTCATGATCTTTCTTGCTCTTGTTCATATTCATGTTCATATTCAACATTCTATCATCATTTACATTGTTGGATTAAGAAAAGGGTTTTGTGCCGGTAAAGGGGGTTCGACAGTGAAAGTGTACATAGTCCCTTGACAGTGACATACGCCAAACCGCCCCCAACCCTCCCATAATCCGTGTTGCATAAGTTTCATATTCATAATTTATTCATGAGAGAAAACATGCACTTAAAACATTTTCATATGCTTGAGAAACATTCGTGATGTATGAGCTGGGATACCCTTGGTTCATCATTCTACTGAACAGGTCACACATCTAACAAGGATCATTTTTTCAGTTCAAGTATCGTAACTAAAAGACAAAAGCTCAGATAATCTTTAAACGTCGAAAAACAACTTCTAACTAGTACCCCTGTGATGTAGGGCCCTAATGGCCGGGCAATCCTACATATTCACTTACCTGGTTTCCTTAGCAATCTGGAGCACTTCTCTGCAATCTTCTTCACCTAGAACATTTCACATTACGGAGTTAAACAAAATCCTGAAAGTCCTAACCAATAGTTATCCTAGAATCTAAAACATTTGTACTTCTAGGTTCTCTAGTCAGGACCTTGTGTGCGTGGATTCAGATTCCAGGTCCTAAATAATCAGATTCAACCTAGCAGCTGTACACAGTCGATTATCTTAATGTCCAGATTCGAATTGGAAAGTCATTACTAAATGTGGATTAAAATATCACTAAAATAACTCTGCCATTGAAGAATCCAAAACTACAGAGCTTAGCTGAAAGACAGAGCTCAAAATGGTTAACCAGCAACTATATTATCGAGTCTTACCAAGGGTGTAAATTCGTCGGGGTGGAGACTGAAGAATCGGTTGCCGAAAGGAGCTTTAGCTGGCTGAAAGAGAGAGCTCTGGAGAAGAGAGAAATCACCGAGAGTGAATGTGTCGGCTACAGTGAGGTTTTTGTGAGGTTTAAGGTTTCCATTATATATATATATATTAACTAAAATCCAACTTAATTACAAACTTGCCACCCAACCTAGTTTCACTCAACTTGTAATAAATATGTCTTGACATTAAATTTAAAATCATAAAGGTTAATAAAAAGGGTGACAATCACAATGGTTAAGAAAATCACCTGGCCGAAATTAGATTGAGGGGTTCAATGTGGGGATTGTGGCTGAGTTGTCCACTATGCTCACCAACATTTCTCTTAGACCGACTATTCTGGACAAGATACGAGAAGCTCAATAGAAAGATCTGGAGTGTGAGGAGCATCGGTTGAGCATGACGTCTGAGGATTCGTCTGATTTCAATGTGTTAGAGGATGGTATCTTAAAATTCAGGCACATGTGGTACATGCCTAACGACAAGGAATTGAAGAAGGAGATTTTGACTGAGGCACATTCATCGGCTTACTCTATACATCCAGGAAGCACAAAAATGTATAGAGACTTAAAACAACACTTCTGCTGGCCGAAATGAAGAGAGAGGTCGCCAGGTATGTGGAAACCTGTTTAGTTTGCCAACAGGTTAAGGCGGAACACCAAAGGTCGGCCGGAACATTACAACCACTGCCGATTCCGGAGTGGAAATGGAAGCAGATCTCCATGGACTTTATAGTGGGACTCCCGAGGACAACGAAAGGACATGATGGCATATGTGTTATTATGGACCTGTTGACAAAGTCGGCCCACTTTCTATCAGTGAAGATGACCTATTCTATAGATCAGCTCGCCGAGCTTTATGTGTAGGAAATTGTTAGACTACATGGAGTGCCAGTTTTGATAGTCTCAGACCGAGATCCGAGATTTACTTCAAAATTCTGGAAGAGTCTACACAAAGTTATGGGAATTCAGCTAAATTTCAGCACGGCGTTTCATCCTCAGACTGATGGACAAACGGAGAGAACGAATCAGATTCTGGAGGATATGCTTAGAGCGTGCGTGTTGGAATTTCAGGGATCATGGAGTCGATATTTTCCACTGATCGAGTTCTCGTACAACAACAGCTTCCAAGCTACTATTGGCATGGCTTCGTATGAAGCGTTGTATGGTCAGAAATATAGATCTCCGGTATATTGGGATGAGGTTGGTGAAGCTAGCATCATTGGTCTCGAGATTCTACAGCAAACGGTAGAGAAGATTTCTGTTATCAGACAACGTATCGAGATAGCTCAAAGCCGACAGAAGAGCTATGCTGACACTAGGCAGAGAGAATTGGAATTCGATGAGGGAGATGATGTATATTTGAGGATTTCTCCATTTAAGAGTGTTATGCGGTTCGGAAGGAAGGGCAAGTTAAGCCCTCGATATGTGGGGTCCTTCCCTATTTTGAAGAAGATTGGGAAGATGACGTATCGACTACAGCTTCTGGCTTCAATGGAAGGTACCCACGACATGTTTCACGTGTCTATGCTCAGGAAATGTGTACGTGATCCGTTGCATACCATGGAGGCAAGAGAGATCGAGGTACAACAGACACTGACTTATGTGGAGAAGCCAGTGCGAATTCTACAGTCCTCCATCAAGGTATTGCGAAATAAGAAAATTCTGTTAGTAAAAGTTTTGTGGTGGAACCATGGCGTGGAGGAAGCTACTTGGAAGAGACAGCAGGATATGATGTCTAAATATCCTGAGTTGTTTGTGTAATCAAATTTTGAGGACAAAATTTTAGATAAGGTGGATGGAATGTAACACCCAGTTTTAAAAGATTGTAATATTCCAATAAATAATGGTATTTTTGTAAATATGTCAAATTAATTCTATTTTGCGAGCAAAGAGCGTTATTAGAATCCTAATGATTAATACGGATTTTATGAGAAATATGGGAATTTTTGGAGTTGTAACGCTAAATTACGAGTTTTGTGTTGCTCGTAATAAAATGGGTATTTTGGTAAATATAGTAAACTAGGTCCGTTTTTCAAACGGACAGTTTTAATAAAGCCCTAGTAATAAGTTGGAACTATCGATGAAATAAGGAAATTTGGAAAAACCGAATAGTTAGTCAAATAACGAAATAAGTGATAAAACAAATATAAAACCAATAGAGGGGCAAAACGGTCATTTGACAGGTTAAATTTTTGTAACACCCAATTTTACGGGTTTTTGAATCGTGTGCGCAATGGCAATTTTGTAAATAATTGAAATATGTCCGTTTTGCAAACCGAGAGTTTTAATGTAGTCCTTGTAATTAATATGAATTTTGGGAGAATTATGGGAATTTATGGAAGTCGAACTGAAATATAATGCTTAAGTTTCTGGTTTTGACTCTATAGAGATTTAATTCGTAGAAATAGTAAAATAAATCCGTTTGTCGAACGGAATGTTTTATTAGAGCCCTAGGAATAAGTTGGAATAATTGGTGAAATAAAGAAATTTTAGAGAAACCGAACCGATAGTCGAAAAATAGGATAAATGGAGAATTAAACCGAAGGGCAAATATGTAAATTGACAAGCCAACTTTAACTAAAACCAAAATACCCTCATTTTCTCAACACTTCAACGATTCTCCAGAGGCTTTTCCTTCTCCTCTCTGCCGACACCTCTCTTCCACGATTCTCCACCATCTTCATCGATTCTTCCTCCAATCTTTAAGGTTCCTTCAAGATTTCTTCTCCCCTCGTGATTCTAGGTATGTTTCTAGTATTTCCCGATCGTTATTCTCGATTTCTAGCATTGTAAATTGTTATGGTTTTGTCGGATTTTGTTGAAAACAACCGGGTTAGGTTAGGAATGGATAGTTATTGCTTTATTGGTGAATTATTTTAGTGTATTTAGCGTTTGATTGAAAAACCGGGTTTGAAGTTTGGTGAAACCTCCATTAATGGAGTTTAAGGATTTACTAGCGTAAATTGCTCGATGAAATGTCCGAGAGAGGTTTATTAGAATTTTAGGAAATTTGCTTTAGTTAGGAGTTTCGTAAATTCTCGAAACTTTATGTTTGAGCTCGGTTTTAACAAAGGACCCTATGAATTGATTTAGGTGATCAAGCTCGAGATGAGGAGCTCGGCGTGCACGGGACGTGAGGTAAGTTCTCGTGACTTACTCTGGCCGATTGGCCTACACAAAATGTCAGAATTTGTGTTGCGAATTGTTAGGTGCATTGTTTGTTTAATTGCTTTGGTTGGGTAGTTAGGATTTAGTTGTTTTATAGGTTGAGTATTGTGATGCCTTGTTAGTATTTATGAGGTTTTGATGGTATGCTCGTCATGTATGTTTTACTGTTCATTGAATTGCTCATGCATCACGGTTTTTAAAACGTCATGAAAATGAATTGACGCATGGATTTCATGAAAAGAACATGCATGTAAAGGCAAATAAAATATCACAGTAAACACCCATGGCATGGGGTTATCGGGGATGAGGTTCAGACCTGGCGTTCCGTAGTGAGCGGGTTTTCCTCCCTTCAGATGGTGTGGGCTGTCTAACCGCTTGACGTGCCCTATCTATCTTCGAGCATTTCCGAGAACCATAGACTGACACGTACTGATATATGAAATAACATGGATGATTTTTATAGCGTTGAGCATACATGATCATGCATTGGCATTTACGTAGAATTTACTGATATTTTTATCTCATAGGTGTCTTTATAGTGTAGGTGACTACGAGCAAGGTGAGGACGATGTCCCTGCACCCGACGATCCTACAGCTTGAAGGAGGATGTTCACGGGAGCGGCCGGCATAGTCGACGCGAGCGTTTTGGGATTATTTGATGAAATGTATAGAAAGACATATTAGGATGTTTGGTATCTGGATAGGTTGAAAATTTATGTTTTGATGATTTTTATTTTGATAGCTTCCGCTATGTATGGATAGTTTTGATGAAAATAGATAGGATATTGATGTTGATGTGTATTGGGTGAATATTGATGATTGTGGAACGTTTTGATGAAATAGAATAGATTTTGGATGAGTTTTGGTGATTGGAAAGTAGGTTTATGGTGTTAAGTCGAAATTGTAGTTTTGTGTCGGGAATTGATGATTTAGATCGGATGTTCGGGTTTTGGGAGGTGTAATTTAGTAGGATTGTTAATGGATGTTTTGATGATGGAAATTGAAATGTGTATTAGGTGAAAGATTGAAGAAAAATGTCAAAGTGGTAGGAAAAAGGGCGAGAGGGCGGGGAGGCTCGCTGGCAGGGCGCTGGAGGCGCGCTGGCCAGGCGCGAGCCAAGAATGTACCCTCCCGATCGATCGCGCACAAGCGCCGATCGATCGAGGTTTATGAAAAATTTTAAGTCGGAGTCCAGAGAGGGCCCGATCGATCGGCCCTATGTCCCGATCGATCAACGCTTATGGTTATTTTAACCGGGGAAACCAGAGCAGGCTCGATCGATCGGGCCTTGGTCCCGATCGATCGGCGCCACACTTGACCCCCAACACGAATTTTTTTCAAAAATTGACTTTTCAAACACGTTTTAACCCGACATTTTACGATACTTTTTAAATGTATTTTACGAACAATCCCCAAGTATTGTAGAGGATTTTAAGAACCCAAAACCGAGCCCGTTCTCTAATGATTAAACAAAAATTGCAATGAAAGAAAATGAAATGAATGAAAAGGAAAGAAGAAAAAAAAAAATTAAGTGAGAACGGGCGAGGGTAATACACATGTAAGTACGTATGCACGCATGACACAGGTTGTGGCGGCACCAACGTGGGTTCGGGGTCGTCACAATTTTATTAAAATTTCACAACTCCCCTCCCCCTTTCACGATTCCTCATTCTGCAACTTTCTGCAGAGAACCCTCCCTCGGCGATTTTCTTCCCTCTCACGCTGTTCTCCCTTCCGACGACGATTCCTCATCCGATCGACTCCGGCTCTTCACATTTTCTCCTTTGGTCAACATTCTAGGTAAGGTTCTATAGTTTTCGGACGATAGATTTTGGTTTTCTAGAGTTAAAACGATTAGGGTTCGTTTAAGGTTTTTGTTAAAAAACATGAATTAGAGTTTGAAATCGATAGGTTTACTGTATTTGTGGGTATAATGGACGTATTGGGCATTATTGGACGAAGTAAGTTGATTTATTAAGGAATGTTAGTGTTTGTGGATGTTTGAGGTTTTGGAAAACTCCATTAATGGACGTCTATGGACTCACGAGCACAAATTGCCCGATGAAATGCTTCAACGAGTTAAATTAGAGTTTTTTTTGGAAATTCCTTAGTTAAGGGTTTCTTTAGTTTGGATGTTTAACGGTTTTGTAATGACCCGAGGAGGATCGTCACGTGTCATGACTTTCCTTTAAACTTATCCGTACTTTTATACCTCTGTAATCGTAGTATACTTTTTTTTTTCTCAGACTTATATCATATCTCATCTTAACTTAAATTCGCTGAATAACCGCGTTTAGCTTTCACTCCTGCCGATCGCTAAACGACAAACATCTAGTTGTTCTACCGGTCAGCACGTGCATCTCACATGATTCATTAAACATCTATCGGCAGGCACACATATTTGCATCTGCCGACAGTCACGTGCAACTCGTGTGACCAATTAAAACACCGTTCAATTATACAACGGAAGCCACCTACATCTGCCGATGAGAGAACAATAGACGATGCTCTCATCTGCCGATGGCAAATACTCTATATCTGCCGATGACGTGGCATCACATCTTCCGGTAACTTAACTCACTACTCATACCGATCGCCAGATAACAGACATTGTCGTCATCTGCCGATGGCTTAAGACAACTACATCTTCCGACAGATTAACTCACCATCTGCCGATGATACGTCCCATGTCTGCCGATGAGAGAACCATAAGCGAGGCTCTCATCTGCCGATGGCAAATACCCCTTATCTGCCGGTGACGTCAGCCGGAAGACAAATACTCTTCCTCTTCCGATGACGTTCTCCGGAAGTCAAACTTACCCGACTCCCATCACAACTCTCCTGCCGATGACGTCAGCCGGAAGACAAATACTTTTCCTCTTCCGATGACGTCCTCCGGAAGTCAAACTTACCCGACTCCCATCACAACCCTCCTGCCGATGACGTCAGCCGGAAGACAAATACTTTTCCTCCATCATCCCTCGGCATCAGACATCCCCCCTTTTTTTTTAGACTTCTATCTTGATAAATGTAAACCTCATAACTTAAATCTTAATGGCCAAAACTCATCAGAATAAATCATGAACTCATTCAAACTCACACAGCGGAAGACTTAATTAAAATAGTTCATTTGATAACTATAGCTATATCTTCGGACTCTGAAATTAAGACAGGCAGTTTCTAAAATCCCAAATTGTTAAATAATCCGAACCTACTTGACTTGGCTTCTTAACAACTTCATTAAAACTTATACGAGCTTTAACCAGAATTCCCCATTCGCCATCCAGCCACAGATTTCACACTGATCACCTCCAGCAACCTAGCTTAGACATTTTCATCAACTTTGAATTCCTCACCTGATATTTCTTCACCTACATCATAAGGTGTAACTGTAAGCC
Source organism: Begonia masoniana (assembly GCA_022432975.1). NCBI lineage: Eukaryota > Viridiplantae > Streptophyta > Magnoliopsida > Cucurbitales > Begoniaceae > Begonia > Begonia masoniana. Next base: position 29,053,740 of record CM039503.1, on the reverse strand, counting down.
TAAGGCTTAGTAAGGAATGCAAACTATTATGAGTTCATGAATGCATAACTTGGAGAAAAACATGCTCATAAGTCTTTTCTTTTCATGTACTTATCTTAATCATCATTCATAATCGTATCTCGTATTCATTGTTCATAATCATCATTCGTAGACATGCTCATATTCATCATTCCTTTCATCATTCATATTCTTCATTACATTATGTGGTTTAAGGGAGGATTTGTGCGGGTAAAGGGGGTTCGACAGTGAGTTTGATCATGGTCCCTACTGCGGGTCGTATTCATATGTCCTACTGCGGACTGTGACATACGCCGAACCACCCCCAACCCTCACTTAACCACGTTGCATAAGTTTTATCTTCTTACCTTATTCATGAGAAAGCATATTTCAAAACATTTTCATATGCTTGAGAAGTAAAACATGATGCATAACATAAATGCACTTAATCATCGAACTAAGACAGGGGAGTACATGAGAATAACAGAACCATATCCATCGACATTTCATCAAACATATAGCAGACAATGTTCACTAAATCTAACTTAATCCTTTGATGTAGGGCCCTATTGGCCGGAAACTTAATACATTCACTTACCTGGATCCTTAGCAACTTGAATCACTTTCTCTTCAACTTCTTTACCTAAAACATTCCACATTATAGTAGTTAAAATCAAGTCCTAAAAGTTCTAATCGAAAGTCATCCTAGAATCTAGCAGCTAAGGTTCTCTGTGCAGTCTGAAATCCAAAACCGAAACAGCTAGATATAGCTATCGATTAAACGGGGTCGGTTATATAAAAGGTCCAGAATCGATTTAAAGGTGGCATTACCAAATGAAGATAAAGAACGATAACCAACTGACTCAGCCATTGAAGAGCCCGAAAGTACAAGTTCAACTGAAAACAGAGTTCTAAATGACTACCCGGCATCTACATTGTCAAAATCTTACCTAGAATGCGGGTTATCGGAGTGGAGGCTGAAAAACCAGTTGCTGGGGAGGAAAAAGGCTCCAGAGAAGAAGGGAGTCGCCGAGAGGAAATGTCGGCTGCAGTGAGGTTTTAAATGAGATTTAAGGTTTCCATTTTCTATTTATACCTAATCCTTCAATCTTTATTACAAAATTGCCACTCAACCTAGTTTTACTCAACTTGTAATGAATTTGCCTCAACGTTAAATTTAATCATAAAGGTTAAATAAGGGTAACAATTAGAATGGTCAGAAAAATTCACCTGGCCGAAATGTCGGGTGTTACAGGTTTAAACTCGTTTTAACAACGATTGTTGTGAATTGCCCTAGGTGAACAACGCTCGTGGACGGAGCTTGCATTGCAATGGACGCGAGGTAAGTTATCGTGACTTACTATGGCCGATTGGCCTACACCGTATGTCGAAGTTGCGTTGAGGAATATTGGAGTTTGTTTGTTTAATTGATTTGGTTGGGTAGTTAGGATTATTCGCTTTTATAGGTTATGCTTTTATCGTCTTGATGGTACACAGGCTGTATATTTATGTTATGCATTTAATTGTTCATGTATCACGTCGTTCAAAGAGCATGAAAATGAATTTCTGCACGTGTTTAAGAAAAGAAATGAACTAATGAAACAAATCTACGTAATCTGTTATCTGGTCATGGCGAGTTGGGGTTCAGGCATGGCTGTTTACGGATGTAAGTATGTTTTTCTCCCAGTAGATGGAAAGGGCTGTCCAACCGCCGGACGTGCCCTTTCTATCTGGTGGTTTAGACCTCGGTGACAATCTGTTCTGCGACGTAATGATTAAAATGTCTGCATGATTTACGAAACTTATATGCACCGCATGCATTTGCATTTACGAAGCTTATTGAGCCTTTAACTCATAAATGTCTGTATGGTGTAGGTGATTTTGATACAGATGAGGATGACATCCCTCCACCCGAGGATTGAGCATGTTGAAGAAGAGTGGCCCGTGGGAGTGTGCTGGGCAGTCGGTGCGCATTTTGACCTGTGGGGATGTAAGTAAGCGTTTTGAGGGTATTCGGGTTATTTTGGGCTGATGGTGGATTAAATAAGATATTTGTATAGTTAGAAACATTTTTGGATGTTTGGTATCTGGATAGTTGATAAAAAGACATTTTGATGTTTTGGTAAACTTGTTTTTATAAAACGTTTTACTAAGCTTTTATTTGGATTTTTATGGTAATGTTTGGAGATGTTTTAGGTTAAGTATGGATGTGCTCTAGTTTTAGAGCTATCCATGCAGTTGGATTACATAGTTTCGGTCTAATTTTGATTGGGTTTAGGAAACGTTTTGAGTAGTTTTCGTTGAAGTGTTTTGATGGGTTTAATTGATGTTGAACTTGAAGGAAAGAATAGGTGAAATGTTGATATATCTAGTGGAAGAGAAAAATAGAAAAGTGGATGAAGTATGCTTTCTGGAATTTTCGGATTCTAGAGAGCATGTCGATCGATCGCCTAAGGAGGCGATCGATCGGCAAGAAGAGTCGGCAATCTTTGGAAAATCCAGAGAGTGTGCCGATCGATCGCCCTCATAATTTTTAACACAGCCGATCGATTAGCTGAAATGGCCCATCGATCGGCACAAGTTTTTAGGGGCGAAGTGCCCCTTTTTCCCTTCGAATTGTGGGCCGAATGTTTTCTGCTATTCCTCTTTCAAATTTCATGCATTTTAATTTATTTTGTATTGTTTTGTTAAATGATTTTCACGATTTACCATCCAATTTGAAAGTTCACGTGAGATGTATAAAAAAAAATTACACTGAAAATTAGGAATAGTTTAAGGGTCGCTACATTATGTGTTCTCACAGGGAAAGTCATGGTTCTCACGAGGCAAGTTATGGTTCTCACAGGACAAGTCATGGTTCTTACGGGGCAAGTACGTGGTCTACTGAGTAGACAATTGTGTTAATGTTAAAAGAATTGAAACGAAACGAACATGTTTTATAAAAGTCATGCATTTATGTAAATATTATGTTTAGTGCACTCTTTGCTAAGCGTTAGGCTTACTGTTTAAATCGTATGATGTAGGTGACGAGATCAAAGGTGAGGAACCGCCTCTGGATGATAGGACATAGGTGGTCGGTGGATCGTGCTCGTGGCGACGGGACATGTTTTGGCCAGGCTCACCGACCCGTGGGTGATCTCCAAATTATTTTGTTGTAAATAGGGTTGAAAGTGAATGATATAGAATTAGTTGTGGATAAGGTATATTTTGGAAGAATTGTATAGTCGGTAGTTTAGAGATAACGTTTGATTTGGATGATCTTATATATGGGCTTGTTTTGATGATTTTCGAATGAAGTTTTCAAGTAAATGGGTGTGAATGTTATGGTAGTACAATGTATAGGAGTGAAGTCTTTATTTTGAAAATATACTGGAACTGCTTGGGGATTTTAAACTCATAGGGATATGTCTAGTTTTCAAAGCGATCCATGCAGTTTGTTTTCATGAATTTTCACTACGTTTTCGGGAATGTTTTTAAGTCAGGTTTTTGGAGTTTGAGGTGTTTTATGTTTGGAAAGAATTGAAGTAAGTTTATGAGTGAAGTGTAGGTGGAAGAAAGGAAAAAAAGTGGAGAAAAAGGTGAAAAGAGGGATGAAGGGCGCGGCGGGGCGTGCGCGCGCAGCGTAGTTGATCGATCGGTGCTAGGCGCCGATCGATCGGCATCAACGCTGGATCTTGAGGCGCGCGACAGGGCGACGTGTGCGCCGCAACTCATGTGGCCCAAAACATTTTTTTTTCAAAATATTGACTTTTTAAAAAACATTTCAACCCGACCTTTTACGATACTTTTTAAACGTATTTTACGAGCGTCCTCCACGTATTTTAAGGAATTTTAAAGACCCAAAAATCGAGTCGACATTTTAACAAATAATGTTTTAGTCCTCGTTTTAATGTTTTAAATGTCAAAAAAACTTTCAGCCCAAAATATCTAAGTCAAAGTTAGACCTTAAAAGTCGATAGAGGTGAGTCAATTGTCTAAGTCCGTTTTCTTTTAAGGTGTCAAGTAAAAATGAAAAATTTTATGTGAAAGTACGATGGCTTAAGTTAAAATTATGTCATGGCAAGTCCGTGGCGGCCCTGACGAGGTTGGGGTCATCACATCTCCAGAGAGCAACCCTCCCTCCCTTTTGCGTTTTTCTCATCCCACGGCGATTCCATTCGGCCGGTCATTCCTCTTCCTCCGGTGAACGTTTTCTCTTCCGTTTTCTTCTGCAAATCAACGCTCTAGGTAAGGCTTTAGTGTTTTATGAATTTAGTTTTCGAATTAGGGTTTGATAAGGGTTAAGATTTATCGATTTAGGTTTGAAAAATTTTAGGTTAGGTTAGAAATCAATAGTTTTATTGTATTTATGATTAATAATGGTGTATTTATGATTATTGGTTGATTGTTAGGTTAAATTTGGGTTGTTGAGGAGTTCAACACCATTATTGCTATGTTATAGAAATTGTGAGCGCAAAGTGCTCGATAGAATGCCTGAATGGCATAAATTGGAGTTCTACGAAATTTGCCTTAGCTAGGAGTTTCGTTTGGCTTTAGAAACGGTTTATGTAGAATCAATTCTAATGACGAATTGTGAAATGTCTTAGGTAAAACCAAGCTTAAAGGACGGTGCTCGGCATTGCTAAGGACGCCAGGTAAGTGTGTGCTAGGTTTCCGGCCCCTAAGGCCCTACATCGTATCGATGCTAGGAAATATGTGTTATGATGATACTTGATGATTGTAGGGTTTTGGTGAGTGGGGTAGCCTAGGATGTTAGCTAGTCGTTACGTTCTAAGTTTGGTTGAGCGTTACGTATGTTGATAAACTGTTATGATTCGTTATTGTTGGATGATTGTTAATAGTTATGTGCATTCCTCTCATGCATCATGTTTTTCCATTCAAAGGCATATAAAATGTTTTTACATGCACATTTTCAATGTAAAATGAAGTAAAGAACAAGTAATGTATTTGTTGAGCTAATGTAAAATGAAGTAAAGAACAAGTAATGTATTTGTTGAGCTCCGACCTGCAAATACGACTCAAGAACTCGAAGAAGACTGTTAGTTTCTAGGTGACACAAATCCGAGTAAACCGAGAATCAAAAATGTAAAAGAAATATCAAACGTGCTCGGAATGTAACAAAATTTTAGGTGAGTATTATGAAGTGAGTAAGGTGTGTGTTGTTGAAATTTGTGGTCCAGATTCGTTGATTTGTAGTATTTTTGGACTGTTTTCTGAGAATCGGCCAATGATCGCTATTTGAAGCGTTTTGGCAAGAGTTTTCTTCCAAGGAAGAGAACTCGATTCAAGGAATCGATTAGGCCACTTCTTTCCCGTTTTCGTTCACAAAAGAAAGGAGAAAAAGATGGCAAACCTGTTCTTACAAGCTACCAAGCTTGAAGATTAGTTTCGGGGGCGCAACCCCTCAGTTGTTGTCAACCGAGCTTACCTTGAAAGCTCCTTGCTCCAATGTTTTCTTCTATTGAGAGAGAAATCCGTGGGTGCTCATAAAAATCATCCAAAAAAGTTACAAACACCAATGCCATGAATATATAGACCTAGTGGTGGGCTTGGGCTTGGGCTTGGGCTTGGGCTTGGGCTTGGGCTTGGGCTTGGGCTTGGGCTTGGGCTTGGGCTTGGGCTTGGGCTTGGGCTTGGGCTTGGGCTTGGGCTTGGGCTTGGGCTTGGGCTTGGGCTTGGGCTTGGGCTTGGGCTTGGGCTTGGGCTTGGGCTTGGGCTTGGGCTTGGGCTTGGGCTTGGGCTTGGGCTTGGGCTTGGGCTTGGGCTTGGGCTTGGGCTTGGGCTTGGGCTTGGGCTTGGGCTTGGGCTTGGGCTTGGGCTTGGGCTTGGGCTTGGGCTTGGGCTTGGGCTTGGGCTTGGGCTTGGGCTTGGGCTTGGGCTTGGGCTTGGGCTTGGGCTTGGGCTTGGGCTTGGGCTTGGGCTTGGGCTTGGGCTTGGGCTTGGGCTTGGGCTTGGGCTTGGGCTTGGGCTTGGGCTTGGGCTTGGGCTTGGGCTTGGGCTTGGGCTTGGGCTTGGGCTTGGGCTTGGGCTTGGGCTTGGGCTTGGGCTTGGGCTTGGGCTTGGGCTTGGGCTTGGGCTTGGGCTTGGGCTTGGGCTTGGGCTTGGGCTTGGGCTTGGGCTTGGGCTTGGGCTTGGGCTTGGGCTTGGGCTTGGGCTTGGGCTTGGGCTTGGGCTTGGGCTTGGGCTTGGGCTTGGGCTTGGGCTTGGGCTTGGGCTTGGGCTTGGGCTTGGGCTTGGGCTTGGAGGGGGATGATGGGCCATCATGTGGGCTTGAGTCATGTCGTCAACTTCAATGGGCCAAACTAAGCCACCAACTAATCCTAACATTTATCTAATCCTAACATGCATCTAATCCTAACATGCATCTAATCCTAACATGCATCTAATCCTAACATGCATCTAATCCTAACATGCATCTAATCCTAACATGCATCTAATCCTAACATGCATCTAATCCTAACATGCATCTAATCCTAACATGCATCTAATCCTAACATGCATCTAATCCTAACATGCATCTAATCCTAACATGCATCTAATCCTAACATGCATCTAATCCTTGGTCATGTCCCCATCTTTAATATCCCACTTCAAGTCGTCCACGGTGTCCTCCAGGTCTTCACACGAACCATGACCTGCAAAAGAGACAAGTGTGTTAGTTAAATTGTGGACTCGGGTTTGGGATCGTGTAATGGGCCTACGAGGCACAACATCCTCCCAAGGTGATTGAGGATTTGACCTCAAATCCTTTAATTCAGGCCTCTTGGAGTTTTATTCATCGCTTATATAGGGTGATAGGTCCATGACATTGAACGTTGTCGATACTCCGTAATCTCCAGGTAGTTCAATCTTATAAGCGTTGTTATTGATCCGCTGCAACACCTTGAAGGGTCCATCCGCACGAAGAAGAAGCTTAGATTTCCTTTTGTCAGGGAATCTATCTTTTCATAGGTGCAACCAAACCAAATCTCCTTCATTGAAAATACAATCTATAAGTTTAAACAAGAAGGTCAACGTTTGCCAATAAGTTCGAAATTTCAAAAAAGCAACAAATATCAAAGCTCGGGAAAACAAATTCCCATGTGAGCATTACTGTGCCTCTTTAGTCTTCCTATATGATGAGATGCTTTGGTTGGTCAATGTCCCCATCTTTAATATCCCACTTCAAGTCGTCCACGGTGTCCTCCAGGTCTTCACACGAACCATGACCTGCAAAAGAGACAAGTGTGTTAGTTAAATTGTGGACTCGGGTTTGGGATCGTTAATGGGCCTACGAGGCAACAACCTCCCCACGGTTATTGAGGATTTGACCTCAAATCCTTTAATTCAGGCCTCTTGGAGTTTATTCATCGCTTATATAGGGTGATAGGTCCATGACATTGAACGTTGCGATACTCCGTAATCTCCAGGTAGTTCAATCTTATAAGCGTTGTATCTGATCCGCTTGCACACCTTGAAGGGTCCATCCGCACGAAGAAGAAGCTTAGATTTTCCTTTTTGTCAGGGAATCTATCTTTTCATAGGTGCAACCAAACCAAATCTCCTTCATTGAAAATAACTTTTTTTCGACCTTTGTTTACTTGTTTGGCGACGCTCGCATTTCTCTTTTCAATGGCTTGACACACGCTCTCATGTAATTTCTTAATCTGTTCAGCCTTGCTCACTCCTAATAGGTTGGCTGGTTCAGTAAATGGCAAAGGAACAAGGTCCAACGGTGTACAAGGATTAAACCCATAGGCAACCTCAAAGGGCGAATTGCTCAGTAGTGGAATGAAGGGTGCGATTGTAAGCAAATTCCAATCCGGGAAGGACTACATCCCAACTGGATAGTTTCTTACCTACAATACTGCATAAGAAAGAGCCTAAGGTTCTGTTAACAACTTTCATTTGCCCATCAATTTGGGGGTGAAAAGATGTGCTAAAACACAGTTTTGTCCCCAACTTCTTCCACAAAGTGGTCCAGAAGGCGCTTAAAAATTTAGTGTCCTGGTCTGACACTATGGAATGCGGTATGCCATGTAGGCGAACGATTTCTTTGAAAAACAGATCAGCTATGGAGAAGGCATTATCCGTATTTGCACAAGGAATGAAATGTACCATCTTAGAGAAACGATCCACAACCTCCATGATCGAATCCTTATTACGAGCAGTTCGTGGCAATCCCAAAATGAAGTCCATACTAACTTCAGTCCAAGGGTGCGAGGGTGTAACACCAGATTTTACGGGATTTGTATTATTCCAATAAAGAATGACATTTTTGTAAATATGTCCAATTGAATCCGTTTTGTGAACGAAAAGTTTTAATGGAGCTTTGGTAATAAATTGGAATTTATGGTAAAATAAGAAAATTTGGAGAAACCCAAATCGTTAACTAAATAACGAGATAAGTAAAGAAACAAATAGAAAATCAATTGGAAGGGCAGAATGGTAATTTGCCAAGCTAAATTTTATAAAAATTGCATAACTCCCTCTCCCCTCTCACGCGACTTCTTCTCCAGCAAGAAACTCCCTCTCCTCTCGGCGATTTCTTTCCCCTCCCGCGGCGATTCCTCATTTTCGGCACCGACGTTCTTCCGATCGACTCTGGCTCTTCACGATTTCTTCTCCGATCAACGTTCTAGGTAAGATTCTATAGTTTTTGAACGTTAGATTTTGGTTTTCTAGAATTTAAACGATTAGGTCTTGTTTAGGGTATATGTGAAATTGTCGGATTAAGTTAAAAATCGTTAGGGTTACCCTATTTACGACCCTAGTCGACGTATTGGTGATTATTGGACGAAGTTAGACGATTTATTGGTGAATGTTAGGGTTTTAGAGGTTTGGAGGTTTTGAAATGTCGAGCACGAATTGACCGACGAAATGCCTCAATGAGTTAAATTAGAGTTTTAGGAAATTTCCTTTAGTTAGGAGTTTCGTCGATCTTCAAAATTTGATTTCCTAGGCCCGATTTTAATTACGATTGTTGTGAATTGCCTTAGGTGAACAATGCTCGTGGACGGAGCTTGGTGTGCTACGGACGCGAGGTAAGTCTTCGTGACTCGGTTGGCCGATTGGCCTACACCATAAGATTTATGTTGATTGAGGAAATTGGAGATGTAGAATGTGTTGGGTAAATAGGTTGGGTAGTAGTTTTAGGTTTGGTATGCCATTGTTTGTATGTCACGATTTCGTTTATGGCATAGTACATGTTCACGCATCATGGTTTTTGAAAGGCATAAAAAAAGGAATTTCTATGCATATTTTCATGAAAAGGAAAAGGTTAAAGAAAAGGTAAAAGTATGTATTGATGGTCACGTCGGTGGTGGTGGTTCAAACATGGTTGTCGGATGAAGCATGTTTTTCCTTCGGGTAGATACAAGGGGCTATCCAATCGTCAGATGTGCCGCTTCTATCTACTGAGAGTGAAGCTCCAGTGACGTTTTAAATGAAATGAATAGCGAAAAGGAATGATGCATGTTTTACGAACTGCATATGCATAGCATTCACGTGCATTCACGTACTCTTACTGAGCCTCTAGGTCACATTTTATTTCTATGTTGTAGGTAATTTCGAGACAGATGAGGACGACATTCCTCCGCCTGAAGTATGAGCACGTTGATGGAGGGTGGCCTGTGGGAGTGTACTGGCGCAGTCGACGCTATTTTTGACCCGTGGGGATGTAAGTAGATATTTTGGGGATTTGATAGATAATAGAATAGGAAAATTGCATAGATGACTCATATTAGGATGTTTGGTGTCTGGATAGATAATGTATAGTATTTTGTTGCATTTTTAATAATTTCAAACAGATGAAAATGTTCAGTTTTTAAACGGAACCACGCGGTTCGTTTTTATGAATTTTGGTCACGTTTTAAATATGTTTTGAGTCAGTTTTTGGGTGTTTGGTGGAGTGTGGATTGTATGTGGATAGTAGTGTGGTTATGTTGAAATGTATTTAGAAGAAGTGTTGAAGGTGTAGAAATGAGAAATTGTGAAGTGTGTTTAGGTGTGAGGTACAGGGTAATGAATGGAGAAAGAAAAGGGAGAAGAAAAATGGAAGAGGAAGAGGCAGCTCTCTGGATCTCAAAATCCAGAGAGCCTGCCGATCGATCGGTATAAGAAAGGCAACTCTCTGGAAATTCTAGAGAGTCTGCCGATCGATCGCCTGTGAGAGGGCGATCGATCGGCTGGTGATCGATCGCGAGGGGCGATCGATCGCCTGGTGTGGGGGTGATCGATCGCCCTTCTTATTTTGGCAACAGCCGATCGATCGGCTGAAATGGCCGATCGATTGGCCATACAAATTTCGGGCGAAATGCCTTTTTTGCCCACTGATTTCCTGCCGATTGTTTTCCTCTATTTTTATGTGTTTTCTTCATAGATTTTCAAAGTTTTTAAAACGATTCCCAACAATTTAGACTTTGATTAATGTTAGAAAATGTTTTAAAAGAAAATTTTTTACGGGAAATTAAGGGTAAAAGAATTAGGGACGTTACAGTTATGGTATCAGAGCCCCCGGGTTTTAAAAATGGTTCTGTAGACTGCTCGACTGCACAGTCACTACGCGGACATCCTTCTTCAACTGTAAGTACGTTTAAATGCTTTCTTTTATTTTGATTTCTTAGGATTACTTGTTTTTAACTTTTATAGGAATTATACAATGGTTCGAGGAAAGGACCCTAGGGATGAAGCTCTAGACAGATTTGCTGGACCGTCAAGCCCAGCATATGGACAGGAAAGCACAACAAATCGAACGTTTAGTAAACCGTGAGGATCATGAGGCACGAGAGGTGATTGTTCAAAATAATCGTGGTATGGAGAGATTCCAAAAGCTACAACCTCCGGTATTCAACGGGCAGTCATCAGACCCATCTTTAGCCGAAGAGTGGATCCGAACTATGGAGGATATGCTAGGGTACGCGGAGATAGAGAATGAGAATAAGGTTGCCTATGTAACGACCCCAGAGGGATCACCACGTAATTCATGACTTTCTTAATCATTTAATTTTTATTACTCACACTCTACTCATTTTTGGTAATATATATATTTTTTTTGAAACATAACTTAGCTCAAGATGTCATGCACGATTCAATAGGCATCGCTCGGCAGAGGAGTACATTATACATCTGCCGACGGGCAGGGTAAAATGCTCCATCCGATAAAAGACTTCAGCTCTTAAGCTGCACCTACCGATTGAGAAATAAACTTGCATCTGCCGATCATACCCCAACAGATTTCTATACTTAATTACTTACTCCTGCCGGTCGCTAAACGACAAGCATGGCGTTTACATCTTCCGGTAGAGAAAGATTTCATCATTCGATTCGTCACGTGAAACTCGCGTGACTCACTTATCACCGCCTAATAGAGGACATCGTCCGGTGAGCACGAGCTTAACACGTGACCCTTTAAAATTTCACTAGATAGGAGATATCATCCGATGGGCACGTGCATCACTCGTGGTTCATTTAACCTCGTTCAGCATTAGCAATACACTACACATACCGGTCACTAGACGACAAAATAACATCTTCATCATCCGGTGACTTTAATACACTACATCTATCGATCACTAGATGACAAAATAACACTCCCATCATCCGATAGCTTAAGCGCACTACATCTACCGGTCACTAGATGACAAAATAACACTCCTATCATCCGATAGCTTAAGCGCACTACATCTACCGATCACTAGACGACAAAATAACACTCTCATCATCCGATAGCTTAAACGCACTGACTTCAACTTCAATGGCATAACATTCATATTAATGAAAATCAGTAACTCACCCAGAATTCATATAGCGGAAGACTTAAGCAAACAGACCAACCAATGCTCCTTAAAATTATTTCCAGGGTCAGTGGTCAACAGACATCTTTAAAAGAAGACTCAATGTTATAAAATAGACTCACCCTACTTAAACTATCATATTCATTGTCATAATTAAAATCGTAAAAACATTAACCAGGGGTCTCATTTGCCATCCAGCCACAGATTTGCTCCCTAAACACCTTCCGGCAACCAAGCTTAGACATCCTCATTAACTTTGAGATCCTCACCTGAAAACTCGTCACCTACATCATAAGGTTTAAACTATAAGCCTAATGCTTAGTAAGGAATGCTGTACTAATAGGTATGCATGAATGATCATTTTGAGAAAACAAATGCTCATGAATCTTTTCTTATTCATATTCAGACTCAAGTCTTCATCCTTGTTCATCATTCATATTCATTGTTCATAATCATCATTCATATACTTCATTCATATTCATCGTTCATATTCATTGTTCATAATCATAATTCATATACATCATTCATGTTCATCGTTCATATTCTTCGTTCACGTTGTGTGGATTAAGGGAGGATTTGTGCCGATAAAGGGGGTTTGACAGTGAGAGTGCACATAGTTCCCTTGCGGGTCGTATCATGGTCCTTCTATTGGACAGTGACATACACCAAACCGCCCCCAACCCTCGCTTAATTCACGTTACATAAGTTTTATATTCTTATCTTGTTCATGAGAAAGTATACTCTTAAAACTTTTTCATATGCATAAAACATTCATGATGCATGAACATGAAGATTCTTAAATTATCAAGCTACAGAACAGAGCACCATTCGACATGAAACCTTACCATTGAGCTAATCATCAGCATAAACATTAGACAGTAACATAAGAGAAACTTCTAGTCATAGTATGAGTCTCTACCTAGTATCCTTTGATGTAGGGTCCTAATGACCGAGAAACCTACACATTCACTTACCTGGTCTCCTTAGCAATTTGAGCTCCTTTCTCTTCAAACTTCTTCACCTAAAACATTTACATTGCAGTAGTTAAAACAAAATCATATTAGTTCTAATCACAAGTCATCCTAGGATCTAATAGCTATAGTCACTCCCGAATCCTTAGTATAGTTCTCTGTGCAGTTTGAAATCCAAAACCCAGAACAGACAGATTCGATTAGCGATAACTCAGGGTTGGTTGTTTAATGTCCAAAATCGATTCGGAATGACATTACCACTTTCAAATTTTAAAATACCCTTACTAATACTCGGCCATTGAAGAACCCAGAACTTCAACACATAGCTGAAAACAGAGTTTAACGGCTAAAAGATAGCTACATTGCCAAACTCGTACCTCAAGCACAAAGTAGTCGAGAAGCAGCATGGAAACCGATCGTCGAAAGAGGGATTTCCAGCTGACAGAGAGCGAGAGCTCGGGAGGGGAAATCGCCGAGAGTAAGAGATGACGGCTACAGTGGTTTAAATGAGGTTTGAATCCTTTCCTTTTTCTTTAAATACTGGTCTCAATCCTCCATTATTACAACTTTGCCACTCAACCTAGTTTAAATCCACATGTAATTAATTAAGCTTGGCATAAAAGTCTAAACCGTGAAGATTGAATATTTATGACCGTTAATACAGTTAGGAAGTCACCTGGTTGAAGTTGTCGGGTGTTACAGCCTATGTCACCTGTCATTTGGCGTTGGATCCCTATTTTTTGTGGGATTCGATTAAAGTAACTACGGACGTGACAATTATGATGTGGGAGCGGTTTAAGACCATGTTTTTCGATAAGTACTTCAACCGTACGGTGAGGGCGGGTAAGAGAAATAAGTTTACGCAACTGAAGCAGACGGGTTCTGTTGCAGAGTATATACGGAAGTTTGAGGGCTTATCTTGGTTTGCACCGCGTCTAGTTAGCGACAATGAAGAAAAGTGCACCAAATCATGGATGGGTTGAATCCGGAAATACGGATTAATGTCATAGTGTCGAGGATTCTAGATGTGCCTTACTTAGAGATCGCAGCGAGAGCTTTGGACTTTGAGGCTACCCAGTCGACTTGTGTTAAATTAAGGGAGCCAGCTAAGGGCTTCTTTCGTGAGATCCATCCTCAGTTACGGAATGGAAGTTGGCAACCTAAATGGCAACAACCACAGCAACAACAGCAAAGAGGCGTTAAACGGCCTTATGAGGGAGGAAAAGATCAGGACAAGGGGAAGCAAGTTCAAGGGGCTACTCAAAAGCCTATTTGTCCTAAGTGTCAGAAAGAACATTACGACGATTGTCGAATGGGTATCAACAGGTGTTATCGATGCGCAGAGATTGGCTATTTTATCATGAACTGTCCATTAGTGATGCCAAGGATCTTTGCTTTCATCGAGCCTGGCGACGTCGACGATGAGGCTTAGCCATCTGTTATAGCAAGTACTATCTTAGTCATGGGTATACCAGTATTTTCTTTGATAGACCCGGGAGCTACGCACTCCTTCATTTCAACTGCTTGCATGACTAGATTGGGGTTAGAGTCTGAGTTAGCAGAGTATGAGTATAGAGTGATGCTGCCTTCGGGAGCGAATATGTAGTCCGATCGTATCTTCCAAGGCAACGTTGTCTCGGTAGGGATTAATACCCTCTATGCTTGCCTGATAGTTATAAGCATAGAGCGGTATGATCTTATTTTGGGGATGGACTGGCTGTCATGCCATTTCGCTACCATTGATTGCCGATCCAGAGTGGTAACTTTTCGGCCTCCGGATAAGAAAGAGTTTTCATATCAGGAAATAAATTTGTCAAGCGGGTCACCTATTTCCTATTCCATGAAGGTCCGAGAGCAGTTTAGAGGTGCAATGCTCAGTTTATCTGGCTACAGTTGTCAATACTCAGTTGCTTAACAGAGTAAAGCCAGAAGACCTTCTGGTGGTTAGAGAATTCTCTGAGATCTTCCTTGACGATCTTCACGGATTACAGCCAGATAGAGAGATCGAGTTTGTTATTGATGTTTATCCAGGCTCAGGGCCTGTATCGAAGAATTCGTATAGACTGGCACCTGCTGAGCTAAAAGAGCTGAAGATTCGGTTGGAGGAGTTGCTAGACAAGGGGTTCATTCGACCCAGTTTCTCTCCTTGGGGTGAGCCAGTTTTGTTTGTTAAGAAGAAGGACGGAACTCTTCGAATGTGCGTTGATTACATAGAGTTGAATACGCTAACGGTGAAGAATAAGTATCCACTGCCCCAGATCGATGATTTGTTTGACCAACTATAGGGTGCCCGAGTGTTTTCGAGGATTGACCTATGCTTGGCTTATTATCAGTTGAAGGTCCGGAGAGAAGATATTCAAAAGACTGCATTCCGAACGAGGTATGGGCATTACAAATTTCTTGTGATGTCCTTTGGACTAACGAATGCTCCTATAGCGTTATGGATTTGATGAACCGTGTTTTTAAGGAGTATTTAGACAAGTTTGTCGTCGTCTTCATTGATGACATCTTGATCTATTCAAAGACAAAAGGAGAGCACGAGGAGCATTTGCGGATTGTTCTTAGGATTTTATGTCAGCACCAATTGTATCCGAAGTTCTCTAAGTGCGAGTTTTGGCTGGACAGAATAAGCTTTCTCGGCCATATCATATCTCAGGAGGGAATCTCAGTGGATCCAGCTAAGATCAAGTTGTCAGGGATTGGCCACAGCCTAAAAACGTGCGTGGGGTACGTGGGTTTCTCGGATTGGCTGGATATTACTGGAAGTTCATCGAGGGATTTTCAAAGATCGCAGTCCCTCTTTCACGTTTGACCAGGAAAAATGAAAGGTTTATAAGGTCTGCTGCATGCGAAAAGAGCTTCAATGAGCTGAAACAAAGACTGACTACAGCGCCAGTGTTAAGGTTGCCTGTTGAAGGTGATAAGTTTAGTATTTACTGCAATGCCTCCAAGATCGGACTGAGGTGTGTATTGATGCAGGAGGTTAGAGTCATTGCTTATGCTTCTAGGCAGTTGAAGTTGTATGAGCAGAATTATCCGACACACGATCTTGAGCTTGCAGCGGTTGTCTTTGCGTTAAAAATCTAGAGACACTATCTGTATGGGCAGCAGTGTGAAGTGTTCTCAGATCATAGAAGCCTAAAATATTTGTTTACACAGAAAGAACTTAATATGCGACAGCGAAGGTTGTTGGAGTTCGTTAAAGATTATGATGACGTGGAGATTGTGGCCGAGTTGTCCACTATGCTCACGAACGTTTCTCTTAGGCCGACAATAATTGAAAAGCTTCGAGAAGCTCAGAAGGAAGATTTGGAGTGTGAGAGATATCGATTGAGCATGACGTCTGAGGACCCATCCGATTTCAGCTTGTCGGATGATGGCGTATTTAGATTCAGGCATAGGTTATACGTGCCTAACAATGAGGAGCTAGAGAGAGAGAGATCTTAACCGAAGCACACTCCTCGCCATACTTAGTGCATCCGAGGAGCACAAAAATGTATAGAGACCTGAGACAACACTTCTGGTGGCCGAACATGAAGAGAGATTGCCAGGTATGTGGAAACCTGCCTAGTTTGTCAACAGGTTAAGGCAGAACACCAAAGGCCAGCCGGAACCTTACAGCCACTGCTGATTCCGGAGTGGAAATGAGAGCAAATCTCTATGAATTTCATTGTTGGACTCCCGAGAACGACGAAAGGGCATGATGGCATCTGGGTGATAGTGGACCGTTTAACAAAGACAACTCACTTTCTATTAGTGAAGATGACCTATTCTATGGATCAGCTTGCCGAGCTATATGTGCAGGAGATCGTCAGATTACACGGAGTGCCTATTTCGATTATCTCCGATAGAGATGCCAGGTTTACTTCAAAATTCTGGAAGAGTTTACATAAGGCTATGGGAACTCATTTGAATTTTAGCACGACGTTTAATCCTCAGACTGACGAACAGACAGAAAGAACAAATCAGATTCTTGAGGATATGCTTAGAGCCTGCGTGCTAGAGTTTCAGAGCTCGTGGAGTCGACATTTGCCCTTGATTGAGTTCTCGTACAACAACAGCTTCCAGGCTACGATTGGCATGGCTCCGTATGAGGCATTGTATGGTCGAAAGTGTAGGTCTCCGCTATACTGGGACGAGGTTGGCGAAGCTAGTATAATAGGCCCAGATATTTTACAGCAAACAGCAGAGAAAATCGCTGTTATTCGACAACGTATAGAGATAGCACGAAGCTGCCAAAAGAGTTATGCTGATACTATACGGAGGAACTTAGAGTTTGATGAGGGCGATGAAGTATATTTGAAGATTTTTCCGTTTAAGGGCGTTATGCGGTTCGGAAGAAGAGGCAAGTTGAACCCTCGTTATGTGGGGTCCTTTCCTATTTTGAAGAGGATCGGGAGTATGACGTATAGGTTACAGCTTCCGGTATCCATGGAAGTATTCACGATGTGTTTCACGTGTCGAAGCTCAGAAAATGCGTGCGTGATCCATCACACGTCATTGAGACAAAAGAAATAGAGGTACAACCAACGCCAACCTACGAGGAAAAGCCGGTACGAATTTTAGAGTCCTCTATCAAGGTGTTGCGCAATAAGGAGATTTTGCTAGTAAAGGTCCTATGGTGGAATCACGGTGTAGAGGAAGCTACTTGGGAGAGGCAGCAGGATATGATGTCGAAGTATCCTGAACTATTTGTATAGTCAAATTTTGAGGACAAAATTTTAATTAGGGTGGATGAAATGTAACACCTGATTTTACGGGATTTGTATTATTCCAATAAAGAATGGTATTTTTGTAAATATATGGAATTGAGTCCGTTTTGCGAACGGAAAGTTTTAATGGAGCCTTGGTAATAAACTGGAATTTATGGTAAAATAAGAAAATTTGGAGAAACCCAAATTGTTAACTAAATAACGAGATAAGTAAAGAAACAAATAGAAAATCAATTGGAAGGGCAAAATGGTAATTTTCCAAGCCAAATTTTATAAAAATTGCATAACTCCCTCTCCCCTCTCACGCGACTTCTTCTCCAGCAAGAAACTCCCTCCCTCTCGGCGATTTCTTTCCCCTCCCGCAGCGATTCCTCATTTTCGGCACCGACGTTCCTCCGATCGACTCTGGCTTTTCACAATTTCTTCTCCGATCAACGTTCTAGGTAAGATTCTAAAGTTTTTGGACGTTAGATTTCAGTTTTCTAGAATTTAAACGATTAGGGTATATGTGAAATTGTCGGATTAAGTTAAAAATCATTAGTGTTACCCTATTTACAACCCTAGTCGACGTATTGGTGATTATTGGACGAAGTTAGACGATTTATTGGTGAATGTTAGCATTTTAGAGGTTTGGAGCTTTGGGAAAACTCCATTAATGGAGGTTTTGAAATGTCGAGCACGAATTGCTCGATGAAATGCCTCAATGAGTTAAATTAGAGTTTTAGAAAATTTCCTTTAGTTAGGAGTTTCGTCGATCTTCAAAATTTGATTTCCTAGGCTCGATTTTAATTACGATTGTTGTGAATTGCCTTAGGTGAACAATGCTTGTGGACGGAGCTCGGTGTTCTACGAACGCGAGGTAAGTCTTCATGACTCGTTTGGCCGATTGGCCTACACCATAAGATTTATGTTGATTGAGGAAATTGGAGATATGGAATGTGTTGGGTAAATAGGTTTGGTAGTAGTTTTAGGTTTGGTTAAGTTGTTGATTATTTAAGTTCATTGTTTATATGTATCGATTTCGTTTATGGCATAGTACATGTTCACGCATCATGGTTTTTGAAAGGCATAAAAAAAAAGGAATTTCTATGCATATTTTCATGAAAAGGAAAATGTTAAAGAAAAGGTAAAAGTATGTATTGATGGTCACGTCAGTAGTGGTGGTTCAGACATGGCTGTCGGATGAAGCATGTTTTCCCCCTGGGTAGATACAAGGAGCTATCCAATCGTCGGATGTGTCGCTTCTATCTACTGAGAGCGAAGCCCCGGTGACGTTTTAAATGAAATGAATAGCAAAAAGGTAGGATGCATGTTTTACGAACCGCATATGCACAGCATTCACGTGCATTCACGTAGACTTACTGAGCCTCTAGCTCATATTTTATTTCTATGGTGTAGGTGATTTTGAGACAGGTGAGGACGACATTCCTCTGCCCGAAGTATGAGCACGTTGATGGAGGGTGGCCCGTGAGAGTGTGCTGGCGCAGTCGACGCTATTTTTGACCCGTGGAGATGTAGTAGATATTTTGGGGATTTGATAGATAATAGAATAGGAAAATTATATAGGTGACTCATATTATGATGTTTGGTGTCTGGATAGTTAATGTATAGTATTTTGTTGCATTTTTTATAATTTCAAACAGATTGAAATGTTCAGTTTTTAAAAGGAACCGTGCGGTTCTTTTTTATGAAATTTGGTCACGTTTAAAATATGTTTTGAGTCAGTTTTTGGGTGATTGGTGGAGTGTGGATTGTATGTGGATAGTAGTGTGGTTATGTTGAAATGTATTTAGAAGAAGTGTTAAAGGTGTAGAAATGAGAAATTGTGAAGTGTGTTTAGGTGTGGGGTGCAGGGTAACGAATGGAGAAAGAAAAGGGAGAAGAAAAATGGAAAAGGAAGAGGCAGCTCTCTAGATCTCAAAATCCAGAGAGCCTGCTGATCGATCGCCAAGAGGGGCGATCGATCGGCAGAAGAGAGGCGACTCTCTGGAAATTCCAGAGAGTCTGCCGATCGATCGCCTGTGAGAGGGCGATCGATCGGCTGGTGATCGATCGCGAGGGGCGATCGATTTCCTGGTGTGGGGGCTATCGATCGCCCCCCTTATTTTGGCAACAGCCGATCGATCGGTTTAAATGGCCGATCGATTGGCCATCCAAATTTTTGGCGAAATGCCTTTTTTGCCCACTGATTTCCTGCCGATTGTTTTCCTCTATTTTTATGTGTTTTCTTCATAGATTTTCAAAGTTTTTAAAACTATTCCTAACAATTTAGATTTTGATTAATGTTAGAAAAAGTTTTAAAAGAAATTTTTTTACGGAAATTAAGGGTAAAAGATATAGGGACGTTACAGGGGGAACGGGTAAGGGCATATATAAGCCTTGTGATAGAACCTTACTTTTGGCTTTCTTGCACACGACGCATGTCTCCACCAAGCGGTGCACGTCTCTTTCCATATGTGGCCAATAGAAGTGTTCCTTAAGCATATCGAGGGTCTTCTTCTCCCTGAAATGACTCGCTAATCCTCCACAATGGGCTTCCTTTACAAGACATCGCCTTAAGCTTCCTTGCGGAATACATAATTTTCCCGCCCTTAATAAATAGTCATCCATAAGTTGATATTCTCCTTCAGCCTTTTCCTTGCACTTGGTGTAATAAGATCCGAAGTCAGGGTCAGATTCGTAATTATGCTTGATCCATTCAAATCCAAAGAATCGAGTCCCTAACTCGGTAAGAAGAATGAGTTTTCTCGAAAGTGCATCGGCGACTTCATTGTTTTCCCCTTTCACGTACTTCAGAATGTACGGAAACCTCTCCAAGAAATCCACCCACTTAGCATGCCTCTTATTTAACTTGTGCTGACCCTTGATATATCGTAAAGCTTGATGGTCAGTGTGGATAACAAATTCTCGTTAGAAAAGGTAATGCTGCATATGATCTAATGCTCTAATAACGGCATAAAATTCTTTATCGTACGTGGAGTAATTGAGCACAACTCCTTTCAGTTTCTCACTAAAGTATGCAATGGGTTTCCTCTCTTGCATGAGTACGGCTCCAATGCCAACTCTAGAAGCATCACTCATAATTTCAAATACTTTGTTAAAATCGGGGAGTGCTAACACTGGCGAGTGGCATAGCTCGTTCTTGATTAGCTCAAAGCTCTTTTGGCAAGCCAGGGGTCTAAGTAAACTCTTTTCCCTTCTTAGTGCAATCAGTGAGCAGTGAGACTATTGAGCTAAAATCTTTTATGAACCTCCTATAAAAAGAGGCCAGACCATGGAAGCTACGTACTTCGGTTATAGAGTTGGGGGTAGGTCAATCCTTAATGGCCTTGATCTTGTCAATATCAGCTTCCATACCATCCTTAGAAATGACAAACCCAAGAAAATAAACCTTGTCTTGCCCGAATGAGCATTTGCTTAAATTTCCAAATAATTGAGCTTTTCGGAAGGCTTGGAAAAGTATACTAAGATGGTTGAGGTGTTGTGGAAGGTCTATGCTATACACCAAAATATCGTCAAAATAGACAACAATAAATTTTCCTAGAAAATCTTTTAACACGTGGTGCATGAGTCTCATGAAAGTGCTCGGCGCGTTAGACAACCCGAAAGGCATCACCATCCTACTCAAAAAGCCCGTACTTAGTCTTTAAAGCCGTCTTCTACTCGTCACCTTCTTTCATTCTTATCTGGTGGTATCCGCTCTTAAGATCCACCTTAGAAAATACGGAGACTCCACTGAGCTCATCCAACATATCCTCGAGCCTAGGAATAGGGTATCTATATTTTATGGTAATTTGATTCATGGCTCGCCTATTAACGCACATCCTCATTGTGTCGTCTTTTTTTGGTACCAAAAGTGAGGTAACTACACAGGGGCTCATGGACTCTCGTATGTATCCTTTATCCAATAATTCTTGAACTTGATCTTGGAGTTTCTTAGTCTCCTTGGGGTTCATTCTATAGGCCGGTCTATTAGGCAGTGAGGCCCAGAGAATGAGGCCAATTTGATGTTCTATACCACACCGAGGGGTAATCCTCGGGGCAATTCCTCAGGAAACACGTCTTGGAATTGATTGAGTAACTTCTTCACGGGGTCAGGGATTACTCCTACCTCCATAACTCTATCTTGAAATAATATTAGGATCATGGGATTTCCTCAAAGCACTGAAGCCTTTATCTCTGATCTAGTCATATAAAGATTGGCTTTAGTCTTTGCTTCTTTTCTAGCATTGTCGTCTTTCGATATTTGCTCGGGGGTCAAGGGTGTTAGCTTAATTGTTTTACCACCAAACTTAAAGGAATAGTAATTAAAATATCCATCGTGGTTCACTCTACGATCAAATTGCCAGGGTCGTCCAAGAAGTAAGTGCTGGCACTCATGGGAACGACGTCGCATAAAACAGAATCTTGATATTTTCCAATAGCAAAATCTACTCTCACTTGTCGAGAGACCTTGACATCATCTCTATCATCTAACCATCGTAACTTATAAGGGTGGGGATGTGTAGTCGTCTCTAATCCTAACTTTTGGACTAACTCGTCGGATGCCACGTTAGCACAACTTCCTCCGTCGATGATTAAAGAGCATAAGTTATCCTTGATAAGACATCTACTATGGAAGATATTCTCACGTTGGCAATCCTCTCTTAAAGTCTTAGTCACGAGGACTCGTCTCCTAACAATTAGCAAGGGTCCCTCGGGAGGGCGTACGACTTCTTTCTCAGTGTCACTCTCCTCGAGATCTTTGTCCTCTACTCCTACCTCGTGGTCATCCTCACTCTCAACTTCTCTCGTATCTTCATTGATAATCATCACTCGTCGATTTGGACATTGAGCCATGTAATGACCCAGACCTTGACATTTATAACACTTGATTTCTCTTGCTCGAAGTGGGTTGGCTTTATCGACTAGGGTTTTGCTACTAGATTCCTTAAGTGGCCAACTATGGTTAAAAGGCTTTTTTCCTTCAGCCTTGTCAAAGGGCTTGATTGGCTCGGGTGGCTTAGGGGTGACTTTGGGAGGAATGTTGGAGGTAAACTTAGGAGTGTAGGTGGATTTTCTCTTTCTATTGAGCTGTCGCTCAATCATCATGGCCATATAAACTATTGCATCTAAGGACTCTGCTGGGTATATTTCAACTGGATCCCCTATGTCTCTATTCAAGCCTCGAATGAATCTAGCAATAACCTGCTCCTCAGGTTCTTCTATATCTACTCGTTTCCTTAGAGTTTCAAATTCGGCTTGGTAAGCTTCAACGGATCGAGTTCCTTATCGTAGGTTTTGGATTTGCAGGAATAGATCTTGACGGTAATGGGTGGGTATGAACCTCTTAGTCATGAGTGACTTCATTGCTCTCCATGTAGTAATGGGGGTATCTCCTATCCATCGTCTTTGGAGCTTAATATTGGACCACCAGAGGGCCGCATATCCCTATAGCTCTACGGATACTAATTGGATCTTTACTTTATCAGAGTACTCATAATAGTCGAAGACCTTTTCTACCTTATCCATCCATTCTAGGAAGGTATCTCCATCGCATGTGCCATCAAATGGGGGTATATGTAACTTTACATTTCTAAGGTCCTCGTAGTCCTTTCGTCTACTTGGACGAAAAGTCTCTTCCCCATCTAAGGTCCATTTTTTGTCCTCCTCGTAAAGCGGGTTTCTTCTCCTTGGATACTCAGGTCTTTCTTCGTCCGAGGTGGGATTTGGTTCTTGAAATCAGCTCCTAGGATTTCCAGGTCTAAATCTAGGTGGGGGCAGGGGTGGGGGTTCTCGGGACGCTTCATTTGGACTTCTCGTTGTAAAGGACTTCCATTATGTTTTTCTTACTAAGGGTTAAGTCTTTTAGTTGTTGACCTATAAGGTTAACTTCTCCGCTAAGGCCGTCCAATTGTCCTTGCATGCTAGACTCTCCGTCTTGAGGGGAGTGAGCCTCGGGTTGGGGAAGGTCCTTGCCCCGGTTCGGTTCTTGATTCATATCTTGGTTTAGCTCTCGATTAATTCCACTCCTAGTCTTCATTCATGTGATTTCTAAGGTTCGAGAAAGGCAATTGAGCTAGGTTATAGTTAATCCTTTAGTGTTAGGAAAGGATAAGTAGGGAACCTAACTAGTAGAATTCAAACATATAAATCTTAAAACGCATTTTTGAGGGCTTAGACAACATTTTATTGGGATCAAAATGTGAATGTCGCAGGCTTATCGTGTGACCCCATTATAGATCTTTTTGATAGCTTCGATTTGCCAGGTGGCTCGTCAAAAATTGACACTTGTAGCCAAAGTTATGGCTGTTTTAAGGGGGAAAGGTCAAATTCAATATCAAACAAGTTTGAAAGCCACTAAATGATAACAACCGATTCGTGCATGCTCTTTAACATTTTAGTGAACTTGTTATATATAATCTAAACATGAAGATGCAACTAATTAGCTTAGCAACAGAATGTTTTATTTCAAATTTCAACCAAAGCATATAGGGAAAGCGACATAAAGCAACACCCAAAAGTAGTGGTCAAGTTAGGTTCTATACTTTCACTAGCTTTTACTTCTTTTAGCAACGTTTTACTCTACCAATGTAATTCAAATGAAAAGGTAAATATTCTCAACAGATTAATGTACTAATACTGCAGCAACAGAACATGCAAACAACATTAAACTAGAACACTAAAACAGCACAAAACTAAAACTATTTTTGAAATTATTTTCTTTTGAAAAACAGCAACTTAAACCACTAAACCAGACACGAAATGATGTTAATCAAACCTATTTCTTAATGCTCAGATCTGTGATTATAACAACATGTTCTTAAGTGCTGGAAAAGTAAGATACACAGCAGCCAAGTCAGCAAAACCAAAAGAGAAAGAAAAACAGCAAGTACAAAGTTGGTTAGCCAATGTTCTACCAAAAGAGGAAGGAAAATAAGCAACACAAAAATGGTGGAATACTTTTCAAAAACTCAAGCTCAAAGTTGCAGACAACTAATAAACGTTCAGTAAACCGAAATGAAGAACAGCAAGCACCCTGTTTTGGTGCCTCAGTTTTGGGCAACCAAATGGGTTTGGAAAACCAAACCGATTTGGTTTCCCTCATCCTAAGGGAGCTATCCAAGATCTGATACCAGATGTTGAGCTCCGACCTGCAAATACGACTCAAGAACTTGAAGAAGACCGTTAGTTTTTGGGTGACACAAATCTGAGTAAACCGAGAATGAAAAATGTAAAAGAAATATTAAACATGGTCGGAATGTAACGAAATTTTAGGTGAGTATTGTGAAGTGAGTGAGGTGTGTTATGTTGAAATTTGTGGTCCACATGTGTTGATTTGAAGTATTTTTGGACTGTTTTTTGAGAATCGGCCAATAATCGCTATTTGAAGCATTTTGGCAAGAGTTTTCTTCCAAGGAAGAGAACTCGATTCAAGGAATCGGTTAGGCCACTTCTTGCCAGTTTTTGATCTCAAAAGAAAGGAGAATAAGATGGAAAATCCATTGTTACAAGCTACCAAGCTTGAAGATCGGTTTCGGGGACGCAACCCCTCGGTTGTTGTCAAACGAGCTTACCTTGAAAGCTCCTTGCTCCAATGTTTTCTTCTATTGAGAGAGAAATCCGTGGGTGCTCATAAAAATCATCCAAAAAAATTACAAATACCAATGCCATGAATATATAGACTTAATGGTGGGCTTGGGCTTGGAGGGGGATGATGGGCCATCATTTGGGCTTGAGTCATGTCTTCAACTTCAATGGGCCAAACCAAGCCACCAACTAATCCTAACATTCATCTAATCCTAACATGCATCTAATCCTAACATGTATCTAATAAAGTTTAAACAAGAAGGCCAACGTTTGCCAATAAGTTAGAAATTTCAAAAAAGCAACAAATATAAAAGCTCGAGAAAAAAAATTCCCATGTGAGCATTAAGGTGTCTCTTTAGTCTTTCCATATGATGAGATGCTTTGGTTGGTCAACGTCCCCAGCTTTAATCTCCCACTTCAAGTCGTCCACGGTGTCTTCTAGGTCTTCACACGAACCATGACCTACAAAAGAGACAAGTGTGTTAGTTAAATTGTGGACTTAGGTTTGGGATCGTGTAATGGGCCTACGGGGCACAACAGTATGTAAAAGTAAGTGAGGGTGGTGAGTAAGTAGGGCACATGGCACGATGTATAGTACGCACGGGGCAAGGCAAAACACCCAAATATATGGCACGCACTTGGCAAGACATGTGGTCTACTGGGTAGACGGGGTGGTGCATGTCCCTACTACTACATAAATCCCTAGTTTTCCTCATGTATGTAACGTTAAAGAAATAAAATGAACATGTTTTACGAAAGTCATGCATTCATGTATATGTCATGTATTGTGCACTCTTTACTAAGTATTAGGCTTATCGTTTAAATCGTATGATGTAGGTGACAAAATTGAAGGTGAGGAACTTCCTCTTGATGATAAAGCATAGGTGGTCGACGGATGGTGCTCGTGGCGGGCGGGTAGTGTTTTGGCATGGCTAACTGACCCGTGGGTGTGCTCTGACCGATTTTTGGTAAATATATGTAGATGTGATAGATGTAAGAGTAGTTTGATAATGGTTTTTGGGTTGTGAAATGGATAGTTTGGAGATATTGATTTTTTTTGGAGAGTCTTGATGAATGGGTTCATTTTTGAGATGTTTTTATAGGTTTTCCGCTGTGTTTTGATGTGGATGAAATGTTTTAGGTATTGGGTCGGATTTGATGATTTGTGTATAGGGAAATTATAAATGAATGTTAGGTTATTAGGTGAATATAGATTGATAAATTGAGGATATATTATAGTTGAAGTTTTGTAGATAAAAGTGCGGAGAAAAAGCAAAGAAAAGGGATAAAAAAGAAGGAAGGTGCATTGGGCGCATAGCAGAGGCGCTTGGCGCCCAGGAGCGGCGAGCAGGGGCACGCTGCCCTACCCTACCAATGGATCGGCACCTGATGACCGATCCATCAGCTTAGACGCTGGAAGACAGGCACAAAACAGAGCGCCCGCCGATCCATCGGCGCTTTTGGCCGATGGATCGGCCAAAATTTGGAAGAAATGGTCTGGCACCTGAGAGGGTGCCGATTCATCGACAGAGGGGCTGCAGGATCAGCCCCTGTTGGGTGCCAGGCGCACAGGCATGTGCAACAAGTGCGCTGGCGCGCGGGAGCCAAGTGCAGCAGGGCATGTGGTGGGCGCGCAGCGTGCTTGCCAAGCGCATGAGGGGCGCAGTGAGTGTGGTGTAGCGACCCTAATACTGTACGCTTAATTTCCCGTACAAATTTTTTTTTAATCCTTATAAACCTCGTAACAATTGAGTGGAATTTAAATCGTAGACTAAATCATTAAAAATCATTCGGAAACTATTTAGAAAGCATTTAAATAAAACCATTAAAAACAAAATATAAAACAATTAAAACAATTTAAATCGTCAGCCAAAGCACAGAGGGGCAGAAGGGACAATTGTCCCAAAATGCAAGGGGCGATCGATCGGCTGTCCAAAAATAAAAGGGGGCGATCGATCGCCCCAGGCGATCGATCGCCACACTCCCTAGAATTTCCAGAGAGTGGCGATCACCACTGCCGATCGATCACCTCCTTAGGCGATCGATCGGCAGTCTCCCTGGAATCCATTTTTCCAGGGAGCTCGCCTCTCATTTCCCTTTTCTTTGCTCCTTCCCTGCACATTTCTTACTTACCACACATACACCCTAAAACATTTCGTCATAAAATCATTCACAACTTCACTCATTTCGCATTACATCGACCACCAAATAAATGACTCACAACGTATCTTAAAACCCAATTAACTCGAGATAATCTCAACGAAATCCAATTGGGTGGATCCGTTTAAAAACTAAACAACTCACCCTGTTTTAAATCACCAAACAGTTTCCAATATATTTCCAATAAAAGACTTTCCAAAGGTAGTTTATAAAATAGATTTCCCAAACAGCAAAACATAAATCTATCAACTAACCAGATTCCAAGCAACCTAATATGTTCAATCTATACAATTTCTTCTACGACCTAACTATCGTGTCCCCAAAATACTTACGTACATCCCCACGGGTCAAAAGGCGCATCGAATGCCCAGCACACTCCCACGGGCCATCCTCCTTCAACTGAATCATTCCTCGGGTGGAGGGATCTCTTCCTCACCTTGATATAGCCCTAACCTGCAAGAAAACGTTTAGAGCTTAGAGGGGATCGTTAGCTCCTCGGAATGGCAAGTAATGGCAAAGAAAAACACAAACTTGCAAGATGAACTTGAATGACCAAATGTCCTTAGATGAAAACGAAATTTTATATGATGTTAGTGGAGTGAGTGAGGTGTGTGATAGTGGGAGGCGTGGTCCTGATTCGTTGAGAAGAAAAAGATATGCAAAAAACTTCAAGAATCGGCCAATAGGTAATGTTTTGAAGCCTTTGGCAATAGTTGCTTCCAAGGAAGACAACTCGACTCTTGAACACGGTTTGGGGCCACTTCTTGCTGTTTTCCACTCCCAAGGAGATGGAGAAGAAGATGGCTATATAACCCTTGCAAGCTACCAAGCAAGAAGGGAGTGGTGGGGGCGCAACCCCTCGGTTTTGTGCAAACCGAGCAAACCTTGTTGGTTTCTTCAAACTCCTTCAACCATGGAAGGGAAATCCGTGCATGCTCCTTAAAATCAGTCCAAAAAAACTTACAATCACCAATTACCATGCTTTTATAGACCTATGGATGGCTTGGATGTGATTCAAAAAGTGGTCTTCAAAATGGTGTAACCGTTGGATCATGAAGATAGCTTGGATGGCCGAGATGAGTTTGGTTTTCTTGATCCAATGGTTGTGTGATAACCATGTCATCAATCCTTGCCCTTGTGTTGATTGGAGAACCTCTAAGAATCCCTCAAGTGGCAGCCCATGGTTTGGATAAAGGGTAGTGGTCCCCTCCACTCAAGGTTGGGCCAAAATGGATATCTTTTCCTTAAGGCCCATTTCTCCTCTTCCATGCACTCCATGCACTTGCTTTGAACCACTTCCATTCCATCATCTAACTTATCATTCATCTAACCCTAAATGCCTAATATGCATGCTTATAATAAAGTTTAACAAGAAGGCCAATGTTTGCCTCAAAATAAGTTTGAAATAAAAGGTTACAATTAAGGCTCGGGAAGACAAATTCCCATGTGAGCAAATTGGTCTCCTTGCTTGAATTTCCAAGTGATTAAGTGTGTTGGTTGGTCCACATCCGTAGCTTTGGATTCCCACTTCAAGTCTCCCAAGGTGTTCTCCAAGCCTCCACACAATCCATTACCTGCAAAAGAGACAAGAGTGTAAGTGCATAAATTAGATAAATTATGACCTTGGGTTTGAGACCGTGTAATGGGCCTATGGGGCACATCATCCTCCCCAAGTTGTTGAGGATTTGACCTCAAATCCTTTAGTTCGGGCCCCTCGGAGTTTTCTACATCACTTTTATAGGGTGATAGGTCCATGACGTTGAAAGTGGCTGATACTCCATAGTCACCCGGCAACTCAATCTTATAAGCGTTGTTATTTATTCGCTCCAACACCTTGAATGGTCCATCCGCTCTCGGGAGTAGCTTAGATTTTCTTTTGTCGGGGAATCTCTCTTTGCGTAAGTGCAACCAAACCAAATCTCCTTCTTTAAAGATAACTTCTTTTCGACCTTTGTTTACTCGCTTAGCCACGCTCGCATTTCTCTTTTCGATGGCTCGACGCACACTTTCGTGTAATTTCTTGATCTGTTCAGCCTTGCTCACTCCTGATGGATTGGCCAGTTCATTAAATGGTAAGGGAACAAGGTCCAACGGTGTACATGGATTAAACCCATAGGCAACCTCAAAGGGCGTTTGCTCAGTAGTGGAATGAAGGGTGCGATTGTAAGCAAATTCTAATCCGGGGAGGACTACGTCCCAACTGGATAGTTTCTTACCTACAATAGATCGTAAGAGAGTGCCTAAGGTCCTATTAACAACTTCCGTTTGTCCATCAGTTTGGGGATGGAAAGATGTGCTAAAACACAACTTAGTCCCCAACTTCTTCCACAACGTCTTCCAGAAGGAGCTCAAAAACTTAGTGTCTCGGTCCGACACTATGGAATGTGGTATCCCGTGTAGGCGAACAATCTCTCCAAAAAATAATTCTGCTATTGCAAAGGCGTCATCGGTTTTTGCACAAGGAATGAAATGTGCCATCTTTGAGAAACGATCTACAACTACCATGATCGAATCCTTATTACGAGCAGTTCGTGGCAATCCCAACACAAAATCCATACTAACGTCAATCCAAGGGTGCGAGGGAATGGGTAAAGGCATATACAAGCCATGTGGTAGAACCTTACTTTTGGCTTTTTTGCAAATGATGCATGCTTCCACTAAGCGATGCACATCTCTCTTCATATGTGGCCAATAGAAATGTTCCTTAAGCATTTCAAGGGTCCTTTTTTCCCCAAAATGACTTGCTAATCCTCCACAATGGGCTTCTTTAACAATACATCGTCTTAAACTTCCGTGGGGAACGCACAATTTTCCTGCTTTCAATAAATAGTCATCCATAAGTCGGTAATCTCCTTCGGCCTTTTCCTTGCACTTGGCGTAAATAAAACCAAAGTCGGGGTCAGATTCATAGTTATGCTTAATCCATTCAAATCCAAAAAATCTAGTCCCCAATTCGGTAAGAAGAATGCGCTTCCTCGAAAGGGCATCGGCGACTACATTGTTCTCGCCCTTAAGATATTTCAATGTGTATGGGAATCTTTCCAAAAATTCTACCCATTTCGCATGCCGCTTGTTCAACTTATGCTGACTCTTAATGTGTCGTAAAGCTTGATGGTCAGTATTTATTACAAATTCTTTCGACAAGAGGTAATGCTGCCAGTGCTCTAATGCTCGTATAACGGCGTAGAATTCCTTATCATAGGTGGAATAATTCAGCACAGCTCCTTTCATCTTTTCGCTAAAGAATGCGATGGGTCGGTGGTCTTGCATGAGTACTGCTCCAATGCCAGCTCCTGATGCATCACTTTTAACTTCAAAAACTTTGTTGAAGTCAGGAAGAGCAAGTACGGGAGAATGACATAAACTTTGCTTGATAAGTTCAAAGCTCTTTTGGCAAGAAGAGGTCCAAGTAAACTCTTTCCCTTTCTTGGTGCAATCCGTAAGTGGGGCAGCTATTGAACTAAAATCTTTGATAAACCTCCGATAAAATGAGGCTAATCCATGGAAGCTACGTACTTCAGTTATGGAGTTTGGTATGGGCCAATCCTTAATGGCCTTGATCTTATCCACGTCAGCTTCCATTCCATCTTTGGAAATCACAAATCCCAGAAAATAGACCTTTTCTTGCGCAAAGGAACACTTGCTCAAGTTTCCAAACAACTTGGCTTTTCTTAGGGTTTGGAAGAGGGTACTCAAGTGGTTAAGATGTTGAGGAAGGTCAATACTGTACACCAAAATATCATCGAAGTAAACCACAATGAATTTACCAAGATATTCCTTAAGCACATGGTGCATGAGTCTCATAAATGTGCTCGGGGCATTAGAAAGACCAAAGGGCATCACCATCCATTCAAACAGCCCATACTTCGTCTTGAAGGCTGTCTTCCACTCATCACCTTCCTTCATACGTATCTGGTGATAACCACTCTTGAGGTCCACTTTAGAAAAGATCGAAGCTCCACTGAGCTCATCTAACATGTCCTCGAGCCTAGGAATAGGGAATCGGTATTTGACAGTGATTTGGTTCACGGCTCGGCTATCGACACACATCCTCATGGTGCCGTCTTTCTTAGGGACTAAAAGGGAAGGAACTGCACAAGGGCTCATGGATTCTCTTATATATCCCTTGTCCAATAGTTCTTGTACTTGGTCTTGCAGTTTCTTCGTCTCCTCGGGGTTCATTCGGTAAGCTGGTCGATTTGGTAAAACAGCCCCGGGTTGGAGATCGATTTGATGTTCAATGCCACGAAGAGGTGGCAATCCTTTTGGGAGATCTTCAGGGAATACATCTTGAAACTTATGCAAAAGGTCCATAACTTGAGGGGGAATAACTCCTAACTCCATCACTCGGTCACGGAAAAGTATCATGATCAAAGGGTCTCCCCTAAGTACCGATACTTCTAATTCAGTTTTAGTCATGAAGAGACTAGCTTTATTCTTCTCTTCTCTCTTGATAGCATCATCCTTAGCTATCTGCTCAGGGGTCATGGGTGCCAACTTAAGATTTTTGCCTTCAAACTTTAGTGAATAACAGTTGGAATACCCATCATGGTTCACTCTTCGATCAAATTGCCAGGGGCGGCCTAAGAGTAAATGGCTTGCGCTCATAGGCACTACATCGCAAAGGACCGAATCTTTATATTTACCTAAAGCAAACTCAATCCTCACTTGCTTCGTAACTTTGACGTCGTCTCTATCATCCAACCACTTAAGCTTGTACGGGTGGGGGTGGCTGCTAGTATTGAGTTCTAACTTGGTCACCAAACCCTTGGAGGCTACGTTCGCACAACTTCCTCCATCAATGATTAACGAACAAAGCTTATCCTTGATGAGACATTTACTATGAAAAATGTTCTCACGCTGACAATCCTCTCCAGAATTCTTTGTTATGAGAACTCGTCTTCTCACCATAAGTAAAGGTCCATCTTGTGCGTGAATAACTTCTTCCTCAGATTCATTCTCGTCCTCATCTCCTTCAACTTCTACCACTTCCTCTTGGAGCTCATCCTCACTTACAAGTTCACCAGTGTCCTCCTCAATAATCATAACACGTCGGTTCGGGCATTGGGCCATGAAATGCCCTAGGCCTTGACACTTGTAGCACTTGAGGTCACGTGCTCTTTGTCCAATGGGGTTATCTCTCGTGGTCTTGGCTTCAGGGCCTTTGGGAATTATAGGTTTATTACTTGAATCCTTGGGTGGCCATTGTCTTTGGAAAGGCTTTTTCCAATCAGCCTTGGGTGAGGGCTTGTTAACTTCAAGGGGTTTGGGAGTGTACTTGGGAAATTGACTAGGCTTGTAGGATTGGGTGGCTTTTCTCTTTCTTTTAAGTTGTCGCTCAATTTTTAAGGCCAATTGGATCACCGAATCCATGCTCTCCAATGGGTGTAACTCTACAGCATCAGCAATATCATAATTTAGTCCATGGATAAACCTAGCTATGGCTTGGTCATCAGGCTCTTCTAGTTCTCCTCGAATTTTTAGAGTTTCGAACTCCGTGAGGTACTCTTCAACGGATAGACTTCCTTGCTTGAGGCTATGTATCTTCATGATCAACTCTTGCTTATAATGACTAGGTATGAACCTCTTAGACATAATAGATTTCATCTTCCTCCAAGTATTAATAGGATCAAATCCAGTCTGTGCTCTTTGTGATCTAATGTTAGACCACCAAAGTAAGGCATAGCCGGTAAGTTCTACGGAAACTAGTTGGATCTTGACCTTGTCGGAGTAATCATAACAATCAAATATCCTTTCCACCTTTTCTAACCATTCGATAAAGGTTGTTCCATCACAAGTTCCATTAAAGGATGGGATTTGTAATATTACGTTTCGAAGGTCATCTTGGTCTCGTCGTCGGTCTCTCCTAAACTCATCATGGCGTCTAGGGTTAGGGGGTCGGAAATTTTCCTCCTCGTCTAAGGTCCACTCATCGTCCTCATCATGGTCAAAATTAGGGCGTCTACCACTACGGTAATCTACCTCGTCATCACCACCTAAAGGTTCTTGGTCTCTAAATCGAGTCCTAAGGTTGTCATTTCTTCTCCTAGGTGTGGTGTCATGGGAGGATTCTCCATGATAGCTTGGTCTACCACCATTCATCACTTGTTCAAATTTTAAGTTCATTTCATAGAGTTGTTTACTTAAGGCTCCAACAATTCCACTTAGTCCATTAAGTTGTCCTTGCATGCTAGACTCTCCCTCTTGTTGGGTATGAGTCTCTTCTTGGGGAATGTCTTTGCCACTAGTGGGTATGTTTGGATCTTGGGCCATATCTTGGGTTGGGCCTATGTGAATTCCACTTCTAGTTTTCATTACTAAGTATTAGGAAAATTTTAGTTTTGTTGAACCATAGTTCTTAGGAGATTAGGAAAAATTGTCCTCACTAAAGTATTCACCTAAGCTTTCAATTAAGTTCACTTTTTTTTTTTTTTTTTGAATAATAGGGCCAAAAATAAAATAACTACTAAGGAGTAAAAGGAAAGGGATTTATTCCTTTACACTCTAGGGGACATGCAAATTAAGTTAACTAAGAAAAGTAAAAATCACAACTCAATTTGGTTCTCGGTTTAGGTAATTTTCATGCAAGATTTTGAGACTTAAGCCAAATGTCATGCTTTGGTTTTCATTCAAGTATTAAACAATATTTTAGCAACAAACCACTAATTTGAAAGGTAATATTCAGCATAAATTCGTGGTCAATATTCATTTTCAGCAAAGTGCATTGTGGTCCCAACAATCAACATCAACCTTACCAAATTTGTGCACACACAAAACTGTTTTTTCAAAAGTGTGTCTTGTTTTTGCCAAAAACAACATATAATTTGAATTTTAATGCCAAACACTCCACAATGAACACATGCCTCAGCTGAAGATTAAGTAAACTCAAGGCTAGATGATTAATATGCTCGGATTTATGCATAAAACATGTCACAAAGTAAAAAAACAGCAAGTGATAGTCACTAAAATCAATTTTGATGCATTTTAGGCCTCGGTTTTGTGACAAGTACATAACCAATTTGCATACATCTTTTACCAAACTTAATACTCATACTTTAGCAAGGAATAAAAGCAGCATTCAATAAAATAAAGTTTGATTTAGCTCAAAGCAATGTTTGGAATTAAATGTCATGCTAATCGGTTAACAAAAACTACAACAATGCACTTTTGTGCTTACTTTACTCTCGGTTTTTAGCAAACTTAATCTCCAAATTTTCATGCCATCTTAAACAGATCAAATATCAATATGTTAACATTCATTAGCAAGAGAATAACGTAAATAAAGCATACTCAAAAAGTGTTACAAATAGTGGCCAAATTTTGGACAAATCGGATGTTCAGGTAGTGCATCAATCGGTCATGTCCATTAGCTACAAAATGAGCACCAATCATGAGCAACCAACTCAAACAGCAAGCCAATCACAATATTTAGAGTTTATAATTTAAAACTTATGAAGGGAACATGATCTTTTGATGGCTGGAAAAGGGATAGAACAGCAGCACAAGTGGCAATACAAAAAAAGAAATAAAAACAGCAAGTACTAAAAGTAGTTGGCAAATGTTTAACTAAAAGTGGAAGCTATTTGCAGCACGAAAATGGTGAAGAAAATAAGCTAGAAACCCATGCTCAAGTATGCTAACTTCGATTAAACAAGATAGGGGTGGTCTTTAGTGAAAACAAATCAATAAAAACAAGAAAAACTAAGAAAACATACAAAACCGCAAAAGATGAATCAAGTAACCCGGTTTTGAGCAATCGATTTTGGACAACCAAATGGGTTTGGGGAACCAAACCAACTTGGTTTCCAGCACCCTAAGGGAGCTAGCCAAGCTCTGATACCACTTGATATAGCCCTAACCTGCAAGAAAACGTTTAGAGCTTAGAGGGGATCGTTAGCTCCTCGGAATGGCAAGTAATGGCAAAGAAAAACACAAACTTGCAAGATGAACTTGAATGACCAAATGTCCTTAGATGAAAACGAAATTTTATATGATGTTAGTGGAGTGAGTGAGGTGTGTGATAGTGGGAGGCGTGGTCCTGATTCGTTGAGAAGAAAAAGATATGCAAAAAACTTCAAGAATCGGCCAATAGGTAATGTTTTGAAGCCTTTGGCAATAGTTGCTTCCAAGGAAGACAACTCGACTCTTGAACACGGTTTGGGGCCACTTCTTGCTGTTTTCCACTCCCAAGGAGATGGAGAAGAAGATGGCTATATAACCCTTGCAAACTACCAAGCAAGAAGGGAGTGGTGGGGGCGCAACCCCTCGGTTTTGTGCAAACCGAGCAAACCTTGTTGGTTTCTTCAAACTCCTTCAACCATGGAAGGGAAATCCGTGCATGCTCCTTAAAATCAGTCCAAAAAAACTTACAATCACCAATTACCATGCTTTTATAGACCTATGGATGGCTTGGATGTGATTCAAAAAGTGGTCTTCAAAATGGTGTAACCGTTGGATCATGAAGATAGCTTGGATGGCCGAGATGAGTTTGGTTTTCTTGATCCAATGGTTGTGTGATAACCATGTCATCAATCCTTGCCCTTGTGTTGATTGGAGAACCTCTAAGAATCCCTCAAGTGGCAGCCCATGGTTTGGATAAAGGGTAGTGGTCCCCTCCACTCAAGGTTGGGCCAAAATGGATATCTTTTCCTTAAGGCCCATTTCTCCTCTTCCATGCACTCCATGCACTTGCTTTGAACCACTTCCATTCCATCATCTAACTTATCATTCATCTAACCCTAAATGCCTAATATGCATGCTTATAATAAAGTTTAACAAGAAGGCCAATGTTTGCCTCAAAATAAGTTTGAAATAAAAGGTTACAATTAAGGCTCGGGAAGACAAATTCCCATGTGAGCAAATTGGTCTCCTTGCTTGAATTTCCAAGTGATTAAGTGTGTTGGTTGGTCCACATCCGTAGCTTTGGATTCCCACTTCAAGTCTCCCAAGGTGTTCTCCAAGCCTCCACACAATCCATTACCTGCAAAAGAGACAAGAGTGTAAGTGCATAAATTAGATAAATTATGACCTTGGGTTTGAGACCGTGTAATGGGCCTATGGGGCACATCACACCTATATCAAGATCATCTACACCATACTGACAATCTATGAGCTAAAGGCTCAGTAAGTTTCGTAAATGCAAATGCATGCTGTGCATATGAGTTTGTAAATCATACAACATTTTCTTATCATTACATAGGTTTTCACCGATATCTCAACCCGCTAAATTGAGAGGGCACGTCCGGCGGTTGGACAACCCTTTCCACCTAGCGGAGGGGGGTACACGCTTACATACGTACAGCCATGCCTGAGCCCCACCTCGCATGACCATATAACATACATGGGTTCTTATTAGATGCGGTATTGTAACTAGCCCTTCTCAGCCTTCACAATAGGTCAATAGCCCCCTTTCCGGCCACATCGCCATTTTTTTTTAAACATAGTGCGGAAATTTATTTTCTTATGCTTATTTGAAAAAACGAGATGCATGAACAATTTATAATGTAATATAAACATACAACATACGTACCATCGACACTATATAAAAGAAACATAACTATAAAAGAACTAATCCTAACTACCCGACCAAAACATTTAAACAAACAATTCAACAATAATCCTTGATGCGACCTCGATATATGGTGTAGGCCAATCGGCAAGAGTAAGTCACGAGAACTTACCTCGTGCGCGTTGAACTTCTAGCTCCGTCCACGAGCGTTGTTTACCTAAGGCAAATTTACAATATTTGTCGTTAAAACGAGTCTAAACCAATAAACATCTAAACTTACGAAACTCTTAACTAAAAAAATTTCCTAAAACTTTAGAATACTTCATTGAGGCTTTTCGTCGCGCATTTCATGTCCATTAACGGAGTTTTCCAAAACCTCAAAAATCCACAAACCCTAACGTTTCACAACGAATCATTTAACTTCGTCCAATAACGCCCAATACGTCCATTATATTCACAAATACGGTAAACCTATCGATTTTAAACCCTAAATCACGTTTTTAACAAAAACCTAAACGGAACGCCAACCGTGTAACTTCGTAAAAATCGAACAATAACCTTCCAAAACTATAGAATCATACCTAGGGTCGGGATTGGAGAAGGAAACGTGAAGGATCGGAGGTCGATCGGAGAGCATTGGTCGCCGGAATGGAGAACGCCGTGAGGAAGAGATGAAGTCGTTGAGAGGGGAGGAGAGAAAATTCAGAATTTTCGTGAAGTGTTTCTGGAGAAGAGAGGTTTGTGGTTTTTAATTAAAATTTGACTTGGCAATTTACCTTTTTGCCCTCCCTTTGATTTTCTATTTGTTTCGTCCTTTGTTACGTTATTTAGCTAGTGGTTCGATTTCTCCAAATTTCCTTATTTTAGCAATTATTCCAACTTATTACTAGGATTCTATTAAAACTGCCTGTACGCAAAACGTACCACGTTTACTATTTTTACCACAACGTCCTTTAAATTACGAGAAACGTAATTCTCATAAAATTAGCGTTACAACTCCTAAAATTCCTGAAATTTTCTCAAAATCTATATTAATTATTAGGATCATAATAACGTTTTCTTTTACGAAACTGACTTAATTTGACATAATTACAAAAATGCCATTATATATATAATTTCAAAATCCCGTAAAGAACCGAGTGTTACATTCCATCCACCTTATTTAAAATTTTGTCCTCAAAATTTGATCATACAAACAATTCAGGATACTTAGCCATCATATCCTGCTGTTGCTCCCAAGTAGCTTCCTCCACCTCGTGGTTCCGCCAAAAGACTTTGACTAGCGGAATGTCTTTGTTGCGCAAGACTTTGATGGAAGACTCCAAAATACGTACAGGCTTCTCCACATAAGTCAAGGTAGGCTGTACCTTGATATCTCTTTCCTTCAAGATATGCGATGGATCGCGTAAACACTTTCGAAGCATAGACACGTGAAATACATTGTGGATGCCTTCCATTGAAGCCGGAAGCTGCAGTCGATACGCCATCTTTCCAATCTTCTTCAAAATAGGGAAGGGTCCCACATATCGAGGACTTAACTTGCCTATCCTTCCAAATCGCATAACTCCCTTAAACGGAGTAATCTTCAAGTAAACCTCATCACCTTCTTCGAATTCCAGTTCTCTCCGTCTTGTGTCAGCATAGCTCTTCTGTCGACTCTGAGTTATCTCGATACGCTGTCTGATAACGGCAATCTTCTCTGCCGTTTGTTGTAGAATCTCGGGACCAACAATACTAGCTTCACCAACCTCGTCCTAATATAGTGGAGATCTACACTTTCGACCATACAAGGCTTCGTACGGAGCCGTACCGATGGTAGCTTGGAAGCTGTTATTGTAAGAGAACTCGATCAGTGGCAAATACCTGCTCCACGATCCCTAAAATTCCAACACACAAGCTCTGAGCATATCCTCCAGAATCTGATTCGTTCTCTCTGTCTGACCATCAGTCTAAGGATGAAATGTCGTGCTGAAATTTAGCTGAGTTCCCATAGCTTTGTGCAAACTCTTCCAGAACTTCGATGTAAATCTTAGATCTCGATCCGAGACAATAGAAACTGGTACTCCATGCAGTCTAACAATCTCCTGCACATAAAGTTTGGTGAGCTGGTCCATAGAAGATGTCATCTTTACAGATAAGAAGTGAGCCGACTTTGTCAATCGGTCCACAATCACCCAGATGCCATCATGACCTTTCGTCGTCCTCGGGAGCCCCACAATAAAATCCATGGAGATCTGCTCCAATTTCCACTCCAGAATCGGCAGTGGTTGTAATGTTCCGGCGGCCTCTGGTGTTCCGCCTTAACCTGTTGACAAACTAAACAGGTTTTAACATATTTCGCAACTTCCCTCTTCATGTTCGACCACCAAAAGTGTTGTTTTAAATCCTGGTACATCTTGGTACTTCCCGGGTGCACAGAATAAGCTGAATAATGTACTTCGGCCAAAATCTCTTTCTTCAATTCTTCGTCGTTAGGCACGTACCATCTACGCCTGAACTTCAGAATACCGTCATCTGACAAGTTAAAATCAGACAAGTCTCCAGATGTCATGCTCAATCGAAGCTCCTCACACTCCACATCTTTCTGCTGAGCTTCACGTATCTTATCCATAATAGTCGGCCTGATAGAAATGTTGGTGAGCATACTGGATAACTCTGCCACAACCTCCACATCAAACTTCTCAATCTCAGACCGCAACGTAACCGTCATCGCTGCAAGTGAAGGCTGACTCGTAGTAGGCATTCGCCTCAAAGTATCAGCGACCTTGTTCGCCTTTCCCGGATGGTACTTAATCTCAAACTCATAGTCTTTGACGAACTCTAGCCACCTTCTCTGTCGCATATTCAGTTCCTTCTGCGTAAACAAATACTTCGGGCTTTTGTGGTCGGAAAATATCTCGCACTGCTGCCCATATAAGTAATGCTTCCATATTTTCAGTGCAAAGAGCACGGCTGCTAATTCCAGGTCATGCGTAGGATAGTTCTGCTCATACAGCTTCAACTGCAGAGAAGCATACGCGATAACCCTCCAATCTTGCATAAGCACGCATCCAAGCCCAACTCCAGATGCATCACAATATATGCTGAACTTATCACCTTCAACAGACAATGTCAACACTGGAGCTGCAGTCAATCTCTGCTTTAACTCCATAAAACTGTTGTCACAAGCAGCTGACCATATAAACTTTTCGTTCTTCAGAGTCAAGCGTGAAAGAGGAACTGCAATCTTCAAAAATCCTTCAATGAATTTCTGATAATATCCAGCTAACATAAGAAATCTACGTACCTCTCGCACGTTCTTAGGCTGTGGCCAATCTCTGACCACCTGAATTTTGCTCGGATCCACAGAAACCCCTTCCTGTGATATAATATGGCCAAGAAAACTGACCCTATCCAGCCAAAACTCACATTTGGAGAACTTTGGATATAGCTGGTGTCGTTTCAAAATTCCTAGAACAATCCGCAATTGCTCTTCATGCTCCTCCTTCATCTTAGAATAAATCAAAATGTCGTCGATGAAAACTACAACGAACTTGTCTAGATAATCCTTGAAGACGCGGTTCATCAAATCTATAAACGCTGCAGGGGCATTAGTAAGTCTAAAAGACATAACAAGGAACTCATAATGCCCGTACCTCGTTCGGAACACCATTTTCTGAACATCTTCCTTTAGGACATTCAACTGGTAATAACCCGAGCGTAGGTCAATCTTGGAAAACACTCGGGCACCCTGTAGTTGATCAAACAAATCATCTATCCGGGGCAGTGGATACTTATTCTTCACTGTAAGCTTATTTAGCTCTCTGTAATCTACGCACATCCTGAGAGTCCCACCTTTCTTCTTGACAAATAGAACGGGCACACCCCAGGGAGAAACACTGGGTCAAATGAAACCCTTTTCCAGCAGCTCCTTAAGATGAGTTTTCAACTCTCTCAATTCAGCAGGCGCCAATCTATACGGATTCTTAGACACTGGCGCGGAGCTCGGATACACATCAATGGTAAATTCGATCTCCCTGTCCGGCGGTAATCTAGGAAGATCATCAAGGAAGATCTCAGAGAATTCTCTGACTATAGGAATGTCACTCAGCTTTACTCCGTTGACAAACTGAGTATCAACTACTGTGGCCAAATAAATTGAGCACTGACCTTTAAACTGTTAGTTAACCTTCATGGAATAGGAAGTAGGCGACCCACTCCACCTGTGCATCGCCTGATAAGCAAACTCGGCTTTACTCGGGGGCCGAAAAGTCACAATCCTGGATAGACAATCGATGGTGGCGAAGTGCTATGAAAGCCAGTCCATCCCTAAGATAAGATCGTACCGCTCTATACTCATAACTATCAAACAAGCATAAAGGGTAGTATCCCCCACTAAGACGACATTGCCCTGGAGAATATGATCTGAATGCATATGCTCTCCTTAAGGTAGCATTACTCTATACTCGAACTCTGCTAACTCAGACGCTAACCCCAATCTAGCCATCCAAGAAGTTGAAATAAAGGAGTGCGTAGCTCCAGTGTCTATCAGCGAAAATATAGGTACGCCTATAATCAATATAGTACCTGCTATCACGGAAGGCTGAGCCTCATCGTCGATATCACCAGGCTCAATAAATGCAAAGATCCTCAGCATAACCCTCCTCTGGTCTGTGCCTGACTGCTCACGGCCCTGCTTCGGGCAATCTTTAACGAAGTGGCCAACTACTCCACACTGATAGCACTTATTCGTGCCCATTCTGCACTCTCCACTGTGCTTTTTTTGGCACTTAGGGTACCAAGGCATCTGAGAAGCCCCTTGTACCTATTTTTCCTTCTCTCGATCATTGCCTCCCTCAGAAGGCCTTTTAACGCCCCTTTGTTGTTGTTGTGGCTGTCCTCTCGGTTGCTAGCCCCTATTCCTGAGCTGAGGGTGGATCTCTCGAAAGAAGCCTTTAGCTGGCTCTCTTGGTTTGACATAGCTCTGATCAACGGCCTCAATCTCAAGTGCTCTGGCCACGTTCTCATCGTAGGATACATTCCGCACCCCTGATATTGTAAGATTTTTTCAAATTTCCTGACCAAGCCCTTGCACAAATCTGCGT
Organism: Begonia masoniana; assembly: GCA_022432975.1. Classification (NCBI taxonomy): domain Eukaryota; kingdom Viridiplantae; phylum Streptophyta; class Magnoliopsida; order Cucurbitales; family Begoniaceae; genus Begonia; species Begonia masoniana. Next base: position 29,011,965 of record CM039503.1, on the reverse strand, counting down.
ACCTTGTCCTCATTAACACTAACCTGACGCGGCGCGAATAGGGATAGGGCCTCAAACCTTCTCACATATTCGGCAATCGAACCCACCTGGTGCAATTGCATGAACTCTACCATATTCACCTCTCGCACTGTATGATTGAAGTACTTGTCATAAAACATCATTTTGAACCGTTCCCAACTCATTATTGTCACGTCAGTGGTTGCCTTGATAGAATCCCACCAAAATCGGGCATCCAGTGCTAAGTGATAAGTCACCAATGCAACCTTCTCTCCGTTCTCAATGCTTGCGTAGGCCAGCATTTCCTCCATGGTTCAAATCCACTCCTCGGTGTAAGAGGGATCTGCAGACTGTCCATTGAACATGGGAGGTTGGAGCTTCTGGAATCTCTCCATCCCTCGATTACCCGGAGTCATTGTCTCCCGAGCTCTAATGCCCTCTCGGTCTATTAGGGTGCCCAACTGCTGGGACTGCCTCTGTATTTGTTGACCCTGTCGTTCTATGTGTTGGGACTGTTAGGCAATAAATTCCTTAAGCTGGTCTATTGTATCGTCTCGGTCATCTCGATCATTCCCACGACGCACCATTTTTTTTATAACTCCTATATAAAAGTTAAAACAAATACTCTAAGAAATCGAAATCAAATAAAGTATTAAACATACTTACAGTTGAGGAAGGATGTCCGCGAAGTGGCTGTGCAGTCGAGCAGTCTACAAAACCAATTTTAAAACCAGGGGGCTCTGATACCATAAATGTAGCGACCCTAATACTGTACCCTTAATTTCCCATATAATTTTTTTTAATCCTTATAAACCTCGTAACAATTGAGCGGAATTTAAATCGTAGACTAAATCATTAAAAATCGTTCAGAAACTATTTAGAAACCATTTAAATAAAACCAATAAAAACAAATGATAAAACAATTTAAATCGTCAGCCAAAGCACAGAGGGGCAGAAGGGACAATTGTCCCAAAATGCAAGGGGCGATCGATCAGCTGCCCAAAAATAAAGGGGGGCGATCGATCGCCCCCACATTAGGTGATCGATCACCCACGATCGATCACCAGGAGATCGATCACCCGCCCTTGGGCGATCGATCGCCACACTCTCTGGAACTTCCAGAGAGTGGCGATCACCACTGCCGATCGATCACCTCCTTAAGCGATCGATCGGCAGTCTCCCTGGAATCCATTTTTCCAGGGAGCTCGCCTCTCATTTCCCTTTTCTTTGCTCCTTCCCTGCACATTTCTTACTTACCACAAATACACCCTAAAACATTTTGTCATAAAATCATTCACAACTTCACTCATTTCGCATTACATCGACCACCAAATAAACGACTCACAACGTATCTTAAAACCCAATTAACTCGAGATAAGCTCAACGAAATCCAACTGCGTGGATCCGTTTAAAAACTAAACAACTCACCCTGTTTTAAATCACCAAATAGTTTCCAATAAAAGACTTTCAAAAGGTAGTTTATAAAATAGATTTCCCAAACATCAAAACATAAATCTATCAACTAACTAGATTCCAAGCACCCTAATATGTTCAATCTATACAATTTCTTCTACCACCTAACTATCGTGTCCCCAAAATACTTACGTACATCCCCACGGGTCAAAAGGCGCATCAACTGCCCAGCACACTCCCACGGGCCATCCTCCTTCAATTGCATCATTTATCGGGTGGAGGGATCTCGTCCTCACCTATATAAAGATCACCTACACCATACAGACAATCTGTGAGCTAAAGGCTCAGCAAGTTTCGTAAATGCAAATGCATGCTGTGCATATGAGTTCGTAAATCATGCAACATTTTCTTATCATTACATAGGTTGTCACCGAGATCTCAACCCGCTAAATGGAGAGGGCGCGTCCGGCGGTTGGACAACCCTTTCCACCTAGCGGAGGGGAGTACATGCTTACATACGTACAGCCATGCCTGAGCCCCACCTCGCATGACCATAAAACATACATGGGTTCTTATTAGATGCAGTATTGTGACCAGTCCTTCTCAGCCTTCACAATAGGTCAATAGCCCCCTTTCGGGCCACATCACCATTTTTTTTAAACATAGTGTGGAAATTTATTTTCTTATGCTTATTTGAAAAGACGTGATGCATGAACAATTTATAACGTAATATAAACATACAACATACGTACCATCAAGACTATAAAAAAGAAACATAACTATAAAAGAACTAATCTTAACTACCCGACCAAAACATTTAAACAAACAATTCCACAATAATCCTCGACGCGAACTCGATATACGGTGTAGGCCAATCAGCTAGAGTAAGTCACGAGAACATACCTCGTGCGCGTTGAACTTCTAGCTCCGTCCACGAGCGTTGTTTACCTAAGGAAAATTCACAATATTTGTCGTTAAAACGAGTCTAAACCAATAAACGTCTAAACTTACGAAACTCTTAACTAAAGAAATTTCCTAAAACTCTAGAATACTTCATTGAGGCTTTTCGCCGAGCATTTCACGTCCATTAACGGAGTTTTCCAAAACCTCGAAAATCCACAAACCCTAACGTTTCTCAACGAATCAATTAACTTTGTCCAATAACGCCCAATACGTCCATTATATTCACAAATACGGTAAACCTATCGATTTCAAACCCTAAATCATGTTTTTAACAAAAACTTAAAAGGAACCCTAATCATGTAACTTCGTAAAAACCGAATAATAACCTTCCAAAACTATAGAATCATTCCTAGGGTCAGGATTGGAGAAGAAAACGTGAAGAATCGGAGAGCATTGGTCGCCGGAATGAAGAACGCCGTGAGGAAGAGATGAAGTCGCTGAGAGGGGAGGAGAGAAAATTCAGAATTTTCATGAAGTGTTTCTGGAGAAGAGAGGTTTGTGGTTTTTAATTAAAATTTTACTTGGCAATTTACCTTTTGGCCCTTCCTTTGCTTTTCTATTTGTTTCGTCCATTGTTTTGTTATTTAGCTAGCAGTTCGGTTTCTCCAAATTTTCTTATTTCACCAATTATTCCAACTTATTACTAGGGTTCTATTAAAACTGTCTGTACGCAAAACGAACCACGTTTACTATTTTTACCACAACGTCCTTTAAATTACGAGAAACGTAATTCTCATAAAATTAGCTTTAAAACTCCTAAAATTGCTGAAATTTTCTCAAAATCCATATTAATTTTTAGGATCGTAATAACGCTTTCTTTTCACGAAACCAACTTAATTTGACATAATTACAAAAATACCATTATATATATAATTACAAAATCTCATAAAGAACCGGGTGTTGCATGTGGTGCACGTACCGTGGCTGAGCGATAGGCACGCATTATGCAGTTGGCACGCGGTGTGCACGGTGTGGCGCGGATGCGCACGGTGCGTGTGCCGTTGTCGTGCAGTAGGATCGCAGCGTGGTGCAGTCCGTGGCCAAGTGTTAGGCACGCGAGGAGCACTACAAGCACGGCCTGGTGCGGTGCACGCGGGGCGTGTGCCGTGGTTGCGCAGGAGACGCACTGTGTGGTGAAACGGTGACCACCCGATGGGCGCACGATGCGTGAGTTATTGGCGTATGGTTGGTGTGCGATGCGTGGGGGACACGAGCGAGCAGGACGCGCATTGTGGGAGCACAATGCGCGCGCGGCATGCGAGCAGGGTGCGCGAGGGGCACCCGCGCCGAATGCTTGGGCGCACCCCATGCGTACCCCCTCCTTGTTTTGAAGCCCTATATCTTAAGTGATGTTTTCCGACCTTAGACGAGTCATTTTAAATACATTTTAAGTTAGACCCTAAATGTCGATTGAGGAGGATCGATTTTCTAAGTCCATTCTTTAATGTGTTAAGGAGAAAAAAAAATATATGTGGATGGGCGAGGGTTAAAAGAAATGTATGTCACGCCAAGGCCGTGGCGGCCTTGATGGGATTTGGGTCGTCACAATCACACTTGTTAGGAATCCCAAACATCCGCTTGTCATTAATTGTTGGGCCTTCAAGAATGACATAATTGGTATTCTACTTGCACTTTTTAATATTTGAAAAGAATACTTATCTCTATTCGGGGGTTGAATACGGACTACTCTGGGTCTACAATCGATAGTAGCAAAATGCCTGAATAGCGTATCCATTCGTAAAATAACGTCATATCCCTTTATATCCATCACTATCAGATCTGCATGCAACTTGTTATCTCTTACTGAAACCATCTAGTCTTGCACCACTTGATCTGAGTGCAAACATTCCCCAGACGATAGCATTACATCATAAGAATGCTTAGCCGCCTTAGCCAACAAATTCAATTTAACTACGAATTCAAAAGATATAAACGAATGCGTTGCACAATAATCTATCAATGTATAGCTAGTTACATTACCAATTAGAATTGTACCTGATATCACAGTAGGTTGTTCAGCATCATCAGGTTCTATACGGGTGAAGACTATTGGTGCAACTCTGACTTAATTTTTATTGATCGTTGGGCAGTCCTTGATAAGATGGCCTCTTTCATTACATCGGTAGCATCGACCCAAGACAGCTTTGCATTCGCCAAAGTTATTTTTCTCTCACTTTGGGCACTTAGGAACTTGGGAAGACCCTTGAGTACGCTTCTGCCTTCATTGATCAATCTTTTCATTATTAGATCTCTTCACGCCTCTTTGTTTTGGTTGTCACCTTTTATTTTGTTGTTGTGGCTAAACTTCTCTGAAGAATCTTCTTGGAGACTCTCTTTGCTTTTGAAATTTTAGTTCTACTTCCTCCACTTCTAAAGTTTTAGCCACCACCATAGAATAGGGCACATCATGAATTCCTGATATTTTAACTCCTCTGTAAATCTCAATTTTCAGGCCTTGAATGAACTGATGTACCTTGTGCTCATTGCTACCCACCAGGTGACTAGCAAAACGAGACAATGATTCAAACTTCTAGACATATTCTGACACCGATCCATATTGATGAAGTTGAACAAACTCCACCAGTTTATTCGTTCGGATGATGTGGTTAAAGTATTTTTCATAGAACACATCCTTGAACTTGTCCCATGTCATTTCCTTCACGTTGCGCGTACTCTTTATTGTACCCTACCAATACCGTGCATCGTTTGCCAACATGAACACCGCACAGGAAATCTTGTCTCCTTGTTTGATTTTGGCATACTCAAATATGTCCTATAGTGTTCGGATCCCTTCCTTAGAAAAAGTCGGATCCGTAGATTGCCCATCAAAATTTGGAGGTCGAAACGGCCTGAACCTTTCATAGGTTAGGTCAATGGATGTATTGGAGCTCGAAATTTGATGTGATGAGGAGACCAATCACTAGGGCCATGGCCCAAGTTCTATCTAACAAGTTTGTTCATTTTGTAGGGAACCTTAATTTTGAAAGGGAGGTCCTACAAGGAGACAAAGAAAAACCCTTTCACATGCTAATTTGGGAGGAGGACAAGAAGGACCATCAAACCGATCCTTAAGATAGATGAAGAACAATCAAGAAGAAGGAGAACTATAAGTTAGCATTTATAATTTGCTTAGTTGCATTAAATGGAAGTGATTTTAATCAAATTACTTCATTTAATGTAACTAAACTACTTAAGTCTCAACTTTAGTTTATTTAATTTTAGCAAGAGTCAAGTTTAATTTAGTCTTTAATTTTCGTGATTAAGTTGCTATTTGAAAGGTCATTAAGTGAGTCAAAGTTGTATTAAATGTTTAGTGGTGAAATAAATCACTAAACATATCTTTATTGTTTTCATTTATTTCGTTGGTCATTAAGTGAGTCAAAGTTGTATTAAATGTTTAGTGGTGAAATAAATCACTAAACATGTCTTTATTGTTTTCATTTATTTCGTTGGTCATTAAGTGAGTCAAAGTTGTATTAAATGTTTAGTGGTGAAATAAATCACTAAACATGTCTTTATTGCTTTCATTTATTTCGTTTTAGGTTCCTTGAACACTCCTTGTTCTTGGTTCGAATTAGAGTCTATATAAGGGTCTTAGATTGTATTATTCAGCATTGAATCATTATTATAAATCTCATTTTGTCTTTGACAAATTCTTCGAGTTTCATTACTCATATTCGGCCAAGCTTGTAAGGTGAGTATATCCGAACAAGTGTAACCAAACTTGCATCTCTATTTTGGGTTTTTGTTGAGAGTTGCATTTTATACCTTTACTTTCCACCTTTTTCGAAGGTATTCCCTAGTGAAAGAAAGGATCAACATCCCTTCATTAGTTGGAGGTTTCTTGTTGCAAGATTCCATCAAATACAAGTGGTATTATCAACCACCGAAAACCAACTTGAAGCCATTACCATTTCCATCCGATTCTTTTGTGAATCCATCATCATCTTTCCATTGTTTACATCACATCATTTGGTATCAAAGCACCAGGTTCAAACCTACATTATTTATCATGGAGACAAGGAGTGGGAAGACTTACAACCAAGATTCACAAGGTCAAACTTCCAAGCAATCACCACCACCATCACCTTCAACAAAGGAAGCCGGAGTTTCTTTCCAACAACAATTGAATGAAATGAAAGGTATGATTATTCAAATGCATCAAATGATTCTTAATAATTTAGAGAATCCTCCACAAGCACCAAGGGAGAGGGAAGGTCAAAGGTTAGAACAAGAAGATGAAGAGTTTACCGAAATGGAAGAGAATGATTATCATCCGAGGAGGAGAAACCATTATCAAGATGAAATGAGAAATATTAAAGTCTCCATTCCTAACTTCAAAGGAGCCACTAAAGGAGAGGAATTTTATGATTGGATGGAGAAAGTGGATCGGATATTTGAATGCTACAATTATTCGGAAAGATTGAAACTTCAATTGGTAGCCTTGGAATTTGAAGGTTATGCACATTTATGGTGGGAGAACTTAAAGGCACAAAGAAGGAGAGAAGGAGATGAACCTATTCAAACTTGGAATGAATTGAAGACATTAATGAGGAGGAGATTCGTGCCAATTCACTACAAACAAGAATTATTTTTGCAATCCCAAGAGTTAAAACAAGGTAGTTCTTCGGTGGAAGATTATCTCACAAATTTTGAAACCCTTCGGATTAGATGTAGTGTGAATGAGCCCGAGGAACAAGTAATAGCAAGGTTCATAAGAGGACTCAATAAAGAGATAGGAGATGTCGTAGAACTTCATGATATCGGCACTATGGAAGGAGTAATTCAACTTGCTACAAAGGTTGAAAGACAAAGGAAGAAAAAGGGTAAAGATATTTTCTCTCGGCCTACCTATCAAAAACCATCTTCAACTATATCTTCTCAACCTAAGGCATGGGAAAAGAACATTAATGCCAAGGAGATTTTCAATAAGGACAAGGATAATTCTAGTGTCCAAGTTCATCAAAAAACAAGAGAGATCAAATGTTACAAGTGCCTTGGACTCGGCCACTTTGCTTCTCAATGTCCAAATAAAAGAGTAATGACAATCAATGCCATCACTCAAGAAGTATGTAGTGAAGATGAAGTGGAAGGAATTTTGGAAGAAGACAATAAAGAAGAAGAAGAAGTTTGCTATGCTCAAGAAGGACCATTATTGATGGTCATAAGGAGGTCATTGATTTCTCAAATTCGAAGCAATGAAGAACAAAGAGAAAATATTTTTCAAAGTAGGTGCCTTATTAATGATAAGGTTTGTTCCATAATTATTGATGGAGGAAGTTGCACTAATGTTGCATCAAAGGAGCTCGTAGAGAAGCTAAAATTGGAGATTACACAACATCCCAAACCATACAAGTTGAAATGGTTAAATGATAATGAAGACATAAAGGTGAATCATCAAACGAAAGTTAAGTTCTCCATTGGTAGATACGAAGATCAAGTTCTATGTGATGTTGTTCCAATGAGTGCAAGCCATTTATTGCTAGGAAGACCATGGCAATATGATAGAAAGACGTTACATGATGGATATTCTAACACATATTCTTTTCGGTATGGAGGGAAATCAATCAAGTTATGTTCATTGGATCCTAATCAAGTGATCAAAGATGAAGAAAGAAAGAATGAGCATCTCGAGAAGACATCTTTATTACTCTCCAAGAATGAGCTACGTAAGTCTATACTTAAAGGTGGACCATTAATATTGCTATTATTCAAAGAAGAGATACATTCATCTTATCCCATATCTCAAGAGGTGCGATTATTATTAGAAGAATTCAAAGATATCTTTCCCGAGGAGATGCCACACGGTTTACCACCACTAAGGGGAATTGAACATCAAATTGATCTTCAACCAGGTTCGACTCTTCCAAATAAACCTGCTTATAGAATGAATCCCGAAGAAGCTAAGGAATTGCAAAAACAAGTACAAGAATTATTGGACAAAGGCTACATCCGAGAGAGTCTTAGTCCTTGTGCCGTACCTACTCTACTTGTGCCAAAAAAGGATGGATCAATGAGGATGTGCATTGATAGCCGAGCCATCAATCAAATTACCATAAAGTATAGGTTTCCAATACCTAGACTTGAAGATATGCTCGATGAGTTAAGTGGAGCTTCCTATTTTTCAAAAGTTGATTTAAAAAGTGGATACCATCAAATCCGAATGAAGGAGGGAGATGAATGGAAGACGGCTTTCAAAACAAAGTATGGATTATTTGAATGGTTAGTAATGCCTTTTGGTCTTACCAATGCTCCTAGTACATTCATGCGTCTAATGCATCATGTCCTTAAAGATTTCATGGGGAAATTTATTGTTGTTTACTTTGATGACATTCTTGTATATAGCTCGGATATCACTAACCATTTGCAGCATTTAAAACTTCTATTTGAGAGGCTAAGGGACGTTCAACTATATGGAAATATGAAGAAGTGTGCATTTATGGAAGATAAGATACATTTCTTAGGATTTATCATCTCCAAAACCGGTTTGGAAGTTGATGACACCAAGATCTTAGCTATTAAAGAATGGCCGATTCCTACCAACATTTCGGAAGTGAGAAGCTTCCATGGCCTAGCTTCATTCTATAGAAGATTCATACCTCACTTTAGCTCAATCATGGCACCAATAACCGATTCTACAAAGAAAGGAAAGGAGTTTAATTGGAGTCCTATTTGCCAAAAGAGTTTTGAAGAAATCAAGGAGAAGTTATGTCAAGCACCGATTTTAATACTTCCTAATTTCAATAAGATTTTTGAAATTGAGTGTGATGCTTCAGGACTTGGGATTGGGGCTGTGTTAATGCAAGAAGGTAAAGCAATTGCCTATCATAGTGAGAAGCTCAAAGGGGCCGCACTCAATTACTCTACTTATGACAAAGAATTCTTTGCCATTATAAGAACTTTGGTGGTATGGCAACATTATCTTCTACCAAGGGAATTTGTTATACATTCGGATCATCAAGCTCTCAAACATATCAAGGGTCAAAACAAGCTCAATAGACGGCATGGAAAATGGGTGGAGTTTCTTGAAAGATTTTCTTATATCATTAAGTACAAGAAAGGAGAACTCAATGTTGTGGCCGATGCATTGTCTAGAAGGAATGTTCTTTTGATCGAATTAAATACCAAATTCTTGGGATTTAATTGGATTAAAGAAGCATATGAAGAAGATAAGGACTTTGGGGAAGTATACAAATCATGTCTACAAGGAAAAGAATGTGGACATTTTCTTAAAGATGGGTATTTATTCAAAGGTGGAAAACTTTGTATTCCACAAAGTACTTTACGACATTCATTGATTATGGAAGCTCATAGTGGAGGCTTAGCTAATCATTTTGGAGAGAGGAAGACTCTTGAAGCATTAAAGGAGCATTTCTATTGGCCGAAAATGATGAAAGACATACATCGAATTGTGGAGAGGTGCATTGTTTGCAAGAAGGCCAAAAGTCACCTTTTACCTCAAGGGTTGTATTTACCATTGCCAACTCCTAGTCATCCATGGACCGAATTAAGTATGGACTTTGTATTGGGACTTCCAAGGACAAAAAGGGGAAAAGAAGCAATTATGGTAGTAGTTGATCGATTTTCAAAAATGGCTCACTTCATCCCATGTACAAAAACCGACAATGCCATGCAAATTGCTGAATTATTCTTCAAAGAGATTGTTAGACTTCATGGAGTACCAAAAACCATAGTCTCGGATCGTGACACAAAATTCTTGAGTTCTTTTTGGAACACCTTGTGGAGAAGGCTAGGAACAAAGCTTTTATTTAGCACATCATTCCATCCACAAACCGATGGACAGACCGAGGTGGTTAACCGAACTTTGGGTTCTTTGTTAAGGTGCATCATTGGAGAAAGGTATGGAGATTGGGATATTCAACTTCCCTATGTGGAGTTTGCTTATAATAGAAGTATTCATAGTACCACTAATAAAAGTCCATTTGAGGTAGTGTATGGATTCAATCCATTAACTCCATTGGATTTAATTCCTTTACCAAGCAAAGACTATGTTAATACCGATGGAGAATCCAAGTCAAAGGAAGTTAAAGCTATACATGAAGAGACTCGAAAGGCCATTGAAAAGAAGAATGCATCTAATGCTAAAGCTGCAAACCGAGGAAGAAAGGAGGTTATATTCAAAGAAGGTGATCAAGTATGGTTACATTTAAGGAAGGAGCGGTTTCCTCACTTGAGAAAATCAAAGTTATCTCCAAGAGCCGAGGGACCTTTCAAAATTCTTAAGAAGATCAACAATAATGCATACAAGCTTGATCTACCTGAAGAGTATGGAGTATCCAACACATTTAATGTACAAGACCTTTCATTATATCAAGGTGAAGATGAACTTTCGGATTTGAGGTCAAATCCTCAATTACCCCGGGAGGATGATGTGATGAGGAGACCAATCACTAGGGCCATGGCCCAAGTTCTATCTAACAAGTTTGTTCATTTTGTAGGGAACCTTAATTTTGAAAGGGAGGTCCTACAAGGAGACAAAGAAAAACCCTTTCACATGCTAATTTGGGAGGAGGACAAGAAGGACCATCAAACCGATCCTTAAGATAGATGAAGAACAATCAAGAAGAAGGAGAACTATAAGTTAGCATTTATAATTTGCTTAGTTGCATTAAATGGAAGTGATTTTAATCAAATTACTTCATTTAATGTAACTAAACTACTTAAGTCTCAACTTTAGTTTATTTAATTTTAGCAAGAGTCAAGTTTAATTTAGTCTTTAATTTTCGTGATTAAGTTGCTATTTGAAAGGTCATTAAGTGAGTCAAAGTTGTATTAAATGTTTAGTGGTGAAATAAATCACTAAACATATCTTTATTGTTTTCATTTATTTCGTTGGTCATTAAGTGAGTCAAAGTTGTATTAAATGTTTAGTGGTGAAATAAATCACTAAACATGTCTTTATTGTTTTCATTTATTTCGTTGGTCATTAAGTGAGTCAAAGTTGTATTAAATGTTTAGTGGTGAAATAAATCACTAAACATGTCTTTATTGCTTTCATTTATTTCGTTTTAGGTTCCTTGAACACTCCTTGTTCTTGGTTCGAATTAGAGTCTATATAAGGGTCTTAGATTGTATTATTCAGCATTGAATCATTATTATAAATCTCATTTTGTCTTTGACAAATTCTTCGAGTTTCATTACTCATATTCGGCCAAGCTTGTAAGGTGAGTATATCCGAACAAGTGTAACCAAAACTTGCATCTCTATTTTGGGTTTTTGTTGAGAGTTGCATTTTATACCTTTACTTTCCACCTTTTTCGAAGGTATTCCCTAGTGAAAGAAAGGATCAACATCCCTTCATTAGTTGGAGGTTTCTTGTTGCAAGATTCCATCAAATACAAGTGGTATTATCAACCACCGAAAACCAACTTGAAGCCATTACCATTTCCATCCGATTCTTTTGTGAATCCATCATCATCTTTCCATTGTTTACATCACATCAAAATTCCTTGCTCTTCCCTAACCATAAATATTTCCAATTGTTGAGATTGACGATCCACAAGCTCTGATAGTCGCTTGATCACATCGCCTCTTTCATCCGCTGCTCTTCATTGTTCTCTTACTATGATGTTAGTTCTAAAACAATTATAAACATAAATAAAATATCTAATAACATAACTTAACTTAAATACTTACAGTCGATGAAGCATTTCCATGTGGAGGCTTGTTCTGTTAGGTAGTCTACAAGAACGATTTTAACTTGGTGTCTCTAATACCATGACTTGTCACGACCAGGATCGTGAAAATCGGATCACGAGCCTTTTTCGTGAAACTTTTCATAAAATATTTTGGAAGACTCTTAACTTCACTTAAAACACTTATAAATAATCGAAAACATTTTCAAACACGTTGCGAAAGAATCGTTGAAGAGTGGTTAAACTTTAGTTTGAAAAAAAAAAAAAAAAACGATCAGCACCCTTATTGGATTTTCTTCCTCTAACTTCAAATATTTCCAAACTTTCCAAAATAACATTATACAATCACATTTCAATATCAACCAACCATAAATCATTCAGACCCCTTAAAATTTTTTAAACTATCACACCATAAAACTTTCACAACATCCATCTCATTAAAATCATAAATCTTATAAGGCGTAGTGGAAGTCTTTAAAACATAGTAAACCCTTAATTCAAACACATTATTTTATCAAGTTATATTTAAACAATACATTTCATTGTTTATGAAAACATTTACCATTTTCTATTTACATGAAAATATTTCTAACATCTACCAAGTTCATTTAATTCTAAAGCCTATAGATCACTCAAAGAGTCTACTTTAACATACCAAAACCTTTTTAACCATAGAAAACAATTTGATTGTGTTAAAAATATCAAAATCGGAACCACCCAGAAGGCTCTTTATAGTTTCTATCTTAATTTTCAAAACTTTATAACTTTCACCATACTTATTCAATTTATGAAATTCCAAAGCCCATACATCCATTAAAGTGTCTATTATATCCTACCAAAACATTTTGGCAAGATAAAATAAGGAAGAGTGTCAAAAAGCACTAAACTGTAACATGCTCAGAATTCTCATTATAGTTTTTGCCTAAATTTCAAAATTCCATAACTCTTGATATACATATCCAAATGCATTGATTTCAAGGTCAAAATTTCACCCAAAGAGGCTATTATAACATACCAAAACAATTTATCAAATGGATATCAATAGATTAGGTTAACAATCTCAATCCAAAAACTGCCCAGAAATTCTAGTTTTTTAACAATTTAACTTTTAATACAAATATACATCAATCCAACATTTTCATTTCTATCTTTCATAATCCAAGAGACATTTAACCTACTAAAGAAAATCTAACCCTTATCTTGAAAGCCTTGAGAAACTTTGAAAGGAGGAAAGAAAGTTGTGGGTTTCTCATTAAAAATCAAAACTTGAGAGAGAAACAGGAGGTTTTGGCATGGAGAAGAAAACCGTGGAAGGAATAGGAGAAATCGTGAGAGAGGGAGAAAGGGAGAGAGAGCTTTGGCAAAAGAGGAGGGAAAAATCGAGAGAGAGAGAGAGAAAAATAAGCTAGTTCCTTATTTGTCTTTAAGTTGAAAAACTAACAAGGAAGCTTCTTGAGGAAGCTTTGGTGAGGTGTCACCCAACCATTGGTTCAATTCCACCAACCTTTAACTCTTTCTAAATTGCCATCACATTCTTCCAACTAAATACTTAATCCTTAACCCTTTTCAATTTGCCTCATAGCTCAATTACCTAATTAACTTCACAATATTGACCTCACCATCTCCAATAATATTTTCCATACTAAAACAAAACGACAAATCTTAGAACATAAAATAATACTTACTAAAGCAAATTATCCGATAAATTTTTTGGGTGTTACATTAGTCCACTGGAAGTCCCTTCCTTTCTTGGCGAAGTCTGTGATAGGAGCCATGATAGTGCTGAAATCCTTAATGAACCAATTGTAGAACGAGACTAATCCATGGAAACTTCACACCTCTGATAACCTGTGGGGCTGGGCCAATCCTTGATGGCCTCAATCTTAGTTGCATCTACCTCCATTCTATCTTTCGTGATGATGAACCCTAAGAAGTAAACCCTTTCCTGTGCAAACGAACACTTCTTAAGGTTGCCAAATAGTTTGGCCTTCCTGAGGGTTTGCAATAAAATACTCAAGTGGTCCAGCTGTGCTGATAAGTTCATACTATAGACTAGTATGTCGTCGAAGTAAACGACCATGAATTTACAAAGGAATTATTTTAGCACATGGTGCATTAATTGCATAAACGTTCTTGGAGCATTAGGCAATCCGAAAGGCATGACCATCCACTCAAATAGACTATACTTTTTCTTGAAGACAGTTTTCCACTCGTCGCATTCTCTCATCCTGATTTGATGGTAACCGCTCTTGATATCAATCTTGGAAAACACTAAAGCTCAATTGAGTTTTTCCAACATATCCTCTAGTCGTGTCAAGCCCCGGCCCAGCCCAGTCATTCCTGGGACCCCTGAAACCGAACCCAGCCCAGGCCCGTACACCTGGCACTGAATCCCCAGCCCAGGCCCGTACACCTGCCACTAGGAAGCCCAACTCACAGAACTTCCCTCTCCCTGCAGAGGATTTTTGCCTTCCTCCCCACTCGAACCCAAGACCTCAGGGTAAGTACCTGGGCTACAAGAGAGGAGTACCAAACACAACATCTCCAAAATCCTCGAATCAACAAATTCTTATGGTGTAGGCCAAATCGGCCAAGTAAGTCACGAAAACCTACCTCGCGTCCCGTGTACACCGAGCTCCTCGTTTTGAGCCTTGTCACCTAAAGCATTTAACAATGTCCTTTGTCAAAATCGAACCTAAATATCGAAATTTCGTAAACTAACGAAACTCCTAACTAAAGGAAATTTCCTAAAATTCTAATAAACCTCTCTCGGGCATTTCATCGAGCAACTTACGCTCACAAATTCCTAAACTCCATTAATGGAGATTTCACAAACTCCATTTCTGATTTTTAAAACAAAACGATAACTACATCCTTTATTTCACCCAATAAACGTTAATAAGGTAATTTCTAACGTTTCTTAACACAATCCGACTATTTCCAACAAAATCTAACAAAACCCTAAATGTTAAATAACCTAGAAATTGAGAATCAATGCCCGAAAACACTAGAAACTCACCTAGAATCCCGAGGGGAAGAGAAAACGTGAAGAACTCATGAAGATTAGAGGAAGAATTGATGGAGAAATATTGAAGGAGCCATGGAGAAGCAAATCGCCAGGGAGGGTGCTCTGGAGAATTTCGTAGAAGTGTGGAAGAAGAGGGGCTTTTGCCCTATTTAAAATATTGACTTGTCAAATGACAAGTTTGCCCTTCGGTTTATCTCTCCGTTTATCCTATTGTTCAGCTATCAATTCGTTTTCTCTAAAATTTTCTTATTTCGCCAATAATTCCAATTTATTTCTAGGGCTCTATTAAAACTTTCCGTTCGTCAAACGGATTTATTTTACTATTCCTACGAATTAAACCTCTACGAGGTCAAAACCAAAAACTTAATCATTATATTTTAGTTTGATCTTCTTAAATTCCCATAATTCCTCTAAAATTCATATTAATTACAAGGATTCCATTAAAACTCTCAGTTCGCAAAATGGACATATTTTGATTATTTACAAAATTGCCATTGCGTGCAAAATTAGAAAACCCATAAAACCGGGTGTTACAGTATCACTAAATACATTGAGTCTAACAGTTGTAATTCCACTATGTCACCAATATCTCGGTTCAATCCCCTAATGAATCTAGCAATCACCTGTTCCTTAGGTTCATCTAATCTTCCCCTTATTTTGTGCATTTCAAATCCTGTGAGATACTCCTCCACAAATTGCCCTCCTTGTCTTAATTTCTTCATTTGCAAAAATAGCTACTACTTGTAGTGACGGGGCACGAACCTCTTTCGCATAAGGGTCTTCATGAATCTCCATGTAGTAACGGGATCTTCCTCTTCTCACCTTCGTTGAGCCTTCAAGTTATCCCACCATAAGGCAGCATAACCCGTTAAATCAACTGCTACCAATTTTAGCTTAACCTTCTCAGAATATTTATAATACTTACAGATTTTTGACTTTTTCAACCCAATCTAGAAAGGTGTCCTCATCCCTATCTCCATTAAAAGATGGCATGGACAATTTGACATGTTTATAGTCTTCATTTGATCTACGTCGTCTAGGAGTAAATTTTAACACCTCCTCCTAAGACCACTCTTCCTCAAAGTGCCTCTAGTTTGGATTTCTCCTCCTAAGAGGTTTAAGTCTCCTCCTAGGTGTAGGTTCTTTTAAAAAGTGTAGCACCCGGCTCTATTAAACCAAATTTAATTGCCAATTATAATGTATTAATTTTATGGAAGAATTGAGGGAGAAAGTGATTAGGTTAGTTAATAACTATGTAAGGACAAAAGGGTAATTAGCAATTTTATAAATGGATAACGTATTTAATGGAGGGTTTAATGAGGTTTAGCCGCCACTGTTTCCCTCATTTTCCTTCTCGGTATTCAGCTCAAGCACAGCAGAGCTCCAGGCGATTTTCCTCTCCGATCCTCATTCCTCAAACTAGGTGAGTTTTCCATTTTATTTCTCGAGATTTTAGTGGCTAGATAGCAGAGATAATGTAATGCGCGTATTTTGATAATACTGCGAGTGAGTTGAGTTTGATTTTAGTATTGAGCCGAGAGTGTATGATGATTAGAGATTTCAAACGAGCCCCTTAGGTTTCAAAACGATTTAGGATAAGGTTAGTGGTGATCTAATCGGTATTTTTGCTTATGACGCTAGGTGAGCAGGGTTTCCAGAGTAGTTGAAACCGAACGATTTCCAGGAGACCAGGTAAGTAAAGTATGGATGTGCCTTTGGGCCTACATCACAAAACAGTAGGGTTATGCATATTGAGAATGATTTTGTATGTCACGCATCATGTTTTTGAAAGATTACGAAAATGAATTTTCATGTAAGAATAGTGAAGTATGAACTATATGTGACAGACAAACTATTAAGGGAACTAATCCGCCCCTTAATCGAGTAGAGGATGTATGACATTGGGAGAATTGATCCCACTCCCAAGGGAACAGAGGGATCATTTCAGCTATTAAGGGAACTAATCCGCCCCTTAATCGAGTAGAGGATGTATGACCTTCAGAAAATTGATCCACTTCTCAAGGGAACCGAGGGATCAGATCAGCTTATGAACGTATGTGAATGCAACTGAGATGAGAAAGTAGAAATTGCATGTTTAGGAATTTATGTTTCAGCATTTCATTCCATTACTGCTTTACTTACTTAGCATTAGGCTAATAGATGAGTTTGTGATGTAGGTGGAGAAGTTACAGCAGGTGAGCCTTCTGAGTTCATTGAAGGATAGGCTGGTTGGGGGAGCACACTCATGCCACGGACCTGGTATTTGATGAGGCAATTTAACTGATGTCTGTTGGAGTAAAGGTGAAGTTGACAACGTTTTGATTTGAATAGGTTGAGTTCTCATGATAGTAGTCGTTTCAATGTTTTGAAATTGTTTTGAATTTTTCTGATAATGGTATTCTGCTGAGATTTGATGATGGCACTTGCTGGATTGTTTTAAATAATGCATTTGTTAGAATGGTATTCGAATGATTTCAGTAATGTGAGTAATTTCATTTCTGTAATTAGAGTTGTGTTTGCGTAGCATGGAGTAGTTGAGTAGTTGTTCTGTCGTTTATTGGAAGATATAAGTAGGACTTTTGTCGTTTTGTGACCGGTGGATATAGAGTAAAGTCGATCGGATGAGGAAATCATCCGGCTAACGTCACCGGTGGATATAGAGTAAAGTCGATCGGATGAGGAAATCATTCGGCTGACGTCACCGGTGGATATAGAGTAAAGTCGATCGGATGAGGAAATCATCTGGCTGACGTCACCGGTAGATGTAGGATGTATCTTGTCGTTTTGTAACCGGATGATGTAGCCGAAACTTTGTCGTTTTGTGACCGGATGATGTAGTCGAAACTTTATCGTTTTGTTATTAGGGAAAAGCCTTCTATTTTCTATGTCAGTTCCTTCCAGTTGACTTCGTCTTTCGGATGATGTGTTTGACTTTCATAAATTTCAAGTATTTCACGCATAAACTTTGATCCCTTCCGGTTGAATTATTTTCTTAATATTTTATGTGATAATTCAAACACTGTTACATAGTTTTGCTCAACTCTATTTTGCTCAAAGATTTCCGCTGCAAGTTTTCATGTTTTATCAAACGTTAAAATTTGAATTTCGAAGGAAGTTTAAGTTTCGGTCCAAGTTTTTTTTTAGTGATATCTGAGTTTACGAGTAACAAACTGGGTTCAGAAAACTCGGGGCGTTACAGTATGGTATCAGAGACATTCAGTTAAACTGTTCAAAAGATTACTCATCAGTGCCAATCGTTGCATAGGGGTACTCCAACAACTGTAAGTGTTTACCTTAACCTTACCTACTAGGTATTTAAGAGTATAATTAACCTTGTGCAAGAATATAGCAAATGTCTAGACGACAAGGAAGACCAAGGTTACCAAGGGAGATACCAAGTCCGAGGCGGGAGGAGGACTCTAGTGTAATTAGGCAGCTGACAGAATTGATACGTCAGCAGATTGATATAGTACGTCAACAGTCTGACCAATTAGGAGTGCTGTTGAGCCGGGAGACACAAGGAAGTGCCAACTCGGGTTCTAGCAGTGAACATTCTTGAGATAGATTCTGGAGACTGAGACCACCCACGTTTGATGGTCAGTCAACTGATCCAGTTATTGCTGAGGGTTGGCTTAGAAAAATTGAGAGTATGTTTAGGTGTGCCAATATTGGAGAAGAGGACAAAGTCACGTTGGCCACGTTCCATTTGGCTGGTGAAGCTCAACTCTGGTGGGAAACAGTTGAAACCACCACTGACATTCTGACTATGACTTGGTCACAGTTTAAGGACATCTTTTATGAGAAATATTTTAACAGCACGGTCCAAACCGCAAAGAAGTTGGAGTTTCTGAATTTGAAGTAGACAGGGTCGGTGGCAGAGTACAGTAGGCAATTTGAGTCCTTGTCCAGGTTTGCTGGACATTTTGCTCATAAGGACGAGGATAAGGTGTTCAAATTTGTGCATGGACCGAAGCCGGAGATTTATCGAGGAGTCAAATTCTGTGGCATTAAAGGTTTAACGTTCAGTGAAGTTGTGTCCACTGCTCTGGAAGTGGAAGAAGCTGAAGGGAAGTGTGCTAGACCAAAGGAGGTTTCGCAAAAGTGTATCCAGCCACACCATCAGAGGGGAGAGAAGAGGCCAAGTGAAGGCCAAAGTAACCAAGGATCTGGAAAGAGGGTACTGAATACCCAGAAGTTTCCCCAATGCCCGAAATGTTCAAAGAATCACTCGGGTGAGTGTAGATTTGGATCGGGTAAGTGTTTTAACTGTGAAGAGGTTGGACATTTGTACAAGGATTGCCCAAAGCCCCGGATCGTTCGGTGTTTCCATTGCAACAAGGTTGGCCATGTCAACAGAGACTGCCCAGCTTTGAAGGGTGGCCCTGCCACGATTAAGCAAGAATATTCTCCATGATGGAGTCAGGTGGTGAGGACCAGCCTGCTGTAGTGTCAGGTACTATATTGATTAACTCTGTACCTGCTTTTACTTTGATAGATTCGGGTGCAACTCATTCTTTTATAGCCTCTACATTTGCTGATAAGTTAGATGTACGGTTTACCCCTTCTGAGCATGTGTATAACGTAGCATTACCTTCTGGTGAGCACATGCACTCCAGTCAAATGATGCCTGATAGTGTGGTGTTAGTAGGGAACATGAATTTGCCTGCTGATCTTATTGTTATGGACATAATGGGATTTGATGTGATCCTAGGAATGGATTGGTTGTTTAAGCATTATGCCACAATAGATTGTAGAACTGGAATTGTTAGTTTTCACCCCCTAGTGGTTTAAACCATACTTTCCAAGCCCTGAAGAAGAGTAAGGAAATGACTGTAATGACTTCTGTTAGTTGTAGACCCTCCCCTTGCAGAGAATATTTGTGCTTTTTGGCCAGTGTTTTAGACACACAAACTGTTGAAAAATCGAACCCCAAGGATGTTTTAGTTGTCCAAAATTTTCCAGAAGTATTTCTAGATGACCTTCCTGGTCTGCCACCAGATAGGGAAATTGAATTTGTGGTAGATGTTTACCCCGGCGCTGAGCCAGTATCTAAGAATCCATATAGGCTAGCACCCATAGAACTTAAAGAGTTGAAGAAATAGTTAGAGGATTTGTTGGAGAAGGGGTTCATACGCCCTAGCTTTTCACCATGGGGTGCACCTGTCCTTTTTGTCAAAAAGAAGGATGGATCAATGCGTATGTGCATAGACTATAGAGAATTGAATAAGCTAACTGTCAAGAACAAGTATCCACTGCCGAGGATTGATGATTTATTTGATCAGCTTAAAGGTGCAAGAGTTTTCTCTAAAATTGACCTTAGGTCCAGTTATTACCAGTTGAAGGTTAAATCTGAAGATATCCCAAAGACTGCCTTTCGCACAAGGTATGGACATTATGAGTTTTTGGTTATGTCTTTTGGTTTGACAAATGCGCCAGCAGCTTTCATGGATCTCATGAATAGGGTGTTTCACGAGTATTTGGACAAGTTTGTCATTGTATTCATAGATGACATTTTAATCTATTCTGGAACTAAGGAGGAGCATGCAGGACACCTAAGCTTGGTGTTAGGATTGCTGAGGCAGCACCAACTTTATGCCAAATTTTCTAAGTGTGAGTTTTGGTTGGACAGAGTTCACTTTCTTGGTCATGTGATCTCTGGAGATGGGATATCTGTTGACCCAGCTAAGGTTCAAGCTGTTAAGGAATGGCCCCAACCGAAGAATGCTTCTGATATCAGGAGCTTTTTTGGGTTAGCAGGATATTACAGAAAATTTATTGAAGGATTCTCAAAGATTGCAACACTCTTCACTCGGTTAACTAGGAAAAATATCAAGTATGCTTGGACAGAGGAGTGTGAGTCCAGTTTCCAGACCTTGAAAAAGAAACTGACCAATGCCCCTATATTGACCCTACCTGATGAGAGTGGAAAGTTGAGCATTTACTGTGATGCTTCCAAGATTGGTCTTGGATGTGTGTTAATGCAAGATGGAAAGGTTATAGCTTATGCTTCTAGGCAGTTAAAAGTACACGAAAAGAATTACCCTACACATGACTTAGAATTAGCTGCTGTGGTTTTTGCATTAAAGATTTGGAGGCACTACCTGTATGGACAAACCTGTGAGATATTTTCGGATCATAAAAGTCTGAAATACATTTTCACGCAAAAGGAACTGAATATGAGGCAACGTAGGTTGTTAGAGTTCATCAAAGATTATGATTTTGAGATTAAGTACCACCCTGGCAAGGCGAATGTAGTGGCTAATGCTTTGAGTAGAGTGACTCCTTCAGTCTCTGCATTGATTCTAGAAATACCAATAGCTTTAGAGACAGAGTTCCAAAGATTTAACCTGGAAGCTGTGTCTAGTGTGTCAGCCATGCTTTCGGCCATGTCCTTGAGGCCCACTATTTTGGAGAAAATAAAGGAAGTTAAAATGAATGACGTTGAATGTAATAAGTATAAGTTGTGCATAGATTCTACCGACAAGTCGGATTTCAACTGCTCAGCTGATGGAATTCTCAAGTTTCGAAATAGATGGTTTGTTCTGGCTGATACTGAACTTAGAAAGGAAATCCTATCTGAGGCACATTCCTCCAGATTTTCAGTTCATCCTGGGGGTACGAAAATGTACAGAGATCTCAAGCAACATTATTGGTGGCCAGGTATGAGGAGATGCGTGGCGGAGTACGTGGAGTCGTGTCTGGTCTGCCAGCAAGTCAAAGCTGAACATCAAAGGCCTGCTGGAACATTACAACCCTTACCAGTTCCCGAATGGAAATGGGAACAAATACTCTATGGATTTTGTTATAGGATTACCTAGAACAACAAAAGGTCAAGATGCAATTTGGGTAGTAGTTGATCGTTTAACCAAATCAGCTCACTTTCTGCCAATAAAGATAACATACTCGATGGATCAACTGGCTGAGTTGTATGTGCACGAGGTTGTTAGACTGCATGGAGTTCCAAGCACCATAGTTTCAGACCGAGACTCCAGATTTACATCTAAGTTTTGGAAAAGCTTGCACATGGCAATGGGAACACAGCTTAGTTTTAGCACAGCCTTTCATCCTCAAACTGATGGACAATCAGAGAGAACTATCCAAACGTTGGAGGATATGCTTCGTGCATGTGTACTGGAATTTCAAGGTTCTTGGAGTAAGTATATACCATTGATTGAATTCTCTTATAATAACAGTTTTCAAGCAACTATAGGCATGGCACCATACGAGGCATTATATGGACGAAAGTACAGATCTCCGTTATATTGGAATGAAGTTAGGGAAGCACAATTGATTGGTCCTGATATTGTGCAGCAGACAGTGGAGAAGATTGCTCTTATCCGACAAAGAATCTTAACAGCTCAAAGTCGACAGAAAAGCTATGCAGACAAAAGATGATGAGAATTAGAATTTGATGTTGGTAATGAAGTTTTCCTTAAGGTGTCACCTTTCAAAGGAGTTGTGAGATTTGGGAAAAGAGGCAAGTTAAACCCCAGATATATTGAACCTTTCCAAATCGTGAAGAGAATTGGGAAGTCAGCATATCAACTTCAGTTACCAGCCTCTCTGGAGGGAGTTCATAATGTGTTTCATGTTTCCATGCTTAAGAAATGCGTTAGAGACCCTTCACAGGTTATAGAACAGCAGAACATTGAAGTCCTTCCTACTCTTGCATTTGAGGAGAAACCAGTAAAAATCTTAGATTATGCAGTAAAGGTATTACGCAACAAAGAAGTCCCACTGGTAAAAGTCTTATGGCACAACCAGAATATTGAGGAGACAACTTGGGAGCGCCAGCAAGACATGATGGACCAATATCCGGAATTATTCAAGTACTAAATTTTGAGGACAAAATTCTTTTAAGGAGGGTAGATTGTAGCACCCGGCTCTATTAAACCAAATTTAATTGCCAATTATAATGTGTTAATTTTATGGAAGAATTGAGGGAGAAAGTGATTAGGTTAGTTAATAACTATGTAAGGACAAAAGGGTAATTAGCAATTTTATAAATGGATAACGTATTTAATGGAGGGTTTAATGAGGTTTAGCCGCCACTGTTTCCCTCATTTTCCTTCTCGGTATTCAGCTCAATTACAGCAGAGCTCCAGGCGATTTTCCTCTCTGATCCTCATTCCTCAAACTAGGTGAGTTTTCCATTTTATTTCTCGAGATTTTAGTGGCTAGATAGAAGAGATAGTGTAATGCGCGTATTTTGATAATACTGCGAGTGAGTTGAGTTTGATTTTAGTATTGAGCTGAGAGTGTACGATGATTAGAGATTTCAAACGAGCCCCTTAGGTTTCAGAATGATTTAGGATAAGGTTAGTGGTGATCTAATCGGTATTTTTGCTTATGACGCTAGGTGAGCAGGGTTTCCAGAGTAGTTGAAACCGAACGATTTCCAGGAGACCAGGTAAGTAAAGTATGCATGTGCCTTCGGGCTTACATCACAAAACAGTAGGGTTATGCATATTGAGAATGATTTTGTATGTCACGCATCATGTTTTTGAAAGATTACGAAAATGAATTTTCATGTAAGAATAGTGAAGTATGAACTGTATGTGACAGACAAACTATTAAGGGAACTAATCCGCCCCTTAATCGAGTAGAGGATGTATGACATTGGGAGAATTGATCCCACTCCCAAGGGAACAGAGGGATCAGTTCAGCTATTAAGGGAACTAATCCGCCCCTTAATCGAGTAGAGGATGTATGACCTTGGGAAAATTGATCCACTTCTCAAGGGAACCGAGGGATCAGATCAGCTTATGAACGTATGTGAATGCAACTGAGATGAGAAAGTAGAAATTGCATGTTTAGGAATTTATGTTTCAGCATTTCATTCCATTACTGCTTTACATACTTAGCATTAGGCTAATAGATGAGTTTTGTGATGTAGGTGGAGAAGTTACAGCAGGTGAGCCTTCTGAGTTCATTGAAGGATAGGCTGATTGGGGGAGCACACTCATGCCACGGACCTGGTATTTGATGAGGCAGTTTAACTGATGTCTGTTGGAGTAAAGGTGAAGTTGACAACGTTTTGATTTGAATAGGTTGAGTCCTCATGACAGTAGTTGTTTCAATGTTTTGAAATTGTTTTGAATTTTTCTGATAATGGTATTCTACTGAGATTTGACGATGGCACTTGCTGGACTGTTTTAAATAATGCATTTGTTAGAATGGTATTCGAATGATTTCAGTAATGTGAGTAATTTCATTTCTGTAATTAGAGTTGTGTTTGCGTAGCATGGAGTAGTTGAGTTGTTGTTCTGTCGTCTATCGGAAGATATAAGTAGGACTTTTGTCGTTTTGTGACCGGTGGATATAGAGTAAAGTCGATCGGATGAGGAAATCATCCGGCTGACGTCACCGGTGGATATAGAGTAAAGTCGATCGGATGAGGAAATCATCCGGTTGACGTCACCGGTGGATATAGAGTAAAGTCGATCGGATGAGGAAATCATCTGGCTGACGTCACCGGTAGATGTAGGATGTATCTTGTCGTTTTGTGACCGGATGATGTAGCCGAAACTTTGTCGTTTTGTGACCGGATGATGTAGTCGAAACTTTGTTGTTTTGTTATTAGGGAAAAGCCTTCTGTTTTCTATGTCAGTTCCTTCCGGTTGACTTCGTCCTTCGGATGATGTGTTTGACTTTCATAAATTTCAAGTATTTCACTCCTAAACTTTCATCCCTTCCGGTTGAATTATTTTCTTAATATTTTATGTGATCATTCAAACACTGTTACATAGTTTTGCTCAACTCTATTTTGCTCAAAGATTTCCTGCTGCAAGTTTTCATGTTTTATCAAACGTTAAAATTTGAATTTCGAAGGAAGTTTAAGTTTCGGTCCAAGTTTTTAGTGATATCCGAGTTTACGAGTAACAAACTGGGTTCAGAAAACTCGGGGCGTTACAAACAGTCACTTATTAATTCCATGATCCATTGATGTATATCGTCAAACTTGTTGTTTAGGTCATCAACTTGCCCTTGTAAACTCGATTCACCCTCCTTAAGGTTTTGAGCCTCGGTTTGGGACACTCCCTTGTCTCAATTTTGATATGCCATGGGGAGCTATCACCCAGTTTCGTGGCAAATCCTTGGCCGATGCCCCTTTTTCTAACGAATCTTCTCTTTTTGTAGGTGGCATACCATTGGAGCAAGTAAAGTGAAAACCAAATGATCAAGATATAGAGAAGCCATACAATTTATTTGCATGGGAACATTGTCCTCGGCCATGCAATGATTGAAGGGGGGATGTTGTCTTCCATAGTTTTCACCAATTGTAATTGACTTGTAATTTTCTTTTAACTTTAGTTTGTCGTTGGTTTTTGATTAGCTAAACTTAGGAGCTGGTTTGTGGCATGTTAGGTGCACTTTTTTGTGGTTCAAATTCAGGTGAAAAGGACATGTGGAGAGATGCTAGACTTTGCCAAAATCAGGCACACATGTTGTACCAAATTTTTGCATGGTGGCCGAGAATGTCTTTTTTTGGCATCTTCTTATTGGCTAATTTTGACTAAAAGGGCTGTAAGGTGGGGCTATAAAACCCATCTTAAACTCTTGTTGACCTCAGTTGATTATCGAATAGAACCAGAGCTTTGCTGCTTTCTTTTGTCTTCATTTTCGTGAGTGAAATCCAAAATAATATTGTTACCGAGTACATCTTGTTGTGAGCCAAGGTGTTCCTCTTTTATTGCTACCTTCTTCCACTCATTCAAGTGTGGAAATCTAGGGCAAGGTAGTATTCCAAAACTCTCTTCTTGGTTTGTTGGAGAGCTTCTTCGTTTGGAGGAAGACAAGGTCAAAGGGTGCAGCTTATAGCCTTCTCGGACCAGCAGTGAGTTTCCATCCATAACTTCCATTCCACAATAAACCAACCTCTGAAATTTTTGGAGCTCGCATTCCATCCCCTCAGCACGTCCCCTTTAAAAAGTCAAGTCTTTTGGTTTTTCCTAGCAAAAGTTGTTCACAATTGAAGTTGATGCTTTTTTGGTTCCAGCAATTGAAACCGGCTAAACAGACCAGTGGAGTGAATCAATTATATCTTCGTCTAGGCAAGAAATTAGCCCCGAAAATTTTAAGGGCAACAACTTCATATATGTGGTAAGAATCTACTAAAGTTTCAGAGCATTTGATCATAAATTGAGTAAGATATACTACTTGGAATCTAGGATTTTCAGATAAATTCATTGTTGATTTGAAAAGAACTAGTGCTTGTGGTTTCCTCACAAGTTGCCATAGGTGAAGCCTATGAATTGATATCAGAGCCTTTGTCCTTCCTTATTGTTTGAAGCTGCATTTTGGTGTGATTTGTTGGGATAGTATGACAACAAGAAATGGTGCTACATTCGGCCAAAACCGTGATGCTCAAAATCGGCAACAGAGACACCTTTTTCTAATGCGGGTGAATCTAGCCTTCAAGGGCAAATTGATGATCTCAATGCTAGGATGGACAACATGAATCAGACTGTATTGGATATAAAAATTCTTTAATGAGGGCTCCTCAAGATGGCTTTTATGGTAGGAGATCCGAGCAACCGAAGAGGAGAGCCTACAACCAAGTTTTTGTGGATGAGTTAAGTCCTGAGAATGATGAGTTTGTTTTTACTCGGGGTAGGCATGACTCTAATGAAGACTTTGATAACCCTCGTGCTAGGCATGGTTGAAATGAGGATTTAAGACATGTGAAGTTACCTTCTATGTCCTTCAATGGTGCTTGTGATGGAGATGCCTTCCTAGATTGAGCAGATAAAGTGGAGAAAGTCTTTGACTATTATAATTACTCCGAAAGGGTGAAGCTCCAACTATTCTCTCTTGAATTGACCATATATGCCAGTTTGTGGTGGGATAATTTGAAAGCACAAAGGAGGCGTGTGGAAAAGGATCCAATTACCACATGGAGGATTATGAAGTCGTTGATGAGGAAAAGATTTGTTCGTAACCATTACAAGCAAGAATTGTTCCTTCAAATGCAGAGTTTGAAACAAGGGGTACTTTCGGTGGAAGATTACCTAACCGAGTTTGAGATGCTTTGGATTCAGAGTGGAGTTGGAGAACCAGAAGAACAAATCATTGTCAGGTTCATAAGGGACTTGAGTAGGGAGATTGACGACATTGTTGAGTTACTGTCTCTTGATACTATGGATGCGGTTGTTCAATTGGCTCTTGAAGTGCAAAGGCAAGCCAAAAGAAAGAATAAAGGATTTAACAATCGGTTCACTCATAAAAACGAGAGTTTCTCCAAGCCACCAATCAAAGTAGAAGATAAGAAGCCTTTTGTCAAGACTTGGCCAACAAAGGCAACCGAAGAGAAGAAGTTGGAAGAAGATTCTAATCGGCTAAGAGCTAGAGAGATTAAGTGCTATAAGTGTCTCGACTTGAGGCATATGGCCGAGCAATGTCCAAATAGAAGGGTGATGGTTCTTCGAGTAACTACGGGAGAAATAGTAAGTGAACATGAACAAGAGCAAGAGGAAGGTACTGAAAATCAAGAAGAGGTAATTCATACCCAAGACGGGTAGCTTTTAATGGTTATCCGATGCACCCTCTTATCCAAGGTTACTAACGAAGATTGTGTAACACCTAAAAATTTACTGTACACCTTAAATTCGGTATTTAATAGATTACGATATTTTAATGGAATTAAAGAGGAGTAGTAGAAAATTAATTAGTCTGCAATTTGATTTATCATAGAAATTTATAAGTGAATAGTGGAAGAGTTATGATGAATTGGCTTGAATAAGAGAAAGGAAAGAATGGCGTATAAAGAGTTGAATTGTCAACCAGTTAAAAAAACTTCAAACTTTAGCAATCATCCTTCACGTTGGAAATTGTATGGTGAAGGGAAATTTGGGCATGTACAAGCTTTTTAGATTAGGTGGATAACACTTATCGTTTTAGGGTGTTAAGTGAAAAACTTTTCATTTCTTCTTTCCCATGACAGAAGCACCTTTCTTTTTCTTTTATGAAGATTTCCTAGAGAAACCCTACTCTCTCTCTATCCAACAATTTCTAAGGTAAGAGTTTGGATTTTCTTCATTGTATTCCTTTGATGTTTAAGTGAAAGAAGAAGGTTTTGGTGGAGTTAGTTATACTTTGTTAAACCTGGCTAGGTTTTCTCTCTTTTTTTTTTGGTTTGCTGATAATTTATTAGATGATCATGTTTATTTGGGAATGCATGGATGAAAGACAGTAAGAATGGTTGAGGATGACGTTTTGGTGAACATATTTGGTTTAATGTTTTAAGTTTACGAGTCAACACGAAGGTTGAGTAAAGTGCTGAAACCAAGCTCAAGACTCGAGGTAAGTGCATGTCTGCATGCGTTTTGTCGGATTGGCCTACACCACAAAGAGTTAGGAGGTTGATGGCTAGAATGTGGAATTTGGAGATTTTAGTTTGAGAGTTTTGGGTTGGGTAGAAGTTTTAGGTTGTGAGTTTATTTATGATAGTTTCTTGTTTATTGATGGAATTGTTTACCTGTTTGATTTCATTAAGCTTAAAAGAGGATATGTGTATGTGACATGTATTCATGTATCATGGTTTTCCAAAGCATATAAAACAATTTTATACATACGTTTTCATGTAAACAAGAGCAAAAGAATACAGTACAATAAAATACGTAATAGTTATTGTGGGTAGGGAACTGAGTTTGGTAGTTCTGCCAGAGGAATCGGTTCTGTTAGAGGGACTGTTAGATATGTCCATTCCACTTCCCCTAGAGTGAGATGGTCGTTCTACTAGAGGGACAATCAGTTAGGCCATCTCTCCTCTAGAATCAGTACCTCAATAACTCATGTCATGCAAGAAAATAAAGAACAAATCCAGTTGCATGTTTTACAAATAGCATATCATATTCATGAGTATGCATACATTCTTCTTTACTTACATCACTTGCTGAGCATTAGGCTCATTAGTTTACTTAGTGGTGTAAGTGATATTCTCACAGGTGAGGACGTTGATCCTCAGGTGGATTGATAGTGAAGCTTGTAACACCCGGATTTACAGGTTTTTGTAAATAAATAATATAATGGCATTTTATTGCAATTATGTCAAATTAAGTTGGTTTTGTAAAAAGAAAGCGTTATTATGATCCTAATGATTTATAAGGATTTTAAGAAAATTTCAGGGATTTTAGTAGTTAAACGCTAATTTTACGAGAATTACATTTATCGTAATATAAAAGATACTTTGGTAAAAATAGTAAACTGAGTCCGAATTGCGAACGGACAGTTTTAAAAGAACCCTGACAATGAGTTGGAGTCATTGGTGAATTAAGGAAATTTGGTGAAACCTAATTGTTAGTTAATTAACGAACAAAGGACGAAACAAATAGAAATAAGAGCAAAGGGCGTTATAGTAATTTACCAAGCCAAAATTTATTTAAAACCATTTTCTTCTTCTTCTTCTCCACGCCTTCTCCTCTGTGATTTTTTCTCCTCTGGCGATTCCTTCATGGCGACTTCCATTCCGACGAATCGTTCGTCCTCCGTTCGTCCTCGTTCTTCACGTTTTCTCCTCCTCTCGCAACCCTAGGTATGATTCTATGTTTTTGGAGTGTTATAGTTCGGTTTTCACAGAATTTAAATGATTAGGGTTCGTTTAGGGCTTTGTGAAAAACGCGAATTAGGGTTAGAAATCGGTAGGGTTACCATATTGGTGAATCTATTGAACGAATTAAACTTTATTGGATGAAATATAGAGTATATTCGGTGTTTAGGTTGAAAAATCGGATTTTTAGGTTTGAGAATCTCTGTCAATGGAGTTTAGAAATTTACGAGCGTGAATTTCTCGGTAAAATACCTCATTGAGCTAAGTTAGAATTTTAGGAGAATTTACTTAGTTAAGGTTTCGTTAAATTTGGACGTTTAACGGTTTAAATCTCGTTTTAACAACGATTGTTGTGTTTTGTCTCAGACGAACAGTGCTCGTGGATGGAGCTCGAAGTTCAGTGTGCACGAGGTAAGTTCTTGTGACTTACTTGGCCGAGTGGCCTACACTGTATTTCGATGTCGCGTCGAGTATCTCTGGAGAGTTGTTTGTTTATATGCTTTGGTCGGGTAGTTAGGGTTAGTTCTTTTATAGGTTATGCTTTTTATAGTATTGATGGTATGTATGATGTTTGTTTATTTTATGCCTATAACTGTTCATGCATCACGTATTTTAAAATAGCATGAAAACAGATTTCTGCACGTGTTTAAGAAAATGAAATGAATGAACGAAATGAATCAATGTAATCTGTATCTGGTTACGCGAGGTGGGGCTCAGGCACGGCTGTTACGGGTGCGAGCGTGTACCCCCCCGTTAGGTGAAGAGGGCAGTCTGACTGCGGGATGTGTCCTCTCCATCTGATAGGCTGAGACCTCGGTGACATTCTGTCTGCAACGTAATGATAAGAAAATGTTGCATGATTTATGAAACTCATACGCACAGCATGCATTTGCATTTACGAAACTTACTGAGCCTTTAGCTCATAGTGTGTCTGTATGGTGTAGGTGATTACGAGACAGGTGAGGACGACGTTTCTCCTCCCGATGCATGAGTCCAATTGGTAAAGAATGATCGCGGGAGTGTGCTAGCGCAGTCGAGGTGTTCATGACCCGTGGGGACATATGTAGGTATTTTGGGCTATTTTGGATAGATACTGTTTAGGGAAAATACTTGTACAGATAGATCATTATAGGATGTTTGGGTCTGGATTAGTGGATAGATTTATATTTTAAAGTTTTTAAACATTTTGGAAAAAGCTTGATTTGTAAATGTTCGGTATTAGGGAAATGTTTGGTTTTTAAACATATCCACGCGGTTTGTTTTTATGAAAATGGGCTATGTTTTTAAACGTGCTTTAAGTCATTGTTTGGATGAAATTTTGAGTGAATTCATGATGTAAGGTATGGTTGAGATGTAGGTAAAATTTTGTGGAAGAATTGTTAAGTTATGTTTATGGGTGTAGGAGCATGCAGGGTAAATGAAAGAAGCGAAAAGGGGAAAAAGAAAAAGGAAGGAAGAGGGGCGCCTCGCTCTCTGGAAAAAAATTCCAGAGAGCTTGGCGATCGATCGCCCAGGGGGTGGCGATCGATCGCCTCCCTCTCCTTGGTCGCGCCCAGCGATCGCCTCACCAGGCGATCGCTAGGCAAAATGGGGCGATCGTCGATGGCGATCGATCGCCCCTCAAGTTTTGGTGTCTGGCGATCGATCGCCTATTTTGGGCGATCGATCACCCCTTCATTTTTGCCGTGCTCTGACGCTTTTGCCCCTCCAATCACTGGTCGATATTTTAAATAGTTTTAAATGGTTTTTATTTAATTGTTTTAAAGTTTTATTAAATGGTTTTCAAATTAGATTCGAACGTCGTTAACAATTTCGATTCCGATTTCAATTTTGACTTAACAAGTTTTAATTCCGCTTAAATGCAATTAAAGTTATTGGGATAAAAAAAAATAATACGGTAAAAATTAGGAATAGTTTAAGGGTCGCTTCACAGCTAACGGAGATTGTCCATGGCGTGAGCTTGTAGCTATTGGGGTGATTTTGACCTGTGGGTAAGTTTGTAGGTATTTTGGTAGATGTGTGTAGATAGATGGTTTTAAACTTTTGGAAAACACAGATTTGTTAAGTTTTAAAGGTTTGTTTTAAACTTAGCTTTGAAAATGGGTTTTACTTTGTTTAAAGACTTCCGCTATGTTTTATAAGAATAGAAATCGTTTTGATGTATAAATATATTTTGGAACCATTTGAGATAAGTCTAGTTTGAAAATGCAGGTTTTAGGTTTTTTGTGATTTTAAACGTTATGCTGTCAAATTTCTTTCAAAATGGTGAAGATTTACTTAAGGTTAATACCACTAGGAAGTAAAAGTGTTGACCTATGCATGTGGGTGTGAGGGTGTTAAATCGAGCAAGATGTCGACCGGTTAGAGTAAAATCGGTTAAGGTGTCGACCCAAGGATCGACCGATGAAAACTGTGACGACCCCAACCCGGTCAAGGCCGCCACGGACATACCATGATGTACTCTTAATTCTAAACCCTCGAATAGTTCACATTTTTACTCAACATTCTAAAATAGAACGAACTTAGACAAATGACCACCTTAAACAACCCATTTAAAATCTAACTTGGACTTAAACATATTGAGCATAAAGTTTGTCAACTTTAAAATCATTTAACAAAGTAAAAACCCCTTTTTATTTTTATCTTTTGAAAAATGTCGACTCGGTTTTGGGGCCCTTAAAATCCTTTAAAATACGTGGGGGTCGCCCATAAAATACGTTTAAAAAGTATTGTAAAAGGTCGGGTTGAATGGTATTTTGAAAAGTCGGAAAATAAAAAAAAATCATGTTGGTGCTCGGTGGTGCGCTCGCTTAGCGCTCGGCGCGCGCGTACGCCCGCCACCCCTGCCCGCAGCGCGCGCAGCACGCGCGCCCAAAGCGCACCCTCACGTGCCACTCCCGTGTCTGAGGAGATCGTTCCCCACAAATGGCGAACGATCGCCACCTCCCCTGGATTTTACGATCAAAAACAGTGGAGGTGGCGAACGATCGCCCCTTGGGCGCGAACGTTTGCCAGGGCGCCTTCTGGGCGCGCGCCGTGCTCGTACCCCTTGCGCGCGCCCGGCTAGAGCGCACCAGCGCTTGGCTGTGCGCCCACCAGCGCCAACTCCCTCCTTTTCTACACTTAACTAAATTTTTTCTTTTTCTAACTCCTCCTCTTCACATTAAACTTCCCAAAAACATTCCCAACACATTAAACACACAATAATTCAAACTCCCGAACAAAACCTGACTCAAAAACATACCCGAATCCGAGTTTAAAATTCATGAAAATAAACCGCGTGGATCGCTCTAAAACCCGAGCATATCCTTAGAGTTTAATTTACCCAAAATCATCAAACAACAATCCAACCTAATGCACAAAACAATATCTCCATAAACTTTCAAATCCCTAAAACTTTCCCAAAACAAATGCATTTATCGAATCATTGAAAATATATCACAACTCCAAGTCTACCTCTACGATAAATTCTCAAAAATGTCAGACTTCACTATACCTCCTAAATTCTATCACATTGTCCAATATCAATCTAATACACACCTATTTACCACAAAATAACTTGGAGCACATCCACGGATTCTTTTGCCTAGCCAAAACACATTCCGTCGCCACGAGTTTCGCCCACCGACCAACTACGCCTGATCATCAAGAGGGGGTTCCTCACCTTCATTCTCGTCACCTACATCACACGATAAACACATTAAGCCTAATTCTTAGTAAAGAGGTTCACTAAAACATGAGTATACATAATGCATGATTTTTCAAAACATTTTCGTTTTTCATTTATTCGCTTTACGTAACATATACATATATATATCTTTAGGCATGAGTAGGCACAGGCGCCACCCCGTCTACCCCGTAGACCAAATTCTTGCCCTGAGTTGCCATTAACGTAGTTTTGTGCCCTGAGTTGCCATTAACGTGCCCTGTGCCCTACTCATCCTCCAACTTTACTTAACATTTTCACTTTACTTTGTTTACTTAGAAAAATGTGCATGCAAGAACATATCATTAAATCTTAAAGGAGAAAACATAATACATGAAGAATGCGCTACAAACAATCATCCAAACATTCATATTGTACATAACGAGCCTAACCAACCACTACTAGGAAACGTCCTAGTCTACCCGACTCCTTAAAACCCTAAAATCATGAAAACATCATTAAGACATTTAATTCCTAACATTGATATGACGTAGGGCCGTAAACCTATCACCACTCACCTGGAGTCCTAGCTATGCCGAGCACCGTCCTTGGAGAGCTTAGGTTACCTAAGGCATTTTCATAACATGTCATTAGTATCGACTCTAAATCGTCAAATTCAAAACTAAACGAAAACCCGAGCTAAGACAATTTTTTTTTTCAAAAACTCTAATTTAACTTCTTTCGGGCATTTCATCTAGCACTAAATGCTCATGATTTAAAAAGCTCCATTAATGGTGCTTTACTAACCTCCAACCACCAAAACCTAACTATAAATATTCACCCACACCATTAATTCACTCTACCTACCTAGATAACAACCAAAACATCATTCATGAGCCATAAAATCACTATCCTATCGATTTCTCACAAATCTAGAAATTTTACACTAAACCCTAAATCAATACCAACCCTAAAACATCAACTAAACTTGCCCCAAAGTGTAGAACTTACCTAGAGTATGGATTAGGGGAAGAAAGCTTGAAGGAAAATCGCCGAAACGGAGGAGCACGATCACGTTGAGAGATGGCAGTGGAAAAGGGGAAGAAATCGTGAGGAGCTCACGTTGGAGAGGAGGGAAATGAAAAGAAAAGGAGGAGTTTTAGGTTTTATAAAAATTTTGACTTCAAAATTACCTAAATGACCTTTTGTAAATTTCATGCATAAATTCATCAATTAACCTATCGATTCGGTTTTCTCTAAATTTTCTTATTTCTCTATATTCCAATTTATTCCTAGGGTTCTAACGAAACTTCTCGTTAACGAAACGGAGTTAATTTGTTCATTTACAAAAATCTCCCTAAGAGCGAAAATCTGAAAACCTAAAACTCAAAACCCATAACTGAAATTTCTGGGCGTTACAAAAACAAAGGCTAATGAAGTGTCGACTGGTGCATCCAGGTGTCAATCGGTAGTGTAAAATTGGTGAAGGTGTCGACCACGAGGATCGACCAATGCAAACATAGACGGATGAAGTGTCGACCGGTGAGCACAAGTGTCGACCAATTTATGTAGAACCAGGAAAAGCGTCGACCAGACTTTTGATTTTGTTTAGTTTTATTTTCTAATGACGAGTCTTGTATGCAAGAATTATTTTCCGCTGCAAGGGTAAAAAAAAGAGTATTTTTAAGAAAATTTTATGCACGTTTTCCACGATGCTTTCTTAAGGTAGTTTACATGTTTTGATCATTTTTATATAAAGTCTTACGAGTAGTCAGGTTAGTAACGACCGAATTACGGGGCGTTACAGAGTGGTGTCAGAGCCCAGGTCAAAATCGTCTCTACAGATTGCCTAACAGCACAAGCCACAACATGGATAGTCTTCATCAACTGTAAGTCTATTTACGACTTCTTTAAAAATTAATTATAGTAATAAATGTTCTTAGGACTAACAAAATGGTTAGAGGAAGAGAACCATGTGATAAGGGCGATGCTATCAACCGACTAACATATTTGGTGGATCGCCAATCTCAAATAATTGAAAGGCTTATCGACAAGGAAGAGCATGGAAGTCACAATGGAGGTACAAGTGATAAGATTGGGGATCGAATCCGGCCACTCAGACCTCCTGTAACACCTGATTTTATGAGTTTTTGAATTGTGCGCGCAATTGTAAATAATTGAAATAAGCCCGTTTTGCGAATCGAGAGTTTTAATGGAATGCTAATAATGAATATGGATTTTAGGGAAATTAAGGAAATTTGGAGAAAACGAACCGATGGTCAAACAATGAGTTAAACGGAAGATTTAACCAAAGGGCAAACTTGTAATTTGTCAAGCCAAGTTTAATTAAAATGCCCAAATCCCTCTTCCTCCCATACTTCACGTTATTTTTCACTCCCTCTCCCTCTCTGGCGATTCCTTCAACATCGGTCGATTCCTCCACTCCGATCAACAAGTTCCTTCACGTTTTCCTCTCCAATCACGATCCTAGGTAAGACTTTAGTGTTTCCCAACCTTTATTCTTGGTTTCTAGGTTGATAAACCGTTAGGGTTTCGTAGGAATTTCGTAAAAATCGTCGGGTTTTGCTAATAATTGTTATTTATGGTTGTATTTACGATTATTGAACGTTATTGGATGGAAAAAAATTGGTGTATTTGTCGTTGGATTGAAAAACTGGGTTTGGAGCTTAAGAAAATCTCCATTAATGGAGGTTTAGACTTTGTGAGCATAAATTGCTCGATGAAATGCCCGAGAGAGGTTAATTAGAGTTTTAGGAAATTTCCTTTAGTTAGGAATTTCGTTAGTTTACGAAGTTTAAATGTTTAGACTCGATTTTAACAAAGAACGTTATGAAATGTTCTAGGTGACAAAGCTCGAAACGAGGAGCTCGGTGTGCACAGGATGCGAGGTAAGTTCTCGTGACACACTTTGGCCGATTTGGCCTACACCATAAGATTATATTGATTGAGGAATTTGGAGATATTTGATGTGTTGGGTAATAGGTCAGGTAGTTAGCTTTAATTTAAGTCGTGCAATGTTTATATTCATCGTTTTTTATGCATTGGTTGTATTTACGGTATTGTACATGTTCATGCATCATTATTTCTAAAAAGCACGAAACGGAAATTTCCATGCACGTTTCATGAAAAGGAAAAGGATAATGAAAAGGTAAAATGTATGAAATGATGGTCACGTCGGGGATGGTGGTTCAAACTTGGTTGTCCTATAGGTGAAGCATGTTTTCCCCCTGGGTAGATGAAAGGGGCTATCTAATCAACGGATGTGCCGCTTTTATCTACCGAGAGTGAAGCCCCGGTGACATATATGAAATGAAATGAATAGCGAAAAGATAGGAAGCATGTTTTACGAACCGCATATGCATAGGATTCACTTGCATTCAAGTAGTTTGACGGAGGATGCCCGTGGGAGCAGCTAGTGCAGTCGGTGCAAACTTGACCCGTGGGAGCAGTAGGTTAAGTATTTTGTGTATTTTGGGATGTGTTCGGGCTGAGGGGTGTTTAGTTAAGAAAAAGCTTGGTACTGTTTAATTCACGTATATTGCATGTATGATGATGTTTAAAAAAGCTTTCTGGATATTCATTAGAGATGAATTTCCATTAGATGATTTTTATAAGTTTTGTCGTACATGTATAGTCATTGATGAATTGTGTCTGTTTTTATGAGTATAGGATGTCAACCAAAATGAAGGAGTGAATTTCCAGGGAGAAAGTTAACCTCTCTAGAAATCTGTTAAGTTTTTGGTAAAGGAACGTCGACCGATTAGAAAGAATAAGTCCAGAGAGTGTTAAGTTCTCTGGAAAATGGGGTTGAGAAGTCGACCCCTGAAACTAAGTAATTTGGTCGAGATGTCATCCAGAGTGGTGACATCGTCCAAAGTATGGATATCGTCCAAAGTATAGATGTCGTCTAGAGTGGTGACATCGTCCAAAATATGCATGTTGTCTAGAGTGGTGACATCGTCCAAAGTATGGATATTGTCCAGAGTGGTGACATCGTCCAAAGTATGGATGTCGTCCAGAGTGGTGACATTGTCCAAAATATGGATGTCGTCCAGAGTGGTGACATCGTCCAAAGTATGGATGTCGTCCATAGTGGTGACATCGTCCAAAGTATGGAGTCATCCAAAGTGGTGACATCGTCCAAAGTATGGATGTCGTCCAGAGTGGTGACATCGTCCAAAGTATGGATGTCGTCCAGAGTGGTGACATCGTCCAAAGTATGGATGTCGTCCAGAGTGGTGACATCGTCCAAAGTATGGATGTCGTCCAGAGTGGTGACATCGTCCAAAGTATGGATGTCGTCCAGAGTGGTGACATCGTCCAAAGTATGGATGTCGTCCAGAGTGGTGACATCGTCCAAAGTATGGATGTCGTCCAGAGTGGTGACATCGTCCAAAGTATGGATGTCGTCCAGAGTGGTGACATCGTCCAAAGTATGGATGTCGTCCAGAGTGGTGACATCGTCCAAAGTATGGATGTCGTCCAGAGTGGTGACATCGTCCAAAGTATGGATGTCGTCCAGAGTGGTGACATCGTCCAAAGTATGGATGTCGTCCAGAGTGGTGACATCGTCCAAAGTATGGATGTCGTCCAGAGTGGTGACATCGTCCAAAGTATGGATGTCGTCCAGAGTGGTGACATCGTCCAAAGTATGGATGTCGTCCAGAGTGGTGACATCGTCCAAAGTATGGATGTCGTCCAGAGTGGTGACATCGTCCAAAGTATGGATGTCGTCCAGAGTGGTGACATCGTCCAAAGTATGGATGTCGTCCAGAGTGGTGACATCGTCCAAAGTATGGATGTCGTCCAGAGTGGTGACATCGTCCAAAGTATGGATGTCGTCCAGAGTGGTGACATCGTCCAAAGTATGGATGTCGTCCAGAGTGGTGACATCGTCCAAAGTATGGATGTCGTCCAGAGTGGTGACATCGTCCAAAGTATGGATGTCGTCCAGAGTGGTGACATCGTCCAAAGTATGGATGTCGTCCAGAGTGGTGACATCGTCCAAAGTATGGATGTCGTCCAGAGTGGTGACATCGTCCAAAGTATGGATGTCGTCCAGAGTGGTGACATCGTCCAAAGTATGGATGTCGTCCAGAGTGGTGACATCGTCCAAAGTATGGATGTCGTCCAGAGTGGTGACATCGTCCAAAGTATGGATGTCGTCCAGAGTGGTGACATCGTCCAAAGTATGGATGTCGTCCAGAGTGGTGACATCGTCCAAAGTATGGATGTCGTCCAGAGTGGTGACATCGTCCAAAGTATGGATGTCGTCCAGAGTGGTGACATCGTCCAAAGTATGGATGTCGTCCAGAGTGGTGACATCGTCCAAAGTATGGATGTCGTCCAGAGTGGTGACATCGTCCAAAGTATGGATGTCGTCCAGAGTGGTGACATCGTCCAAAGTATGGATGTCGTCCAGAGTGGTGACATCGTCCAAAGTATGGATGTCGTCCAGAGTGGTGACATCGTCCAAAGTATGGATGTCGTCCAGAGTGGTGACATCGTCCAAAGTATGGATGTCGTCCAGAGTGGTGACATCGTCCAAAGTATGGATGTCGTCCAGAGTGGTGACATCGTCCAAAGTATGGATGTCGTCCAGAGTGGTGACATCGTTAAGTGTTATTTATCTCGACCACTGTTCAAATTGATGAAACCCGAGAGGAATAAGGTGTCTTCCCCCTGTTATGCTAAAGTTTAACAATTGCCAATAAGTTTAATTTAATAGGAATTTCCAGAGGCAAATAGTCTTTCGCTGATTGGGGTTAGTTACCCCTATGCATGTATGATTAAATAAGTTAAGTTAGACCCTAAATGACAATAGATATAGATTGCATGTCGAGCCCATTCTCTAATGAATAAAAGTGAGTGAACGAAGAGGAAAGGAAATGAATAATGAATGATGAATGCAAAAAAATGAAAATGAAAGAAATTGTATGAGAATGGGCTAGGGTAATATGCAAGTCCAAGTACAAGGATGAAATAAAAAGTTTTAAAATTTTATGCGATTTTTGGTATAGTTAAAAAGGGTAAATTATGGGTCATTACAGTTATGGTATTAGAGCTCCCGGGTTTTCAAATCGGTTCTGTAGACTGCTCGACTGCGCAAGCCACTTCACGGACATGCTTCTTCAACTGTAAGTACGTTTTTAAGATTTCTTTGTTTTGTTTCTTAGTGTTATTGTTTCTAACATGTATATGTTTACAAAATGGTGCGTCGAGGGAACGATAGGGATGAGAGAGATGATACGATAGACCAATTGAGAGAGTTTATAGCTCAACAGTCCCAACACTTAGACCGACAGGCTCAGCATATGGAAAGACAGTCTCAATAGCTTGACACGCTGATTAACCGTGAGAACAACAAAACTCAGGAAGTGGCAACTCTTAGTAATCGTGGAATGAAGTTGTTTCAAAAGCTACAACCCCCGGTGTTCAATGGACAGTCTTTGGATCCCTCTTTAGCCGAGAAGTGGATTCGAACTATGGAACAGATGTTGTCTTATGCAAATATAGAGGATGGGGAGAAAGTCGGCATTTGTCAGGTATCAATTGGCTATGGATGCCCGTTTCTGGTGGGATACGATCAAGGCAACCACAGATGTAACCGTGATGAGTTGGGAGCATTTTAAAGCCACATTTTATGATAAATACTTTAGCCATATGGTACGAGAGGCCAAAATGATGGAGTTTATGCAACTGCGACAGGCTGGCTCAGTTGCCGAATACGTTAGAAGGTTTGAGGCCCTATCTCGGTTTGCACCACGCTAGGTTGGTGTTAATGAAGACAAGGTGCGTCGGTTTATGCAAGGCTAAGCCAGGAAATCTGAAAAAGCGTCATCATATCAGGGGTGCGGAATGTGCCCTATACCGAGATTGTGGCGAGAGCACTAGAAATTGAGGCTGCTAAATCAACTTACGTCAAACCGAAGGATCCAGCTAGAGGGTTCTTTCAGGAGATACAACCTCGACCTTAGAATAGGGGCTGGCAACCGAGGGGACAGCCACAGCAACAACAAAGCGGTACTGAAAGGCCATATGATGGGAAAGGTGACCAGGGCAAGGGGAAGCAAGTCCAAGGGGCTGCCAAGAAACCTATTTGTCCTAAGTGCCAGAAGGAACATTATGGAGATTGTCGGATGGGCACTGATAGACGCTACCGATGTGGTGAGGTTGGCCACTACGTCATGAATTGCCCGTTAATGAACCAAAGTCAGTCAGGCGGGGATCAGAGGAGAGTTGCTCTGAGAATTTTTTCCTTTATTGAGCCAGGCTATGTTGACGACGAGGCCTAGCCCTCCGTTATAGAAGGTACTATTTTGGTCATGGGAGTTGCCGTATTTTCATTGATAGACACGGGTGCTACACACTCGTTTATTTCTACCACATGCATAGCTAGACTGAAGATAGTGCATGAGTTAGCAGAGTACGAATATCGAGTAATGCTGCCTTTTGGGGAGTTTATGCAGTCAGATCACATATTTCAGGGCAATGTCGTCTCTGTAGGGAACAACACCCTTTATGCCCAGTTGATAGTTATGGGCATACAGTGGTATGATCTTATCTTGGGGATGGATTAGCTATCTCGCCATTTCGCCACCATCGACTGCCAATCCGGGTTGGTGACGTTTTGACCCCCGGGTAAAGAAGAATTTGCTTACCAGGTAATGAATAGATTGAGTGGATTGCCAACTTCCTATTCGATAAAGGCCAGATAACATTTTAGAGGTGAATGCTCGGTTTACATGGTCACTGTGGTCGACACTCAATTACTTAATGGAGTAACGCCAGGTGACATCCCGATTGTTAAGGAGTTCGCAGAGATTTTTCACGACGATCTTCCCAGATTGCCACCGGACCGGGAGATAGAATTAGTGGTTTATGTATATCCAGGTTCAGAACCTGTATCTAAGAATCCATACAGACTTGCGCCTGCCAAATTGAAGGAGTTGAAAACTCAGCTAGAAGAATCGTTGGATAAGGGATTCATCCAACCTAGCTTTTCTCCTTTGGGTGCGCCAGTGCTGTTCGTTAAGAAAAGAGACGGGACCCTCCGGATGTGCATCGACTATAGAGAGTTGAATAAATTGACAGTGAAAAACAAGTACCCGTTGCCTCGAATAGATGATTTATTTGACCAACTGCAGGTGCCCGAGTGTTTTCGACGATTGACTTATGCTCGGGTTATTATCAGTTGAAGGTCTGGAGGGAAGATGTTCAAAAGACAGCATTCCAAACGAGGTATGGGCACTACGAATTTCTAGTAATGTCTTTTGGCTTATGAATGCCCCTGCAGCGTTTATGGACATGATGAACCAAGTTTTTAAGGAGTATTTAGACAAGTTTGTTGTTGTGTTCAATGACGACATCTCGATCTATTCTAAGACAAAAGAGGAGAATGAAAAGCACCTACGGATTGTTTTGGGAGTTTTGCAACAACACCAGCTTTACCCTAAGTTCTCTAAGTGCGAGTTTTTGTTGGATCGTATTAACTTTCTCGGCCACGTTAAATCTGAAGAGGCGATTTCTATAGATCCGAGTAAGATTCAAGTTGTGAAGGATTGGTCGCAGCCTAAGAATGTACGAGAGATACGAGGGTTTCTTGGATTGGTCGGGTATTACAGGAAATTCATCAAGGGATTTTCAAAGATCGCAGTCCCTCTATTCCGATTAACAAGAAAGAATGAAAAGTTTGTATGGTCTGCTGCATGCACAAAGAGCTTTGGAGAGTTAAAGCAGAAATTGAACACGACTCCTGTTTTGACACTGCCAGTTGAAGGCAACAAGTTCAGCATATATTTTGATGCGTCGAAGTTTGGACTTGGATGTGTGTTTATGCAGGAGGGAAAGGTTATCGCATATGCTTCTCGGCAATTGAAGCCGTATGAGCAAAATTATCTGACGCATGACCTGGAGCTGGCAGCAGTAGTGTTTGCATTGAAAATTTGGAGGCACTACCTGTAAGGGTAGAAATGTGAAGTGTTCTAAGACCACAAGAGCCTAAATATTTGTTTACACAGAAAGAGCTGAACATGCGGCAACGACGGTGGTTGGAGTTTGTTAAGGACTACGAGTTTGAAAACAAGTACCACCTAGGAAAGGTGAATAAAGTTGCAGATGCATTGAGCAGAATGCCTGCTACGAGTCAGCCTTCGCTTGCAGCAATGTCGGTGATGTTGAAGTCTGAGATTGAGAGGTTCAATGTAGAGATTGTGGCTGAGTTGTCTACGATGCTTCCAACCATCTCACTAAGGCGGAAGATACTCGACAAAATAGGAGAAGCTCAACGAAAAGACTTAGAGTGTGAGAAGCACCGTTTGAGTATGACATCAGAGGACTCTTCTGATTTCATTTTATCGGATGAAGGCATATTAAAATTCAGGCATAGGTGGTACGTGCCTAACGATGTGGAATTAAAGAAAGAAATCTTGGCCGAGGCACATTTTTCAGCATACTCGGTGCATCCAGGAAGCACAAAAATGTATAGAGATTTAAAACAACACTTCTGGCGGCCGAACATGAAGAGAGAGGTTGCCAAGTATGTAGAAACATGTCTGGTTTGTCAGCAGGTTAAGGCAAAACATCAAAGGCCGGCAGGAACTTTGCAGCCCCTGCCGATCCCTGAGTGGAAATGAGAGCAGATTTCTATGTATTTTATTGCTGGACTCCCGAGAACGACGAAGGGACATGACGGGATTTGGGTGATTGTGGACCGTTTAACAAAGTCGGCCCACTTTCTTCCAGTTAAGGAAACGTTTTCCATGGATCAGCTCGCCAAACTCTAGGTGCAGGAGATTGTTAGACAGCACGGGGTGCCTGTTTCGATAGTTTTAGACCGAGATCCAAGGTTTACTTTGAGATTTTAGAAGAGTTTGCACAAGGCCATGGGAACTCAGTTGAACTTCAGCACGGCATTCGATCCTCAGATCGATGGTCAGACAGAACGAACGAATCAAATCCTTGAGGATATGCTCAGAGCTTGTGTACTGGAATTTCAAGGATCGTGGAGCAAGTACTTGCCACTGATCGAGTTCTCATATAACAACAGTTTTCAAGCTACGATCGGCATGGCACCATATGAAGCGTTGTATGGGCGGAAGTGCAGGTCACCACTGTATTGGGATGAGGTTGGGGAGGCTAGTATTATTGGCCCCGATATTCTACAGCAAACAGCGAAAAAGATCGTAATTATCAGACAGTGTATCGAGATAGCTCAGAGCCATCAGAAAAGCTATGTCGACAATAGAAGAAGGGAGTTAGAGTTTATTGAAGGTGACGAGGTATATTTGAAAATTTCTCCATTCAAAGGCGTCATGAGATTCGGAAGGAGAGGCAAGCTAAGCCCTCGATACGTGGGGCCCTTCCTTA
Source organism: Begonia masoniana (assembly GCA_022432975.1). Taxonomy (NCBI): domain Eukaryota; kingdom Viridiplantae; phylum Streptophyta; class Magnoliopsida; order Cucurbitales; family Begoniaceae; genus Begonia; species Begonia masoniana. Next base: position 28,968,325 of record CM039503.1, on the reverse strand, counting down.
TTTTGAAGAGGATTGGGAAGATGGCATATCGATTACAGCTTCCGGCATCTATGGAGAGCATCCACAATGCCTTCCACATATCCATGCTTAGGAAATGCATGCGTGACCCGTCGCATGTCGTAGAAGCACAGGAAATTGAGGTACAACTAACGCTAACTTACGTGGAAAAATCGGTACAAATTATAGAATCCTCTATTAAGGTGTTGAGAAACAAAGAAATTCCGCTGGTCAAGGTTTTATGGCAGAACCACGGCGTATAGGAAGCTACCTGAGAGAGGCAGCAAACTATGATGGCCAAGTATCCAGAATTATTTGTGTAATTAATTTTGAGGACAAAATTTCAATTAAGGTGGATGAAATGTAACACCTAATTTTACGGCTTTTTGAATTATGCGCACAATTGTAAATAATTAAAATATGTCTGTTTTGCGAATCGAGAGTTTTAATGGAATCCTAATAATGAATATGGATTTTAGGAGAAATAAGAAAAATTGGAGAAAACGAATCGATGGTCGAACAATGAGTTAAACGGAAGATTTAACCAAAGGGCAAACTTGTAATTTGTCAAGCCAAGTTTAATTAAAATGACAAAATCCCTCTTCCTCCAACACTTAACGTTATTTTTCACTCCCTCTCCCTCTCTGGCGATTTTCTTCCTCCACGGCGATTCCTTCAACGTCGATCGATTCCTCCACTCCGATCAACAAGTTCCTTCACGTTTTCCTCTCCAATCACGATCCTAGGTAAGACATTAGTGTTTCCCGGCCTTTAGTCTCGGTTTCTAGGTTGATAAACTGTTAGGGTTTCGTCGGAATTTCGTAAAAATCGTCAGGTTTTGTTAATAATGGTTAGTTATGGTTGTATTTACGATTATTGAACGTTATTGGATGGAAAAAAATTGGTGTATTTTTCGTTTGATTGAAAAACCGGGTTTGGAGCTTAAGAAAATCTCCATTAATGGAGGTTTAGAATTTGTGAGCATAAATTGCTCGATGAAATGCCCAAGAGAGGTTAATTAGAGTTTTAGGAAATTTCCCTTAGTTAGGAGTTTCTTTAGTTTACGAAGTTTAAATGTTTATGCTCGATTTTAACAAAGAACGTTATGAAATGTTCTAGGTGACAAAGCTCGAAACGAGGAGCTCGGTGTGCAATGGACGCGAGGTAAGTTCTCGTGACTTACTTTGGCCGATTCGACCTACACCATAAGATTATGTTTATTGAGGAATTTGGAGATATTTGATGTGTTGGGTAATAGGTCGGGTAGTTAGCTTTAATTTAAGTCGTGCAATGTTTATGTTCATCGTTGTTTATGCTTTTGTTGTATTTACGATATTGTACATGTTCATGAATCATTGTTTCTAAAAAGCACGAAACGGAAATTTCCATGCACGCTTTCATGAAAAGGAAAAGGATAATGAAAAGGTAAAATGTATGAAATGATGGTCACGTCGGGGATGGTGGTTCAAACATGGATGTCCTACAGGTGAAGTATGTTTTCCCCCTGGGTAGATGAAAAGGGCTATCCAATCGTCGGATGTGCCGCTTTTATCTACCGAGAGTGAAGCCCCGGGGACAAATATGAAATGAAATGAATAGCGAAAAGGTAGGAAGCATGTTTTACGAACCGTATATGCATAGCATTCACTTTCATTCACGTAGACTTACTGAGCCTTTAGCTCACAGTTGTTTCTAAGGTGTAGGCGATTTTGAGCGAGGTCAGGACGATGTCCCTCCACCTGACGAGCCTGCAGTTTGACGGAGGATGCCCGTGGGAGCAGCTAGTGCAGTCAGTGAGAACTTGACCCGTGGGAGAAGTAGGTTAAGTATTTTTGGTATTTTGGGATGTGTTCGGGCTGAGGGGTGCTTAATTAGAAAAAATGTATAGACGTTCATTTTAGGATGCTTGGTACTGTTTAATTCACGTATATTGTATATATGATGATGTTTAAAAAGGCTTTCTGGATAGTCATTGGAGATGAATTTCCATTTGATGATTTTTATATGTTTTGTCGTACATGTATAGTCATTGATGAATTGTGTCTGTTTTTATGAGTATAGGATGTCAACCGAAATGAAGGAGTGAATTTCCATAGAGGAAGTTAAGCTCTCTGGAAATCTGTTAAATTTTTGGTAAAGGAACGTCGACTGATTGGAAGGAATAAAGTCCAGAGAGTGTTAAGTTCTCTGGAAAATGGAGTTGAGAAGTCGACCCCTGAAAGTAAGTAATTTGGTCGAGATGTCGTCTAGAGTGGTGACATCATACAAATTATGGATATCATCCAAAGTATGGATGTCATCCAAAGTGGTGACATCGTCCAAAGTATGGATGTCATCCAGAGTGGTGACATCGTCCAAAGTATGGATGTCGTCCAGAGTGGTGACATCGTCCAAAGTATGGATGTCATCCAAAGTGGTGACATCGTCCAAAGTATGGATATCATCCAAAGTATGGATGTCATCCAGAGTGGTGACATCGTCCAAAGTATGGATATCGTCCAAAGTATGGATGTCATCCAGAGTGGTGACATCGTCCAAAGTATGGATGTCATCCAAAGTGGTGACATCGTCCAAAGTATGGATATCGTCCAAAGTATGGATATCGTCCAAAGTATGGATGTCATCCAAAGTGGTGACATCGTCCAAAGTATGGATGTCATCCAAAGTGGTGACATCGTCCAAAGTATGGATGTCATCCAAAGTGGTGACATCGTCCAAAGTATGGATATCGTCCAAAGTATGGATGTCATCCAAAGTGGTGACATCGTCCAAAGTATGGATGTCATCCAAAGTGGTGACATCGTCCAAAGTATGGATGTCATCCAAAGTGGTGACATCGTCCAAAGTATGGATGTCATCCAAAGTGGTGACATCGTCCAAAGTATGGATATCGTCCAAAGTATGGATGTCATCCAAAGTGGTGACATCGTCCAAAGTATGGATGTCGTCCAGAGTGGTGACATCGTCCAAAGTATGGATGTCATCCAAAGTGGTGACATCGTCCAAAGTATGGATGTCATCCAAAGTGGTGACATCGTCCAAAGTATGGATGTCGTCCAGAGTGGTGACATCATCCAAAGTTTGGATGTCGTCCAGAGTGGTGACATCATCCAAAGTTTGGATGTCGTCCAGAGTGGTGACATCATCCAAAGTTTGGATGTCGTCCAGAGTGGTGACATCGTCCAAAGTATGGATGTCGTCCAGAGTGGTGACATCATCCAAAGTTTGGATGTCGTCCAGAGTGGTGACATCATCCAAAGTTTGGATGTCGTCCAGAGTGGTGACATCGTCCAAAGTATGGATGTCGTCCAGAGTGGTGACATCATCCAAAGTTTGGATGTCGTCCAGAGTGGTGACATCGTCCAAAGTATGGATGTCATCCAAAGTGGTGACATCGTCCAAAGTATGGATATCGTCCAAAGTATGGATGTCATCCAAAGTGGTGACATCGTCCAAAGTATGGATGTCATCCAAAGTGGTGACATCGTCCAAAGTATGGATGTCGTCCAGAGTGGTGACATCGTCCAAAGTATGGATATCGTCCAAAGTATGGATGTCGTCCAGAGTGGTGACATCATCCAAAGTTTGGATGTCGTCCAGAGTGGTGACATCATCCAAAGTTTGGATGTCGTCCAGAGTGGTGACATCGTCCAAAGTATGGATGTCATCCAAAGTGGTGACATCGTCCAAAGTATGGATGTCGTCCAGAGTGGTGACATCATCCAAAGTTTGGATGTCGTCCAGAGTGGTGACATCATCCAAAGTTTGGATGTCGTCCAGAGTGGTGACATCATCCAAAGTTTGGATGTCGTCCAGAGTGGTGACATCATCCAAAGTTTTGATGTCATCCAAAGTGGTGACATCGTCCAAAGTATGGATGTCGTCCAGAGTGGTGACATCATCCAAAGTTTGGATGTCGTCCAGAGTGGTGACATCATCCAAAGTTTGGATGTCGTCCAGAGTGGTGACATCATCCAAAGTTTGGATGTCGTCCAGAGTGGTGACATCGTCCAAAGTATGGATGTCGTCCAGAGTGGTGACATCATCCAAAGTTTGGATGTCGTCCAGAGTGGTGACATCATCCAAAGTTTGGATGTCGTCCAGAGTGGTGACATCATCCAAAGTTTGGATGTCGTCCAGAGTGGTGACATCATCCAAAGTTTGGATGTCGTCCAGAGTGGTGACATCATCCAAAGTTTGGATGTCGTCCAGAGTGGTGACATCATCCAAAGTTTGGATGTCGTCCAGAGTGGTGACATCATCCAAAGTTTGGATGTCGTCCAGAGTGGTGACATCATCCAAAGTTTTGATGTCATCCAAAGTGGTGACATCGTCCAAAGTATGGATGTCGTCCAGAGTGGTGACATCGTCCAAAGTATGGATGTCATCCAAAGTGGTGACATCGTCCAAAGTATGGATGTCGTCCAGAGTGGTGACATCATCCAAAGTTTGGATGTCGTCCAGAGTGGTGACATCATCCAAAGTTTGGATGTCGTCCAGAGTGGTGACATCATCCAAAGTTTGGATGTCGTCCAGAGTGGTGACATCATCCAAAGTTTGGATGTCGTCCAGAGTGGTGACATCATCCAAAGTTTGGATGTCGTCCAGAGTGGTGACATCGTCCAAAGTATGGATGTCATCCAAAGTGGTGACATCGTCCAAAGTATGGATGTCGTCCAGAGTGGTGACATCATCCAAAGTTTGGATGTCGTCCAGAGTGGTGACATCGTCCAAAGTATGGATGTCGTCCAGAGTGGTGACATCGTCCAAAGTATGGATGTCGTCCATGTATTAAATAAGTTAAGTTAGACCCTAAATGACGATAGATATAAATTGCATGCCGAGCCCATTCTCTAATGAATGAAAGTGAGTGAACAAAATGGAAAGGAAATGAGTAATGAATGATGAATGCAAAAAAATGAAAATGAAAGAAATTGTATGAGAATGGGGGAGGGTAATATGCAAGTCCAAGTAAAAGATGAAATAAAAAGTTTTAAAATTTTATGCAATTTTTGGTATAGTTAAAAAGGGTAAATTATGGGTCATTACACCTCCAACCTTTGATGGACAGGCTTCGGATCCTACCTATGCTGAGGAATGGATCCGGGCCATTGAAGGGATGTTTGATTATGCAAGGGTGGAGGAAGTAGATAAAGTCACTTGTGTCGTGTTCCAACCTTTCTAAGGATGCTGGGTTTTGGTGGGATACCATTAAGACTACGACTGATGTGAGAGGGATGACATGGGAGCAGTTTAAGAAGGCATTTTATGATAAGTATTTCAGTCGTGTAGTCAGAACGAGCAAAATGGTGGAGTTTGCACAGCTGCACTAGACTGGTTTTGTAGCTGATTATGTTCACATTTGCTCCTCACTTGGCGAATAACAACGAGAATAAAGTCCATCAGTTTGTACAAAGCTTAAATGTGGAAATCTACAGAGGTGTAGAAACCGAAGTCATTCCATATACCAAGGTAGTGGCCAAAGCTCTAGCAGTTGAGGTGGCTGAGCAGAAATGTTACAAACAAAGGGAGTCCACCAAGAAATTCTTTCGAGAAGTTCAACCTCAGCAACAATAAAATAAAATATGGCAACGACCGCAGCAACAGCAGCAACAACAACAAAGAGGGGTGAAGAGACCCAATGTTGGAAAGGTTACTCAAGGGAAAGAAAAACAAACACAAGGGTCTTTTGTACCATAGTACCCGCTGTGTCCAAAGTGCTAGAAACGTCATCCTGGCAAATGCAGGCTCTGTTCAAATTGATGTTTTGTTTGCAACGACGTCGGCCATTTTGCTAGAAGTTGTTCGAAGGGGGACCAGAGTCAGACAAAGCCGAATGTAACACCTAGGGACCAGAGTCAGACAAAGCCAGTCAGACAAAGCCGAATGTAACACCTAGGGACCAGAGTCAGACAAAGCCGAATGTAACACCTAGGGACCAGAGTCAGACAAAGCCGAATGTAACACCTAGGGACCAGAGTCAGACAAAGCCGAATGTAACACCTAGGGACCAGAGTCAGACAAAGCCGAATGTAACACCTAGGGACCAGAGTCAGACAAAGCCGAATGTAACACCTAGGGACCAGAGTCAGACAAAGCCGAATGTAACACCTAGGGACCAGAGTCAGACAAAGCCGAATGTAACACCTAGGGACCAGAGTCAGACAAAGCCGAATGTAACACCTAGGGACCAGAGTCAGACAAAGCCGAATGTAACACCTAGGGACCAGAGTCAGACAAAGCCGAATGTAACACCTAGGGACCAGAGTCAGACAAAGCCGAATGTAACACCTAGGGACCAGAGTCAGACAAAGCCGAATGTAACACCTAGGGACCAGAGTCAGACAAAGCCGAATGTAACACCTAGGGACCAGAGTCAGACAAAGCCGAATGTAACACCTAGGGACCAGAGTCAGACAAAGCCGAATGTAACACCTAGGGACCAGAGTCAGACAAAGCCGAATGTAACACCTAGGGACCAGAGTCAGACAAAGCCGAATGTAACACCTAGGGACCAGAGTCAGACAAAGCCGAATGTAACACCTAGGGACCAGAGTCAGACAAAGCCGAATGTAACACCTAGGGACCAGAGTCAGACAAAGCCGAATGTAACACCTAGGGACCAGAGTCAGACAAAGCCGAATGTAACACCTAGGGACCAGAGTCAGACAAAGCCGAATGTAACACCTAGGGACCAGAGTCAGACAAAGCCGAATGTAACACCTAGGGACCAGAGTCAGACAAAGCCGAATGTAACACCTAGGGACCAGAGTCAGACAAAGCCGAATGTAACACCTAGGGACCAGAGTCAGACAAAGCCGAATGTAACACCTAGGGACCAGAGTCAGACAAAGCCGAATGTAACACCTAACCTTCGGTTATTTCAGGTTCAATTTTACTTAATAATGTTGCTACTTATACGTTGATCGACTCTGGTGCTACGCACTCATTTGTTTATTTGGCTTTTGTGATTAAATTTATTGCTTATGCCCGCTGAGCATTTCTATGATGTTATGTTGCCATCCGGAGAAAAATTGTATTCAGACAAAGTAGTGCGTGATTGTATTATGTATGTGGGAGATTATAGGATGCCTGCTTATTTAATAATCATTAGCATGAAGGGATATGATGTTATATTGGGGATAGATTGGTTGTTCAGGCATTTTGCCACCATTGACTGTAGATCAAGAATAGTCTTTTTTCAACCCCAGGTGGTGTGAGGTATTCCTTTCGAGCAGTGAAGAATACCAGCACTACACCAGTGGTGTCATCCACTAGAGCTTAGCGATTGTTGACGAGTGGATGCACCGGATTTCTAGCCCGTATGGTTGACATGAATAGGCAAGGGAAAGTGAAACTTCAGAAAGTACTAGTGGTTCAAAATTTTTCGGAAGTTTTCCTGAATGAGTTTTCTTGACAGAGAAGTAGAATTTGTAATTGATGTAATCCCGGGGACTGCACCAGTATCGAAAAATACATACCGTATGGCTCTACGGAATTAAAAGAATTAAAGGCACAGTTGACAGAACTGGAAGACAAGGGTTTCATCTGCCCTAGTTTTTTGCCCTGGGGTGCAATTGTAACGATCCTGACCCTTTTCATTACATCACAGGACTTGACCTGACGTTGACTTTGACTTAGACATTTTGGGCGTAAAATTTTTTGAACTTTAGAAACATTTAAAACGAGGCTAAAACTATTTTTTGATAAAACATCGTCTCGGTTTTAGAGTATTAAAAATCCTTTAAAATAAGTGGGGGACGCTCATAAAATACGTTTAAAAAGTATCGTTGAAATACCCGGCTTTACGAGATATCAATATTTTAATGTAAATGACATTTTTTGTAAATATGTCAAATCAAGCCCGTTTTACGAAAAGAAAGCGTTATTACGATCCTAATAATTAATATGGATTTTAAAATTTCGGGAATTTTCGGAGTTGTAACGCTAATTTTACGAGAATTACGTTTATCGTAATATAAATGACATTTTAGTAAAAATAGTAAACGAGGTCTGATTTGCAAACGGACAATTTTAAAATGACCCTGAAAATGAGTTGAAGTTATTGGCGAAATAAAGAAATTTGGAGAAACCGAATCGTTAGTTAATTAATGAAACAAAGGACGAAACAAATATAAAAACAAAGGAAAAGGCAAAATGGTAATTTGCAAAGTAAATTTTTAATTAAAAACAAAAGCCTTCTTCTTCCTTCACCATTTTCACGCGAAGCCCTCTGCTATTTTCTTCCAGGCGATTTCTCCCTTTCTCCTCTCACGACATTCTCCATTCCGGCGACCAAAGCTCTTCGATCGACCTCTGATCCTTCACGTTTTCTCCTCTAAACCCGACCCTAGGTATGAATCTATGGTTTTAGAGTGTTATTGTTTGGTTTTTACAAAGTTACATGGTTAGGGTTCCGTTTAGGGCTTTGTGAAAAACGTGGTCTAAAGTTAGAAATTGGTAGGATTACTGTATTTGTGAGCATATTGAACGTATTAAACATTATTGGACGAAATCTAGAGTGTATACGGTGTTTAGGTTGAAAACCGAATATTTGGAGTTTGAGAATCTCTATCAATGGAGTTTAGAAATTTACGAGCGCGGGTTGCTTGGTAAAATGCCTTATTGAGCTAAGTTAGAATTTTAGGAAAATTACTTTAGTTAAGGTTTCATCAAATTTGGACGTTTAACGGTTTAATCTCGTTTTAACGACAACTGTTGTGTTTTGCCCCAGACAAACAACGCTCGTGGACGGAGCTTAGGCGCTTCGGACGACAGGTAAGTTCTCGTGACTTACTAGGGCCGATTGGCCTACACCACACGTCGAAGTTGCGTCGAGGATCATTGGCGAATTGCTTATTTATATGCTTTGGTTGGGTAGTTAAGATTAGTTCTTTTATAGCTTATGTTTTTTTTATTGTCTTTATGGTATATATGTAAAATGTAGATTATGCTTTTTATTATCTTGATGGTATATATGTAGAATATAGATTATGCTTTTTATTGTCTTGATGGTATATATGTTGAATGTTATGTTATGCACGTGTTCATGCATCATGGTTTTTAAATGAGCATAGAAAATGAACTTCCGCACGATGTTTTCATGAAAAGAGATGTGGGCCGAAAGGGGGCTATTGATCTATTGTGTAGGCACAAAGGGGTCTGTCACAATACCACATCGCCTGAAACTAAATGAATCTATGTAATCTGTTATCTGGTCATGCGAGGTGGGGCTCAGGCATGACTGTTGTATATGTGAGCATGTACCCCCCTCCGCTAGATAGAAAGGGTTGTCCGACCGCGGGATGAATCATCTCCATTTAGCTAGTTGATATCTCGGTGACAATATATATGCAACGTAATGATAAGAAAATGTTGCATGATTTCTGAAACTCATACGCACAGCATGCATTGCATTTACGAAACTTACTGAGTCTTTAGCTCATAGATTGTCTGTATGGTGTAGGTTGTAACGACCCCAGAGGGATCACCACGTGATTCATGACTTTCTTAATCATTTAATTCTTATTACTCACACTCTACTCATTTTTTGGTAATATATATTTTTTTTTTGAAACATAACTTAGCTCAAGATGTCACGCACGATTCAATAGGCATCGCTCGGCAGAGGAGTACATTATACATCAGCCGACGGGCAGGGTAAAATGCTCCATCCAATAAAAGACTTCAGCTCTTAAGCTGCACCTACCGATTGAGAAATAAACTTGCATCTGCCGATCATACCCCAACAGATTTCTATACTTAATTACTTACTCCTGCCGGTCGCTAAACGACAAGCATGGAGTTTACATCTTCCGGTAGAAAAAGATTTCATCATCCGATTCGTCACGTGAAACTCGCGTGACTCACTTATCACCGCCTAATAGAGGACATCGTCCGGTGAGCACGAGCTTAACACGTGACCCTTTAAAATTTCACTAGATAGGAGATATCATCCGATGGGCACGTGCATCACTCGTGGTTCATTTAACCTCATTCAGCATTAGCAATACACTACACATACCGGTCACTAGACGACAAAATAACATCTTCATCATCCGGTGACTTTAATACACTACATCTACCGATCACTAGATGACAAAATAACACTCCCATCATCCGATAGCTTAAGCGCACTACATCTACTGGTCACTAGATGACAAAATAACACTCTCATCATCCGATAGCTTAAGCGCACTACATCTACTGATCACTAGACAACAAAATAACACTCTCATCATCCAATAGCTTAAACGCACTGACTTCAACTTCAATGGCATAACATTCATATTAATGAAAATCAGTAACTCACCAAGAATTCATATAGCGGAAGACTTAAGCAAACAGACCAACCAATGCTCCTTAAAATTATTTCCAGGGTCAGTGGTCAACAGACATCTTTAAAAGAAGACTCAATGTTATAAAATAGACTCACCTTACTTAAACTATCATATTCATTGTCATAATTAAAATCGTAAAAACATTAACCAGGGGTCTCATTTGCCATCTAGCCACAGATTTGCTCCCTAAACACCTTCCAGCAACCGAGCTTAGACATCCTCATTAACTTTGAGATCCTCACCTGAAAACTCGTCACCTACATCATAAGGTTTAAACTATAAGCCTAATGATTAGTAAGGAATGCAGTACTAATAGGTATGCAAGAATGCTCATTTTGAGAAAACAAATGCTCATGAATCTTTTCTTATTCATATTCATACTCAAGTCTTCATCCTTGTTCATCATTCATATTCATTGTTAATAATCATCATTCATATACTTCATTCATATTCATCGTTCATATTCATTGTTCATAATCATAATTCATATACATCATTCATGTTCATCGTTCATATTCTTCGTTCACGTTGTGTGGATTAAGGGAGGATTTGTGCCGGTAAAGGGGGTTTGACAGTGAGAGTGCACATAGTTCCCTTGCGGGTCGTATCATGGTCCTTCTTTTGGACAGTGACATACGCCAAACCGCCCCCAACCCTCGCTTAATGACCATTAACTCGCTCAACTACTTCCAATGCTCACTAATACGTCCACCAAGGTCATAAATAGGACAACCCTAGCCGTTTCTAACATAACCTGGCTATTTCGCAAAAACCCTAAACGAAACCCTAACCATTTAATTTTGCAAAAATAGAAATCTAATGTCCAAAAACTATAGAATCTTACCTAGGGTGGTGATTGGAGAAGAAAACGTGGAGGAATCACCGTTGATCAGAGGAGAATCGGCCGGCGTTTGAAGGAAGTCGCAGTGGAAAGGGAAGTCGCCGTGAGGGTTGAGAGGAGAGGAAATTTGCGTGAAGTGTTAAGGGAGGGATAGAAATGTGATTTTGATTAAAATTTAACCTATTGAATGACCATTTTGCCCTCCCTTTTATCTTCTATTTGTTTCATCGCTTATTTCGTTAATTGATCCATCGATCCATTTTCCCCAAGTTTCCATATTTCACCAGAAATTCCAATTTATTACCGAGGCTTTATTAAAACTTTCTGTTTGCAAAACGGACTTAATTTGATATATTTACCAAATTGCCATTATATATCAGAATAATAAAATCTAGTAAAATTGGTTCCTTTAGGAACCCATTGTAACTTGCCACTTGATTTATTTTTACTCAGTTTAAAAGGGCATTCATAAGATTTATATCCTACTTCATTACATGCATGACAAGTAGAAGATCTAATAAAGAAATTCTTATAAACTTTTTTTTATTAGATTTTTCATAACCTAACTCCGCCTTTTCAAATGTCACTCTTTGGCTTCCTAGTAACATATTCAAATTCTTGCTCCCATTAGTAAACTTAAAAATAATGTCATTCAACTTCTCATTTCTACTCATAAGTTCACTAATTTCCTTTTCATGCAAGTTAGTCTCCTTAGCATGCTTTTCAATTAAACTAACATTTTCCTTTATTAATATATTGTATTTACTCTTTAACATGCCAAATTGTTTTACTAAGTCATTAAATGCATCAATTAGATCATTATCATCATTATCACTATCACTAGAAGAATCACATACCTCATTTTCCTTGGCCATGAAGCACAAGTTAGCCACTTCTTCGTCTTCGGAGGAGGTGTCACTTTCACTATCATCCCACGAGCTTTCATGGCCCTATTCTTGAATCGCTTGGGACCCTTCTTGGCTTGAGGACATTCAGCCTTGATGTGTCCCAGCTTCTCGCAGTCAAAACAAGTGATCTCCTTATCCTTTTGAGGCTTGTCTCCCTTTCAGAATCTTCTACCTTACATTCTTTTCCGTTTGAGAAATTTGCTAAATTTTCTCGTTATAAATGCAATCTCCTCATCATTCTCTTCTTGTTCAGACTCTTCGAGTTTGCTTGATGAGGCCTTGAGAGCAATGTCTTTTCTCTTGGAGACTTCCTTTTCTTTGAGATCTTCCTTCTCATTGACTCTCATTGTTATCTCATGCATCATGAGAGAGCCAATAAGTTCTTCCAGCTTGAGGACTTTGAGATCCTTAGCTTCTTGAATAGCTGTCACCTTGGGTTGCCATTCTCTTGGTAGACACCTAAAAATCTTTCTTACCAATTCTTAATTTGGATACATTCTACTAAGTACTTTCAAACTATTAGTAATGTTAGTAAAACGAGTAAACATTGAACTAATAGATTCATCCTTTTCCATAGAGAATAATTCATATTCGTGCACCAACATACTCATTTTACTTTCCTTTACTTGATTTGTTTATTCATGAGTTATTTAAAGTAAACACCAAATCTCAAATGCACTATCACACCCTTTGTAACACCCCCAAAACTGTACCCATTTACCCGTATAAATTTTTCATTTTTATTTTTACACTTTATACTTATATCTTTAGCTTATTACTTTAAACAAAACTTTACTCGGAATTTGAACCGAAATTGAAGTCGGAATGGAAGTCGGAATTAAAATCCAATCTTTAAATCATTTAAAACAAAACATTTAAAAATTTAATAAAAACATTTAAAAACAGAACAGAAAAGAGGGGAGGGCATAATCGGCATTTGCCGAGAAAAAAGAGCAGCGATCAAGTCGCTGCTTAATGCAGCGACTGAGCGCTGCAGTTGCTGCGGCAAGCAGCGCTCGATCGCTGCATTGCTGCAGCGATCGCGCGCTGCAGTTGCTGCAGCATGCAGCGCTCGATCGCTGCATTGCTGCAGCGATCGTGCGCTGCAGATGCTGCAGCAAGCAGCGATCAGTCGCTGCATTGCTGCAGCGCCTGATCGCTGCACTGCAGCCATCATCTAACTATGGCTCTCTGAAATTTCCAGAGAGCCAACACTCCAAAACTTCCAACTTTAATCTCTCTGGAATCCGATTCCAGAGAGCAACTCTGTCACAATTCTCTACCGATTTCTCCTTTCATTACACCATATTCTCAGCAATTACCATAAACACTTGTAATCTAAACTCAATCGACTTGCAACGGACTCGACGAAATCCACTGCGTGGATAGCTCTAAAAACCGAGCCTATCCGTAACAACCTAAAAAACATTTCAAAACATTTTCTGTAACATTCAAATAAAAGACTTAGCAAAACGTTTTAAATACGATTACCAAAACATTTGAAACGTCAAAAGTAAACCTATCAACTACCAGACCAAGAATCCTAATATGTTCTATACAAATTAACATCAGCCAAACATCACAAAAATCCCAAAATACTTCCCCCACGGGTCAAAACGCGCCTCGACTGCCCAGCGCACTCCCACGGGCCATCATCCATCAACCGCCTCAAACATCAGAAGGTGGAACGTCGTCCTCACCTGGGTTTACGTCACCTACACCATACAGACATCTATGAGATAAAAATCTCAGTAAGCTCTAGTAAATGCAAATGCGTGCTGTGCATATGAATCTATAAATCATGCATTGTTTTCTTTACTTTACTTTACTTTACTTTGCTTTGCTTTGCTTTGCTATAAACTGTATACCGATTTCTTTGCTTTGCTTTGCTATAAACTGTATTCCGATGGGCCATTTAAACTATATACCGAAGGGTCATTTAAACTGTATACCGGAGGGTCATTCTTTCTTTGCATTTACTTTAAAACGTCGTGCGGAAATTCGTTTTCATGACATTTAAAACACGTGATGCATGAACAGATATGAACATAAAGTAAACAACCATCATGCATACCATCGAGACCAAAATAGAATAACCTAAAACAACTATAAACCTATCTACCCGTCCCAAAGCAATTTAAAACAAACAATTTAAAACAACTAATCCATTGAGATCCTCGACGCTACATCGAAGTACGGTGTAGGCCAATCGGCCAGAGAAGATCACGAGAACTTACCTCGTGTCCAAAGCAGCTCAAGCTCCGTCCACGAGCGTCGTTTGTCTGAGGCAAATTTACAATATTGTCAATATGACACATCAGAACTCCCAATTGTCCAATTTAATAAAATTCTTAACTAAGGAACTTTCCTAAAGTTCTAACTTAATTAATCGAGACGTTTAAACGACCAATTCACGCTCGATGGTTTAAAATCACAATTCACGAACCTTTCTCTAAAATCCCTAAATTCTTGAATTTAACGTTTTTCCACAATTCAATTTAACTTCGTCCAATAACGTCAAATACGTTCAATATATACTTAATCAAGGCTAACCTATTAATTACGAACCCTAATTCGCGTTTTTAACGAAAATCGATCGAAACCCTAATTATTTAAACTTCGTAGAAATCGAAATAAACACTCTAAGATCGTAGGTTCATACCTAGGGTAGCGAGAGGAGGAAGAATCACGAAGAACGGAAGAGAAATGGAGGAGAACGGAGGTCGGATCGTTGATCGGCGTCGGCGACCAGAGGGAGAGAGCAGAGAGAAGCTCTCTGGAAATCACGAAGGAAGAGAGGAAATGAAGAGAAAAGGGATTTTGGTTAATTTTATAAATTTTGGTTTTGCAAATTACTAAAATGCCCTTCCATAGTTTTTACATTCGTTTCGTCATTCGGTTCGTTAATCGTCCAACTATTCGGGTTCACCAAATTTCCTTATTTCAACAATATGTCCAACTTATTATTTAGGATCTAACAAAACTATCCGTTCGCAAAACGGACCTCGTTTGCTATTTTTACGAGAACGTCTTCTATATTACGAGAAATGTAATTACTCGGAATATAGCGTTTAATCTCCGAAAATTCTCATAATTTCCTTAAAATCCATATTAATAATTAGGATCATAATGGTGTTCTCTTTTCGTGAAACGGGCTTGATTTGACATATTTACAAAAATACCAATATATATTAAAATAATAATATCCAGAAAAGCTGGATATTACACCCTTGTACCCTATTAAACTAATCTCTATTTAAGGCACAATACAATGTGTTTATTGCTTTGTCATTTAAACTTAAATTATGTTTACCCGAATCATCTTATTCATTTACCTGCTTTGGAACACTTACACCATTTTCGGTTTTCATAGCTTTAAATGGATCATTTTCAATAATACTCCATAATTCATAGTCCATTGCTGGAATAAAAATTGTCATCCTAGCTTTCCAATATACATAGTCATTACCATCAAAAAGAGGTGGCATAGAAGTTGATTGTCCCTCTACGTGTGAACTGTTTGTGTTGAATGCCATTGTAAATGTATCACAATATTTTTTTTTAAACTCACAAATATGACAATATTCAACCTTGCTTTGATACCAATTGTAGGATCGTGAATATCTAAGAGGGGGGTGGGGGTGAATTAGAAATTTCTTAACCTAATCATTTTTTTAACAATGCAAATTAGTTTTATCTTATCTTTTCTCTTTGTGTGCAATTACTAACAAAAACTTAAAAGTAAGAGTAAGAGAGAGATTGACACCGATATTTTTACGTGGTTCGGCCAACCTTTGCTACGTCTAAGCTTCAAGGTTTCCCCCTTGAAGATCATTTTCTTCTCCTCAACGAGATTTCTTGATCGAACTTCACGGGCGTCGATCTACTGCCTTACAACTTCTGATTGAACTTCACGGGCATCAATCCACTACCTTCAAGTTTTTTACAAGGTTGAAAATTGTAGAGCACAAAACTACACTCTCTCAAAAAGAAGAATTTCAAGTTTAGATGTAGAGAGGTGTAGAGTGTTGAAGAGTATTACAAACTTAAGCTCGTGAGAGTTGAGCGAGAATTGTTCAAGTAAGCAAAAAGTTTTTCTCCCAAGCTTCAATCGTCTATTAATACTGGTGTCTATAATATGCTTCACATTCGGAAGACTCCTTGATTCTGTACAAAAAATATGACCGTTGAAGAATCTGTACGTAGAAAACTAGTCGTTGTGGTCTGCAGTCTATATTATTTTCGGCAGAAGACTTCCTGATTCGGATGATGTTATCCTAGTGGACGAAATCTTTGTTTGGTCGACATTGATTTCGGTAGACTTCAAAATTCGGTCGACATAATTCCCACAGACGACTTCTAGCTTCAGTGTATCGGTCGATATTCAATTGGTTCCGCCATCGGTCGACTTTGCATTGTTTGGTTGATATATCTGCCGGATGACTTTCAAATCTGCTTTGACAGTTGTCGATGTTCCTTTTGGTAGATGACTTATACGTCTGGTTAACATTATGCATGCACCAGTCTCAACTAAAAACACTTAATCAAAAATGTTAGAAAACATAATACCCTTTGTAAAAGGGCATTCCCAATTAACTGCAATTAATATCATTCATTTCTTACAATCATCAATTAATATCATTCATTTATTACCATCATCAATTTATATATTTCACGTTAATCACAATCATAAAAAACATAGTTAAACTTAAACATATAGTAAGTTAACACATTTTTATTGGCCACACTTAATTCGGGATGGGCATCGAGTGTTAGAAAGATGTATGGTGTGCAAAAAGGCTAAAAAGTAAAGTGCTTCCTCGAGGGCATTACCTACCATTGCCGATACCAAACTATCATTGGGAGGAAGTGAGTATGGATTTCGTTATAGGGCTACCTCGTACATGCCGAGCCAAGGAGTTGATCATGATGATTGTGGACAGATTTTCGAAAATGGCACACTTTATAGCTTGTTCCAAGACGGATGAATCCTCCCACATAGCTGAAATATTCTTCAAGGAAGTGGTTCATTTGCACGGGATTCTGAAATCCATAGTTTCGGATAGGGACAACAAGTTCATAAGTTCTTTTTGGACAACACTGTGGAGAAAGCTTAGTACAAGGTTACTCTTCAGCACCTCTTTCTATCCTCAAACAGATGGCCAAACCAAAGTCGTGAATCAAACTTTGGGAATTTTATTGTGGAGCATAGTGGGCAAGAAGCTTACCGATTAGGATATTCGACTTCCTTACATCGAGTTCACTTATAATATGAGTGTGCACTCCACTATGCAAATGACACCACTCGAGGACGCTATGGATTCAATCCACTTACCCCATTGGATCTCATACCATTACCTATGAAATTCCTCGTCAATCCTATTGGAGCAAGCAAAGTGGATCAAGTCCAAAGCATGCATGAGAAGGTGAAGAAGACCATTGAAAAGAAAGATGAAATTGTTGCCAAGCTTGCCAACCGAGGAAGAAAGGAGGTTATTTTTAAAGAAGTGGACCTAGTGTGGCTTCACTTGAAGAAAGAAAGGTTTCCTAAGCAACAAAAATCTAAACTACACCCTAGGGCCGATGGTCCATTCAGGTCCTCGAAAAGATCAACAATAATGCTTACAAGCTAGAATTGTCAGGAGAGTATGGCGTCTCTGCTACCTTTAATATGCAGGACCTTTCCCCTTACATCGGAGAGGAGGACAAACTAAAGATTGCTAAGTTTTAGGATTTGTGGTCAGATCCTCTTTAACCCAGAGATGATGATATGCCACGGGGCAGTATCACCAAGTCTCGTGCCAAATCCTTGGCCGAGGCCCCTTTTTCTAACGAATCTTCTCTTTTTGTAGGTGGTATACCAATAGAGAAAGTGGAGTGGAAACCAAATGATCAAGATATAGAGAAGCCATACCATCTAATTGCATGGGAACATTGTCCTCAGCCATGAAACGATTGAAGGGGGAATGTTGTCTTCCCTAGTTTTCACCAATTGTAATAGGTTTGTAATTTCCTTTTAACTTTATTTTGTCGTTGGTTTTTGATTAGCTGTACTTAGGAGCTGGTTTGTGGCATGTTAGGTGCACTTTTTTGTGGTTCAAATTCAGGTGAAAAGGACATGTGGAGAGATGCTAGACTTTGCCAAAATCGGCCACACATGTTGTACCCAGTTTTTGCATGGTGGCTGAGAATGTCTTTTTTTGGCATCTTCTTGTTGGCTACATTTGTAAACCCTAAAAGGGCTGAAAGGTGGGGGTATAAAACTCATCTTAAACTCTTGTTGACCTCAGTTGATTATCGAATAGAACCAGAGCATTGCTTCTTTCTTTTGTCTTCATTTTTGTGAGTGAAATCTGAAAGAAGATTGTTACCCAGTGCATCTTGTTGTGAGCCAAGGTGTTCCTCTTTTATTGCTATCTTCTTCTACTCATTCAAATGTGGAAATCCAGGGCAAGGTAGTATTCCAAAACTCTCTTCTCAATTTTTTGGAAAGCTTTTATGTTTGGAGGAAGACATGGTAAAAGAGTGCAGCTTATAGCCTTCTTAGGCCAGTAGTGAGTTCTCATCCATAACGTCCATTCCACAACTAACCAATCTCTGAAATTTTTAAAAATCGTACTCCATCCCCTAAGAATATTCCCTTCAAGATTTCAAGTCTTTTGGTTTTTCCTAGCAAAAGTTGTGCACGATTGAAGTTGATGCTCTTTTGGTTCCAGCAACAGAAACCAGCTAAACAGACAAGTGGGATGAATCAGTTATATCTTTGGCTAGGCAAAGAGTTAGCCCTTGAAATTTTAAGGGCAATAACTTCATATTGGTGGTAAGAATCTATTAATTTTCCAGAGTATTTGATCATAAATTGATTAAGATATATTGCTTGGAACCTGGGGATTTTCGGATAATTTTATTGTTGATCTGGAAAAAACTAGTGCCTGTGGTTTCCCCATAAGTTTCCATAGGTGAAGCCTATTAGGTTTTGAGCATAGTTGGTGCCACTCCTGGCTGTCATCTTGTAATCCAATTTTAATCTCACAACTTTCACCACAAACGATACTAATAATTAATGTTTGGCGGAAGTGATTTTGTTCTCTGTGGTAAACAAATGAGTGTAATTTCGGGAATGTTTTTAAATAGTTAAAAAGTCCAATAACTTAGAGAAAAACAATCTACTAACCAATTTGAATATCACAACAATTACACCAATAGGAAGCTAATATTTAGAAGTTATATTCTTAACAATAAACACACACCCAACACAATGACCCCAAAACAAAGCAAAGATTATCTCAACAAAAATTTTCTAATTAATGGCCCAACAATAACAAAAGATGATTGAACCGATTAGTAGTTAATACAAGATGATATATTCGGTCAATAACAACACAATTAACACTTTGAAAGTTAACATGAATTTTACTTCTCCTCGGCCAAGCATAAAAACTTGAATGGACATTCTCTATTTACTAATAAAAATTTGACGAAATAAGCAATCCATAATAGTTTAAAAGACACAATAAAAGAAACATGTGCTTTGATACAAAATCATGCACTTTAATTTTGCAAATGACAAACTAAAAAAAAGTAGAAGCAAAGCACAAGTGTTTGGTGCTGTCAGTTTTAACAGAAAATAATCCAAATCAAGTATATAAATATATATATAGCTTTGAAAATGTGATGGAAAACTTACCTGGTGAATGGAATATAGTTGAGGTCTGCAAGTGGTCTGAACGGCAACAACAACACCATCGGAAAGGGAAACCTCTGATACGAAGGAATACTCCAGTGCAAGACAAGGTTTTTCACTCTTCTTCTTGTTTCCAATCCCTTGAATGAGTGGAGAAAATGATGTCAATCAAGAACCTTCAAGTAACCCAGGACTTGGCAGAAAATGGCGATAACCCAATCGGATATGACACACAGAGGAGAAACTATGAGAAACTTCGAAGAATACTTCAAATTTTTGGAAGAAAATCTTCACTATATTCAATTGATCAAAAAGTCTTTTACTGAGTTGCAAATCAACCTAAAATAGACGCTAAAAAAGGGTTCGGGTTTCTTGCTTCAGAAGAGAAGAAAGCCATTACAAAAAAAAAATAGCCGTTAAAACTATACGTTGGGCGAATGACGCTTCAGTTACGCGCACGCTCTTGCACAGTAACGGTCTTCAGTGCTGGCCAGGCTATCCACCCAGCGTACGCCATCCAAACAATGACACTAGGTTGTGGCACCCTCTCGCGCGCACCTATCTTTGATCAACTCCCTTGCGTGCGCCAACTTCTTGATCACCCGAGTGATCTAAAAAAATGAACTAAGCATGCATGCCATATAACAAAAGGCTAATGTTTGCCACAAAATTCAACTACAAGCTCGGTTACATGAATTTTTGTTTGGAAAGATAAATTCCATCTTTAACACCAAATGCTTTCGTCGGAGTTTCCCATGAAAGGACATGCGTAGGTTTGTGCATATCTTGAGGCTTTGGTTTCCACTCCAAATTATCAAAAATATCTCCACCTGCAAAAGTAGAAAATTTGTTAAAGAAAAGATTGGTCGGGTGACGTACCTTGGTTTGAGAATGCATCAAAGGCCTCCAAGGAGTATCAAAACTTGAGAAGGGTCGACCGGTCTGGTCAACCCCTGCCGAACCTGAGGGGATTCAAGGGTCAACACTTCACTCGAAAGTGTCAAACCTTTCTAGGGCAGTGGAGTGGTCTTATCGGCCCCTGTTCAATTTTGGTAGGCAAGGCTTGTGTCACGATCAGGATGAGGCCTAGACAAAAATGCAGAGTTGATCGACTCGATCCTCAGAGTGAACTCAATCACCCAACCCAATACTAGGTTTTATAGTAGAAGACTTTAAATTAAACTGAGCATTGACCCATAAAGAATAGGCCGAAGTCCACATAGCAATCACTTAAAAGTAAAGTACTTGAAACTTAAATGAATCCAATAAAATACTGTGTGTAAAATAAAGGACTATACGCACAAAATTTTACACATATCACATAAAGAAAATAATACAACCAAAGAGTTTCTCCCCGGACAAGAAGTAATGCTCAAGAAGACAACAAAAGAAGATGATGAAAAAGGGGATCCACTCCTCGATGAACATCAACAACATTAGCCACCACGATTCTAACTAGGGAGATGGAGGTGGTATTTGAAGTGAGTGACTAACTCTGTAGAGAACCCTATACTATACTAGATGCATATGTAAAACTAGTTTTATCAATTTTTTTTTCAAAAGCATGAAGCAGTTATAAAAATGCATTGCATAGATTTATATTCATATTATTTTCTTATCATTTCAAACAGGCTCCACGAGCTAAGTATTTATAAATCATCAAATCTATATTACCATTTTAAAACGTGCTCAACAAGCAATGAGTAGGGCAGGTTTGAAAAGGATGCTACATTCATAAGTAGTTATACATAAATTAAGCCACCACTATTTTCGTCATCCTAGTGAAAAAGGAGGGCCACTCGAGGACTCCTCTGATACACTATCACAAAAAGGTGACAAAACATACATATGGTCGCACCTCATGAGCAAAAAAGAAAGTGGAAACTAACGGCGATATGAAGATCCATAAACATTACCAGGGTGGCTGGCAAGCAAGCTTTGCGACATCACCACCAATGAACCAATATCCATAAACAAAGAAAAGTGGTTAACAAGCAAGCTCTGCGATAACACCACACACATAATGCCTAAAGAGTAGTCGACTAGCGACGCTCAAATTTGACATCCCCTGGATCAAATAAAAACACTCTAAGAAGGTTTAGAGGATTTGAAACCCAAGGAGCGCATCATCATCGTTGTATTACCCATTTCACAATAAATAATCAAGCAACCTACACCCAGCAGAAGGTGCATATCATTCGACTTAGGTCGCGTTAGTTGCTAAACCATACACATGCCAAAACAACCTAAGGCCGATATCAAAAAGTCTCAATCAACCCCAAACAAGCAATCGGTCTGACTCTGGTTATTTTGGTTGCTCAGTCGCTGTAGCAAAGAACAACTAGACTCCAAAACTAGAAGGCTCAAACAACCCAATCAAACAAACAGCATCGAGTGTTCACGAAAGACAGGCCCCGTCATCGTTTTTGCAAGTGTCAATCCACCAAAATAGGTTTTGAAACTATGGAATGCAATGCAGTACATTATAGAAACCGCTATCTCAAAGGTAGCCACAACCTTATTGACTAGCCGACGCATAATATTAGAAACAGGCACCAGAAAAAAGCATCAAAGACAAGAACATTGTAAGAATCTACAACAATCTGACATTAGAAATCCCTACAAAAACCTTGGGAATAATAATAAAGGACTTCCATATCGGGACTAGGAACCATAGGCGGAAGAAAATGCCAATTGGATGGTGATTCCTTACTTAAAATATATTGTGCGGGGGTCCACATTGTACTGCAGGACTCCGTTGTGGGAGTTCTGCTTTGCAAAGTAGGACTCCACTGTGGAAGTCCACTTTACACTACATAACTCCACTAGGGAGTCTGCAACGCAATGTGAGACTCTGTTGCAGGAGTCTTCCTGCAACAATGAAAGTCTGTAGACGCCATGCCAACAATAATTTTTCATGTAAAAGCCTGCCATTTTCTCTGATTGCCACCCCAAACAAACTAAAGACTTACATTAACTATTGATTGAACTAAATAACACAAAAAAAGCCCAACATTTAAAGATTCTAACCAAAAATTTGAATCCGAAGAAAGTAGAAAACCTAAACACGAAAACTCACGAGAACGAGCTTAGAAATGGACTTACCATCTACGAAACTTTAAGATCGAACCTGTAACACCTAGGTATTTTCTGCACGAACGACTAAGACATCCTGAGGTTTAACTTCTACCAAAGAATGGACATCTACTATAGTTGCAAGAAAACAGATAAACTCACCCTTAACAGATTCCCGAGCATCCATCACTGATAGCTTCTATACATGTCTTAAAGACCGTAGTGTAAGCTTCACACCGTCCGGAGGATGACAATTAACTGTTCCTGCTTGGAAGTCAATCGTGGCGTGGTGTCGGAACAACCAATCCTTACCGAGTATCACATCATACCCGGTTATTCCCATCACAATCAAATCCGCAGGCAATATCTTCTTTCCAACTGATATCAAACTATTCAGTACCATCTGATCTGAATGTAGACATTCACCCAAAGGTAGCTTTACATCATAAAAACATCCAGCTGGACTCACTTCCATCTGGACTTTAACCACAAAAGCTAGCACTACGAACGAATGAGATGCACCTGAGTCTATCAAAGTAAATGCTGACACTGAATTAACAAACACAGTACCTGAGATAACAACAGAGCGGTCTTCACCATTAGGCTCTATCATCGCAAAAATTATGGGCACAACTTTAACCGAACCTTTCTTTGTTGTGGGGCAATCGGTAGCTATATGACCAGGCTGGTTGCATTTAAAACATCGGGCAACTTTCGGCTTTGGACAATCAAAGGAGACATGACCAGCTTCAAAACAGTTGTAACATTTCCCATCGTATTGCCCACACTCTCCTAGATGAGATTTCTGGCACTTTGGACATTGCGGAAACCTTTATTCTGTGGTTGCTGCGGCTTCTTGCCACCCCTCTGATCACCTAAAGTTCCTCCCTGTCGTTTGGTTCCTTGTTGCTGTGAAGATGATCCTCCTTGGCTAAATTAAGCTGTAATGTCCTTAAACATCCTCTTCAGAGCTTCGATAGGTTTAAGAATTTTACCAGTAGTTGCCTCCACTTCTAAAGCTCTGGCCACCACTCGGTTAAATGGTAATCCATCAATTTCGAACGTCTTCACCAGCATCTCAATCTCCGGCTTCAATCCCTGCACAAACTTAAAGATTTTGTCCTCCTCTCTGCTAACTAGATGGCTGGCAAACCGGGACAATAATTCAAACTGCTGTATGTACTCTTCTACTAATCCTGTCTGCTTCAATGCCATGAACTTCAATCTCTTTGCAGCTTGGACTGTCCGGTTGTAATATTTTTCATAAAATAACTCCTTAAATTCTTCCCAAGTCATGCTCTGAATATCAGTTGTAGCCTTTACTGTTGCCCACCAGCTTTGGGCACTGTTAGATAGGTGGAAAGTATGACATTTCACTTTATTTTCTTCTTCCACCTCCGCAACATTAAACATGTTCTCAATAGTACATATCCAACTTTCAGCCGTTGTCGGGTCAGTCAAACGTCCTTAAAATGCCGGAGGCTTTAACCTTTTAAATCGTTCTCCACAGGAGCCCGCTCTAGAGCCAGACGCCGCCAAATTTCTCGGTAGCCCTTGATTCATAAAAATGCCCAACAACTACGATTGCACATTCAATAAATCCTTGAGTTGCTTATTAGGGTCCTTAGGTGGTTCTGGTTCATTTCGGGGTCGTCTGGGTCGTCCTGGGTTTCTTGGCATTTTCTATTCTTGAAAAGGGTTAGAAAATCTAATCTTATAAAGGAACTAACTAAAGTTAAAGAAATACTTACAGGCGATGAATCACGTTGCATGGTGGCCGGCATTGTTGGGTAATCCTTTGAATGACTCGACCACTTTTTGCTCTGATACCAACTTGTAACGCCCCCGAACCCGCCCCGGTTCGGTACGCTACTTTGCTAACCCAAACCATGTTTAAAACGACGTTTAAAATAATTTTTAATAAAATTTTGACTAAGTTTTTGGGTTTTTCGAACCCTCGAAAAATGTTGGAAAACGTGCATAAAATACATTTAAAATACGTCAAAAAAGGTCGGGTCAAAACATAGTAGAAATAGAAATTAAAAAAAAAAAATTCAAAATCATGGCGCGCGGGCGAGCTGGACACCCCGTACGCGCCTGCGCGCCCAGCACCCGATCGATCGGCGCCAGCGCCCGATCGATCGGGCCTCCTCGAGTTTTTCGGCCAAAAATGTCATTTTTTCATCTTTTTTCAACTTTCCTCACTTTTCTTCATTTTTTATCAAGCCAAACACCTCCAAAAATTCTAAAATTTTTACCACACGATCCCAACACCCTTAACTCCGTGTCTCATAAAAATCTTGAAAAACCGACTTAAAACGTTAATAAAGAAAAATAGAGAAACTAAACCCGACGTCATTTGTTTTAAAACCAAAACGAGCGGCATAACGCCTAAAATTTCCAAAAACTAAAACCTGCAATTTTAACTATTGTCAAGACTATTCAAACCATTTCCAAAACAATTTACGAACCATATTCACAACATCCCAAAACAGCTAGGAAAATTTTACAAGACAAAATACCAAAACTCCCCCACACCCTCAAAAGACGATGGCCGAGACGCCCTGACAATAGCCTGCACAGGCGTGCCCCATACTCCTCCAACTGCTGCCTAGTCCTGGGCTGTCTCGTCTATCTCACCTGGGTAATTATCGTCACCTACACCATAGAACACAAAAAGTAAACCTAATGCTTAGTAAGTAGGGAATAATGAATGTATGAAATCGAGTTTGCCATTGACACATATCCTGGAGCTGAACCTATGTTGAAGAACCCTTACAGGTTATCTCCTCCTGAATTGAAAGAATTGAAGAAACAGTTGGAGGAACTGGTTGACAAGGGCTTTATACGCCCTAGTTTCTCGCCTTGGGGAGCGCCCGTGTTGTTTGTGAAAAAGAAGGACGGGTCGCTTCGACTGTGTGTTGATTACCGGGAGCTGAACAAGCTAACGGTTAAGAATAAGTATCCGTTGCCAAGGATTGATACCCTATTTGATCAGCTTCAAGGAGCTCGGATATTCTCTAAGATTGATTTGAGTTCGGGGTATTACCAGTTGAAGGTTAAATCACAGTTATTCCAAAGACAGCTTTCCAGACGCGATATGGGCATTATGAGTTCTTGGTTATGTCGTTCGGATTAACGAATGCTCCAGCTGCATTCATGGACTTGATGAATCGGATGTTCCGAGAGTATCTCGATAAATTTGTGATTGTGTTTATCAACGATATTCTGGTTTATTCCCGTGATGAGAAGAAGCATAAAGAGCATCTGAGAATTGTTTTGGAAACCTTGAGGCGACATCAATTATATGCCAAGTTTTCAAAATGTGAATTTTGGTTGACTAAGGTGCACTTTCTTGGCCATGTTATAAGTAGTGGTAGGAATATCAGTGGATACAGGTAAGATTCAGTCGATTAATGATTGGCCTCAACCGACAAATGTCAGTGAAATTCAGAGTTTTCTAGGGCTGGCTTACTATTACAGAAGGTTTATTGAAGGGTTTTCTAAAATAGCAGCCCCAATGACTCGTTTGACAAGAAAAGACATGAAATATGAGTGGTCTGAAGAGTGTGAGCTAAGCTTTCAGACGTTGAAGCAGAAATTGACTACAACTCCGATTCTGACGTTGCCTGTAGCCGAGGAGAAGTTCTGTATTTACTGTGATGCCTCTCGGATTGGGTTGAGTTGCGTGCTTATGCAGAATGATAAGGTGATAGCCTATGCTTCTAGACAGTTGAAGTCCTATGAGAAGAATTATCCAACCCATGATCTAGAGCTAGCTGCTGTGGTGTTTGCTTTGAAGATCTGGAGGCATTACTTATATGGTCAGCAGTGCGAGGTATATTTAGATCATAAAAGTCTGAAGTATATCTTCACTCAAAAAGAGTTGAATATGAGGCAACGGCAGTGGTTAGAGTTCGTGAAGGACTATGATCTGGAGATTAAATACCACCCTGGTAAGGCCAATGTGGTAGCGGATGCATTAAGTCGTGTATCGACTTCAGTTTTAGCTTTGGAGGCTGGTATGTCTGTGGCATTGGGATCTAAGGTTCAGAGATTTGATTTGGAGTTGGTTTATAATTTGACAACTGTGCTATAAGACTTATCTTTGAAGCCTACAATTTTGGAAAAAATTCTTCAAGCTAAAAAAGAAGATTCGATGTGCAATAAATTTAAGCTGAGTATGATGTCTGATGATCGGATTGAGTTCAGCTACTCAGATGATGATATTTTGAAGTTTCGAA
Organism: Begonia masoniana; assembly: GCA_022432975.1. NCBI lineage: Eukaryota > Viridiplantae > Streptophyta > Magnoliopsida > Cucurbitales > Begoniaceae > Begonia > Begonia masoniana. Next base: position 28,941,236 of record CM039503.1, on the reverse strand, counting down.
ATAGATGATATGTTCCAAGCTATGAGCAACTTCGGAAGGAGATCTTAACTGAAGCTCATTTGTCGAGGTTTTCTGTTCACCCTAGCAGTACGAAGATGTACAAGGACCTCAAACAGCATTATTGGTGGCCCGGTATGAAGAAGTCAGTGGCTGAGTTTGTAGAAACATGCTTGGTTTGTCAGCAGGTAAAGGCGGAACATCAAAGACCTGCTGGGAAGTTGCAGCCATTGCCGGTTCCTGAATGGAAATGGGACCAAATTTTGATGGATTTTGTTGTTGGTTTGCCTAGGACGACGAGAGGATTTGACGGGATATGGGTGATTATAGATCGTTTAACTAAATCAGCCAATTTTCTACCAGTGAAGATGATGTATAGTATGGATCAAGGTGCTGAGTTGTACATTCAGGAGATTTTGAGGCTACATGGGGTACCAATTTCGATTGTATCTGAGGGACTCGAGGTTCATATCAAAATTTTGGAAGAGTCTACATAAGGCGATGGGAACTTGGTTGAACTTCAGTACTGCTTTTCATCCTCAGACGAACGGACAATCTGAGTGGACTCTTCAGATTCTTGAGGATATGCTCCGAGCTTGTGTGCTGGAGTTTTAGGGTTCCTAAAGTAGGTATCTACCTTTGGTGGAGTTCTCGTATAACAATAGTTATCAGGATACTATTGGAATGGCTCCATACGAGACTCTCTACGGAAGGAAATGCAGATCGCCTCTTTGTTAGGACGAGGTCGGAGAAGCTAGTCTGATTGGCCCAGAAATTATGCAACAAACTACCGATAATATCCAATTTATTTGGCAACGTATTTTGACAGCTCAGAGTACCAGAAGAGCTATACCGACGGTAGAAGGCGGGAGCTGGAATTTGAAGTTGGAGATGAGGTTTTCTTCAAAGTGTCGCCGTTTAAGGGAGTAATGAGGTTTGGGAAGCAGGGTAAGTTGACTTCGAGGTATGTTGGACTGTTCCCGATCACGAAGCAAGTGGGTAAGACAGCGTATCAGTTGGAGCTGGTTACTTCAATGGACGGAGTACATAATGTGTTTCATATCTCTATGCTGAGGAAGTGCCTGAGGGATCCATCGCACGTAGTGTTACAGCAGGAGATCGATGTGTAGCCTACATTATCCTACAAAGAGAAACCGGTGGAAATCTTGGAGTATGCAGTGAAGAAGTTGCGCAACAAGGATATTCCACTGGTGAAGGTGCTGTGGCGCAACCACAACGTCGAGGAGGCGACGTGGGAGCAACAGTAAGACATGATGGAGCGCTACCCTGAGATCTTTAGGTACACAAATTTTGAGGACAAAATTTTTGTAAGGAGGGTGGATTGTAACACCTAGGTATTTCCTCTAACGCACTTGTGCCTTGGATTAGGTGGTTAGGGTAGTTAATGTTAAGTGTTAGTGTAAATTAAAGTTAAGTGTTATGGTTGAAAATTCAAAGGAAAATTCAAAGGAAATAAGAACCAATAGGAAGCTAAGAATTTAAGGTATTAAAAAGGGTGAAAATGTGTGGTTTTAAGGATGCTTTTCACGTTGGAATTCATGAGAGTAAAGAGAAGAAAAGAGTTTGACAATTCAAACCAAAAAAGTGTTTGAAAAGTCAAAAAGGGGAGGTTGAATATTCAAAGCATATTTGAACCAATAGGATGTTAGTTAATAAATGAAATAAAAATTAAAAGGAAGAGTGAATTAGGAGGAGGGCTCACGTTGGAAGGCATGGAGCAAGGAAGGGTGTGGCCATTTATAAAATTAAAAACTTGGGAGGAGAAAAATTAAAAGAAGGAAAAAATTGAGGTTTTAATGGTTAAATGGTTTCTCTTCTCTTTCACTTTTCTCTCCCACGGTTTTCTCCCAAGCTCTGTAGTATCCGGCTTGTACGGACTTTTTGGATATATTATATTATATTATTATTTCATTGTTTAATGGCATTTTTAGTGAATATGTCAAATCGAATCAGTTTCACAAATGGAAAGTGTCATTACGATCCTAACGAATAATAAGAATTTTAAGGAATTTACGGGAATTTTCGGAGATCAAACACTATATTCCGAGTAAATACACTTTTCGTAATGTAAAAGACGTTCTCGTAAAAATAGTAAATGAGGTCCAAATTGCGAACGGATAGTTTTAATAAATCTCTGGTAACTAATTGGACTTATTGGCGAAATTAGGAAATTTGGTGATCCCGAATAGTTGGACGATTAACGAAACGAAGGACGAAACGAATAGATTTAAGTAAGAAGGGCAAAATGGTAATTTGCAAAATAATTTCTATTAAAAACATCACAAACTCTCATTTCTCCCTCACTTTCTCTCTTTCTTTCTTTTTCTCTCTGGATCGCACGAACAGAGAAGGAAAAGCTTCTCTGGCCGCCGGCGTTCTCACGACGTCCGACCTCCGTTTATCCTCCGTCCTTCACGGTTTCTCCTCCTCTCACTACCCTAGGTATGTAGCTTCGGTCTCTGAGCGTTTATTTTGAGTTTTCGGTTCGATTTAGGGTTAGGGTTTCAATTAGGGTTTCGACGAAAAACGCGAATTAGGGTTCGTAATTAATAGGTTAGCCTTGATTAAGTATATATTGAACGTATTGGACGTTATTGGACGAAGATAAACCAATTTGTAAAAAAGTATAAATTATAGAATTTTCGGGTTTTCAGAAATAACTCGTAATATGGATTTCCAGATTTATCGAGCGTTGTGTCGTTGTTTAAAAGCTTCGATTTGTTAAATTAAGGATTTTATTAGTTTGGACATTTAGTCGTTTAAATTGGGTTTAACGACAAATATCGTGTTTTACCTCAGACACGCGACTCCAGTGGACGAAGCTTGAGTTCCAGCGCACTCAAGGTAAGTTCTCGTGACTTGCTTGACCGAAAGGTCTACACCATACCTCGTCGTCATATCAAGGATCCTTAAGGGTTCCTTGTTTTACGTTGTTTAGGTTGGATAGCTAGGTTATGTTGTATTGTCTGGTTAATTTGTATGTTGTTTGTTTACTTTCCGCTGATATGAACTGTTCATGCATCACGGTTTTCGAAAGTCATGAAAAGGAATTTCTGCACGTGTTTTTAAGAAAAGGAACGTATATCTGAAATGAAATCTGTAACGAAATCTGAATGAATAAACGTAATCTGTCTGTATCTGGTCACGCGGGATGGGGCTCAGGCACGGCTGTGCGTGTTGCAAGCATGTACCCCCCCTCTCTAGGTGGAAAGGGTAGTCCGACCGCTGGATGGGCCCTCTCCGCTTAGTGGGTAGAGGTTTCGGTGACAATTCTGTCTGTCTGTGACGTAATGAATTTGTAATCTGTAATTCTGTATCTGTAATCTGAATCTGAGCATGATTTCTGAATGGCATACGCACGCATGCATCTGCATTTACGTAGCTTACTGAGATTTCAATATCTCATATGTGTCTGTATGGTGTAGGTGACGTTCTAGGTTACGTTGACCCAGGTGAGGATGATATTCCTCCTCCTGATGTAGGAGCAGCTGATGGATGATGCTCGTGGGAGTGCGCTGAGTAGTCGAGGCGTGATACGACCCGTGGGGATGTATGTATGGACTCTGGGGTTATTTTGGGATGTGTGATCTGATAACTGTATAGAATATTTAGGTTGTTTGGATCTGGATAGGGATTAGATAACGTTTTGGTAATTGTATGTAAAACGTTTTGGTTTAAACTGTTTGATGAACGTTATAAAATGTTTTGGTTTAGAACCGCTATTTAAACGTTATAGAAATTCTGGAACTGTTAGGTTGTTTAAATTAAGTTTAAATGTTGTTTGTAGGTTGTTAAGGATAGCTCGGTTTTTAAAGCTATCCACACAGTTGGACTTCGTAAAGTCCGCTGTAAGTCGGTCGAGTTAACGTATAAGATGATTAAGTTTAAAGATGAGAAAGTGGGAAGGGAATTGAAAAAGGGTTGCTCTCTGGAATCGGATTCCAGAGAGCTGAAAGTATGTTAATTGAGATTGCTGTTGTGATTATAGGCGTGAGGTATAGAAATTGCTCTCTGGAATTCAGAATTTCAGAGAGCTAATTGAAGTGCTACTGAAGGAAAGGGGAAGAGAACGATCGTTGTATTTGAAGCATGAAGGATCGCTGCATGGGCAGCGATCGATCTCTGCAAACTGCAGAGATCGATCGCCGCCCTTTATATGTAGTGCAGCGATCGATCTCTGCAGTTTGCAGAGATCGATCGCTTCTCTTATTAACATATGCAGCGATCGATCTCTGCAAACTACAGAGATCGATCGCTTGCTATATTGCAAGCTGCGATCGATTTCTGCGGATTGCAGAAATCGATCGCCGCCCCCCTTTTTGGCGATTGCTTTCCGATTCTGCCCCTCTGTCTTTTAATGTTATTAAATGTTTAAATGTTTTAAGTTTTATTTAAATTGTTTTAGTTTATGTTTTAAATGATTTACCAAACGAACTTCGATTTCGATTCCGGTTTCGGCTTCGATTTCAATTCTGGTTAACGTCAAGTTTTAAAGTTTATAAAATGTAAAGATAAAAAAAAAATAATAATAATAATAATAATATGGGAAATACGGGTACAGTATTAGGGGTGTTACAAGCTCTAAGTCCTCCATAACCGATCCATCTTCCTCCTTCTCTTCAATTTTTCAAGGTGATTTCAAGGTAAAATTGATTTGGTTTTTTGTTTATTACATTTAGGTGTTGATTTGTGGTAGTTTTAAGTTGTTTTTGGAGGGTTTGGTTAGGGTTTGGAAAACCCTAACCATGAGGTCCGAATTTTTTGTTTCAAATGTTAGATTTCTTTCAAATTTTATGTTTTAATTGTTGAGTGGATTAGTTTAGGTGGTTTATGGAGTTAGAATGGTGATTTGGTGGAAGATTGCAAAAAACTGGTTTTGTGGAGTAAGAACACCGGTTCTGTTTTGTGCAATCCGACTTGGCCAAGGTGTTTGGTTTTAATTTGATGATTTAAATGGATAGTAGACATGTAGAGGATTACAGATTGGGGTGGCACGTCAAAATCCGTTGAAAAACGAGGAAGTTATGGCCGTTCGAAGTTGGATGTTGTTAACTTTGGGTAAAACTCGGGTTTTGTGTTTTGAGAGTGCAATTTGTTTTAGGTGTTGTTTAGTTTTAGTTAGAAAATCCCTTAGCCTTTATTGGTGACTTATCAAGTTAAGTTTTCGTTATTTTAGGTCATCGAGCTAGTGAAGTGATAAGACGAAGCGAGCAATTGAAAGCCGAGCAATCAGGTAAGTAGTGGTCTGGATTCGTTTCGCCTTCGGGCCTACACCATAGAACGGTAGGGTTAACGGTTAATTTTTTCGCGTTGTGTTATGTTGCATATTCGTTAACATGCATCATGTTTTCAATTAAGTAAAATACGAGATTTATTGCATGGTTTGATTGTGAGCGTGAAACGTAATCAGATAAAGTGAACGGCAAAAATTATTCTTGATTAGAGTGACTTGTCGAGAACAAGTGCTGGTGTGTAGCACCCCAAGTAGATATCTATGAGAGATGACCGGCTAAAATACAAAAATCTTGCTTAGTGTGCCTTGTCGGGATTATGTGCTGGAGTGTAGCACCCCGAGGGGACTTCTATGAAGGATGACCGGCTAAAATACGTAAGGGTGGTTCTGGGAATGGCCGTCCTGTACGATTATAGGATGTGAGCTTACCTGATCCACACGGCTTATGAAATGATTAAAGCAACGAATAGCAAATGAGCATAACTGAGTGTTAGAAACTGCATGTGATAGGATTGGTTGCCTTGCGTTTTCATAGCATTCGTTATTCCCTACTTACTAAGCATTAGGCTTACTTTTTGTGTTCTATGGTGTAGGTGACGATATTTACCCAGGTGAGATAGACGAGACAACCCAAGACTAGGTAGCAGTCGGAGGAGTACGGGGCACGCCAGTGCAGGCTATTGTCGGGGCATCTCGGCCATCATCTTCCGAGGGTGTGGGGGAGTTTTGGTATTTTGTCTTGTAAATATTTTCCTAGCTGTTTTGGGATGTTGTGAATATGGTTCGTAACTTGTTTTGGAAATAGTTTGAATAGTCTTGACAATAGTTAAAATTGCAGGTTTTAGTTTTCGAAAATTTAGGCGTTATGCCGCTCGTTTTTGTTTTAAAACAAACGACGTCCGGTTTAGTTTCTCTATTTTTCTTTATTACTGTTTTAATTCGATTTTTCAAGATTTTTACGGGACATGGAGTTAAGGGTGTCAGGATTGTGTGGTAAAAATTTTAAAATTTTTGGAGGTGTTTCGCTTGATAAAAAATGAAGAAAAGTGAGGAAAGTTGAAAAAAGATGAAAAAATAGCATTTTTGGTCGAAAAACCCTAGGAGGCCCGATTGATCGGGTGCTGGGAGCCGATCGATCGCAGGCGCGCGCGCCCATCACCATGATTTTTAAATTTTTTTTAAAATTCCTATTTCTACTATGTTTTGACCCGACCTTTTCCGCCGTATTTTAAACGTATTTTATGCACGTTTTCCAACATTTTTCGAGGGTTCAAAAAACTCAAAAACTGTAACACTCGACAATTTCGGTTAGGTGATTTTCTTAACCATTTTATTTGTCACCTTTTTTATTGACCTTTATGATTTTAAATTTAATGCCAAGGCTTATTTATTTCAAGTTGAGTGAAACTAGGTTGGGTGGCAAGTTTGTAATTAAGGTGGATTTTAATTGGTATAAATAGGTTATGGGAAGTCTTAAACCTCATTCAAACCTCACTGTAGCCGACATTTCCTCTCTCGGCGATTCCCTTCCTCCCAGAGCTCCCACTCCGCCAGATATTCCTTCACCGGAGACCAGTTCTTCAGCCTCCACTTCGACAATCCACGCTCTAGGTAAGACTTAGACAATGTAGTTACTGGGTAGTTACTTAGAGGCTCTGTCTTCAGCTAGAACTCGGGGTTTCGGATTCTTCACTAATAGAGTAATGGCAGTGACATTCATGATCTGTGTTTAGTAATGGCATTTCCGATTCGATTCTGGACATTAAGATAACAGTCCGTGTTTAGTTGTTAGACTTAATCTGGTTATTTAGGTTCTGGAAGTTTAATCTGTACACACTAGACGCTCGACTAGGAAGATTTAGAAATATTTATGCTAGATACTAGGATGACTTTTAGTTAGGATTTTGATTTAACACTGTAATGTGAAATGTCTCTAGGTGAAGAAGTTTGAAGAGAAGTGCTCGAGTTGCTAAGGAAACAAGGTAAGTGAGTGAATAAGATTTTCGGCCATTAAGGCCCTACATCGCAAGGGTACTAGGTAGAAGTTGTCTATGATGTTTAAAGGTTATTTGTGCTATTGTCTGTTTGGGTAAGATACTCAAGTTTATGTTATGATCCTTTGATGAATGAATGGCTTGTTCAGTAGTCCGATGAACTAAGATTTACTCATGCTCATGCATCATGAAGATTTCTCAAGCATATGAAAATGTTTTAAGTGCATGATTTTCCCAATGAACAAGATATGAATATGAAACTTATGAAACATGGATTAAGAGAGGGTTGGGGGCGGTTTGACGTATTTCACTATCCAAAAGAAGGAACATGATTACGACCCGCAAGGGACTATGTACACTCTCACTGTCAACCCCCTTTTCGGCACAAATCCTCCCTTATTCTATATGATAAAAACGATGAACATGTACAAGAACAAGAACACGAAAAGATCATGAACATGTGTTTTCTTTAATTTGTGCATCCATGCATATATGTTAGCATTGCACTCCTTACTAAGCATTAAGCTTATAGTTTAAACCTTATGATGTAGGTGAAGAACTACCAGGTGAGAATTTCAAGTCTAATGAGGATGTTTAAGGCTGGTTGCTGGAAGGAGTCCAGGTTGTCAGTGAGTGGCTGGAAAAGCGATGTAATACCCGGCTTTACGGGATATTAATATTATAATATATGTTGGTATTTTTGTAAATTTATCAAATAAAGCCCGTTTTATGAAAAGAAAGCGTCATTTTGATCCTAACGATTAATAGGAATTTTAAGGAATTTACGGGATTTTTCAGAGTATTAATGCTATGTTTCGAGAAATTACGTTTCTCGAAATATAAAAGATGTTTTAGTAAAAATAGTAATCGAGGTCCGTTTTGCAAACATACAGTTTTAATAGAACCCAAATAATAAGATGAATTTATTGGCGAAATATGGAGATTTGGAGAAACCGAATAGTTAGCCAATTAATGAAACGAAGGACGAAACAAATAGAAAATCAAAAGAAGGGCAAAACGGTAATTTGCCAAATCAAATTCATAAAATAACACAAACCACATTTCTTCCTCATTTCTTCCCTGCTGCGCGAGAAAACCAGAGAGCGGAGCTCTCTCTGCCAGCCGACGACGATTCAACTCCGACCTCCGATTCGCTCTCCGATCGTCTATTTTTCTTCACATTTTCTCCTCCAATCGAAGCTCTAGGTATGAATCTATGATCTTAGAGCGTTAGTTTTTGGTTTTCGCGAAGTTTAACGGATAGGGTTTACGATTAGGGTTTCGTCAAAAATGCGATTTAGGGTTCGAAATCGATAGGTTGTCGTAGTTTATGGACGTATTGAACGTAAGGGACGTTATTGGATGAATTTATACTGATTTGTGTGAAATGTTAAAATTGGAGAATTTAGGGATTTTTGGGAAAAACTCGTAATTGGGATTTGAGGTGCTGAGCGCGTAGTTGCTCGAGGGAATAGCTCGATGAATTGGATTAGATCTTTAAGAAATTCCTTAGTTAAGGATTTTGTTAGTTTAGTACATTAAATTGTTTTAAGCTCGTTTTAACAAAAATTTGGTGAAACTGCTTAGGTGAACAACGCTCGTGGACGGAGCTTGAGCTGCAACGGACACGAGGTAAGTTCTTGTGATCTTCTCTGGCTGATTGGCCTACACCGTACGTCGAAGTCAGTCTCGAGGAGTTTTGGTGATGCATTTGTTTAAATTGTTTTTGTTGGGTAGTTAGGTTAGTCATTTATAGGTTATGTTTGTTTATCGTCTTGATGGTACACATGCTGGTTGTTTACTTTATGCATTTGACTGCTCATGCATCACGTCCGTTAAAGCATCTGTTTAAAAGAATGAACGAAATGAATCTACGTAATCTGTTATCTGGTCACAGCGAGGTGGTTTAGACCTCGGTGACATTCTGTCTGCGACCTAATTAAAAAGTAAAATGAACCAACAAAAATCAACGTAATCTGTTATCTGGTCACGGCGAGGTGGGTTTAGGCCTCGGTGACAATATGTCTGCAACGTAATGAATCTGAATCTGTTATCTGCATGTTTTATGAATGACATACGCATCTGCACGCATTCTGCATGTACGAGACTTGCTGAGATTTTATCTCATAGGTGTCTGTATGGTGTAGGTGTCTACGAGGAAACAGGTGAGGACGATGTTCCTCCTCCTGAGGTACGAGTTCAGTTGACGGAGGATGGCTTGCGTGGTGTGCTGGCACAATCGATGCTTACCTGACCCGTGGGGAAGTATGTACGTGTTTTGAGGGTATTAGGTTATTTTGGATAAATTGTACAAAGTTAGAATATTTTAGGATGTTGGATCTGATAGTGGATAGGTTTATGTTGATGTTTTAAACATTTTTGGAAACATGTTTTATAAACTGTTTTTATAAAGTTTTATTGGAAATTGTTTAGTGATTTAAAACAGGAGGGAATGGATAGTTTTCGAACGTATCCACGAAGTTTGTTTTCACGAAAGTTTGTTATGTTTTAAACACGTTTTAAAGTATGGTTAGGCCGTTAAGTAGGGATTGATAAATTGAGAAGTGAGTTAAGTTTTCTGGAAGTGTGTAGAGTGCATATGTAGGAGGAGGAAATGAATAGGGTTGAAGTTTGCTCTCTGGAATTTCGATTCCAGAGAGCCTGCCAAATAGAAAAATGTGATCGCCCCTCCTCTTCCGTCGCAATTGGACGGTTCTGCCCTCCCCTTTTAATTGATTTGTTAATTGATTTTAAATGTTTATTTATTTAGTTTTATGTTTGTTTTAAAAGGTTTAAAAGTTAGATTTCGATTCTGATTTCGATTTCGGTTTTGGTTCCGCTTAGAATTTATTTAAAGTATAAGTATAAAAAAAAATATATATGTACGGGAAATTGGGTACAGTGTTAGGGACGTCACAAGCGATTTCAACTCCTGGTTACTACTTTTATCACATTAGTAAGGTTATGAATACCGAGGTCTATGTAGGATGTTTTCTTAAAACAATGAATACTGGAACCTGATTGACTAACTTATGAGTTTGAGAATGAACGTGAAATGATAAAATGATTGGTTTTCTTAGAGTCTCTCGCTACACGTATTCTAGATGGGACTATATTCCAATTGTATGTTAGTTTATTCAGTCATGTTGAAGTTTGTGAAAGTCTGAAAGTGTCCTGTCCATCGGATGATGTCTTCCATTGGATGATGTCTCCCATCGGATGATTTCTTCCATCGGATGATGTCTTCTATCGGATGATGTCTCCCATCGGATGATGTCTCCCATCGGATGATGTCTTCTATCAGATGATGTCTGCCATCGGATGATGTCTTCTATCGGATGATGTCTTCCATCAGATGATGTTTTCTATCGGATGATGTCTTCCATCGGATGATGTCTTCCATCGGATGATGTGTCAATCGGTTGAAGTTGTTTACTTCTACCGGAATGAGGCCTAATGAGTCAAATGATGTGCATGTGTCAATCGGTGGAAGTTGTTTACTTCTATCAGAATGAGGTCTAATGACTCACGTGATGTGCATGTGTCAATCAGTGGACGTTGTTTACTTCTATCGGAATGAGGTTTAATGAATCACGTGGGATGCATGTGCAATCGGTAGAAGCCAATATTAAGTCATGTCGTTTATTGGTCGGAATGAGATTTAATGAATCATGTGGGATGCATGTGTCAATCGGTGGAAGTTGTTCCCCCAGTCAAAAACCTTAACGTTTTGTCTAGTTATAAGTATTGTCCTATTTATTGAGTTTTCTGCTGTAAATTCGAGGGTTAAAGATAGATTTATCATCACTGAGAGAAAATTTGAAATTTTCGTAATTTTTCTTAGTTCAGTCCTTTGTTTTTGGGTAGCTAAACCGGGTCATCGGATGATGTCTCCCATCGGATGATGTCTCCCATCGGATGATGTCTTCCATCGGATGATGTCTTCCATCGGATGATGTCTTCCATCGGATGATGTCTCCCATCGGATGATGTCTCCCATCGGATGATGTCTCCCATCGGATGATGTCTTCCATCGGATGATGTCTTCCATCGGATGATGTCTTCCATCGGATGATGTCTTCCATCGGATGATGTCTTCCATCGGATGATGTCTCCCATCGGATGATGTCTCCCATCGGATGATGTCTCCCATCGGATGATGTCTTCCATCGGATGATGTCTTCCATCGGATGATGTCTCCCATCGGATGATGTCTCCCATCGGATGATGTCTCCCATCGGATGATGTCTTCCATCGGATGATGTCTTCCATCGGATGATGTCTCCCATCGGATGATGTCTTCCATCGGATGATGTCTTCCATCGGATGATGTCTCCCATCGGATGATGTCTTCCATCGGATGATGTCTCCCATCGGATTTTACTATCGGAAGTAGTTTAATGAGTCAAATGGGTTGCACGTGACAATCGGTAGATGTCCTTTGATTTTTAATTCCCCCAGTCAAAAACCTTAACGTTTTGTCTAGTTATAAGTATTGTCTATTTATTGAGTTTTCTGCTGTAAATTCGAGGGTTAAAGATAGATTTATCATCACTGAGAGAAAATTTGAAATTTTTCGTAATTTTTCTTAGTTCAGTCCTTTGTTTTTGGGTAGCTAAACCGGGTCTGAAAGACTCGGGGCGCTACAATTATGGTATCAGAGCAAAAACTGGGTTCTAAAATCGATTCTGTAGACTATCTTCCAGCACTGAGTGCCACCTGAGTACACTCCAGCAACTGTAAGTATTTACGATTTTAGTAATGTCATTACGTTAAGATGTGTTTATGATTACTTGTTTAGGAATCTCAAAATGTTAAGAGGTCAACAAAGGGAGAGCAATGAGGATAGTAACACCATCGCTCAGTTAACCGAGTTTGTTATTCGCCAGTCCCGCCAAATTGAGCAGTGGTTGACTGCTAAGGATGAGCAAGGGAATTCTAGCTCAAATACGACTCACGACAATGGAAGCGAGCGTTTTCACCGCCTTCGACCTCCAGTATTCAATGGTCAAGTTTTGGATCCTATTTATGCTGAGGAGTGGATTCGGACAATTGAGGATATGTTCAAGTATGCCAAGGTCGATGAAGGGGACAAGGTCACTTGTGCTGTCTTTCATCTTGCATTGGGTGCAAGGCACTGGTGGGACTCGATTCAGAGCACTACGAATGTGGAATCTATGACTTGGGCGTGGTTCAAGACGGCCTTTTATGACAAGTATTTTAGTCGAGCTGTTCGGGTCAGCAAAAAGATGGAGTTTATGCAGCTGCGCGAAACTGGTTCTGTGGCCGACTACATCTGTAAGTTTGAGGCCTTGTCTAGGTTTGCACCCCGTCTGGTGGATGATGAGGAAAACAAGATTCACCAGTTTGTCCATGGACTGAAGCTGAGCCTCTTCTAGGGAGTAAAGACTGCAGGGATCCATAACATACCTTATTCCGAAGTGGCTACTAAGGCCTTGGAGTTGGAGGAAGTTGAGTTAACAGTACAAGGACAACGTGAACCACCAAGGAAGTTAATCATGGATACTCAGCCGCCACCACGACAGAACAAAGGTTGGCCGCCACAACAGAACAGGGGACCACAACAACAACAGAGAGGTATGAAGAGACCTTTCAACCAGAATGATGACCAAGGAAAAGGAAAGCGACCTCAAGCTCCCCTGTTCCCCACCTGTCAGAGGAACCACCCTGGCGAGTGCAAGTTGCATTCTGGCCGATGCTATCGATGTGACAAGGTTTGACACATAGTCAGAGATTGCCCCATGCCGCCAGACCCTAACCGAGCAAGAGTAGTGCCAAGAGTCTATGCTTTAATGGAGGACGAGGATGCAGTGCAGCATACGGTCATAACAGGTACAATTATGATCTGTGGTATTTCTGCTTATACACTTATAGATACAGGAGCCACTCACTCGTTTGTATCAACCCTGTTTGTATATAAGTATAAATTAGAACTCTTGCCAGTCGAGAGGTCATTTAGTGTCATGCTACCATCGGGGAAGTCTTTATATTCTGAATGGATAATAAAAGGTAATGTTGTGTCAGTAGGAAATAAGAAGTTATACGTAGAACTGATCGTAATTCACATGAAGGGATATGAAGTTATACTAGGAATGGATTGGCTATGGAGACATTATGCCACGATAAGTTATAGGTCTGGATTGGTTGAGTTCCGACCGCCAAACGGAGATTGGTATTCCTTCCAAGCTATTCCAAAAATAAGTAAAATACCGGTTATATCCTCGCTAGAGACTCAACGGTTACTGAAAGGTGGTTGTGAGAGTAATCTAGCTAGTATAATTGATGTCCGAGTAAAGAGTAAGGTAGAACTTCAAGATATTCCTATTAGTCCGAGAGTTTCCAAAAGCATTTTTGGATGACTTGCCTGGGTTACCACCTGATAGGGAAATCGAGTTTGTAATCGATACATATCTCGAGGCTTTACCTGTGTCTAAGAACCCCTACCGCATGCACCTGCTGAGTTAAAGGAATTGAAGGTCCAACTACAGGAATTAGTAGACAAGGGATTTATTCGCCCCAGCTGTTCTCCCTGGGGTGCACCTGTCCTATTCGTTAAAAAGAAAGATGGTTCTCTTAGAATGTGCATAGATTATAGAGAGTTAAACAAGTTGACAATCAAGAATAGATATCCCTTGCCCCGTATCGACAATTTTTTTGACCAACTTCAAGGAGCAAAAGTGTTTTCAAAGATCGACTTACGTTCAGGTTACTACCAACTGAAGGTTAAGGAGGGAGATATACCAAAGACAGCCTTCAGAACCCGCTATGGACACTATGAATTTATTTTGATGTCGTTTGGACTGACAAATGCACCTGCAGCTTTTATGGACTTGATGAATCGAGTGTTTCGTGAGTACTTGGATAAGTTTGTGATTATGTTTATTGATGATATCTTGATATATTCACGGACTAAAGCTGACCATGAAGAACACCTAAGAGTGGTTTTGGCGACTTTAAATCAGCAGCAGCTTTATGCCAAGTTGTCCAAATGTGAGTTCTGGTTAGATAAGGTCAACTTTTTAGGTCATGTTATCTCTGCCGAGGGCATATCCGTAGACCCAACCAAGATTCAAGCTGTTAAAGATTCGCCCCAACCGAGAAACGCCAGTGAAGTCCGTAGTTTCCTTGGTCTAGCAGGTTATTATAGGAAGTTCATTAAGGGATTCTCTATGATAGCTAAGCCTTTAACTAGTTTGACAAAGAAAGACACAAAATACTCTTGATCTGAACCTTGTGAAGATAGCTTCCAAACACTAAAACTGAAGTTAGCTATCGCTAATCGAATCTGTCTATTCTGGGTTTTGGATTTCAAACTGCACTGAGAACTATACTAAAGATTCGGGAGTGACTATAGCTATTAGATCCTAGGATGACTTGTGATTAGAACTAATAAGATTTTGTTTTAACTACTTCAATGTAAATGTTTTAGGCGAAAAAGTTTGAAGAGAAAGGAGCTCAAATTGCTAAGGAGACCAGGTAAGTGAATGTGTAGGTTTCTCGGTCATTAGGACCCTACATCAAAGGATGCTAGGTAGAATCCTATATGATGATTAGAAGTTTCCCTTATGTTACTGTCTAATGTTTATGCTGATGATTAGCTCAATGGTAAGGCTTCACGTCGAATGGTGCTCTGTTCTGTAGCTGGATGATTTAAGAATCTTCATGTTCATGCATCATGAATGTTTTATGCATATGAAAATGTTTTAAGATTATGCTTTCTCATGAACAAGATAAGAATATAAAACTTATGCAACGTGAATTAAGTGAGGGTTGGGGGTGGTTTGGCGTATGTCACTGTCCAAAAGAAGGACCATGATACGACCTGCAAGGGAACTATGTGCACTCTCACTGTCAAACCCCCTTTACCGGCACAAATCCTCCCTTAATCCACACAACGTGAACAAAGAATATGAACGATGAACATGAATGATGTATATGAATGATGATTATGAACACTGAATATGAATGATGAACAAGAATGAAGACTTGAGTATGAATGTGAATAAGAAAAGATTCATGAGCATTTGTTTTCTCAAAATGAGCATTCATGCATACTTATTAGTACTGCATTCTTTACTAAGCATTCGGCTTATAGTTTAAACCTTATGATATAGGTGACGAGTTTTCAGGTGAGGATCTCAAAGTTAATGAGGATGTCTATGCTCGGTTGCTGGAAGGTGTTCAGGGAGCAGATCTGTGGCTGGATGGCAAATGAGACCCCTGGTTAATGTCTTACAATTTTAATTATGATAATGAATATGATAGTTAAAGTAGGGTGAGTCTATGTTATAACATTGAGTCTTCTTTTAAAGATGTCTGTTGACCACTGACCCTGGAAATAATTTTAAGGAGCATTGGTTGGTCTGTTTGCTTAAGTCTTCCGCCATATGAATTATGGGTGAGTTACTGATTTTCATTAATATGAATGTTATGCCATTGAGGTTTGAAGTCAGTAAAGGTTAAGCTATCGGTTGATGGGGGTGTTATTTTGTCATCTAGTGATTGGTAGATGTAGTGCGTTTAAGCTATCGGTTGATGAGAGTGTTATTTTGTCATCTAGTGATCGGTAGATGTAGTGTATTAAAGTCACCGGATGATGAAGATGTTATTTTTTCGTCTAGTGATCGGTAGATGTAGTGCGCTTAAGCTATCAGATGATGAGAGTGTTATTTTGTCGTCTAGTGATCGGTAGATGTAGTGCGCTTAAGCTATCGGATGATGAGGGTGTTATATTGTCATCTAGTGATCGGCAGATGTAGTGTGTTGATGTAACACCCCTAATACTGTACCCCTTTAACCGTATAAATTTTTCATTTTATTTTACGTTTTAAATAAACTTTAAGCGGAACCTAAACCGAAATCGAAATCAGGATCGAAATCGGAATTGAAATCTAACCTTGAAATCATTTAAAACAAACACTTAATAACTAAATAAAATTTAAACTATTTAATGACAATAACTTAAAACAAATCAGAACAAAAGGGAGGGCAAAACGGTCCGCCCTGAAAACAAGTAAGGCAGCGACCAGTCGCTGCTACATGCAGCGACTGTGCGATGCATCGCTGAGCCGTGGCAGCGATCGATCTCTGCGCTGCAGTTGAGATCGATCGCTGCATTTCATTATGCAACAGCGATCGATCTCTGCTGTGCAGCAGAGATCGATCACTGCATTGCTTTATAGCAACAGCGATCGATCTCTGCTGCACAGCAGAGATCGATCGCTGCATTGCTTTATAGCAACAGCGATCGATCTCTGCTCTGCAGCAGAGATCGATCGCTGCATTGCTCCACAGCAAGCAGCGATCCATTTCCCTCACGCCTACTTCCAGTTCCTTCAAACCCTTCAACACTCTATGCATCAAACACTTCAATTAGCTCTCTGGAATCCGATTTCCAGAGAGCAAAACTTCTACTATTTTACACCTAAACATCACAATAAACTTATAACTCATCCATCCAATTCAACGTATTCTAAACTCAATTAGCTTACAGCAGACTTTGCGAAGTCCAACTGCGTGGATAGCTCTAAAAACCGAGCTTACCCGTCCCAATCCCAAAACGAATCAAAAAATTTCATAACGTTTATCAAAACAGTTTAAACCAAAGTGTTTTACATACAATTACCAAAATATTTTCTAACACCTATCCAGATCCAAACAACCTAAAATACTCTATACGATTATCAGTTCAAAACATCTCAAAATAACCCCAGAGTCCATACATACATCCCCACGGGTCATATCGCGCCTCGACTACTCAGCGCACTCCCACGGGCATCATCCATCAGCTGCCCCTACATCAGGAGGAAGAACGCCGTCCTCACCTGGTTCAATGTCTTTTAAAATATCACCTACACCATACAGACACATATGAGATATTGAAATCTCAGTAAGTTACGTAAATGCAGATGCGTGCGTGCGTATGCCATTCAGAAAACATGCAGATTTCAGATTCATATACAGATACAGATTCATTACATCGCAGACAGATTGTTACCGAGATATCAGCCCTATAAATGGAAAGGATACATCCCGCGGTCGGACTACCACTTTCGATTTAGAGGGGGGGGGGTACATGCTCACAAACCCTACAGCCATGCCTCAGCCCCATCTCGCGTAACCAGATGCAGATTACGTAGATTAATTACAGATGTTCATTTCTTTTCTTAAAACGCGTGCAGAAATTCGTTTTCATGACATTTGAAATACGTGATGCATGAACAGATATAGACAGAAAGTAAACAATCAACATATATACCATCAAGAACAAAATAGAGTAACCTATAAACAATTTAAACCTAACTACCCAACCGAAAGCGATTTAAAGCAAACAATTCCTTAGGGATCCTCGATACGACATTGAAGTATGGTGTAGACCGATTGGTCAGAGTAAGTCACGGAGACTTACCTTGGGCGCGCAGAATCTCAATCTTCGTCCACGGGAGTCGTGTGTCTGAGGAAAACACGATATCCACCGTTAAAACCAATTTGAATTATAAACGTTCAAATTACAAAATCCTTAACTAATGAATTTCCTAAATTCCAACTAAGCTAATCAAAGCATTTAGAACGTCAATTAAGGCTCGATAATCCGAAATCTCAATTTACGAGTTTTTCTCAAAAACTCGGAAATTTTACCAATTTTTAACTTTTTCTCAAATTGATTTTTCTTCGTCCAATAACATCCAATACGATCAATACGTACTTAATCACAGCTAACCTACTAATTACGAACCCTTATTCGCGTTTTTAACGAAAATCGATCGAAACCCTAATTAACTAGATCTCCGTAAAAACTCGAAATAACGCTCAAAGACCGAAGCTGCATACCTAGGGTAGCGAGAGGAGAGAAACCGTGAAGAAATCGGAACGAACGGAGGTCGGACGGAGGTCGGAATGTTGATCGGTGTCGGCGGCCGAGAGAGGAGGGAGCTCTCTGTTCGTGAACGCCAGGAAGAGAAGAAGAAAGAGTGAGGAGAAAGAGGATTTTGGTTATTTTTATAAAATTGATTTGGTAAATTACTAAATTGCCCTTAGCACTTAATTCTATTTGTTTCGTCCTTCGGTTCGTTAATCGTCCTACTATTTGGATTCTCGAAAGTTCCATATTTTGCCAATAACTCCTATCCATTGCCAGGGATTTATTAAAACTTTCCGTTCACGATTTGGACCTCATTTGCTATTTTTACGATAACGTCTTTTACATTACGAGAAATGCATTTACTCGGAAATAGCGTTTAAACTCCGAAAATTCTCGTAATTTCCTTAAAATTCCAATTATTCGTTAGGATCATCATGACGCCTTCCGTTTGCGAAACTTACCTGATTTGACATATTTACCAAAAATGCCATTATATAATAATATATTGAATAATATATTAAATCCAAAAACTTGTACAGGCCGGATATTACATTCCACCCACCTTATTTAGAATTTTGTCCACAAAATTTACCATAGCTTATAGTCCTTGATATTAACGTCTCACGTCTTGCGACATTTCATTTTGATTTATCGTCTGTACTCACGGCCATTCTTCGTGGTTCTAAACCAAAACTAATCACTATAATCCCTCATATTAGCCTTAATTCTATATTCCCCCACTTTCGATTTGATCGCACGCGACCTCTCTCAAGTATGGAACATAATCAAATTTCCAATTCTCCAATCGTCACTTCAATATTTGCGCATGCATCGACTTTTGACTCTCACTAAATCACTCACAGATTACATCTTCTAATAACACAATTTCAAAGTTCTCTTTTTATCAGCGTCTTTCCTCTGTCGTTCACTCAGGTCAGAGCTACGTCCAAGCTCCCCAACGCCAGCCAAATCGAACGCCTATATATCATCATATTTCAATCTCATCATAACCCCATCGACTCTACCTACCGTC
Organism: Begonia masoniana; assembly: GCA_022432975.1. Classification (NCBI taxonomy): domain Eukaryota; kingdom Viridiplantae; phylum Streptophyta; class Magnoliopsida; order Cucurbitales; family Begoniaceae; genus Begonia; species Begonia masoniana. The sequence goes on along the minus strand of CM039503.1, from coordinate 28,922,076 downwards.
GGGATGAACACCAACTGAACTCCCACATTAGCCTCATTACCATACTCCTTACTTTCAATGGGCCTAAACACATCAATCGTCTACGCATCCAAATCTTACCAACTTTTCTAATCCTACGATCAAACGTTCTCTAACTGTGTACTTGTCACCAACCGACACAAGCACACGTTGGTCTTTATTTAATCACCCAAGACGTTAAACTTTCCAACTTATCAATTGGTCTCTACCAAAATTGTCTCTAGCCTCAATCCTTGAAATAACATCAACTTCTAAACGTCACTTGGTTGACTAGCGTTCAAGGATCACAAACAACACCCAGATTGTATTCCAAACTCCTATGTATTCTAACTTCAACTCCTCAAATTAAGTTCCTTTAGTTTCTAACTTTCCTAATCTCGTGTCTACTGAACACGTACCTAACCATTTCACGCCCTTAAGGCCTTCTTAATTCACTTATTCCATCGTTAAATTCCTTTTAATTACCCTTTGATTACCCACCCATCGAGTATAAAATTTCTACATATATATATATATATAGATCGGAGTTGTAAACCACTCTGGTGCACAAGTTCGTTGGTCTAATCCTCAGTCCCTACTTCTACCATCTCAGTCCTACATTCCTCTAGTAGTGCTCCTGTGCAACCTCTTGGTCATTAACATCCAAATCGTATCCTTCCTTTGATACTTCACGGGTCTTAATAACTATTTCTATGTGAGCCACTTCTTTATACTTCTCAGGTATCCTATCTGTGATATCCCACGTCACATTCCTCCTCGAGTAACTTATCGATCTTGACCCCTGCTTCGATGCAGTTCCCACAACCTACTCCTTCCATTCCAACTACATCTCCGAAATTACATTCTGGCGTCAACAGGTTTAACTAAGAGTTTAAGTTGTTACTATCTTAAGGTTAATGCTCACTTGCAAATTAAGTCCCATAAATACCACGTTTTACTCTAAGTCGCCTTCATGAGTTCCATTACTATGTCTTACTGAAAAGCTTATGCCTTCTACAATATGCTCGATTATCTAACTCGAATCTCCATTAACCTCGAGCACAGTAAAGTCTCTAAGTCTCGCTGTGGATTGCTCTAAACCACTCCTTCTAACCTTAAGTCACTTATGTATCCATCGGTCTCGATTTGTCAAATAAGAGTCATACTCTTTAAAATTGCAAAGCTCACAATTCGTACGACACTAGTCAATCTTAACTCTTCATTGGATCTACGATCCCCCGTACTTATCTCAAATGTCGTGCATAGACTTCTCTTAATTTCCCGATGGTCTAAATCCTTTTTAGTCGGGTTCTAATTATTTCGCTTAGCTCTTGCAAAATAACTCGTTCATCAGTCTACTCGTTTACAAACTTATTGATGATAAGTTCACTCTCTTGTTTCGATTCTCTTCAGATTCTCAATTCTTCTCCTTCTATTTTTCCAAGAGAAGGATTCAGAAACTTCTTTTCGTTAAGGTTTAACCCTCCTGGATCACCGAACACTGTCGTTTCTACCTCCATACCGGAGGTGAGTCCTACGTTTGCAGTTCTCAACTGAAACTATACCCACTGTAAACCTTCTCTATTGCATCTCTATCCTCTCTACGGTCATTCAGACTACTTTGAACTCATAAGTATAACCTTAAATCTGAAGTGCTATATTTTTCCTCAGTAGTTACCACGTTCAAAACCTTAGCTCCTATGCTTTTGTTTTCTATCCTCATTTAAGCAACACCAATGGTCTGACGTCTAGTACTCATTAATAAATCTTAAATTCATTAATTCTCTCACCTAGTATGTCGGCTATATGCTTCTTACAGATTCAATATTTTCTTTATGGATTAGTCTTCTAAGGTATCTACGGTGGTATCCTTTTCCTAGAGATCAGCCAATTCCAATATCTAGAGTATCCATATGCACATGATTTCAATTCTCTAGCGCTTCGGGATTTAATAATTTTATAACTCGGAGTAACTCTCGTTATTCCTTGCCTCTATATTGGTCGATACGATCGCCCCTACCCGATCACTTAAATCTTATGTCCGCGACTCGTATTGATCTATCACATCCATCTACACCACAACCATAATGGTTACTCTCATATCCTTTCCATAACAACACTAGGTAAGCTCTGGACTATGATTTTGTCTAATTACTTAAATCTTTTTCACGAATTTAGGGTATACAAGTTCTTGCTAAATTTTCTTACCTACTTAATTCCACTTAGTATATCTTGACAGCCTAAAGTATTTCCAAATACACTCTTACATCTTAGTTTAAATTACTCCTTACTTCTTTACACCTTAAAACTCTAAGGGTTTGAGTTTCATCAACTAGGGTTCATTTCCTATAAATTTAAATCCTACATCCCGTAAGATGTGTGACTCTAACAGTAACAAAAATCTTAGTGTATAACTTTTCACGGGTAAGTCAAGCTAACCTTATTACTACATAACTCTCATTCTATAAGGCCTATATGGTCTAACATCTACTTACCGTCTTATCATCGAGGTTCACTCAAAACTCTTCTTGCCCATCTCCTACTATTCTCTTACCTCTCTATCCATAAACCTTCTCCTGTTTGTTACCTTACTATTGCTTCGAACTCTTACCCTATACCCCTTTTTCACTATAATATATATATATATATATATTTTATCCTATTAAATATTCAAATTAAAACTCTACCTGTAACTGCCGAATGTTGGGTAGTTTCTTCTTCTCTAGTCGAGGTAGGCAACTTTTGGGTATCGTTTCTCTGATTCCTGCCCCGTTGGCCTGTACCTGGTTGATCTCGGCCCGATCTTGGGCAATCTTTGACGAAATGACCATTCTCTCCATATCGAAAGCATTTATCTGTGCCTGTCCTACAATCGCCACAGTGCTTCTTCTGGCACACAGGACACAGAGGTCTTTGATAACTTCTTCGCACGCGTTTCCTTCGGCTCTGTCTGATCTCTTCCTTGCCCGTCCTCTCCGTACCCTGGTTATTGGGAGCGGCCACCCCTAGGGTTCTTGGGCCACCTCGATTCGTCAATCCCTCGAGCTGACGAAATTGCCTACGTATGAGCTGAGCTTGTTGGTCTATGTGCTGGGACTAGCAATCTACTAACTCCGTAAACCGATCCAGAATGTTGTCCCTAGGATCCCTTCCTCGAACCATATTTATAAAGCTCCTATGTAATTTAAAACAAATAATCCTAAGAAACAAAATCAAACAAAGCTATAAACAGACTTACAGTTGATGAAGGACGTCCGCGTAGTGGCTGTGTAGTCGAGCAGTCTACAGAATCGATTTTAAAACCCGGGGGCTCTGATACCATAAATATAACACCCCTAATACTGTACCCCTTTAACCGTATAAATTTTTCATTTTATTTTACGTTTTAAATAAACTCTAAGCGGAACCTAAACCGAAATCGAAATCAGGATCGAAATCGGAATTGAAATCTAACCTTGAAATCATTTAAAACAAACACTTAATAACTAAATAAAATTTAAACTATTTAATGAGAATAACTTAAAACAAATCAGAACAAAAGGGAGGGCAAAACGGTCCGCCCTGAAAACAAATAAGGCAGCGACCAGTCGCTGCTACATGCAGCGACTGTAGGCTGCATCGCTGAGCCGTGGCAGCGATCGATCTCTGCGCTGCAGTTGAGATCGATCGCTGCATTTCATTATGCAACAGCGATCGATCTCTGCTGTGCAGCAGAGATCGATCGCTGCATTGCTTTATAGCAACAGCGATCGATCTCTGCTCTGCAGCAGAGATCGATCGCTGCATTGCTCCACAGCAAGCAGCGATCCATTTCCCTCACGCCTACTTCCAGTTCCTTCAAACCCTTCAACACTCTATGCATCAAACACTTCAATTAGCTCTCTGGAATCCGATTTCCAGAGAGCAAAAATTCTATTGTTTTACACCTAAACATCACAATAAACTTATAACTCATCCATCCAATTCAACGTATTCTAAACTCAATTAGCTTACAGCAGACTTTGCGAAGTCCAACTGCGTGGATAGCTCTAAAAACCGAGCTTACCCGTCCCAATCCCAAAACGAATCAAAACATTTCGTAACGTTTATCAAAACAGTTTAAACCAAAGTGTTTTACATACAATTACCAAAATATTTTCTAACTCCTATCCAGATCCAAAAAACCTAAAATACTCTATACGATTATCAGTTCAAAACATCTCAAAATAACCCCAGAGTCCATACATACATCCCCACGGGTCATATCGCGCCTCGACTACTCAGCGCACTCCCACGGGCATCATCCATCAGCTGCCCCTACATCAGGAGGAAGAACGCCGTCCTCACCTGGTTCAATGTCTTTTAAAATATCACCTACACCATACAGACACATATGAGATATTGAAATCTCAGTAAGTTACGTAAATGCAGATGCGTGCGTGCGTATGCCATTCAGAAAACATGCAGATTTCAGATTCATATACAGATACAGATTCATTACATCGCAGACAGATTGTTACCGAGATATCAGCCATATAAATGGAAAGGATACATCCCGCGGTCGGACTACCACTTTCGATTTAGAGGGGGGGGTACATGCTCACAAACCCTACAGCCATGCCTGAGCCACATCTCGCGTAACCAGATACAGATTACGTAGATTAATTACAGATGTTCATTTCTTTTCTTAAAACGCGTGCAGAAATTCATTTTCATGACATTTGAAATACGTGATGCATGAACAGATATAGACAGAAAGTAAACAATCAACATATATACCATCAAGAACAAAATAGAGTAACCTATAAACAATTTAAACCTAACTACCCAACCGAAAGCGATTTAAACCAAACAATTCCTTAGGGATCCTCGATACGACATCGAAGTATGGTGTAGACCGATTGGTCAGAGTAAGTCACGGAGACTTACCTTGGGCGCGCAGAATCTCAATCTTCGTCCACGGGAGTCGTGTGTCTGAGGAAAACACGATATCCACCGTTAAAACCAATTTGAATTATAAACGTTCAAATTACAAAATCCTTAACTAATGAATTTCCTAAATTCCAACTAAGCTAATCAAAGCATTTAGAACGTCAATTAAGGCTCGATAATCCGAAATATCAATTTACGAGTTTTTCTCAAAAACTCGGAAATTTTACCAATTTTTAACTTTTTCTCAAATTGATTTTTCTTCGTCTAATAACATCCAATACGATCAATACGTACTTAATCACAGCTAACCTACTAATTACGAACCCTTATTCGCGTTTTTAACGAAAATCGATCGAAACCCTAATTAACTAGATCTCCGTAAAAACTCGAAATAACGCTCAAAGACCGAAGCTGCATACCTAGGGTAGCGAGAGGAGGAGAAACCGTGAAGAAATCGGAACGAACGGAGGTCGGACGGAGGTCGGAATGTTGATCGGTGTCGGCGGCCGAGAGAGGAGGGAGCTCTCTGTTCGTGAACGCCAGGAAGAGAAGAAGAAAGAGTGATGAGAAAGAGGATTTTGGTTATTTTTATAAAATTGATTTGGTAAATTACTAAATTGCCCTTAGCACTTAATTCTATTTGTTTCGTCCTTCGGTTCGTTAATCGTCCTACTATTTGGATTCTCGAAAGTTCCATATTTTGCCAATAACTCCTATCCATTGCCAGGGATTTATTAAAACTGTCCGTTCACGATTTGAACCTCATTTGCTATTTTTACGAGAACATCTTTTACATTACGAGAAATGCATTTACTCGGAATATAGCGTTTAAACTCCGAAAATTCTCGTAATTTCCTTAAAATTCCAATTATTCGTTAGGATCATCATGACGCCTTCCGTTTGCGAAACTTACCTGATTTGACATATTTACCAAAAATGCCATTATATAATAATATATTGAATAATATATTAAATCCAAAAACTTGTACAGGCCGGATATTACAGTTGAAGTCACCGGATGATGAAGATGCTATTTTGTCGTCTAGTGACCGGTATGCGTAGTGTATTGCTGGTGCTGAACGAGGATAAATGAACCACGAGTGATGTACGTGCCCACTGGATGATACCTCCTATCTAGTGAAGTTTTAAAGGGATCACGTGTTAAGCTCGTGCTCATCGGAAGATGTCCTCTATTAGGCGATGATAAGTGAGTCACGCGAGTTTCATGTGACGAATCGGATGATGAAATCTTTCTCTACCGGAAGATGTGAACTCTATGCTTGTCGTTTAGCGACTGGCAGGAGTAAGTAATTAAGTATAGAAATCTGTTGGGGTATAATCGGAAGATGCAAGTCTATTTCTCAATCGGTAGGTACAGCTTAAGAGCTGAAGTCTTTTATCGGATGGAGCATTTTACCCTGCCCGTCGGCAGATGTATAATGTACTCCTCTGCCGAGCTATGCCTATTGAATTGTGCATGACATCTTGAGCTAAGTTATGTTTCAAAAAAAAATATATTACCAAAAATAAGTAGAGTGTGAGTAATAAGAATTAAATGATTAAGAAAGTCATGAATTTTGTGACGATTCCTCTGGGGTCGTTACACAAGCTCTGAGCATATCCTCCAGAATCTGATTTCGTCCTCTCTGTTTGACCATCAGTCTGAGGATGAAATGCTGTGCTGAAATTCAGTTGAGTCCCCATAGCTTTGTGCAGACTCTTCCAGAACTTCGATGTAAATCTCGGATCTCAATCTGAGACAATAGAAACTTACACTCCATGCAGTCTCACAACCTCCTGTACATAAAGCTCGGCGAGCTGGTCCATCGAAGATGTCATCTTCACAGATAAGAAGTGAGCCGACTTTGTCAATCGGTCCACAATCACCCAGATGCCGTCATGACCCTTCGTCGTCCTCGAGAATCCCACAATAAAATCCATGGAGATCTGCTCCCATTTCCACTCCGGAATAGGCAGTGGCTGTAATGTTCCGGCTGGCCTCTGATGTTCTGCTTTCACATGTTGACAAATTAAACAGGTCTCAACATATTTGGCGACCTCACTCTTCATGTTTGGCCACCAGAAATGTTGCTTTAAGTCCCGGTACATCTTGGTACTTCCTGTGTGCACAGAATAAGCTGAAGAATGCGCCTAAGCCAATATCTCCTTCTTTAGCTCCTCATCGTTAGGCACGTACCACCTATGCCTGAATTTTAGAATACCATCCTCTGATAAATAAAAATCCGACGAATCCTCGAATGTCAAGCCCAACCAAAACTCCTTGCACTCCATATCTTTCTGCTGAGTTTCACGTATTTTATCTAGAATAGTCGGCCTGAGAGAAATGTTGGTGAGCATACTGGACAACTCTGCCACTATCTCCACATCAAACCTCTCAATCTCAGACTGCAATGTAATCAACATCACTGCAAGTGAAGGCTGACTCGCAGAAGGCATTCGGCTTAAAGCATCAGCAACCATGTTCGCCTTTCCTGGATGGTACTTAATATCGAAATCGTAGTCTTTTACAAACTCCAGCCACCTTCTTTGTCTCATATTAAGTTCCTTCTGTGTAAATAAGTACTTCAAGCTTTTGTGGTCAGAAAATATCTCGCACTGCTGCCCATATAAATAATGTCTCCAAATCTTCAGTGCGAAAACCACGGCTGCTAACTTCAGATCATGTGTAGGATAATTCTGCTCATACGGCTTCAGCTGTCTAGAAGCATAAGCAATCAGCCTACCCTCCTGCATAAGCACGCATCCGAGCCCAACTCTGGACGCATCGCAATATATGCTGAACTTATCACCTTCAACAGGCAATGTCAACACTGGAGCTGTAGTCAATCTCTGCTTTAACTCCATAAAACTATCGTCACAAGCAGCCGACCATATAAATTTCTCATTCTTCCGAGTCAAACGAGAGAGAGGAACTGCAATCTTCGAAAATCCTTCTATGAACTTCCGATAATAACCAGCCATCCCGAGGAATCCACGTACTTCACGCACGTTCTTAGGCTGTGGCCAATCTCTAACCACCTGAATCTTGCTCGGATCTACAGAAACCCCTTCTTCTGATATGATGTGGCCAAGAAAACTGACCCTATCCAAGCTAAAACTCACATTTAGAGAACTTCGGATAAAGCTGGTGTTGTTACAAAAATCCTAGAACAATCCGCAATTGCTCTTCATGTTCCTCCTTCGCCTTAGAATAAATCAGAATATCGTTGATGAAGACTACAACGAACTTGTCTAAATACTCCTTGAAGACTCGGTTCATCAAATCCATAAACGCTGCAGGGGCATTAGTAAGTCCAAAAGACATAACTAGGAACTCATAATGCCCGTACCTCGTTCGGAATGCCGTTTTCTGAATATCCTCCTTCCGGACCTTCACTTGATAGTAACCCGAGTGTAGGTCAATCCTGGAAAATACTCGGGCACCCTGTATTTGATCAAACAAGTCATCAATCCGCGGCAGTGGATACTTATTCTTCACTGTAAGCTTATTCAACTCTCTGTAATCCACGCACATTCTGAGAGTCCCGTCTTTCTTCTTAACAAACAAAACGGGAGCACCCCAGGGTGAAAAACTAGGTCAGATAAAGCCCTTATCTAGCAATTCCTCGAGCTGAGTTTTCAACTCCCTCAATTCAACAGGCGCCAATCTATATGGATTCTTAGTGTAATATCCGGCTTGTACGGAATTTTAGGATTTAATATATTATATTGATATAATATATTATATATGGCATTTTTAGTAATTATGTCAAATCAAGTCGGTTTCGCAAACAGAAAGCTTTATTGCGATCCTAATGATTAATAGGAATTTTAAGAATATTACGAGAATTTTCGGAATAGTGACGCAATATTCCGAGTAATTATGTTTCTCGTAATGTAATGGATGTTTTATTAAAATTAGTAAACGAGATCCGTTTCACGAAGAGAAAGCGTCATTATGACCCTAACAAGTAATTAGAATTTTAAGGAAGTTTTGGGAATTTTTGGAGTTTAAACGCTATGTTCTGAATAAATACGCTATCGTAAAGTAAACGATGGTTCAGTAAAAATAGTAAACGTGGTCCGTTTTGCGAACGGACAGTTTTAATAAGGCCCTGACGACGAATATGAGTTATTGGCAAAATAAGGAGTTTTCGAGAATCCGAATCGTTGGACGATTAACGAAACGAAGGACGAAACAAATAGATTTAAGTAAGAAGGGCAAAATGGTAATTTGCAAATCAAATTTATTTAAACATCACAATTTCTTCTCTCCCTCACATTTCCTCTCTTTCTTCTCTGGTGTTCAACGACAGAGAGCGAGCTCTCTCACGGCCGCGGCGATTCCGACTCCGTTCGAGCTCCGTTTTCCTCCGTTCTTCCTCCGATCTTCGTCATTTCTTCCCCTCTCGCTACCCTCGGTATGCATCTACGTTCTTAGAGCTTTTATTTCGAAGGTTACGGCATTTTAAATAATTAGGGTTTCGATTAAATCTCGTCAAAAAACGCGAATTAGGGTTCGTAATTAATAGGTTAGCCTTGATTAAGTATGTATTGAACGTATTTGACGTTATTGGACGAAGATAATTCAATTTGTGAAAAGGTATAAATTTAGGAATTTACGGGTTTTCAGAAATAACTCGTAATTGGAATTTCAAATTATCGAGCGTAAAGTCGTCGTTAATTGCTTCGATTAATTAAGATAGAACTTTAGGAATTGCCTTAGTTAAGTTTTGTTGAAATTGGACGTTTAGAAGTTTAAACCGTTTTTAACAGAAAAAGTTGTGTTTTGCCCCAGACGAACGACGCTCGTGGACGGAGCTCGGCGTGCTAAGGACATCAGGTAAGTCTCCGCGACTTGTTTGGCCGATTGGCCTACACCATATGATCTTATGTTGTTCGAGGAATTGGAGAATTGTTTGTTAAATTGCTTTGGTGGGGTAGTTAGGTTAATCGTTTTATAGGTCGTTTGTTTGTTGTCTTGATGGTACATATGTTGTTTGTTTATATTATGCTTATGTTATAGTATTGCACATGTTCACGCATCACGGTTTCCGAAAGGCATGAAAAATGAATTTGTATGCATGTTTTTATGAAAAAGGAAAATGTTAATGAATAAGTATGAATGTCTGTAATCTGATGTCGACGGTGGTGGTGGTTCAGACATGGCTGCTTGGGGAGCATGTCTTCCCCCCGGTTAGATACGAGGGGCTATCCAATCGCGGGATGTGCCGTTCCTATCTAGCGAGAGTGAGGCCACGGTGAAGTATAAGTATAAGTATAAGTATAAGAAATGAAATGAAATGAAATGAATAGCGAAAAGGTAGGAGGCATGTTTTTATGAACTGCACGCATAGCATGCATTGCATTCACGTAGACTTACTGAGCCTTAAGCTCACGACTTATGTTTATGGTGTAGGTGACCTCTACACAGGTGAGGATGAGATCCCTCCACCCGAGGCATGATCGGTTGATGGATGATGGCCGTGGGAGTGCGCTGAGTGGTCGAGGCGCGTTTTGACCCGTGGGGACGTAGGTATATGTTTTGGGGATGTGATATGAATTGTGTAAACTGAATATATTAGGATGTTTGGTCTGGTTAATTAATAGGTTTATGTTTGGACGATTTGAAACCTGGTTTATAACTGTTTTGGTGAACTATCTGAATTTGTTTTCTGTTAAGTAGGAGGAAGTATTTGATGTTTAAATGGATCCACGCAAGTTGTTTTGAGGAAAGTTCGTTACGTTTTAATCACGCTTTCGAGTATATTTTGGTTCGTTTGTTCTGTAGTTGATAAATTGAGGATAGAGATGTTTTGTTGAAGAGTTCTGAATATTAGGCATGAAAAGTAACGAAGGAAAGTGTGAATGAAAAGGAAGAAATGTGCTCTCTGGAAAGAAGAAGAAATGCAGGTATTTGCTCTCTGGAAATCGGATTCCAGAGAGCAAACCGAGGGGACGAATCGCTGCAAACATGCAGCGACCAATCGCTGTAAATGGGCAGCGACTGGGCGCTGCATGCAGCGACCAATTGCTGCCAATGGCAGCGATCAGTCGCTGCCAATGGCAGCGACTGGGCGCTGCCCATGGCAGCGATCAGTCGCTGCACATGGGCAGCGACTGGGCGCTGCTCATGGGCAGCGATCAGTCGCTGCTCATGGGCAGCGACTGGTTGCTGTTTGGGCAGCAAACGCAGCGACTGGGCGCTGCGTTTGCTGCTGTTTTCTCCGCGATAGAAGACGTTTTTACCCTCCCAAGTTTTATTAAATGTAAAGTTTTGTTTTAATAGTTTTTATTTAATTTGTTTTAAGTCGTTTTAAATGTTTTGAAGTTAGATTTTAAATTTCGATTTAGTTCCGCTAAAGGATAAAATTAAAGTTTAAATTGAAAGGTTGTATGAGGGAAAAGAAAATGAAAAATTTATACGGTAAATAAAGGGTACGGATTTAGGGGTGTTACAGTTATGGTATCAGAGCCCCCGGGTTTTAAAATCGATTCTGTAGACTGCTCGACTGCACAGCCACTACGCGGACATCCTTCATCAACTGTAAGTCTGTTTATGCTTTTATTTGATTTTGTTTCTTAGAGATTACATGTTTTAAATTTTATAGGAGTTTTATAATTATGGTTCGAGGAAGGGATCCTAGAGACGACGCGATGGACCGACTTACAGAGTTGTTAGACCGCCAGTCTCAGCATATGGACCGGCAAGCTCAACAAATCACGGACTTAGTGAATCGAGAGAACCAGCGAGAGAATCAGAGGGCCCAAGGTTTGATAGTGCCTAATAATCAAGGTATGCAGAAACTCCAAAGCCTACGGCCTCCGGTGTTTGACGGCCGCTCATCGGATCCGACTGTTGCAGAAGAGTGGGTACGCACCATGGAGGATATGCTACAGTATGCGGAAGTGGAGAATGAGAAGAAGGTTGCTTTTGTCGCCTTTCACTTGGCAATGGATGCCCGTTTTTGGTGGGACTCGATCAAGTCGACTACGGATGTATCAGTTATGACTTGGGATCGGTTCAAGTTTTTATTCTTTGATAAATATTTCAGCCGTACGGTGAGAGTGGCCAAGAGGAATGAGTTCACACAGTTAAAGCAGACAGGTTCGGTTGCCGAATACATACGGAAGTTCGAGGCTTTGTCACGATTTGCACCACGTCTTGTCAGTGACAATGAAGAAAAGGTGCACCAGTTCATGGAAGGACTTAATCCAGAGATTCGGATGCACGTTGTGGTATCGGGGATTATAGATGTGCCCTATTCTGACATTGCAGCTAGAGCTCTGGACATCGAGGCTGCCAGGGCGACTTGTGTTAGGCCGAAGGAGCCAGCAAAGGGCTTCTTTCGTGAGATCCAGCCTCAGTCATGGGACCGAGACTGGCCACCAAGTGAGCATCAACAGCCACGACAACAGAGGAGTGATAAGAGATCTTACGATGGTAAGGGCGACCGGGGAAAAGGAAAGCAGATCCAAGAGGCTATTCAAAAGCCTTTGTGTCCGCAGTGCCAGAAGCAGCACTACGGTGATTGTCTGACACGTACCAACAGGTGTTATCGGTGTGGGGAACCTGGCCACTATATCATGAATTGTCCGTTATCAAACCGAAATCAACCAGGTCGGGATCAACAGAGTAGGGATCAAGGAAGGGTTATACCAAGGGTCTTTGCTTTCATCAAGCCTGACGACGTCGACGATGGGGCCCAGCCTTCTACACTTGCAGGTATTCTTTTAATTACCTGTACGGCAATATTATTGTTATAATAATAATGAAAATGATAGGCTAGAAAAGTAAGAGAATAGGATGGTGGGTAAGAAAGATTATTAGGTGAACCTCGAAGAAATCAACGGGGTTTACGCACTTAAGGTTTGGTAACAATTAGAGGAATACGCCCTAAGAGATATGTTTTCTTAAGTAGGAAGGGACTATGTCTAACTGGCAACCCCTCCTGGAGTATTAGAATACTACTAATCAAGAGAGATAAAGGTTTAAATATGAATCTATTAAGAGATAACCTAGATTGTTGTAAAACTTGGAGAGTGTTTAAATAGAGGAAGTACTGTAGAGTTTGTATATTGGTGATCGGTGTAAAGTTAAGAGTGTCTAGATTATGATACAATTCAAGAGTTAGGCTTAGAATAAATGTCGAGTAGAATAGCTGGAACCTGACTGGAATAAGCGAACGAAAATAGACTAGCCAGCGAACTCGAAGTAGCCTTGAAGAATTTAGGGAAAGGTAAAGTAGATCGTTGCGATTAAAAGAGACGTTAGGTTAGAAGCTTAGATTGCCGTTGGAAGGTCTGCAAATTGCGAAATTTGCAATTTATATAAGAAAGAGAATGTTGATTTTCACAGAAATCATCTAACTGAGCTTAGAAGTTCAGTAGGAGGAAGTCAAGACCAATAACTACATAATTGATTTGAGGTTTGAACGTGTAAATTAGATCACATCAAGGGCAGAAATTTTGAAATTAACGACACTAGGAGTTAATAGAGATCTAGTGGTGGCAAAAGGGTGTAACGTAAGTAGTATGAGGATTTATATTATGAATGTAGCGATAGAATTCAGGGACGAAACATAGAAGGAATGTGATGTTATAAGAAATTCTGTTTATATAGTTCGAGGAAAATGACAGTGAGGGCTTAGTTGTGAAACCCACCCCGAAATGACTGGAGAGATTGGTAAGTTACCTAGGAAAGTGTGCGACTTAGGAAAATTTGGTAAGAATTAATGTGTAAGTTAAAATATACACGGTCTAATTGAGAGTAGGAATTACGAATTTTGAGCTGGCGTTGGAATGTATGGTCGAGATTTGGTATAAAATTGTGGAGATTGACTCGGGATATGGTGGGATCTAAGTTAATAATAGGAAGTACGAACTTTTAGAGGAGGAGGAAAGAGACTTGGAAGGGATGGGAGACCATAAGTGGATGTATTACACCGCAGAGTATAGGACAGTAATGCCGTTAGCTATAACCTAAGTCAAATTTTGAGGACAAAATTCTGAATAAGGTGGGTGGAATGTAATATCCGGCTTGTACGGAATTTTAGGATTTAATATATTATATTGATATAATATATTATATATGGCATTTTTAGTAATTATGTCAAATCAAGTCGGTTTCGCAAACAGAAAGCTTTATTGCGATCCTAATGATTAATAGGAATTTTAAGAATATTACGAGAATTTTCGGAATAGTGACGCAATATTCCGAGTAATTATGTTTCTCGTAATGTAATGGATGTTTTATTAAAATTAGTAAACGAGATCCGTTTCACGAAGAGAAAGCGTCATTATGACCCTAACAAGTAATTAGAATTTTAAGGAAGTTTTGGGAATTTTTGGAGTTTAAACGCTATGTTCTGAATAAATACGCTATCGTAAAGTAAACGATGGTTCAGTAAAAATAGTAAACGTGGTCCGTTTTGCGAACGGACAGTTTTAATAAGGCCCTGACGACGAATATGAGTTATTGGCAAAATAAGGAGTTTTCGAGAATCCGAATCGTTGGACGATTAACGAAACGAAGGACGAAACAAATAGATTTAAGTAAGAAGGGCAAAATGGTAATTTGCAAATCAAATTTATTTAAACATCACAATTTCTTCTCTCCCTCACATTTCCTCTCTTTCTTCTCTGGTGTTCAACGACAGAGAGCGAGCTCTCTCACGGCCGCGGCGATTCCGACTCCGTTCGAGCTCCGTTTTCCTCCGTTCTTCCTCCGATCTTCGTCATTTCTTCCCCTCTCGCTACCCTCGGTATGCATCTACGTTCTTAGAGCTTTTATTTCGAAGGTTACGGCATTTTAAATAATTAGGGTTTCGATTAAATCTCGTCAAAAAACGCGAATTAGGGTTCGTAATTAATAGGTTAGCCTTGATTAAGTATGTATTGAACGTATTTGACGTTATTGGACGAAGATAATTCAATTTGTGAAAAGGTATAAATTTAGGAATTTACGGGTTTTCAGAAATAACTCGTAATTGGAATTTCAAATTATCGAGCGTAAAGTCGTCGTTAATTGCTTCGATTAATTAAGATAGAACTTTAGGAATTGCCTTAGTTAAGTTTTGTTGAAATTGGACGTTTAGAAGTTTAAACCGTTTTTAACAGAAAAAGTTGTGTTTTGCCCCAGACGAACGACGCTCGTGGACGGAGCTCGGCGTGCTAAGGACATCAGGTAAGTCTCCGCGACTTGTTTGGCCGATTGGCCTACACCATATGATCTTATGTTGTTCGAGGAATTGGAGAATTGTTTGTTAAATTGCTTTGGTGGGGTAGTTAGGTTAATCGTTTTATAGGTCGTTTGTTTGTTGTCTTGATGGTACATATGTTGTTTGTTTATATTATGCTTATGTTATAGTATTGCACATGTTCACGCATCACGGTTTCCGAAAGGCATGAAAAATGAATTTGTATGCATGTTTTTATGAAAAAGGAAAATGTTAATGAATAAGTATGAATGTCTGTAATCTGATGTCGACGGTGGTGGTGGTTCAGACATGGCTGCTTGGGGAGCATGTCTTCCCCCCGGTTAGATACGAGGGGCTATCCAATCGCGGGATGTGCCGTTCCTATCTAGCGAGAGTGAGGCCACGGTGAAGTATAAGTATAAGTATAAGTATAAGAAATGAAATGAAATGAAATGAATAGCGAAAAGGTAGGAGGCATGTTTTTATGAACTGCACGCATAGCATGCATTGCATTCACGTAGACTTACTGAGCCTTAAGCTCACGACTTATGTTTATGGTGTAGGTGACCTCTACACAGGTGAGGATGAGATCCCTCCACCCGAGGCATGATCGGTTGATGGATGATGGCCGTGGGAGTGCGCTGAGTGGTCGAGGCGCGTTTTGACCCGTGGGGACGTAGGTATATGTTTTGGGGATGTGATATGAATTGTGTAAACTGAATATATTAGGATGTTTGGTCTGGTTAATTAATAGGTTTATGTTTGGACGATTTGAAACCTGGTTTATAACTGTTTTGGTGAACTATCTGAATTTGTTTTCTGTTAAGTAGGAGGAAGTATTTGATGTTTAAATGGATCCACGCAAGTTGTTTTGAGGAAAGTTCGTTACGTTTTAATCACGCTTTCGAGTATATTTTGGTTCGTTTGTTCTGTAGTTGATAAATTGAGGATAGAGATGTTTTGTTGAAGAGTTCTGAATATTAGGCATGAAAAGTAACGAAGGAAAGTGTGAATGAAAAGGAAGAAATGTGCTCTCTGGAAAGAAGAAGAAATGCAGGTATTTGCTCTCTGGAAATCGGATTCCAGAGAGCAAACCGAGGGGACGAATCGCTGCAAACATGCAGCGACCAATCGCTGTAAATGGGCAGCGACTGGGCGCTGCATGCAGCGACCAATTGCTGCCAATGGCAGCGATCAGTCGCTGCCAATGGCAGCGACTGGGCGCTGCCCATGGCAGCGATCAGTCGCTGCACATGGGCAGCGACTGGGCGCTGCTCATGGGCAGCGATCAGTCGCTGCTCATGGGCAGCGACTGGTTGCTGTTTGGGCAGCAAACGCAGCGACTGGGCGCTGCGTTTGCTGCTGTTTTCTCCGCGATAGAAGACGTTTTTACCCTCCCAAGTTTTATTAAATGTAAAGTTTTGTTTAATAGTTTTTATTTAATTTGTTTTAAGTCGTTTTAAATGTTTTGAAGTTAGATTTTAAATTTCGATTTAGTTCCGCTAAAGGATAAAATTAAAGTTTAAATTGAAAGGTTGTATGAGGGAAAAGAAAATGAAAAATTTATACGGTAAATAAAGGGTACGGATTTAGGGGTGTTACAGTTATGGTATCAGAGCCCCCGGGTTTTAAAATCGATTCTGTAGACTGCTCGACTGCACAGCCACTACGCGGACATCCTTCATCAACTGTAAGTCTGTTTATGCTTTTATTTGATTTTGTTTCTTAGAGATTACATGTTTTAAATTTTATAGGAGTTTTATAATTATGGTTCGAGGAAGGGATCCTAGAGACGACGCGATGGACCGACTTACAGAGTTGTTAGACCGCCAGTCTCAGCATATGGACCGGCAAGCTCAACAAATCACGGACTTAGTGAATCGAGAGAACCAGCGAGAGAATCAGAGGGCCCAAGGTTTGATAGTGCCTAATAATCAAGGTATGCAGAAACTCCAAAGCCTACGGCCTCCGGTGTTTGACGGCCGCTCATCGGATCCGACTGTTGCAGAAGAGTGGGTACGCACCATGGAGGATATGCTACAGTATGCGGAAGTGGAGAATGAGAAGAAGGTTGCTTTTGTCGCCTTTCACTTGGCAATGGATGCCCGTTTTTGGTGGGACTCGATCAAGTCGACTACGGATGTATCAGTTATGACTTGGGATCGGTTCAAGTTTTTATTCTTTGATAAATATTTCAGCCGTACGGTGAGAGTGGCCAAGAGGAATGAGTTCACACAGTTAAAGCAGACAGGTTCGGTTGCCGAATACATACGGAAGTTCGAGGCTTTGTCACGATTTGCACCACGTCTTGTCAGTGACAATGAAGAAAAGGTGCACCAGTTCATGGAAGGACTTAATCCAGAGATTCGGATGCACGTTGTGGTATCGGGGATTATAGATGTGCCCTATTCTGACATTGCAGCTAGAGCTCTGGACATCGAGGCTGCCAGGGCGACTTGTGTTAGGCCGAAGGAGCCAGCAAAGGGCTTCTTTCGTGAGATCCAGCCTCAGTCATGGGACCGAGACTGGCCACCAAGTGAGCATCAACAGCCACGACAACAGAGGAGTGATAAGAGATCTTACGATGGTAAGGGCGACCGGGGAAAAGGAAAGCAGATCCAAGAGGCTATTCAAAAGCCTTTGTGTCCGCAGTGCCAGAAGCAGCACTACGGTGATTGTCTGACACGTACCAACAGGTGTTATCGGTGTGGGGAACCTGGCCACTATATCATGAATTGTCCGTTATCAAACCGAAATCAACCAGGTCGGGATCAACAGAGTAGGGATCAAGGAAGGGTTATACCAAGGGTCTTTGCTTTCATCAAGCCTGACGACGTCGACGATGGGGCCCAGCCTTCTACACTTGCAGGTATTCTTTAATTACCTGTACGGCAATATTATTGTTATAATAATAATGAAAATGATAGGCTAGAAAAGTAAGAGAATAGGATGGTGGGTAAGAAAGATTATTAGGTGAACCTCGAAGAAATCAACGGGGTTTACGCACTTAAGGTTTGGTAACAATTAGAGGAATACGCCCTAAGAGATATGTTTTCTTAAGTAGGAAGGGACTATGTCTAACTGGCAACCCCTCCTGGAGTATTAGAATACTACTAATCAAGAGAGATAAAGGTTTAAATATGAATCTATTAAGAGATAACCTAGATTGTTGTAAAACTTGGAGAGTGTTTAAATAGAGGAAGTACTGTAGAGTTTGTATATTGGTGATCGGTGTAAAGTTAAAAGTGTCTAGATTATGATACAATTCAAGAGTTAGGCTTAGAATAAATGTCGAGTAGAATAGCTGGAACCTGACTGGAATAAGCGAACGAAAATAGACTAGCCAGCGAACTCGAAGTAGCCTTGAAGAATTTAGGGAAAGGTAAAGTAGATCGTTGCGATTAAAAGAGACGTTAGGTTAGAAGCTTAGATTGCCGTTGGAAGGTCTGCAAATTGCGAAATTTGCAATTTATATAAGAAAGAGAATGTTGATTTTCACAGAAATCATCTAACTGAGCTTAGAAGTTCAGTAGGAGGAAGTCAAGACCAATAACTACATAATTGATTTGAGGTTTGAACGTGTAAATTAGATCACATCAAGGGCAGAAATTTTGAAATTAACGACACTAGGAGTTAATAGAGATCTAGTGGTGGCAAAAGGGTGTAACGTAAGTAGTATGAGGATTTATATTATGAATGTAGCGATAGAATTCAGGGACGAAACATAGAAGGAATGTGATGTTATAAGAAATTCTGTTTATATAGTTCGAGGAAAATGACAGTGAGGGCTTAGTTGTGAAACCCACCCCGAAATGACTGGAGAGATTGGTAAGTTACCTAGGAAAGTGTGCGACTTAGGAAAATTTGGTAAGAATTAATGTGTAAGTTAAAATATACACGGTCTAATTGAGAGTAGGAATTACGAATTTTGAGCTGGCGTTGGAATGTATGGTCGAGATTTGGTATAAAATTGTGGAGATTGACTCGGGATATGGTGGGATCTAAGTTAATAATAGGAAGTACGAACTTTTAGAGGAGGAGGAAAGAGACTTGGAAGGGATGGGAGACCATAAGTGGATGTATTACACCGCAGAGTATAGGACAGTAATGCCGTTAGCTATAACCTAAGTCAAATTTTGAGGACAAAATTCTGAATAAGGTGGGTGGAATGTAATATCCGGCTTGTACGGAATTTTAGGATTTAATATATTATATTGATATAATATATTATATATGGCATTTTAGTAATTATGTCAAATCAAGTCGGTTTCGCAAACAGAAAGCTTTATTGCGATCCTAATGATTAATAGGAATTTTAAGAATATTACGAGAATTTTCGGAATAGTGACGCAATATTCCGAGTAATTATGTTTCTCGTAATGTAATGGATGTTTTATTAAAATTAGTAAACGAGATCCGTTTCACGAAGAGAAAGCGTCATTATGACCCTAACAAGTAATTAGAATTTTAAGGAAGTTTTGGGAATTTTTGGAGTTTAAACGCTATGTTCTGAATAAATACGCTATCGTAAAGTAAACGATGGTTCAGTAAAAATAGTAAACGTGGTCCGTTTTGCGAACGGACAGTTTTAATAAGGCCCTGACGACGAATATGAGTTATTGGCAAAATAAGGAGTTTTCGAGAATCCGAATCGTTGGACGATTAACGAAACGAAGGACGAAACAAATAGATTTAAGTAAGAAGGGCAAAATGGTAATTTGCAAATCAAATTTATTTAAACATCACAATTTCTTCTCTCCCTCACATTTCCTCTCTTTCTTCTCTGGTGTTCAACGACAGAGAGCGAGCTCTCTCACGGCCGCGGCGATTCCGACTCCGTTCGAGCTCCGTTTTCCTCCGTTCTTCCTCCGATCTTCGTCATTTCTTCCCCTCTCGCTACCCTCGGTATGCATCTACGTTCTTAGAGCTTTTATTTCGAAGGTTACGGCATTTTAAATAATTAGGGTTTCGATTAAATCTCGTCAAAAACGCGAATTAGGGTTCGTAATTAATAGGTTAGCCTTGATTAAGTATGTATTGAACGTATTTGACGTTATTGGACGAAGATAATTCAATTTGTGAAAAGGTATAAATTTAGGAATTTACAGGTTTTCAGAAATAACTCGTAATTGGAATTTCAAATTATCGAGCGTAAAGTCGTCGTTAATTGCTTCGATTAATTAAGATAGAACTTTAGGAATTGCCTTAGTTAAGTTTTGTTGAAATTGGACGTTTAGAAGTTTAAACCGTTTTTAACAGAAAAAGTTGTGTTTTGCCCCAGACGAACGACGCTCGTGGACGGAGCTCGGCGTGCTAAGGACATCAGGTAAGTCTCCGCGACTTGTTTGGCCGATTGGCCTACACCATATGATCTTATGTTGTTCGAGGAATTGGAGAATTGTTTGTTAAATTGCTTTGGTGGGGTAGTTAGGTTAATCGTTTTATAGGTCGTTTGTTTGTTGTCTTGATGGTACATATGTTGTTTGTTTATATTATGCTTATGTTATAGTATTGCACATGTTCACGCATCACGGTTTCCGAAAGGCATGAAAAATGAATTTGTATGCATGTTTTTATGAAAAAGGAAAATGTTAATGAATAAGTATGAATGTCTGTAATCTGATGTCGACGGTGGTGGTGGTTCAGACATGGCTGCTTGGGGAGCATGTCTTCCCCCCGGTTAGATACGAGGGGCTATCCAATCGCGGGATGTGCCGTTCCTATCTAGCGAGAGTGAGGCCACGGTGAAGTATAAGTATAAGTATAAGTATAAGAAATGAAATGAAATGAAATGAATAGCGAAAAGGTAGGAGGCATGTTTTTATGAACTGCACGCATAGCATGCATTGCATTCACGTAGACTTACTGAGCCTTAAGCTCACGACTTATGTTTATGGTGTAGGTGACCTCTACACAGGTGAGGATGAGATCCCTCCACCCGAGGCATGATCGGTTGATGGATGATGGCCGTGGGAGTGCGCTGAGTGGTCGAGGCGCGTTTTGACCCGTGGGGACGTAGGTATATGTTTTGGGGATGTGATATGAATTGTGTAAACTGAATATATTAGGATGTTTGGTCTGGTTAATTAATAGGTTTATGTTTGGACGATTTGAAACCTGGTTTATAACTGTTTTGGTGAACTATCTGAATTTGTTTTCTGTTAAGTAGGAGGAAGTATTTGATGTTTAAATGGATCCACGCAAGTTGTTTTGAGGAAAGTTCGTTACGTTTTAATCACGCTTTCGAGTATATTTTGGTTCGTTTGTTCTGTAGTTGATAAATTGAGGATAGAGATGTTTTGTTGAAGAGTTCTGAATATTAGGCATGAAAAGTAACGAAGGAAAGTGTGAATGAAAAGGAAGAAATGTGCTCTCTGGAAAGAAGAAGAAATGCAGGTATTTGCTCTCTGGAAATCGGATTCCAGAGAGCAAACCGAGGGGACGAATCGCTGCAAACATGCAGCGACCAATCGCTGTAAATGGGCAGCGACTGGGCGCTGCATGCAGCGACCAATTGCTGCCAATGGCAGCGATCAGTCGCTGCACATGGGCAGCGACTGGGCGCTGCTCATGGGCAGCGATCAGTCGCTGCTCATGGGCAGCGACTGGTTGCTGTTTGGGCAGCAAACGCAGCGACTGGGCGCTGCGTTTGCTGCTGTTTTCTCCGCGATAGAAGACGTTTTTACCCTCCCAAGTTTTATTAAATGTAAAGTTTTGTTTTAATAGTTTTTATTTAATTTGTTTTAAGTCGTTTTAAATGTTTTGAAGTTAGATTTTAAATTTCGATTTAGTTCCGCTAAAGGATAAAATTAAAGTTTAAATTGAAAGGTTGTATGAGGGAAAAGAAAATGAAAAATTTATACGGTAAATAAAGGGTACGGATTTAGGGGTGTTACACTTAGACACTGGCGCGGTGCTTGGATATACATCTATGACGAATTCAATCTCTCGGTCTGGTGGTAAACCGGGAAGATCGTCAAGGAATACCTCAGAGAATTCTCTGACTATAGGAATGTCACTCGGCTTTACTTCGCTGAGCAACTGAGTATCAAGTACTGTGGCCAAATAAATAGAACACTCACCTTTAAATTGCTTGTTTACCTTCATGGAAAAGGAAACAGGCAATCCGCTCCATCTGTTCATCGCCTGATAGGAGAATTCGGCTTTACCCGGGGGTCGAAAGGTCACAATCCCGGATCGACAATCGATGGTGGCAAAGTACTGTGATAGCCAGTCCATCCCTAAGATAAGGTCGTACCGTTCTATGCTCAGAACTATCAGACAAGCATAAAGGGCAGCATCCCCCACTGAGACGACATTGCCCTGGAGAATACGGTCCGACTGCATAAGCTCTCCCGAAAGCAGCATCACTCTATACTCGACCTCTGCTAACTCAGACGCTAACCCCAATCTAGCCATGCAAGCAGTTGAAATAAAGGAATACGTAGCTTCCGTGTCTATCAAAGAAAACACTGCCACGCCTATAATCAGAATGGTACCTACTATCACGGAAGGCTGAGCCTCATCATCGATATCGCCAGGCTCGATAAACGCAAAGATCCTCGGCATAACCCTCATCATCAATATTTGTGGAGTCCCCTGTACTTGTTTGCCCTTGCCACGATCATTGTCTCCCTCTAAAGGCCTCTTTACTCCTCTTTGCTGCTGCTGCTGGGGCTGTGGTGCTCTGGGTTGCCAACCTCGGTTCTGAGACTGAGGGCGGATCTCACAAAAAAAGCCCTTAGCTGGCTCCCTCGGCCTAACACAAGTAGCTCTGGCAGCCTAAAAGTCCAGAGCTATAGCTGCAATATCAGAATAGGGCACGTCTATAATACCTAACACAATAATGTTCATCTTGATCTCCGGGTTCAGCCCCTCCATAAATTGATGCACCTTGTCTTCGTTGTCGCTGACAAGACGCGGTGCAAAACGTGACAAAGCTTCAAATTTCTGAATAAATTCAGCAACTGAACCTGTCTGCTTCAGCTGCGTAAACTCGTTTCTCTTAGCCACCCTCACCGTGTGGCTGAAATACTTATCAAAGAACACGGTCTTATACCGCTCCCATGTCATAACCGATACATCTGTTGTTGACTTGAACGAATCCCACCAGAAACGGGCATCTAATGCCAAATGGAAAGTGACGTAGGCCACCTTGCTCCCGTTCCCTACCTCTACATAACTTAACATATCCTCCATCACCCTGATCCATTCTTCAGCAACCGTTGGATCCGATGATCGGCCGTCAAATACTGGAGGTCGGAGGCTTTGGAATTTTTGCATGCCCTAATTATTAGGAACCACCAATTCGGGGGCCCTCTGGTTCTCTCGGTTCACTAGATTCTCGATTTGTTGTGCTTGTCGGTCCATGTGTCAAGACTGACGATCCAACAATTTCGTAAGTCTGTCTAAGGCGTCGTCTTTAGGATCTTTTCCTCGAACCATTTTGTATAAAGCCTATAAAAGTTAAATAGATAATCCTAAGAAACAAAACAAAAAAATAAAATAGAACGTACTTACAGTTGAAGAAGGACGTTCGCGTAGTGTCATGCGCAGTCGAGCAGTCTACAAAATCGTTTTTAAAACCTGGGGGCTCTGATACCATAACTGTAGCGTCCCTTACACTATTCCTAATTTTCCAGTATTATTTTTTTTATCCTAAAACATTCGACCGGAATATGAATTGAAATCTATTTTGAAAACCATTACTTTAAAACAATGGAATAAAAATAAATAAAAATAACAATTAAAGCAATCGGCCAACAGCAGGGCAAAAGGGGAAATTCCCCTTGAAAATAAAGGGGCGATCGATCGCCAGTCAAAAAAGGGAGGGGCAATCATGATTGCCCCTCGCTGTGGTGAACGATCGCCTAGCGATCGTTTACCAGGCGATCGATCGCCCCTCGCTGTGGTGATCGTGGGGCGATCGATCGCCACACACTCTGGAAAAATTCCAGAGCATGGCAATCCACCTTGGTGACTGATCGCCTCACTTGGCGATTGGTCGCCAAGTGCTCTGTCTCCCCTCCCCCTTTTTTTTCTTCTGCTTTCATTCTTTTCCCTGTATATTCCTACAACCATTAACACATCTTAACCAATTCTCTTACACGATTTCAATGTACACCATAATATACTCATACACCTCCATAACCTCCTTCAAAACCAACTCGAGACGCATTTAACACGAAATACGTTTTCACGAAAACGAACTGCATGGATGTGTTTAAAAACCGAACATATCCCTATAAAATAGGTTACCAAGCAGTTACAAAATACATTTCCAAAATGTTTAAAAAACTCAAAACATAAACCCATCCATTATCCAGAACCAAACATCCTAAAATATTTCTAACTATACAACAATCCACAATCGACCCAATTCGCCCAAAAACTCTTAAAATACCTAACTGTTACCCCCACGGGTCAAAATACACGTCGACTGCCCATGCACACCACTACAGCCGTTCTTCTTCAACCATCCTGTACATCGGGTGGAGGAACGTCGTCCTCACTTGCTTTGATATCACCTATACCATACAGACACACTATGAGCTAAAGGCTCAGTAAGTTTCGTAAATGTAAATGCATGTTGTGCGTATGAGTTTCAGAAATCATGCAACATTTTCTTATCATTACGTCATAGACAGAATGTCACTGAGGTCTCAGCCTATTAGATGAAGAGGACACATCCCAAGGTCGGACTGCCCTCTTCACCTAACCGGGGGGGGGGGGGGGGTACACGCTCACATCCGTAAGCAGCCGTGCCTGAGCCCCACCTCGCGTAAACAGATAACAGATTACATAATTTCATTTCGTTCCTTAGTTTTATTTTCTTAAACACGTGCAGAAATCCGTTTTCATGCTATTTTAAAATACGTGATGCATGAACAGTTACAGACATAAAGTAAACAAACATATTAAGTACGATCAAGACAATAAAAGTAATTAAAAACATATCCTATAAAAGAACTAATCCTAACTACCCAACCTAAACATTTAACAAATGATTCTCCAAAGATCCTCGATGCGACATTGACGTACGGTGTAGGCCTCTCGGCCAAGTAAGTCACGAGAACTTACCTTGTGCGCGCTAAACTTCGAGCTCCGTCCACGAGTGTCGTTTGTCTGAGGCAAACCACAACAATTAACATTAACACGAGATCCAACCGTTAAATGTCAAAACATAACAAAACCTTGACTAAGTAAATTCTCCTAAAATTCTAACTTAGCTCAATGAGGCATTTTACCGAGCAACTAACGCTCGATACCTTGAAATTACCATTAACGAGTTTTCTCCCAAAACTCAGAAATTTGTCAAATCTCTAACATTCATCCTAAATCGATTAACTTTATCCAATAACGCTCAATACGTTCATCATATTCACAACTACGACGAACCTATCAATTTCGAACCCTAAATCGCGTTTTTTTTTACTAAACCCTAAACGAAACCCTAACTAATAAACTTCGTGAAAACAAAAATATAATGCTCTAAAACCATAGATTCATACCTAGAGTTGCGAGAGGAGGAGAAAACACGAAGAAAACAAGTCGATTGGAGGAAGAACAGACGTCGGAGAGGAGAACGCCGTGAAGGGGATCGCCTGGAGAAAAAAGGAACAGGGAAGCTTCGTGAAAATGGTGAAGGGAGAAGAAGAAGTTTGTTTTTTAATTAAAATTTTACTTTGCAAATTACCATTATGCCCTTCCTTTGATTTCTATTTGTTTCGTCCTTTGTTTTCGTTAATTAACTGACGATTCGGTTTCTCCAAATTTCCTTACTTCACCAATAACTCCAACTTATTATCAGGGTTCTTTTAAAACTGTCCGTTCGTAATTTGGACCTCGTTTACTATTTTTACCAAAGTATCCTTTATATTACGATAAACATAATTCTCGTTAAATTAGCGGTAAACTCCTAGAGTTCCCGAAATTTTCTTAAAATCATTAGGATCATAATAACGCTTTCTTTTTGCAAAATGGACTTGATTTGACATAATAACAAAAATTCCATTATATTCTGTAATTACAAAATCCGTAAATCCGGGTGTTACAACATCATGCATTTGCATTTACGAAGCTTACTAAGCCTTTAGCTAATAGTTGTCTTTATGGTGTAGGTTATTTTGATACAGGTGAGGATGATATTTCTCCACCCGATGCATGAGCAGGTTGAAGGAGGATGGCCCGTGGGAGTGCGCTGGGCAGTCGATGCTGGGGAAAGATGTATAGGTATTTTGGGATTTTGGTATGTTAGGTGTAGATGATATTGAAAAATGTATAGATGACTCATTTTAGGATGCTTGGTGCCTGGATAGTGTACATACTGACATCCTGATGAAATGAATTTGATGATAATGCTTTATGTGGAATTTGGATGATTTAGAGTTGAGCTATCGTTTTGATACAAATGTGGTGTTTAGGGTCGGTTTTGATGATTTCAGGATTTAGAAGTTTGGTTTATGGATGGATATTTTGAGGATGTTTATTAAATTGTGATGTGTGTGGTGTGCAGTGTAATGAAGAAGAAGGAGGCTGCTCTCTGGAATTAAAATCCAAAGAGCTTGCTGATCGATCGCCTGGGGTAGCGATTGATCGGCTGATGTTGTGGACGATTCAGCCTAAGTAAAGTTAAGTGTCGTCGACCGATCTCATTACAGAGGCCACGTTGACCGATTTTGGTCAGTGTAAACGGTCGGGGTTGTCGACCCTTGAGGAAATAAAGTTAAGTGTCGTCGACCAATTTTGGTCAGTGGAATCGGTCGGGGTTGTCGACCGCAGCATATTAGAGTCATTTTTGAGGGAAATATAAACGGGTGTTAGTGTATACTGTTCTTGTTCTGTGACTGTTGCTAATATATTGTGGCAATTCTATCAAACCACTGCTTCTGAAGCAGGAGATTCTAAATGAAATTCATTTTGTAAGTTGACATTAGAAGGGGGAGAGTCCTCTTAAAAAACTACTTCTTCTGGTAAATTCTTTAGTAT
>CM039503.1:28857988-28894881 GCA_022432975.1 Begonia masoniana | reverse complement strand
CCTTACTCCACTGGCTAACATTTTCAACTTACTTTGAACAAAGTTCTTCCATGAAAAAGGAAAAAAAGCAGAAATGCAAGAATTCCCTTATGATTAAGTGTTGCAGCTGGTGGATGTCATGGTTTATACAAGGACCTTATATTTCACATTTGTTAGAGTAGTAACAATGTCTTTCACATACGCTAGAGAGCATTGTATGCCGTAAAGTGGATCTTAAGTATTTTTTTTTTTTTTTTTTTTTTTTTTAACGAATGAAAAGAGACCTGTACGAATTTTAGAATTTGCAGTTAAGACTCTACGGAATAAGGAAATTCCTCTTGTTAAAGTTTTGTGGACGAATCATGGCATTGAAGAAGCCACTTGGGAGCGACAGCAGGACATGTTGGACAAATATCCAAAGCTCTTTGTTTGATCAATGTTCGAGGACAAAAATTTTGTTCAAGGAATGGTGGATGTAACACCCGACAATTTCGGTCAGGTGATTTTCTTAACCATTTTATTTGTCACCCTTTTTATTGACCTTTATGATTATAAATTTAATGCCAAGGCTTATTTATTTCAAGTTAAGTGAAACTAAGTTGGGTGGCAAGTTTGTAATTAAGGTGGATTTTAATTGGTATAAATAGGTTATGGGAAGTCTTAAACCTCATTGTAGCCGACATTTCCTCTCTCGGCAATTCCCTTCCTTCCAGAGCTACCTCTCTGCCAGCTATTCCTTCGCCGTGACCAATTCTTCAGCCTCCACTTCGACAATCCACGCTCTAGGTAAGACTTAGACAATGTAGTTACTGGGTAGTTACTTAGAGCTCTGTCTTTAGCTAGAACTCGAGGTTTCGGATTCTTCACTAACAGAGTAATGTAGTGACAATCATGATCTGTGTTTAGTAATGACATTTTTTATTCGATTCTGGACATTCGATTCTAGACATTAAGATAACAGACTGTGTTTAGTTGTTAGACTTAATCTGGTTATTTAGGTTCTGAAAGTTTAATCTGTACACACTAGGCG
Source organism: Begonia masoniana (assembly GCA_022432975.1). NCBI lineage: Eukaryota > Viridiplantae > Streptophyta > Magnoliopsida > Cucurbitales > Begoniaceae > Begonia > Begonia masoniana. The sequence continues at coordinate 28,893,872 of CM039503.1, read as the reverse complement.
CTCGACTAGGAATATTTAAAAATATTTGTGCTAGATACTAGGATGACTTTTAGTTAGGATTTTGATTTAACATTGTAATGTGAAATGTCTCTAGGTGAAGAAGTTTGAAGAGAAGTGCTCGAGTTGCTAAGAAAACCAGGTAAGTGAGTGAATATGTGATGACCCGAATGTGCACGTATGGTACGATGGCTGCACGAATCGGAACCCGAATGGCGGTACGTCCGCGCGGGCGAACTGGAAGGTGACGGGTCGTAAAAATGGGGTGGTCACAATCCCACATCGCTTGGGGAAGTATGTGGAAATGAAACATATGTAAAGAGACCCTCCCATCATAGCAAGACGTGTTTTGGAGCACGATTGGCAACGGATCCCATAAGAACTCCGAAGTTAAAAGTGCTTCGACGAGAGCAATTCTAGGTTGGGTGACCTTCTGGAAAGTTCTTGCCAAACAAAGCCGTGAGGGGAGGATATTGGGCTGCGGCCCAATCCCCAGAGTGGACAATATCTTGCTGGGATAAGGGGTTGTTACAGAATAAGATTTCCGGCCATTAAGGCCTTACATCGCAAGGGTACTAGGTAAAAGTTGTCTATGATGTTTAAAGGTTATCTGTGCTATTGTTTGTTCGGGTAAGATACTCAAGTTGATGTTATGATCCTTTGATGAATGAATGGCTTGTTCAGTAGTCTGATGAACTAAGATTTACTCATGCTCATGCATCATGAAGATTTCTCAAGCATATGAAAATGTTTTAAGTGCATGATTTTCCCCATGAACAAGATATCAATATGAAACTTATGCAACATGGATTAAGAGAGGGTTAGGGGCGGTTTGACGTATGTCACTGTCCAAAAGAAGGACCATGATTACGACCTGCAAGGGACTATGTACACTCTCACTGTCAACCCTTTTCGGCACAAATCCTCCCTTATTCCATATGATGAAAACGATGAACATGTACAAGAACAAGAACACGAAAAGATCATGAACATGTGTTTTCTTTAATTTGTGCATCCATGCATACATGTTAGCATTGCACTCCTTACTAAGCATTAAGCTTATAGTTTAAACCTTATGATGTAGGTGAAGAACTACCAGGTGAGAATTTCAAGTCTAATGAGGATGTTTAAGGCTGGTTGCTGGAAGGAGTCCAGGTTGTCAGTGAGTGGCTGGAAAGGCGATTTCAACTCCTGGTTACTACTTTTATCACATTAGTAAGGTTATGAATACCGAGGTCTATATAGGATGTTTTCTTAAACCAATGAATACTGGAACTTGATTGACTAACTTATGAGTTTGAGAATGAATGTGAAATGATAAAATGATTTGTTTTCTTAGAATCTCTCGCTACACGTATTCTAGATGGGACTATGGTCCAATTGTATGTTAGTTTATTCAGTCATGTTGAAGTTTGTGAAAGTCTGAAAGTTTCCTGTCCATCAGATGATGTCTCCCATCGGATGATGTCTTCCATCGGATGATGTCTTCCATCGGATGATGTCTTCGATCAGATGATGTCTTCTATCGGATGATGTCTCCCATCGGATGATGTCTTCCATCGGATGATGTCTCCCATCGGATGATGTCTCCCATCAGATGATGTCTCCCATATGATGATGTCTTCTATCGGATGATGTCTTCAATCAGATGATGTTTTCTATTGGATGATGTCTTCCATCGGATGATGTCTTCCATCGGATGATGTGTCAGTCGGTGGAAGTTGTTTACTTCTATCGGAATGAGGCCTAATGAGTCACGTGATGTGCATGTGTCAATCGGTGGAAGTTGTTTACTTCTATCAGAATGAGGCCTAATGAGTCACGTGATGTGCATGTGTCAATCAGTGGAAGTTGTTTACTTCTCTCGAAATGAGGTCTAATGACTCACGTGATGTGCATGTGTCAATCGGTGGAAGTTGTTTACTTCTATCGGAATGAGGTTTAATGAATCACGTGGGATGCATGTGTCAATCGGTAGAAGCCAATATTAAGTATTGTCGTTTTGTGATCGGAATGAAGTTTAATGAATCACGTGGGATGCATGTGTCAATCGGTGGAAGTTGTTTATTTCCATCGGAAGGAGTTTAATGAGTCAAGTGGGTTGCACGTGACAATCGGTAGATGTCCTTTGATTTTTAATTCCCCTAGTCAAAAACCTTAACGTTTTGTCTAGTTATAAGTGTTGTCTACTTATTGAGTTTTCCATTGTAAAGTCAAGGGTTAAAGATAGATTTATTATTGCTGAGAGAAAATTTGAAATTTTTCGTAATTTCTCTTAGTTCTGTCCAATGTTTTTGGGTAGCTAAACTGGGTCTGAAAGACTCGGGGCGCTACAAAAACTGAGTCAAAATTTTATCGAAAATTATTTTAAACATCGTTTTAAACACGGTTTTGGTTAGCAAAGTAACGCACCGAGCCGGGGCAGGTTCGGGGGGGGGGGGGGGGTTACAGAACCGAGACAACAATTATCCTTGCAACGGAAACTCGCCCTTCCAAAATTGGCGTTCTCCCTTTCCCTCTCTCTCCTCTCTTCCTCGCGGCCGAAAAGGGTTTACACTTTCCCCTAAAAAAAATTAAAAATTTGAATTAAAAATTAATTTAAATTGTTTATTATATAGATTATAATATATATTGTTACATTTTATATATTAAATAAAACATTGAATACCGACTTCCCAACAAATCTAAAATCCTACAAAAACTCTTCAAACCTAATTGAGAAAATCAAAACCCTAAACGGAAATTTCACTTGAAAAATTTGATTTATTTAACCAAAATTGCTAGTACTCAACTACACTAAATTCCCTGAGTTCACTAAAAGTCCAAACTCTTCAAGAATTTCTTTCTAAAACTCTAATGAAAAAATACTAATCTACCCAATGTAAGATTTTAAAATTTCACTACGTAGGACCTGAAAATCGATTGTCTAACTGATTTGATCAGAAAAATACACATGGCCAAATGCCAATAAAGCAAAAAAAATCGACTCAACACGAAACAAGTTGATCTCGAAGATTGAAAAAGTTGGAAAATAATTAATAGGAAAAGATGGCAAATATTACAGGACAACCTTTGCTAGGAGCGGTCGACCCCTGCAGTGCTTTTTGCACCCTGCAATGATTTTAGTTGAGTCTGATTGTCAACTCTTTTCACGTGAGTTCCTAGTTTCAGTTTAGGACTCTTACGTTATCCATCGTGTTTTGATTGAGGATTTTTATGTCGAATCATTTGAGGTTTGGACAATATTCCCCATTTCAAACACCTGTTTCTAATTGGGTGTGTTGGCTAGTAGGTAAGGTTGTGGTCACCATTGAGTTAGGATTTCCTATACTATACTGTGTTGCATAGCATGGTTTTTGATACTTATTTTGGTTGATTGACACTTATGAAAACCCTGACAGAGCCTTGTGCCAACACGTTAGTTTCTATGTATGTGAATACTATGGATTCTGAGTGAGCCTCTATCTTATGTCAAGGAGTCGAGAAGAGAGCACCTTCAACTACTAACCCTCTTAAGAGAAGAAGATATTGCTTATTGCTTCTTTAAATTCGAAAACTTGTATACACTAAGACCAAAGTCTTATCCATTTATAGATGGAACTTCAACATCAGATACGTCTAGAGGGAAATTATGTGTAACGACCCCGTTCCCAGCAAGATATTGTCCGCTCCGGGGATTGGGCCGCAGCCCAATATCCTCCCCTCACGGCTTTGTTTGGCGAGAACTTCCCAGAAGGTCACCCAACCTGGAATTGCTCTCGCCGAAGCACTTTTAACTTCGGAGTTCTTATGGGATCCGTTGCCAATTGTGCTCCAAAACGCGTCTTGCTATATTGGGAGGGTCTCTTTACATATGTTTCATTTCCACATACTTCCCCAAGCACTGTGGGATTGTGACGACCCCCTCTTTACGACCTGTCACCTTCCGGCTCGCCCGCGCGGACGTACCGCCATCCGGGTTCCGGTTCGTGCAGCCATCGTACCATACTTACACATCCGGGTCATCACAATCACCCCCCCTCGGGGGCCCAACGTCCTCGTTGGCCACAATTCTGGTTGGGTACAGGCTCTGATACCATTTGTAACGACCCCGTTCCCAGCAAGATATTGTCCGCTCCGGGGATTGGGCCGCAGCCCAATATCCTCCCCTCACGGCTTTGTTTGGCGAGAACTTCCCAGAAGGTCACCCAACCTGGAATTGCTCTCGCCGAAGCACTTTTAACTTCGGAGTTCTTATGGGATCCGTTGCCAATTGTGCTCCAAAACGCGTCTTGCTATATTGGGAGGGTCTCTTTACATATGTTTCATTTCCACATACTTCCCCAAGCGCTGTGGGATTGTGACGACCCCCTCTTTACGACCTGTCACCTTCCGGCTCGCCCGCGCGGACGTACCGCCATCCGGGTTCCGGTTCGTGTAGCCATCGTACCATACTTACACATCCGGGTCATCACATTATAAGCATCATATTCATGTGTAACTTTCATACCAAGGTTAGCATGGTTAATAATATCACCCCAAGTATTAATTATATGACCTTGAACATACGTTTTACACGTTTAATTTTCAAGTGCGTAATATTTCATTTTGATTTGTTATGCTTTTATGTCCTATGGGCTAATTATTAGATTCAGCTAGCCAAGCTTTTCTAGTATCAGTCTCTAGTTGTTTTGGGCTGCATCAGCCAAGTAACAAGAGAACTAGAATCAGATGTTGTACAACTTTTGCCACGTGAAGTTTGTTTGTTTATACGTGGCAAAAATGGATAATAAGGTAGTGATGATGCGCTCCTTGGGTTTTGAATCCATAAACTTGACCAGGGTATATTTGTTGTGATCATGTTACGTTTAAGTGGTGTTGTTGTTGAGTTTGCTCGCTAGCCACTCTTTTGATATGTGGGTGGTGTAGTCACTAACTGATTTTTCAACCACCGTTTGATTCATGGGTTTTATCATCATTGAGTTTGCTCGATGGTCGCATGGGTGACTCTGTTAGATCTTCGAATCGCCGTCATTTTTTTGTTTTTTTCGACTCACGAGGTGCTGCTGGATCTTTGGATCACCACCTTTCTTTGATGATTGTGTTAGAGGTATCCTTGAGTGACCCTCCTTTTTCAATTGTACGGCTTCCAAATGAAATTCGTGGATGCTTATTTTATTTATAGCTATCTAGGTATGTAGCAATATTTTTAAACCTATCCCACTGATGACTTGTTGAGCTTGTTTTTAAAATGGTAATAAAAATTTGATGATTTATAAATATTCGGCTCTTGGATTCGATTTTTGGAAAGAGAAGGAAATGATTTGTATATCAATCTGGGCACTGCATTTTTATATATGCTTCATGGTTTTGAAAGAAAATGATCAGTTTTCACATGCATTTGAGTATCATATAGAGTTTGTAACACCCGAGTTACGACTAGGTAATTTTCCTAACTGCATTAACGGTCATGAACATTTAATCTTCGCGGTTTAGAATTTTAAGACAAGTGTAATTAATTACATGTGGGTTTAAACTAGGTCAAGTGGCAAAGTTGTAATAATAGAGGGCTTAGACCGATATTTAAAGGAAGTGGAAATGATTTAAACCTCATTAACTCACTGTAGCCGACATCCTCCATTCTCGGCGATTCCTTCTCTCGCAAGCTCTCGCCCTCTGCCTGCCTGTAATCCTTCCTTCGACGACCAGTTCCCTTGCTATTTCTCGGTTACCTTACGCTCGAGGTATGAGTTAGACAATGTAGTTATCAGTTAATCGTTTAGCTCTGTTTTCAGCTTGAACCCGTAACTCAAATCCTTAAACAACAGGGTAATAATATAGTTCATTGTTAATCTGAGAGTGGTAATCTCATTCCGAATCAGTTTTGGACATTTAAAAACAATCAACCCTGAGTAACCGGTAGTCGAATCTGTCTATTTCAGTTCTTGGATTTCAGATTCTGCACAGAGCGTTAGACTAAGGATTCAGGATGGCTTTGTCTATTAGACCCTAGGATGACTTGAGGTTAGAACTTTCAGGACTTTGTTTTAACTACTGCAATGTGAATGTTTTAGGTGAAGAAGTTTGAAGAGAAAGAGCTCAAAGTGCTAAGGAGACCAGGTAAGTGAATGTATAGGTTTCCCGGTCAATAGGACCCTACATCAAAGGATGCTAGGTAGAAACTCATACGATGATCAGTAGTTCTTTCATGTTACTGTCTAGCATTTATGTTGATGAGTAGTTCGATGGTAAGTTTTCACACTGGATGATTGTTCTGTCCTATAGCTAAGATGAGTTAAAGAATCCCATGCTCATGCATTATTAATGTTTCATGCACACGAAAATGTTTTAAAAGCATGTTTTCTCATGAACAAGATAAGATGATAAAATCCCTACAACGTGGATGAGTGAGGGTTGGGGGCGGTTCGGCGTATGTCACAGTCCGCAGGAGGACATATGAATACGACCCGCAGTAGGGACCATGATCAAACTCACTGTCGAACCCCCTTTACCGGCACAAATCCTCTCTCATCCCACACAACATGAACAATGATATGAATGATGAAGAGGGTTCAGTGATATGAACGATGATACGAATGATGAATGTTGTTCAACGATATGAACAATGATATGAAAGATGAATACGATCTATGATTATGAATGATGAATACGAACAAGAACATGAACCAGAAATGATTTATGAGCATGTTTTCTCTGAATTATGCATTCATGCACTCGTGATAGTATTGCATTCCTTACTAAGCCTTAGGCTTACAGTTACACCTTATGATGTAGGTGAAGAACATTCAGGTGAGGATTTCAAAATCAATGAGGATGTTTAGGATTGGCTGCTGGATGGTGTTCAAGGTGCAAGTCTGTGGCTGGATGGTGATGGAAACTCTGGTTTATGCTCTATGAACGTTAGTAATGATTTTTAATATAGAAGTATAAATGGAATGAAGTTGTGTTATGGTACTGGGATTTGAAATTGTCTGGTTGGTTACTGAATTGAGGATGGTACAATTTATGGAATATCTTTTGTTTAAGACTTCCGCCATAGGTACTCTGAGGGAATCATTGATTTCTGTTTATAGAAATGTTAAGTCTGGAAAGTTTGAGACTTGCTTATGATCATGTCTATTGAGAGATGTTGTTTAGTCTTATCGGTAGGAGCAACGTGCTTCTCTATCGGTAGGTGCAGAGTGTTTTCCTATCGGTAGAAGTAGTGAGATTTCTATCGGTAGATATCGTGTGTTTCAATCGGGTGATGAAGGAGTATTTTTTTTCTGTCGTCTAGTCATCGGCAGATGTAGTTTATATATCTCCCTGCTGATGTCATCGGCAGATACAGTTTATATATCCCCCTGCTGATGTCATCGGCAGATACAATTTGTTTATCTTCCTGCTGACGTCATCGGCAGACACAATTTGTTTACCTGCCGGCTGACGTCATCGGCAGATGCAGCTTAGATATCTGCCGACGAATGTTTAATGAATTGTGTGGGATGCACGTGACTGTCGGTTGAGGTGAGAATTTACATCTGCCGATGGGCGATTAATGAATCACGTGAAATGCACAGGATAACCGGATGATTTAGCTTGGTTTGTCGGTAGATGTGAGCTGTCTTCTGTTTTTGTCGTTTAGTGATCGGCAGATGAGAGTGAAGTTTTGTCGTTGAGATTCGGCAGATGCCCTTGGGTTTTAATTTCCTCAGCCAAATGTCTTATTTTATTGTCTAGGTTCTAAATGTGACTACAGAATTAGTATTTCCGCTACTTAGTAAAAAAAATATATATATATAAAAGAGTGAAAGGAGTGAGTAAAGTCATGAATTACGTGGCGATCCTTCCCGGGTCGTTACAATTATGGTATCAGAGCTAAACCAGGTTCTAAAACCGATTCTGTAGACTGCCTCCCAGCACAGATTGTCACTTGAGTACTCTCCAGCAACTGTAAGTATTTATGATTTCAGTAAATGTCACTAAGTTAAGATGTATCTATAACTATGTGTTTAGGAACCCCAATATTGTTAGAGGTCAGCAGAGAGAAACCAATGAAGATAGCAATACCATTGCTCAGTTGACAGAGTTGGTCATGCGCCAATCTCACCAGATTGAATAATTGATGACTGCTAAGGAGGAGCAAGGCAACTCCAGTAATAATGCAACTCATGATCATGGGGGTGAGCGTTTTCACCGGCTTCGACCCCCGGTATTTAATGGACATGTTTCAGATCCCATTTATGCTGAGGAATGGATCCGAAAGATAGAAGATATGTTCAAGTATGCAATGGTTGACGAAGGAGATAAGGTTACATACGCTGTCTTTCATTTGGAATTAGGTGCAAGACATTGGTGGGATTCGATCCAGAACACCGCTAATGCCAGAGCTATGACCTGGGAAATGTTCAAAGCTGCTTTCTTTGACAAGTACTTTAATAGGACTGTTCGGGCCAACAAGAAGAAGGAGTTCATGAATCTACGACAAACTGGCTCTGTGACGGACTACATATGCAAGTTTGATGCCTTGTCACGATTTGCCCCTCGAATGATTGAGGATGATGAGGACAAGATTTACCAATTTGTTCAAGGACTAAAGCCGAGTTTGTACGTGAAAGTAAAGACTGCTGGGATACACAATGTACCTTATGGAGAAGTGACGGCTAAGGCATTGGAGCTGGAAGAGGCTGAGATGACAGCACATGCACAGCGTGAGCAACCAAGGAAGTTCACGAAGGAAACTCAGCCGCCACCCCGTCAGAACAAAGGATGGCAGCCACAACAGAACAGAGGGCCCCAGCAACAACAGCAAGGTATAAAGAGACCCTTCAATCCAAATGATGACCAAGGGAAGGGAAAACGACCATTGGCCCCTCTATGCCCCAACTGCCAGAAGAACCACCATGGTGAGTGCAAGCTGCATTCCGGCCGATGCTTCAGGTGTGACAAAGTTGGACATATAGCCAGAGACTGCCCCATGCCGCCAGACCCGAACCGTGCAAGGGTAGCACCTATAGTCTATGCAATGATGGAAGATGAAGAAACCATGCAACATACGGTCATAACATGTACAATAATGATCTGTGGTATTTCTGCTTACACGCTTATTGATACGGGAGCTACACACTCGTTTATATCAACTCTGTTTGTATGCCGACACAACTTAGAACTTCTACCAGCCGAAAGGTCATATGATGTTATGTTACCATCGGGGAAGTCCCTACATTCTGAACAGATTGTTAAAGGTGATGTTGTGACCTTAGGAAGTAAGAAACTATATGTAGAACTGGTTGTAATTGACATGAAGGGGTATGAGGTGATATTAGGGACGGATTGGTTATCCAGGCATTATGCCACGATAAGTTGTAGGTCTGGATTAGTAGAGTTCCGACCCCCAAATGGAGATCGTTATACCTTCCAAGCTATCCCAAAAATAAGTAAAATGCCAATTATAACTTCACTAGAGGCTCAACGGATATTGAAAGATAGTTGTGATTGTTATCTAGCTAGTGTAATGAATACCCGAGCGAAGAATAAGATAGAGCTACAAGATATTTCTACAGTCCGAGAGTTCCCTGAAGCATTCTTGGACGATTTGCCAGGATTACCACCTGATAGGGAAATAGAGTTTGTAATTGATACATATCCCGAGGCATTACCTGTGTCTAAAAATCCTTACCGTATGGCACCTGTCGAATTAAAAGAATTAAAAGTCCAATTACAGGAGTTAGTAGACAAGGGATTCATACGCTCTAGTAGCTCTCCCTGGGGTGCGCCTGTCTTATTTGTCAAGAAGAAGGATGGTTCTTTGAGGATGTGCATAGATTACAGAGAATTGAACAAACTGACGATTAAGAACAAGTACCCCTTGCCCCGGATTGATGATTTGTTTGACCAACTGCAAGGAGCAAAAGTGTTTTCAAAAGTAGATTTACGTTCGGGGTATTACCAACTGAAGGTTAAGGAAAGTGACATACCTAAGACAGCTTTTAGGACCCGTTATGGACATTATGAATTCCTGGTGATGTCGTTTGGGTTGACCAACGCACCTGCAGCCTTCATGAACTTAATGAATCGAGTGTTTCGTGAGTATTTGGACAAATTTGTAATTGTGTTTATAGATGATATTCTTATATACTCGCAGACAGAAGCTGACCATGCAGAACACTTAAGGATAGTTTTGACAACCCTGAAACAGCATCAACTGTATGCCAAGTTATCTAAATGTGAATTCTGGTTGAGTAAGGTCAACTTTTTAGGCCATGTCATTTCTGCTGAAGGTATATCAGTAGACCCAACCAAGATTCAGGCTGTTAAGGACTGGCCACAGCCAAGGAATGTCGGTGAAGTCCGTATTTTTCTTGGCTTGGCAGGTTATTATAGGAAGTTTATTAAAGGATTTTCTATGATAGCTAAGCATTTATCTAATTTGACAAAGAAGGACACCAAATACTCCTGGACCAAAGCTTGTGAAGATGGCTTCCTGACACTTAAACTAAAGTTAACGACAGCTCCACTATTGACCCTCCTAACCGAAGAAGGGAAGTGTAATATCCGGTTCGTACGGACTTTTGGATTTAATATATTATATTCATATATATATATTATATGGGGCATTTTTATTAAATATGTCAAATCAAGTCAGTTTCGCAAACGGAAAGCGTCGTTAGAGTCCTAACGATTAATAGGAATTTTAAGGAATTTACGGGATTTTTTCGGAGCTTAAACGCTATATTCCGAATAAATACGCTTTTCAAAATATAAATGACGTTTAGTAAAAATAGTAAACGAGGTCCGAATTACGAACGGACAGTTTTAATAAGTCTCAAATAATAAGTTTGACTTATGGGTGAAGTAGGGACGTTTGGAGAAGTCGAATGGCAGGACGATTAACGAACCGAAGAACGAAATCTATATAGAAATCAAAGAAGGGCGTTTTGGTAATTTACAAATCAATTTTATTAAATATCACAAATTCCCTCTCTCTCCTCACTTCTTCTTCTCCTCTCCCTGCGCACGAAACAGAGAGCACTCCTCTCCTTAGGCCGCCGGCGTTCGTTCATCATCCGACCTCCGTCCGACCTCCGTTCGTCCTGATTTCTTCACGCTTTCTTCTTCTCTCGCTACTTTTGGTATGTAGCTTCAATCTCTGAGCGTTTGTTTCGAGTTTTAGTTCGATTTAGGGTTAGGGTTTAAATTAGGTTTTCCGTTAAAAACGCGATTTAGGCTTCGTAATTAATAGGTTAGCTATAATTACGTATATATTGAACGTATCGAACGTTATTGGACGAAGAAAAGTCGATTTGTGAAAAAGTTATAAATTGGTAAAATTTCGGGTTTTAGGGGAAAACTCGTTAACTTGGATAATCGAGCTATAATTAATGTTCGAAAAGCTTTAATTAGCCAAGTGAAGAATTTAGGAGAATTCTTTAGCTAAGTTTTGAAATTTGGACATTTATGGTTTAAATTGGTTTTAACGGCAAATATCGTGTTTTGTCTCAGACACGACTCCCGTGGACGAAGTTTGAAATCCAGCGCGCTCAAGGTAAGTTCTCGTGACTTGCTTGACCGAAAGGTCTACACCATACTTCGTCGTCGTATCAAGGATCCTTGAGGGTTCCTTGTTTTACGTTGTTTAGGTTGGGTAGCTAGGTTATGTTGTATTGTCTGGTTAATATGTATGTTGTTTGTTTACTTTCCGCTGATATGAACTGTTCATGCATCACGGTTTTCGAAAGTAATGAAAAGGAATTTCTGCACGTGTTTTGAAGAAAAGGAACGTATATCTGAAATGAAATCTGTAACGAAATCTGAATGAATAAACGTAATCTGTCTGTTTCTGGTCACGCGAGATGGGGCTCAGGCACGGCTGTGCGTGTTGCAAGCGTGTACCCCCCCTCTCTAACCCCACGGGGTAGTCCAACCGCCGGACGGGCCCCCTTGGGTTAGTGGGTCGAGGTCTCGGTGACAATTCTGTCTGTCTGTGACGTAATGAATCTGTAATCTGTAATTCTGTATCTGTAATCTGAATCTGAGCATGATTTCTGAATGGCATACGCACGCATGCATCTGCATTTACGTAGCTTACTGAGATTTCAATATCTCATATGTGTCTGTATGGTGTAGGTGATCTGCTAGGTGACGTAGATCCAGGTGAGGACGACGTTCCTCCTCTTGATGTCGGAGGCAGTTGATGGATGATGCTCGTGGGAGTGCGCTGGGCAGTCGAGGCGCAATATGACCCGTGGGGATGTATGTCTGAACTCTGGGTTTATTTTGGGATGTTTTGAGTTGATAATTGTATAGTATACTTAGGTTGTTTGGATCTGGATAGGGATTAGATAACGTTTTGGTAATTGTATGTAAAACGTTTTGGTTTAAACTGTTTAATGAATGTTTTGGAAATGTTTTGATTGGTTTTAGGTTGATATTGGTATGCTCGGTTTTTAGAGCTACCCACGCAGTTGGACTCCGCAAAGTCCGCTGCGAGTCGGTTGAGTGAAGTCATAAGTGTTATGAGGTAAAATGAAAGAATGGGTAAAGAAGGGTGTGAACTTCTGCTCTCTGGAATCGGATTCCAGAGAGCTTGATGAATTTGTGTTGCTCTCTGGAATTTGAGATTCCAGAGAGTAAGTGTAAAGAAAAAGAATGAAGCAAGAAGGAAGCGAAGGAAAGGGGTGGGTCGCTGCAAGGTTGCAGCGACTACTGGGCGCTGCATGTTGCAGCGATCAGTCGCTGCAACATGCAGCGAATGCAGCGCTCGGGCGCTGTAATTTGCAGCGCCCAGTCGCTGAAACTTTTGGGGGCAGAATCTCGATTCTGCCCTCCCTTTTTGTGTGTTCTTTGAAATGTTTTAATTAATGTTTTTAAATGTTATTAATTGTTTTAAAGTTTTTGTAAAATGCTTTTAAGGTTCAATCAAAATTCCGATTTCAGTTCTGTTTTCGATTCCGCTTTAATTTCCGCGTAAAGATTTATTTAACGTATAAGGAAAGTAATAAGTATAAAAAAAAAATAATAATAATAATAATATGGGAAATACGGGTACGGAATTAGGGGTGTTACAGTTATGGTATCAGAGCCCCCGGGTTTTAAAATCGATTCTGTAGACTGCTCGACTGCACAGCCACTACGCGGACGTCCTTCATCAACTGTAAGTATGTTTTCTGCTCTGTTTGATTTAGGTTTCTAAGAAGTATACTGTTTCGTTTTATAGGAGTTTTATAAACATGTTTCGAGGAAAAGATCCTCGAGATGACGTTCTAGATCGACTTACGGAGTTACTAAATCGTCAGTCACAGCACATGGACCGGCAAGCACAACTTATCGATAGACAATCTCGTCAACTCCAACTATTGACTAACCGAGAAGAACTTAGGATTCATGGCGTGGATGCTCCTCATGACCACGGTACCAAGAGGAAGGACAAGAAGAGAGTCGATCAAAGCCGACCGAAGCGCGCACGAAGAACTTCGCAAAGACCTCTGTGTCTTAGTTGCCAGAAGCAGCATCGTGGGAAATGCAGATCAGGCACAGATAAATGCTTTCGATGTGGAGAGAATGGTCATTTCGTCAAAGACTGCCCAAGGCCGGGCCGAGGTCAACCGGGTACAGGCCAACGAGACGCAAATCAGGGAAACGATGCCCGAATGTTGCTTGCCTCGACTGGAGAAGAAGAAACCGCCCAACCTTCGGCTATTACAGGTAAAGTTTTGTTCGAATATTTAATAGGACGAATAATATTAGAGTGAAGAAAGGGTATATAGTATAGTCCTTGATATTAACGTCTCGCGTCTTGCGGTATCACACTTCGATTTTTCGTCCGCACTTACAGTCATTCTTCGTGGTTCTAAGCCTAAACTCCTCACTATACTCTCCCACATTGACCTTAAATTCATACTTCCCCACTTTCGATTTGATTGCGAGCGACCCCACTCAAGCATGGACATATTAAAATTTCAAATCCTCAAATCAATTGACCCAACGATGTATTTGTCACTTCAATATTTGCACATGCATCCACTTTCGACTCTCACTTAATCATTCACCGATTACCTTTAAATAATACAAATTTCAAAGTTCCCTCTTATCGACGTCTTTCCTCTGTCGTTCCCTCAGGTTGGAGCTACATCCAAGCTCCCTAACGCCAGCCAAATTGAATGCCTACACTGTATCCAAATTCTGGGTTGTAACCCAGATTTCAATATAATTCTAAACTCCTCTTCATTCTAACTTCGACTTCGCAAAGTAAGTCCCTTTAGTTTCTATACTTCTTAATCTCGTGTCTGTTGAATACGTAACTAACCCTTTCACGCCCTCGAGACCTTCTCAAATTACTTGCTCCAACGTTAAGTTCTTTTAACTGCACTACGATTGTCCACCTATCGAGTATAACAATATGCTCGTTTATCTAACACGAATCTCCATTAACCTCGAGCACAGTAAGGTCTCTAAGTCTCGCTGTGGATTTGCTCTAAAGCCACTCATTCTAACCTTAAGTCACTTATATATCCATCGGTCACGATTCGTCAAATACGAGTCATATTCTTTAAAATTGCAAAGCTCACGATTCGTACGACATTAACCACTGAGTTAAACTTCTAATCTTAACTCTTCATTGGATCTACGATCCCCCGTACTTATCTCAAATGTCGTGCTAGACTTCTCACAATTACCCGATGGTCTTTTTAGTCGGGTTCTAATTACTTCGCTTGGCTCCTGCACGATAACTTGTTCAACAGTCTACTCATTTACAAACTTGTTGCTGATAAGCTTCTTCAGATTCTCAGTTCTTCCCCCTCTATTTTCCAAGAGAAGGATTCAGAAACTTCTTTTCATTAAGGTTTAACCCTCCTAGATCATTGAACACTAATGTTTCTACTTCCTTACCGGAGGTAAGCCCTACGTTTGCGGTTCTTAACTTAAACCGTACACACTATAAACCTGCTCTAACTGCGTCGCTATCCTTCCTATAGTCACTCATGCTACTTGAAACTCTTTAGCACAACCTTAAACCTGAAGTGCTAAATTTTTCCTTAGTAGTCACCACGTTTAAATCTTAACTCCTATGTTTTTGTTTACTTACCTCTATTCAAGCAACACCAAAGGTCTAACGTGCCTACTACTCATTAATTATTCTTAACTTCACTAAGTCTCCCACCTGGTAAGTCGGTTAAAATCTTCTAACCGATTTAATATCTTCCCTTATGGATTAGTCTTCTAAGGTGCCTAAGGTGGTACGTGCCTAACGACGAGAGCCTGAAGAAGGATATTTTAGCTGAGACACATTCTTCAGCTTATTCAGTGCACCCGGGGAGTACCAAGATGTACCGGGACTTAAAGCAGCACTTCTGGTGGCCAGGTATGAAGAGGGAGGTTGCCCAGTATGTTGAGACCTGTTTAGTTTGTCAACAGGTTAAGGCAGAGCACCAGAGGCCAGCTGGAACATTATTGTCACTGCCGATTCCGGAGTGGAAGTGGGAGCAGACATCCATGGATTTTATCGTGGGGCTCCCGAGGACTACGCGAGGCCATGATGGCATTTGGGTTATTGTGGGCTGATTGACAAAGTCGGCTCACTTCTTGCCAGTGAAGATGTCGTCATCTATGGATCAGCTCGCCGAACTCTATGTGCAGGAGATTGTTAGTCTGCACGGAGTTCCAATATCTATTGTCTCCGACAGAGGTCCGAGATTTACCTCGAAGTTCTGGAAGAGTTTACACCGAGCTATGGGGACTCAGCTTAATTTCAGCACAGCATTCCATCCCCAGACTGATGGTCAGACAGAGAGGACGAATCAGATACTTGAGGATATGCTCAGAGCATGTGTGCTGGAGTTTCAGGGCTCGTGGAGCCGATATTTGCCCTCAGTCGAGTTCTCGTACAATAACAGCTTCCAGGCTACTATTGGCATGGCACCGTATGAAGCTCTATACGGTCAGAAGTGTAGGTCTCCGTTACATTGGGACGAGGTTGGCAAGGCCAGCATCGTTGGTCCTGAGATCTTACAGCAAACGGCAGAGAAGATTGCCGTTATCCGACAGCGTATTCAGATAGCTCAGAGCCGACAGAAGAGTTATGCTGATACGAGACGGCGTGAGCTAGAGTTCGAGGAGGGCGACGAAGTTTATTTGAAGGTTTCTACGTTCAAAGGCGTCGCGAGGTTTGGAAGGAGGGGTAAGTTGAACCCTCGTTACATGGGGCCCTTTCCTATTCTGAAGAGGATCGGGAAGTTGGCGTATAGACTGCAGCTTCCGGTTTCTATGGAGGGTATCCACGACGTGTTTCATGTATCGATACTTCGGAGATGCCTACGTGATCCATCACATGCCGTGGTGACTACAGAGATCGAGGTACAGCCTACCTTGACCTACGAGGAAAGGCCGGTACGTATTTTGGAGCATTCCGTCAAAGTTTTACGCAATAAGGAGATCCCACTGGTCAAAGTCTTGTGGCGGAACCATGAGGTGGAAGAAGCGACTTGGGAGCGACAACAGGACATGATGTCTAGATATCCCGAGTTGTTTGTATGATTTAAATTTTGTGGACAAAATTCTGAATAAGGAGGGTAGAATGTAATATCCGGTTCGTACGGACTTTTGGATTTAATATATTATATTCATATATATATATTATATGGGGCATTTTTATTAAATATGTCAAATCAAGTCAGTTTCGCAAACGGAAAGCGTCGTTAGAGTCCTAACGATTAATAGGAATTTTAAGGAATTTACGGGATTTTTTCGGAGCTTAAACGCTATATTCCGAATAAATACGCTTTTCAAAATATAAATGACGTTTAGTAAAAATAGTAAACGAGGTCCGAATTACGAACAGACAGTTTTAATAAGTCTCAAATAATAAGTTTGACTTATGGGTGAAGTAGGGACGTTTGGAGAAGTCGAATGGCAGGACGATTAACGAACCGAAGAACGAAATCTATATAGAAATCAAAGAAGGGCGTTTTGGTAATTTACAAATCAATTTTATTAAATATCACAAATTCCCTCTCTCTCCTCACTTCTTCTTCTCCTCTCCCTGCGCACGAAACAGAGAGCACTCCTCTCCTTAGGCCGCCGGCGTTCGTTCATCATCCGACCTCCGTCCGACCTCCGTTCGTCCCGATTTCTTCACGCTTTCTTCTTCTCTCGCTACTCTCGGTATGTAGCTTCAATCTCTGAGCGTTTGTTTCGAGTTTTAGTTCGATTTAGGGTTAGGGTTTAAATTAGGTTTTCCGTTAAAAACGCGATTTAGGCTTCGTAATTAATAGGTTAGCTATAATTACGTATATATTGAACGTATCGAACGTTATTGGACGAAGAAAAGTCGATTTGTGAAAAAGTTATAAATTGGTAAAATTTCGGGTTTTAGGGGAAAACTCGTTAACTTGGATAATCGAGCTATAATTAATGTTCGAAAAGCTTTAATTAGCTAAGTGAAGAATTTAGGAGAATTCTTTAGCTAAGTTTTGAAATTTGGACATTTATGGTTTAAATTGGTTTTAACGGCAAATATCGTGTTTTGTCTCAGACACGACTCCCGTGGACGAAGTTTGAAATCCAGCGCGCTCAAGGTAAGTTCTCGTGACTTGCTTGACCGAAAGGTCTACACCATACTTCGTCGTCGTATCAAGGATCCTTGAGGGTTCCTTGTTTTACGTTGTTTAGGTTGGGTAACTAGGTTATGTTGTATTGTCTGGTTAATATGTATGTTGTTTGTTTACTTTCCGCTGATATGAACTGTTCATGCATCACGGTTTTCGAAAGTCATGAAAAGGAATTTCTGCACGTGTTTTTAAGAAAAGGAACGTATATCTGAAATGAAATCTGTAACGAAATCTGAATGAATAAACGTAATCTGTCTGTTTCTGGTCACGCGAGATGGGGCTCAGGCACGGCTGTGCGTGTTGCAAGCGTGTACCCCCCCTCTCTAACCCCACGGGGTAGTCCAACCGCCGGACGGGCCCCCTTGGGTTAGTGGGTCGAGGTCTCGGTGACAATTCTGTCTGTCTGTGACGTAATGAATCTGTAATCTGTAATTCTGTATCTGTAATCTGAATCTGAGCATGATTTCTGAATGGCATACGCACGCATGCATCTGCATTTACGTAGCTTACTGAGATTTCAATATCTCATATGTGTCTGTATGGTGTAGGTGATCTGCTAGGTGACGTAGATCCAGGTGAGGACGACGTTCCTCCTCCTGATGTCGGAGGCAGTTGATGGATGATGCTCGTGGGAGTGCGCTGGGCAGTCGAGGCGCAATATGACCCGTGGGGATGTATGTCTGAACTCTGGGTTTATTTTGGGATGTTTTGAGTTGATAATTGTATAGTATACTTAGGTTGTTTGGATCTGGATAGGGATTAGATAACGTTTTGGTAATTGTATGTAAAACGTTTTGGTTTAAACTGTTTAATGAATGTTTTGGAAATGTTTTGATTGGTTTTAGGTTGATATTGGTATGCTCGGTTTTTAGAGCTACCCACGCAGTTGGACTCCGCAAAGTCCGCTGCGAGTCGGTTGAGTGAAGTCATAAGTGTTATGAGGTAAAATGAAAGAATGGGTAAAGAAGGGTGTGAACTTCTGCTCTCTGGAATCGGATTCCAGAGAGCTTGATGAATTTGTGTTGCTCTCTGGAATTTGAGATTCCAGAGAGTAAGTGTAAAGAAAAAGAATGAAGCAAGAAGGAAGCGAAGGAAAGGGGTGGGTCGCTGCAAGGTTGCAGCGACTACTGGGCGCTGCATGTTGCAGCGATCAGTCGCTGCAACATGCAGCGAATGCAGCGCTCGGGCGCTGTAATTTGCAGCGCCCAGTCGCTGAAACTTTTGGGGGCAGAATCTCGATTCTGCCCTCCCTTTTTGTGTGTTCTTTGAAATGTTTTAATTAATGTTTTTAAATGTTATTAATTGTTTTAAAGTTTTTGTAAAATGCTTTTAAGGTTCAATCAAAATTCCGATTTCAGTTCTGTTTTCGATTCCGCTTTAATTTCCGCGTAAAGATTTATTTAACGTATAAGGAAAGTAATAAGTATAAAAAAAAAATAATAATAATAATAATATGGGAAATACGGGTACGGAATTAGGGGTGTTACAGGAAGTTTAGTGTTTATTGTGATGCGTCCAAAGTCGGACTAGGGTGTGTTTTGATGCAAGAAGGCAAAGTTATAGCGTATGCCTCTAGGCAGCTAAAAAGTTACGAGCAGAACTACCCCACTCACGATTTGGAATTAGCCGCAGTTGTATTTGCGCTAAAGATTTGGAGACACTATTTGTATGGACGACAGTGCGAAGTATTTTCTGACCATAAGAGCTTGAAATATCTCTTCACTCAAAAAGAATTAAACATGAGACAGAGACGTTGGTTAGAATTTGTTAAAGACTATGACTTCGAAATTAAGTATCATCCAGGCAAGGCTAATGATGTAGCTGATGCCCTGAGCAGAATGTCGACTACAATGCAAACCGTTGTATCAACTATGTCTATACCTTTGAGGACAGAGATTCAGAGATTGGAGTTGGAGTTAGTTCCTGAACTGTCGAGTCTACTTGCTACTCTAACTATCCAACCAACCATTTTGGAAAAGATCAAAGAAGCACAACAGAAGAACTTAGAGGAGAATAATAGAATATTGATCAAGATGAAGGACGCCACCTCCGAGTTTAGTCTCTCCAAGGATGGGATCCTGAAGTTTAGAGATAGATGGTATGTCCCTAGTGATGAAGGGTTACGTAAGTTAATTCTGGCCGAAGCCCATTCATCTTCTTTCTCTGTTCACCCTGGTAACACCAAGATGTATCGGGATTTAAGGCTATATTATTGGTGGCCAAATATGAAGAGGGATGTGGCTAAGTTTGTAGAATCATGTTTGGTATGCCAACAAGTTAAAGCAGAACATCAACGCCCTGGAGGAACCCTTCAGCCTCTACCTATCCTTGAGTGGAAGTGGGAAAACATTGCCATGGATTTTGTTGTAGGTTTGCCAAAGCCAACTAAAGGACATGATAGTATTTGGGTCGTGATTGACAGAATGACCAAGTCAGCTCACTTCTTATCTGTAAAGATGACCTACACAATGGACCAACTGGCGAACTTGTATGTTCAAGAAATTCTAAGGTTACATGGAACGCCGGTATCCATTGTCTCTGATCGTGACCCCAGGTTCACCTCACGATTTTGGAAAAGTTTGCAAGGCACGTTAGGAACAAAGTTAACCTTCAGTACTGCATTTCATCCACAGACAGATGGCCAATCAGAGAGGACCATTCAGATACCTGAGGATATGTTGAGAGCATGTGTGTTGGACTTTCAGACAACTTGGAATAGACATCTACCGTTAGTTGAATTTTCTTACAACAACAGTTATCAGTCCACCATTGGTATGGCACCTTATGAAGCGCTTTATGGCAGGAGGTGCAGGTCACCGTTGTATTGGGATGAGGTTGGCGAAGCAAAGCTCTTGGGCCCTGAGATCTTGCAGCGAATGTCAGATAACATCGCCATTATTAGTGTAACATCCGGCATGTACGGAGTTTGGATTTAATATATTATATTGATATAATATATTATAATGGCATTTTTAGTAATTATGTCAAATCACGTCGGTTTCGCAAACGAAAAATTTCATTGCGATCCTGACAATTAATAGGAATTTTAAGAATATTCCGAGAATTTTCGGAACGGGAACGTTATATTCCGAGTAATTACGTTTCTCGTAATATAATGGATGTTTAATTAAAAATAGTAAACGAGGTCCGTTTTACGAACGGACAGTTTTGATAGAACCCTGGCGATGAATATGGGTTATTGGCAAAATAAGAAAAATTGGAGAACCCGAATCGTTGGACGATTAACGAAACGAATGACGAAACAAATAGAATTAAGTGAGAAGGGCAAAATGGTAATTTGCAAATCAATTTTTATAAAATCACACAAACTCTTTTCTCTCCCAGTTTTCTTCTTTCTCCCTGGCGTTCACGAACAGAGAAGAAACTCTTCTCTCGGCGGCCGACGCCGATCAAAGATCCGACCTCCGTTCTCTCCCGTTTTTCTTCCGTTCTTCGTCATTTCTTCTCCTCTCGCTACCCACGGTATGTACCTGCAATCTTAGAGCTTTTATTTTGAAGTTTACGGCGTTTTAAATAATTAGGGTTTCGAATTAATTTCGTTAAAAACGCGAATCAGGGTTCGTAATTAATAGGTTAGCCGTGATTAAGTATTTATCGAACGTATTGGACGTTATTGGACGAAGAAAAATCAATTTGTGAAAAAGTTAAAATTAGTAGATTTTCGGGTTTTTGGAAAAAACTCGTAAATGGAGGATTTTGGATTATCGAGCATTAGTCGACGTTCTAAATGCTTTAATTAGCTAAGTTTGAGGAATTAGGAGAATTCTTTAGTTAAGGTTTGAAATTTGGACGTTAGAAGCTCGAATTGGTTTTTAACTATGAATGTTGTGTTTTTGCCCAGACGAACGACGCTCGTGGACGGAACTCAGTGTGCTACGGACGTCAGGTAAGTCTTCGCGTCTTGTTTGGCCGATTGGCCTACACCATATGATTTTAGGTTGTTCGAGGAAATTGGTGAATTGTTGTTTAAATTGCTTTGGTTGGGTAGTTAGGTTATTCGTTTTATAGGTTGCTTGTTTACCGTCTTGATGGTACATACGTTGTTTGCTTATACTCTGCTCATGTTATAGTATTGCACATGTTCACGCATCATGGTTTCTGAAAAGCATGAAAAAGGAATTTGTATGCATGTTTTTATAAAAAGGAAAAGGATAATGAAAAGTAATGAATGTCTGTAATCTGTAATCTGTCTGGTCATGAGCGGTGGCGGTGGTTCAGACATGGCTGCAAGGGGAGCATGTTCTTCCCCCCGGTTAGATACGAGGGGCTATCCAATCGCCGGATGTGCCGCTCCTATCTAGCGAGAGTGAAGCCCCGGTGACGTTTATGAAATGAAATGAAATGAAATGAAATGAATAGCGAAAAGGTAGGAAGCATGTTTTTACGAACGGCACGCATAGCATGCATTGCATTCACGTAGACTTACTGAGCCTTAAGCTCACGACTTATTTTTATGGTGTAGGTGACCTCTACACAGGTGAGGATGAGATCCCTCCACCCGAGGCATGATCGGTTGAAGAAAGATGGCCCGCGGGAGTGTGCTGAGTAGTCGAGGCGCGTTTTGACCCGTGGGGACGTAGGTATATGTTTTGGGAACGTGATATGAAGTGTATAGCTGAATTATATTAGGATGCTTGGATTTGGTTAGTTAATAGGTTAATGTTTTGACGTTTTGAAACTTGTTTTATAACTGTTTGGTAAATGTATTTAAAACGTTTGTTATTAGTGTTATCGAAGTGTTTTGAATGATTTTAAATGGTTACGGGTATGCTCGGTTTCTGGAGCTATCCACGCAGTTGGACTTCGCCAAGTCCGCCGTAATACGATTGAGTTTAGAATACGTTTGAGTGGGATTGAAGCTATGAATTGGTTGATAATGTTGATGAATGTAATGAATGAAATGTGAAAATGTTGAAGGAGAAGTGAAGTGAATTGCTCTCTGGAATCGGATTCCAGAGAGCTGAGTTTGTGTTCTGCTCTCTGGAATTCCAGAGAGCTATGTATTGAACGAAAACAGAAGAAAGAAACAAGGGAGAAGTCTGATCGCTTGGGTGATCGCTGCAAAAGGTGTGCAGCGATCGATCTCTGCAGCAAGCAGAGATCGATCGCTGCTTTGCTTGCTGCGTTGGCAGCCATATGCGGCGATCAATCTCTGACTTTGGCAGAGATCGATCGCTGCTTTGGGCAGCGATCAGCACCATCAGCGATCGGTCTCTGCCTTCTGCAGAGACCGATCGCTGCTTGATCAATGCATGGCAGCGATCAGTCGCTGCTATGCACAGCGCCTGATCGCTGCTCGAAATTTTGGGGGCAGAATCCCAATTCTGCCCTCCCACTTTTCTGAACGATTTTAAATGTTTAAATAAATGTTTTAAGTTTTATTTAATTATTAAACGTCTTGTATTAAATGTTTTGGAGGTCCGATTTCGATTCCGTTTTAAATTCTGATTCAGTTTCCGCTCAAGTATAAGCTTAAAGTTAAAATGAAAAATTTTATTACGGAAATATGGGTAAGGATTTAGGGGTGTGACAGTTATGGTATCAGAGCCCCCGGGTTTTAAAATCGGTTCTGTAGACTGCTCGACTGCACAGCCACTACGCGGACATCCTTCATCAACTGTAAGTCTGTTTATTGTTTTATTTGATTTTGTTACTTAGGATTATTTGTTTGTAAATTTTATAGGAGTTTATAAGTATGGTTCGAGGAAGGGATCCTAGAGATGACGCGACGGATCGTCTTATGGATTTGATAGACCGCCAGTCTCAGCATATGGACCGGCAAGCACAGCAGATAGCGGATCTATTAAATCGAGAGAACCAGCGAGAGAATCAAAGAGCTCAGGAGCTGGTAGTGCCCAATAATCAGGGTATGCAGAGGTTCCAAGGCCTGCGACCTCCAGTATTCGATGGCCAGTCATCGGATCCGACTCGTGCTGAGGAGTGGATCCGAGTGATGGAGGATATGCTGGATTACGCAGAGGTTGGCAAAGGGAGCAAGGTGGCTTATGCCACTTTTTACTTAGCGTTGGATGCCCGTTTCTGGTGGGACTCGATCAAGTCGACTACGGATGTATCAGTTATGACTTGGGATCGGTTCAAGTTTTTATTCTTTGATAAATACTTCAGCCGCACAGTGAGGGTGGCAAAGAGGAATGAGTTCACGCAGTTAAAGCAGACGGGCTCGGTTACCGATTACATACGGAAGTTTGAGGCCTTATCACGATTTGCCCCACGTCTTGTCAGCGATAACGAGGAGAAGGTACACCAGTTTATGGAGGGACTTAATCCTGAGATTCGGATGCACGTTATTGTCTCAGGTATTATAGATGTGCCCTATTCGGAAGTTATGGCCAAGGCTCTGGATATCGAGGCTGCTAGAGCGACTTGTGCTAGGTCAAAGGAGCCAGCAAAAGGTTTCTTTCGTGAACTTCAGCCTCAGTCACAGGATCGAGACGGGCAACTGAATGAACAACGACCGTCACAACAACAGAGGAGCGATACGGTGGTAAGGGCGAGCGGGGAAAAGGAAAGCAGGTCCAAGAGGCTGTTCAAAAGCCTATATGTCCGCAGTGCCAGAAGCAGCACTACGGTACTTGTCTGATGCTTACCAATAGGTGTTACCGGTGTGGAGAAGCTGGCCACTATTTCATGAATTGCCCGTTGCTGAACCGAAATCAACCAGGCAGAAATCAACAGGGCACCGATCAGAGAAAGGTTGTTCCGAGGGTCTTTACTTTCATTGAGCCTGGCGACGCCAACAATGAGGCCCAGCCTTCTACACTTGCAGGTATTCTTTTAATTGCCCGTACGGCAACGATATGGTTTTTGAGAATAAAAAATGATGATGATAATGATAGGTTCAAAAATAGGATAGTAAGGAAATAGAAGGTGGGTAAGAAGAATTTCTAGGCTAACTTCAAAGAGAAGATTGTAAACTAGATATAGGACAATATGGACCATATAGATATGGGATTATGCATTAGTAAGATTAGCTGGACTTAGCCGCAAGAGATTGTGAACCTAATGCGTAGTAACAATTAAGAGATATAGTTTATAAGTAGGTAGGGATTAAGTCTAATTGGAAATCTCCTTGGAGTATTAGAATACGACTAATCTAGAAAGATAAAATTTAGATATAAACCTATTAAGGGATACCCTAGATTGTTGTATTACTTGGAGTGCGTTTAAATAAATCAAACATCGTAGAACTTATATATTGGGGATTCGTGCGAGGTTAAGAGTGTCTAGATTAAGATAGAATTTAAGAGTTAAATTTAGAGAAATTGTCGAGTAGAATAGTTGGAACCTGATAAGAAGAAGCGAACGAGAATAGACTAGTTGGCGAACTTGATGTAGCGTTGAAGAATTTAGAGACAGGTAAGGTAAAGGAGATCGTTGGGACTAAATGAGAGGTTAGGCTAGAAGCTTAGATTGGCGTTTAAAGGTCTGCAAATTATGAAATTCGAGATTGATGTAAGAAGGAGAATGTTGATTTTCATGAAAATCATCTAAGTAGGCTTAGAAGAGAGCCTAAGTAGCAAATTTTCAAGTATTCGATTCGTGTTTGGCAAGTCGAAACCAAATAACTACATAAATGACCTAAGGTTAGAACGTGAAGATTAGAGCACATCAAGAATGGAAGTTTTGGTAATTGACGGCGCTTGAAGTTAACAGAGATCTAGGATAGACCAACGAGCATAACGCAAGTAGTATGAGGACTTTAGTTAAGAATTTAGTGATAGAATTCAAGGACGAAACATAGAATGGAGGTGGTGTTTAGAAGAGATTCGGGTGACCTAGGTTGAGGAATATGACAGTGAGAGCTCAGTTATGAAATTCACCCCGAAACGACTAGAGAGACTGATAAGTTATCCGGGAAAGTGTGTGATTTGGGAGATTTGGTGAGGATTGATTTGCATGAAAGATATGTACAGTCCTATTAAGAATAAATGTTTCGAAGTTGAAGCTAATGTTGGAGGATACAGTCGAAGTTTTAATCATAGGGATTGACCCTAGGTATGATGAAATTAGAGTAAATAAGAGGAAGTTCGAATTTTAGAGATGGAGGGAGGAGACTTGGAAGGAATTGAGAGACTTAAGTTGACGTTAAGACCGCAGAGCGTGAGACAGTAATGCCAAGGACAATAAGCTAAGTCAAATTTTGAGGACAAAATTCTGAATAAGGTGGGTAGAATGTAACATCCGGCATGTACGGAGTTTGGATTTAATATATTATATTGATATAATATATTATAATGGCATTTTTAGTAATTATGTCAAATCACGTCGGTTTCGCAAACGAAAAGTTTCATTGCAATCCTGACAATTAATAGGAATTTTAAGAATATTCCGAGAATTTTCGGAACGGGAACGTTATATTCCGAGTAATTACGTTTCTCGTAATATAATGGATGTTTAATTAAAAATAGTAAACGGGGTCCGTTTTACGAACGGACAGTTTTGATAGAACCCTGGCGATGAATATGGGTTATTGGCAAAATAAGAAAAATTGGAGAACCCGAATCGTTGGACGATTAACGAAACGAATGACGAAACAAATAGAATTAAGTGAGAAGGGCAAAATGGTAATTTGCAAATCAATTTTTATAAAATCACACAAACTCTTTTCTCTCCCCATTTTCTTCTTTCTCCCTGGCGTTCACGAACAGAGAAGAAACTCTTCTCTCGGCGGCCGACGCCGATCAAAGATCCGACCTCCGTTCTCTCCCGTTTTTCTTCCGTTCTTCGTCATTTCTTCTCCTCTCGCTACCCTCGGTATGTACCTGCAATCTTAGAGCTTTTATATTGAAGTTTACGGCGTTTTAAATAATTAGGGTTTCGAATTAATTTCGTTAAAAACGCGAATCAGGGTTCGTAATTAATAGGTTAGCCGTGATTAAGTATTTATCGAACGTATTGGACGTTATTGGACGAAGAAAAATCAATTTGTGAAAAAGTTAAAATTAGTAGATTTTCGGGTTTTTGGAAAAAACTCGTAAATGGAGGATTTTGGATTATCGAGCATTAGTCGACGTTCTAAATGCTTTAATTAGCTAAGTTTGAGGAATTAGGAGAATTCTTTAGTTAAGGTTTGAAATTTGGACGTTAGAAGCTCGAATTGGTTTTTAACTATGAATGTTGTGTTTTGCCCAGACGAACGACGCTCGTGGACGGAACTCAGTGTGCTACGGACGTCAGGTAAGTCTTCGCGTCTTGTTTGGCCGATTGGCCTACACCATATGATTTTAGGTTGTTCGAGGAAATTGGTGAATTGTTGTTTAAATTGCTTTGGTTGGGTAGTTATGTTATTCGTTTTATAGGTTGCTTGTTTACCGTCTTGATGGTACATACGTTGTTTGCTTATACTCTGCTCATGTTATAGTATTGCACATGTTCACGCATCATGGTTTCTGAAGAGCATGAAAAAGGAATTTGTATGCATGTTTTCAGAAAAAGGAAAAGGATAATGAAAAGTAATGAATGTCTGTAATCTGTAATCTGTCTGGTCATGAGCGGTGGCGGTGGTTCAGACATGGCTGCAAGGGGAGCATGTTCTTCCCCCCGGTTAGATACGAGGGGCTATCCAATCGCCGGATGTGCCGCTCCTATCTAGCGAGAGTGAAGCCCCGGTGACGTTTATGAAATGAAATGAAATGAATAGCGAAAAGGTAGGAAGCATGTTTTTACGAACGGCACGCATAGCATGCATTGCTTTCACGTAGACTTACTGAGCCTTAAGCTCACGACTTATTTTTATGGTGTAGGTGACCTCTACACAGGTGAGGATGAGATCCCTCCACCCGAGGCATGATCGGTTGAAGAAAGATGGCCCGCGGGAGTGTGCTGAGTAGTCGAGGCGCGTTTTGACCCGTGGGGACGTAGGTATATGTTTTGGGAACGTGATATGAATTGTATAGCTGAATTATATTAGGATGCTTGGATTTGGTTAGTTAATAGGTTAATGTTTTGACGTTTTGAAACCTGTTGTATAACTGTTTGGTAAATGTATTTAAAACGTTTGTTATTAGTGTTATCGAAGTGTTTTGAATGATTTTAAATGGTTACGGGTATGCTCGGTTTTTGGAGCTATCCACGCAGTTGGACTTCGCCAAGTCCGCCGTAATACGATTGAGTTTAGAATACGTTTGAGTGGGATTGAAGCTATGAATTGGTTGATAATGTTGATGAATGTAATGAATGAAATGTGAAAATGTTGAAGGAGAAGTGAAGTGAATTGCTCTCTGGAATCGGATTCCAGAGAGCTGAGTTTGTGTTCTGCTCTCTGGAACTCCAGAGAGCTATGTATTGAACGAAAACAGAAGAAAGAAACAAGGGAGAAGTCTGATCGCTTGGGTGATCGCTGCAAAAGGTGTGCAGCGATCGATCTCTGCAGCAAGCAGAGATCGATCGCTGCTTTGCTTGCTGCGTTGGCAGCCCTATGCGGCGATCAATCTCTGACTTTGGCAGAGATCGATCGCTGCTTTGGGCAGCGATCAGCACCATCAGCGATCGGTCTCTGCCTTCTGCAGAGACCGATCGCTGCTTGATCAATGCATGGCAGCGATCAGTCGCTGCTATGCACAGCGCCTGATCGCTGCTCGAAATTTTGGGGGCAGAATCCTAATTCTGCCCTCCCACTTTTCTGAACGATTTTAAATGTTTAAATAAATGTTTTAAGTTTTATTTAATTATTAAACGTCTTGTATTAAATGTTTTGGAGGTCCGATTTCGATTCCGTTTTAAATTCTGATTCAGTTTCCGCTCAAGTATAAGCTTAAAGTTAAAATGAAAAATTTTATTACGGAAATATGGGTAAGGATTTAGGGGTGTGACAATTAGAAACAGGATGATGACTGCACAAAGTCGACAGAAGAGTTATGCAGACCAAAGGAGGAGAGACCTCGAGTTTGCTGTTGGTGATGAAGTCTTCCTGAAGATTTCACCATTTAAATGAGTGCTAAGATTTGGCAAGAAAGGGAAACTTAATCCACGATTCATTGGACCATTCCTTGTTTTGGCAAAGGTTGGAAACACAGCTTACAGATTACAATTACCTCCGTCATTGGAGAAGGTTCATAATGTTTTTCATGTGTCAATGCTAAGGAAATGCATACGCGATCCAACGCATGTTGTGGTGCCATCAGAAATCGAAATTGAACCGACTTTGGAGTATGAGGAGAAACCGGTACAAATTTTGGATTCTGCAGTGAAAACTCTAAGGAACAAGGAAATCCTATTGGTGAAAGTTTTGTGGACAAACCACGGCATTGAAGAATCCACTTGGGAGCGGCGACAGGACATGTTGGACAATTATCCGGAGTTATTTGCTTAAGCAATTTTCGAGGACGAAAATTTTGTTTAAGGAGGGGTGGATGTAACACCCGAGTTACGACTAGGTAATTTTCCTAACTGCATTAACGGTCATGAACATTTAATCTTCGCGGTTTAGAATTTTAAGACAAGTGTAATTAATTACATGTGGGTTTAAACTAGGTCAAGTGGCAAAGTTGTAATAATAGAGGGCTTAGACCGATATTTAAAGGAAATGGAAATGATTTAAACCTCATTAACTCACAGTAGCCGACATCCTCCATTCTCGGCGATTCCTTCTCTCACAAGCTCTCGCCCTCTGCCTGCCTGTAATCCTTCCTTCGACGACCAGTTCCCTTGCTATTTCTCGGTTACCTTACGCTCGAGGTATGAGTTAGACAATGTAGTTATCAGTTAATCGTTTAGCTCTGTTTTCAGCTTGAACCCGTAACTCAAATCCTTAAACAACAGGGTAATAATATAGTTCATTGTTAATCTGAGAGTGGTAATCTCATTCCGAATCAGTTTTGGACATTTAAAAACAATCAACCCTGAGTAACCGGTAGTCGAATCTGTCTATTTCAGTTCTTGGATTTCAGATTCTGCACAGAGCGTTAGACTAAGGATTCAGGATGGCTTTGTCTATTAGACCCTAGGATGACTTGAGGTTAGAAATTATAGGACTTTGTTTTAACTACTGCAATGTGAATGTTTTAGGTGAAGAAGTTTGAAGAGAAAGAGCTCAAAGTGCTAAGGAGACCAGGTAAGTGAATGTATAGGTTTCCCGGTCAATAGGACCCTACATCAAAGGATGCTAGGTAGAAACTCATACGATGATCAGTAGTTCTTTCATGTTACTGTCTAGCATTTATGTTGATGAGTAGTTCGATGGTAAGTTTTCACACTGGATGATTGTTCTGTCCTATAGCTAAGATGAGTTAAAGAATCCCATGCTCATGCATTATTAATGTTTCATGCACACGAAAATGTTTTAAAAGCATGTTTTCTCATGAACAAGATAAGATGATAAAATCCCTACAACGTGGATGAGTGAGGGTTGGGGGCGGTTCGGCGTATGTCACAGTCCGCAATAGGACATATGAATACGACCCGCAGTAGGGACCATGATCAAACTCACTGTCGAACCCCCTTTACCGGCACAAATCCTCTCTCATCCCACACAACATGAACAATGATATGAATGATGAAGAGGGTTCAGTGATATGAACTATGATATGAATGATGAATGTTGTTCAGCGATATGAACAATGATATGAAAGATGAATACGATCTATGATTATGAATGATGAATACGAACAAGAACATGAACCAGAAATGATTTATGAGCATGTTTTCTCTGAATTATGCATTCATGCACTCGTGATAGTATTGCATTCCTTACTAAGCCTTAGGCTTACAGTTACACCTTATGATGTAGGTGAAGAACATTCAGGTGAGGATTTCAAAATCAATGAGGATGTTTAGGATTGGCTGCTGGATGGTGTTCAAGGTGCAAGTCTGTGGCTGGATGGTGATGGAAACTCTGGTTTATGCTCTATGAACGTTAGTAATGATTTTTAATATAGAAGTATAAATGGAATGAAGTTGTGTTATGGTACTGGGATTTGAAATTGTCTGGTTGGTTACTGAATTGAGGATGGTACAATTTATGGAATATCTTTTGTTTAAGACTTCCGCCATAGGTACTCTGAGGGAATCATTGATTTCTGTTTATAGAAATGTTAAGTCTGGAAAGTTTGAGACTTGCTTATGATCATGTCTATTGAGAGATGTTGTTTAGTCTTATCGGTAGGAGCAACGTGCTTCTCTATCGGTAGGTGCAGAGTGTTTTCCTATCGGTAGAAGTAGTGAGATTTCTATCGGTAGATATCGTGTGTTTCAATCGGGTGATGAAGGAGTATTTTTTTTCTGTCGTCTAGTCATCGGCAGATGTAGTTTATATATCTCCTTGCTGATGTCATCGGCAGATACAGTTTATATATCCCCCTGCTGATGTCATCGGCAGATACAGTTTGTTTATCTTCCTGCTGACGTCATCGGCAGACACAATTTGTTTACCTGCCGGCTGACGTCATCGGCAGATGCAGCTTAGATATCTGCCGACGAATGTTTAATGAATTGTGTGGGATGCACGTGACTGTCGGTTGAGGTGAGAATTTACATCTGCCGATGGGCGATTAATGAATCACGTGAAATGCACAGGATAACCGGATGATGTAGCTTGGTTTGTCGGTAGATGTGAGCTGTCTTCTATTTTTGTCGTTGAGTGATCGGCAGATGAGAGTGAAGTTTTGTCGTTGAGATTCGGCAGATGCCCTTGGGTTTTAATTTCCTCAGCCAAATGTCTTATTTTCTTGTCTAGGTTCTAAATGTGACTACAGAATTAGTATTTCCGCTGCTTAGTAAAAAAATATATATATATAAAAGAGTGAAAGGAGTGAGTAAAGTCATGAATTACGTGGCGATCCTTCCCGGGTCGTTACAGAGTTCCCTATTTAGTTAGTCGCTCACCCCAAAAGATCCATCTCCTTTTCTCTAGGTTAGAAGGCTATTATTGATGTTGCACGTCATGGAGTGGTTTTATGTTGGGTTCTCCCATCTTTTTATCTCGAGTGTTATTTTCTCCTAGTGAGAGACTCTCTATTTATAATATTATATTGCCTTGGTTTGTATAATTATTTGATGTTTGGTACTTTAATTCTTGCATAACATTTCATTAGATTATTTAAGTTTTGTTGTATCTTCTTTTTACATGATTGCTTTGTGGATTTCAGCCCATTCATTTTGGGTTAATGCTCAGTTTATTTTAAAGTCTTTTGCTTTAAAAGTTAGTCTTGGGCTGGGAGATCGGATTCTCTCCGAGGGTGGGGTTGCTTAACGTGACATTTTTTTTAGGTTCACCTCTGGAACATGTCAACAATTATTCATTAAAATCAGGTTCCCAAAGATTACACACATTATGCAAGTATCTTTCTATCCTACAGAAACACAAGGTTTTTACACAATGATCATATGTAATTCTATCTGTATCTAAGTTGCGAATTTTTTTTCCCAAATTTTTTACATGCACAATAAAAATCTAATTAGTGTCTAGTTAATCAGATTACAATCAATCTAAGAGAATAAACAAACTCGATATGAAATAAAACTAAAAACACTAGAAACAAAGAAGATTACATGTAGAGTTTGAATTGTAATTCTAGACAAGAGAATTAGTTCATGATGGATTGAAAAGAAACAACTTAAATATGTTGAACACATTCCATAAAAACTACAACGATGGAAACTACAGCGAAAATGAAGAGAAAAGATAAGATAAAACTACATATACAATCTCCTCAATGTTTTATTCCCACGAATATCTTCAATGAATGAATGTCAAAAACCCATCTATTTTAGTCGTGTTCCATAGTCTCTTGCCATTTTCTTTGTTTTTGATATCTTTATTTATAGGTTGTCATTAAAGTCGTTCCTTGACCTAATTTTCTGAGGCACCGCTGGAGCACCAAGTTATAAGGGCTCTGGCACTGCAATATTTGGTGGGTAGTGCTATAGTGCTCTAGAGTAGCATTGTAGTGCTCCTTTAGGGCTTCAAAGTCTCCGCATGAGTGCTACAACAAAAAGGAAAGGTATTGTAGCACTTACATATCGTTTTCCAATTTTGCATGCAAGCACTACAATGCTCAGAATGAGCGATCTCTCTCGAGTTGCATTTTCTCTTTCCATTGGGCGATACAACACCTATCATGCACTTTAGCACTGAAGGTTACTTAAATTACGAAGTTGTCCTCCAATCCCAATTTTACACTATGATCTAAATCAACATTGTCATGATGAAAAGCACCAAAAACAACTCAAAAAGACTCATTAAATACCCAAAAACTTATGATTTTACTTGCCCTCTAGCAAAAGTGAGAAACAAAGAAATACATAGCAATTGTAAAAACTTACCAAATGAAGTATTGAGCATAAAAAATATTTGTTTCAATAACCTTTTCCAGCCTCAAAGATTACACAAAGAGTACATCATTCAATAAATTCTAGATATTACAAGCAAGTTAGCTTTCACTTCATATATTCGACTTGTTTTGTCAATGCATCTTTTTGTGTGAGTGGAAAGATTTATACACTCTTTTAGCGGTTTTAATTTTTAGCTAGGTGCTAGAATTATACATTATTTTCTAAAGAGCTGTAGTGCTCATTCTCGAGTGGCACTTTCTCTTCTCATTGGGCGCTACAATGCTCTAACGGGCACTATTGCGTTGAAGGTTGATGAAATTTATGATTTCTCCCTCAAAACTCAGTCTTACAGTATGATCAGTCTATTTTATAGAGTTATTATGATATCAATTTGCATGTGTTTTGGTAATTGAATCATATATATTTTTAGAAAATTTTACAGAAAATAGCATTATGCATATAGTACTGTAAAATTTCGAATTGAGAAATCTATGGTGTGAAAATAATTAACTTTCCATATATTTTTGATTATTTAGGATTGATTTTAATAAAATTCATTTTTACGAAAAAGGAAATCCGACTAGACGTTAAAGGTTTGGAAAGAATAAAGAATGGGAAGCTGCTAAAAGGTGAGAGAATAAATTTTGAAAGTTTGCAAAACTATGGATTTTCCTAATTCGAAGCCAAGATCTTCATCTATAAATAAATCAGCGCTGACACTCATTGAAGCCCCCAGTTCCAAAGTAGTTAAGCGTTAACTTAGAGTAGTTTCCACGCACGAATGAAGACATGAAAAGAAGAATGAGAGTGCTACCACAATCTATATTCCAAGATTTTCAAAGGAGAAGGATTAGTTTACTATTTTATTTGTTGTTGTAACGATCCCAGTAAGGGCCGAGACTAAACCGTGACTCTTTTAGACTTATCCATATATCCTTACTAATTTTATTTAAACTATACTCCATTGTATTTTTATTATTATTTTTTTAAAACAAATATAACTCGGCTCAAGACATCACTCAGCAATGAAATCCATTACACATCTACCGGCGAGCAGTGCAAAAAGCATCAGTCGATGAGCAGAAGCTTCAACACTTAAACTGCATCTACCGACAGAGAAATAACTCACAACTGCCGATCATAAAACGACAAGACTCAATACTCATTCACTTACTCCTGCCGATCGCTAAACGACAAGCACAGAGTTCGCTTCTACCGGTAGTGAAAATCTACATCATCCGGTATTGAATCACACTACATCTACCGATCGCTAGACGACAAAACATCATTTATATCATCCGGTATTTGAAATACCTTACACCTACCGATAGACATGTGCAATTCACGTGTTCATTTAATACATCTTCCGATAGAAATCATCCGTCGGTAGATGCAAACTCTTAACATCTTCCGATAGGGAACATCTATCGGTGGATGCAAACTCTTAACAGGCTTCCAACCACATTGACTCAACACTCATATGTATGAAAATCGGAGACTCATCCAAAAAAATCTTATAACGGAAGACTTAGTTAAAGTAACTCTTTCCATATCTGAAAAATCATCCCCAGACTCAGTAGTTAAACCAGACAATTTCGAAGCTCAATGTTAAGATATAATCTCATCCTACTTATACTTCCATATTCATATTCATCACTAAAATCATAAGAGCATTAACCAGGGGGTCTTGTTCGCCATCCAGCCACAAAATTGCTCCCTGAACACCTTTCAGCAACCAAACTTAGATATCTTCATTAACTTTGAGATCCTCACCTGAAAACTTGTCACCTACATCATAAGGTTTAAACCATAAGCCTAATTCTTAGTAAGGAATGCAATACTAACAAGTATGCATGAATGCTCATTTTAAGAAACAAATGCTCATGAATCTTTTCTTATTCATATTCATACTCAAAGTCTTCGTTCTTGTTCATCGTTCGTATTCATCGTTCATAATCATCATTCATGCTCATCATTCATATTCATCATTCATATTCATCATTCATATTCATCGTTCAGATTGTGTGAATTAAGAGAGGATTTGTGTCGGTAAAGAGGGTTGACAGTGAGAGTGTACATAGTACCTTGCGGGTTGTAATCATGGTCCTTCCTTTTGGACAGTGACATACGCCAAACCACCCCCAACCCTCGCTTAATTCACGTTGCATAAGTTTTATATTCTTATCGTGTAACACCCGAGATTAAATTTAAAAGAATAATAAAATATGTTGTTTTAAGTAATTGAGTTTTAATTAATTGAAATGTAAAGTAAATAAATTTGATTGAAATTAAGACGGGGATTAGGTTAATTTAATAACGAAATTCGTATTGGTCGGAAACACGAGAGGGAAAAACGGTAATTGAGGATTAATTAACGGTTAGTTTTATTATTATTATTATTATTTAAAAAAAATATATTAAAACTAAACAGAATAGCCGAAGCTATTCTGTCAAACCTGAGCGGGGAGCGCGAACAGGGGAGAGCCGACGTTCCTCCGACGACGACCGCCGCCGATCTCCGGCGTTCTCCGGCCAGACGACGGCGACAAGGGGTTTCGGCCAGTCTTCGCGCGCAACCGAACGGTAAGCTCGATTTTTTGGCCCTGTTTTTGCTCGGTTCAAGGTCGACAGTGACGAGCCGGAATTGGCTCCGATCACCGGCCGTTTTTGGGTAATTTCGGCCTGAGATTGTCGGTTAGTGGACCGGCTTTCATTGCCTGGTTGTGAGGAGCCCGATTTGGGCGTAAAACAGTGAAGCCCTCTTTAGGGCATTTCGGGTTTTGCTTGTAGTTTGAGATTTTTGGTTAGTTTATGTTAATTGAGGGTATAGGTGGTTGATTGGTGAGGAATTGAGTGAGAATTGATGGAAAATCGGAAAGAGGAATTTTTCGGGTGAAGGGGCAGTTCGGGTTTTTTGAGTTTTGACCTAATTAGGGTCGTTTGTTTTCAAATTCCTTTTGGCAGATTAAAATAGTTATTAAGGAGGACCG
>CM039503.1:28801337-28857888 GCA_022432975.1 Begonia masoniana | reverse complement strand
GCATAGGCTGGTTGGAGGAGCAACTCATGTTCGGCCTGTAAACTGACTGCCCACCGCGCGACTTTAACTGATGCGCGCGTTGGTTGTGAGAGGGCTTTAGTGGACCGTGTTTAAATTTCGAAATGTTAATTTCCTAACAGTAGTGGGTTTCAATACGTGAATACGTTTTGAGCTTTCTGATAACAGTATTCTGTTGAGTCTCGAATGTTGGTTCTTACTGGATTTGAGTAAATGCAATGTTGATTGTTTTGAAAAATGTTTTAGTAAAATAAGTAATTCCTCTATGTAGTTAGATTGTACTCGTTAGAAGGAGTAGTTGAGTGATTATTCTACTGTCTATCGAAAGAGTCTCAGTAAAGCCATCAGATGGTGTTTCAGTAAAGCGTCGGATGATGCGTTTTCAGATAAGTCATAGGCTGAATGTCTCAGTGGAAGCCATCGGAAGATATAGTAGAAGTTTTGTTCGTTTAGGCGATCGCGGGTAACATGTAGGTTAATTCTATCGGAGAGTAGATTTTGCATTATTGGTATGAGTGGGAGTAGGTTTGTCGGATAAAAACGGTAAATAAAAGAATCCTTATAGAAGGGCTCTGGCAAAATTGAAGGAGTTGAAGCACAACTAACAGAGTTAGTGGACAAGAGTTTCATAAGCCTTAGCTTTTCACCTTGGGGGACGCCTGTTCTTTTGTCAAAAAGAGGATGGATCGATGGGGATGTGCATCGATTACAGGGAACTGAATAAGCGGACAATAAAGAATAAGTATCATTTGCCTAGGATTGATGACTTGTTCGATCAACTTCAAGGTGCACGAGTGTTTGTTCAAAGATGATTTGCGTTCGGGATACTATCAGTTAAGATCAGAATAGAGGATATTCCAAGCTGTGCTTTCTCGAACCAGATATGGACATTACCAATTTTAGTGATGTCCTTTTGGTTAACAATGCTCCTGCAGCCTTTATGGACCTAATGAACCGAGTATTTCACGAATATTTAGACAAATTTGTGATCGTCTTTATTGTGATATTTTCGTTTACTCGCAAACTAGAGAAGAACATAAGGAGTATTTAAATGTGGTTTTATCAACTCTGAATCTCCATCAACTTTATGCAAAGTTTCGAAGTGCGAGTTTTGGCTCGACATGGTTAATTTTCTTGGCCACGTTATTTCGAAAGAAGGAGTTTTAGTTGATCCATCAAAGATTCAAGCAGTTATTGATTGGCCACAACCCCGAAATGTTAGTGATATACGCAGTTTCCTTGGTTTAGCAGGTTATTATAAAATGTTTATTAAAGGATTTTCAAAGATAGCAATGATGCCCCTATCTCTCATGACAAGGAAAAGTGTGAAGTTTTGGTGGTTAGCTGATTGTGAGAAAAGTTTTCAGAAGCTGAAACAGAAATTGACAACATCTCCTGTATTAACACTGCCTGTAGATGACGGCAGATTCAGCATTTATTGCGATGCTTCGAACATTG
This sequence comes from Begonia masoniana, assembly GCA_022432975.1. Lineage (NCBI taxonomy): Eukaryota > Viridiplantae > Streptophyta > Magnoliopsida > Cucurbitales > Begoniaceae > Begonia > Begonia masoniana. The sequence continues at coordinate 28,856,412 of CM039503.1, read as the reverse complement.
GGTTAGGTGGTGTCTTAATGCAAGACGGAAAAGTTGTGGCTTACGCTTTAAGACAGCTGAAAACTCATGAACACAACTACCCCACACAAGATTATGAGTTAGCAGCCGTTGTCTTCGCACTGAAAATATGGAGACATTATTTGTATGGACAATAGTTGTAACACCCCTAATACTGTACCCGTATTTCCCGTATATATTTTTTTTTTAACTTATTACTTTTCTATTCTTTAAATAAAACTTAATGCATAATCTAAACTGAGGTTGAAATCGAAACTGAAATCAGAATTAAACCGAACCTTAAAAGCATTTAAAACAACCTTTAATAATAATTTAAAACTTAAAAACATTTAAAGAAAATTTTTAAACAATTAAAGAAGTGGGAGGGCAGAATTGAACTCTGCCCTCGGAATGGAGGAGGCGACCGATCTCTGCCTTGCAGCAGAGATCGATCGCTGCAATGCATTATAGCAGCAGCGATCGATCTCTGCTGCAGAGCAGAGATCGATCGCTGCTAGCTATGGCAGCGATTCCCTTCATTCCCTTCAAACAAGCGGCGATCGATCTCTGCTCTGCAGCAGAGATCGATCGCTGCAAGCATACAGCGATGGCCCCTTCAGACTTCAACCTGCGACACTTCACACTTCTTCATGCCTTCCTTCAATCACTCACAGCATCATACACTGCTCTCTGGAATCCGATTTCCAGAGAGCAAAACATTGCTTTCTTTACACCAGTTATCACTGTAAACTCACACTTAAACCTAACTCCACCAGTTTAAAACGTATTCTAACTCTAACTATTCGCGTCGGACTTTGCGAAGTCCAACAGCGTGGATGTACCTAAACATCGAGCTTAACCGTATCACCTAAACAATCAAAACGATTACAAAACATTCATTAAACAGTTTAAACCAAAACGTTTTACATACAATTATAAAAACGTTATCTAATCCTATCCAGATCCAAACAACCTAATATACTATACAATTATCAACTCAAAACATCCCAAAATAAACCCAGAGTCAAGACAGACATCCCCACGGGTCCGTATCGCGCCTCGACTGCCCCAGCGCACTCCCACAGCAATCATCCATCACTGCATCCCTCGTCAGGAGGAGGAACGTCGTCCCTCACCTGGCTCAATATCGCCTAAGAGATTACCTACACCATACAGACACATATGAGATATTGAAATCTCAGTAAGCTAAGTAAATGCAGATGCATGCATGCGTGCGTATGCCATTCAGAAAACGTTCATTTACAGATGCTTTACAGATTCATTTACAGATACATTTCATATACAGTACGTCACAGACAGAATCGTCACAGACAGAATCGTCACCGAGATCTCAGCGCACTAATGGAAAGGATACTTCCGCGGTCGAACTACCACTTTCCACTTAGATGGGGGGGGGGGGTACATGCTCAAAAAAAAACCTACACCATGCCTGAGCCCCACCTCGCGTAACCAGAAACAGATTACATTCATTAATTACAGATTACCTTTCTTTTCTCAAAACACGTGCGGAAATCCATTTTCATGACATTTGAAATCCGTGATGCATGAACAGTTCATATAAGCAGAAAGTAACAACCAACGTGCATACATTCATGGCATAAAGCAGAACCTATAACAACTAACCTAACTACCCAACCAGAATAACATAAAACAAACAGTTCCTCGAGTATCCTCGAGACGACGACGGAGTATGGTGCAGACCTTTGGGTCAAAGTAAGTCACGAAAACTTACCTGGAGCGCACATGAATCACTAGCTTCGTCCACGGGAGTCGTGTGTCTGTGAGAAAACACGATATTCATAGTTAGAACCGATTTAAACTATAAACGTCCAAATTACAAAATCCTTAACTAGCGAATTCTCCTAAATTCTCCACTTAGCTATTAGAGCATTCGAACGTTAATTAAAGCTCGATTATCCAAGATCTCAAATACGAGTTTTTCCCTAAAACCCGAAATTTTAAACCAATTTATAACTTTTTCGCAATTCGACTTTTCTTCGTCCAATAACGTTCAATACGCTCAATATATAGGTAATTATAGCTAACCGATTAATTTACGAAGCCTAAATCACGTTTTTAACGGAAAACCTAATTTAAACCCTAACCCTAAATCAAAACCAAAAACTCGAAATAAACGACCCAAGACTAAAACTACATACCGAGGGTACGAGAGAGGAAGAAAACGTGAAGAAATCGGGTTGATCGGAGGTCGGACGGAGGTCGGAAATGATGAAAATCGCCGGCGGCCAGAGGAGAAAAAATCGCCTCTGTCCGTGCGATCCAGAGAAGAAGAGAGAAAGTGAGGGAGAGAAGAAGGTTTGTGATATTTTTATAAAAATTGACTTTGCAAATTACCATTTCGCCCTTAGCTCTTGTTTCGTCCTTCGTTTCGTTAATCGGCTAACGATTCGGATTTTCGAAAACTCCATATTTTGCCAATAACTCCTATTTATTGCCAGGGCTTTATTAAAAACTGTCCGTATCGCAATTCGGACTTCATTTGCTATTTTTAGTAAAACGTAAATTACTTTACGATAGTGGTAATTACTCGGAATATAGCGTTTAATCTCCGCAAATTCCCATAAATTCCTTAAAATTCCAATTTGTCGTTAGGATCGTAATGACGCTTCCTTTTTGTAAAACAGACCTGATTTGACGTATTTCCAAAAATACCATCCAATAATATAATAATAATATATTCAAAAAAATCCGTACAAGCCGGATATTACATTCCACCCTCCTTATTCAGAATTTTGTCCACAAAATTAAATCATGCAAATAGATCAGGATATCTAGTCATCATCTCCTGCTGTCGTTCCCATGTAGCTTCTTCCACCTCGTGGTTCCGCCATAGGACTTTAACTAGTGGGATCTCTTTGTTGCGCAAGACTTTGGTAGAATACTCCAAAATACGTACTGGCTTTACCTCGTAAGTCAAGGTAGGCTGTACCTCGATCTCTGTAGTCTCCACGGCATGAGATGGATCACGTAAACATCTCCGAAGCATAGATACGTGGAATACATCGTGGATACCCTCCATAGAAGCCGGAAGTTGCAGCCTATACGCCAACTTCCCGATCCTCTTCAGAATAGGAAAGGGCCCCACGTACCGAGGGTTCAGCTTACCCCTCCTTCCAAATCTCGCGATGCCTTTGAATGGAGAAACCTTCAAATAAACCTCGTCGCCCTCCTCAAACTCTAGCTCTCGCCGTCTCGTGTCAGCATAACTCTTCTGCCGACTCTGAGCTACCTGAATACGCTGTCGGATAACGGCAATCTTATCTGCCGTTTGCTGTAAGATCTCAGGACCAACGATGCTAGCCTCGCCAACCTCGTCCCAATGTAACGGAGACCTACACTTCCGACCATACAAAGCCTCATAAGGTGCCATGCCGATAGTAGCCTGAAAGCTGTTGTTGTACGAGAACTCAATAAGAGGCAAATATCGCTCCACGAGCCCTGAAACTCCAGCACACAAGCTCTGAGCATGTCCTCCAGAATCTGATTCGTCCTCTCTGTCTGACCATCAGTCTGAGGATGAAAGGCTGTGCTGAAACTGAGCTGAGTCCCCATAGCTTTATGCAGGCTCTTCCAGAAATTCGAGGTAAATCTCGGATCACGATCTGAGACTATGGAAACTGGCACACCGTGCAGTCTGACAATCTCCTGCACATATAGCTCTGCGAGCTGATCCATAGAGGACGTCATCTTCACAGATAAGAAGTGGGCCGACTTTGTCAATCGGTCCACGATAACCCATATACCATCATGGCCTCTCGTAGTCCTCGGGAGCCCCACGATGAAATCCATAGAGATCTGCTCCCACTTCCACTCCGGAATCGGCAGTGGCAATAATGTTCCAGCCGGTCTCTGGTGCTCGGCCTTTACCTGCTGACAGACTAAGCAGGTCTCAACGTACTGGGCAACCTCTCTCTTCATACCTGGCCACCAGAAGTGCTGCTTTAAGTCCCGGTACATCTTGGTACTTCCCGGGTGCACTGAATAAGCTGAAGAATGTGCCTCAGCCAATATGTCTTTCTTCAGATTCTCGTCGCTAGGCACGTACCACCTATGCCTGAACTTCAGAATACCATCCTCCGATAGATGAAAATCCGACGAGTCTCCCAATATCATGCTGGATCGAAGCTCCGTACACTCTGAATCATTCTGCTGAGCCTCTCGTATACGATCCAGAATAGTCGGCCTGAGAGAAACATTAGAGAACATACTAGCCAACTCCGCCACAATCTCCACGTCAAATCTCTCAATCTCAGACCGCAGAGTAACTGTCATCGCTGCTAATGAAGGCTGTATCGCAGAAGGCACTCAACTCAAGGCATCAGCAACCTTGTTCGCCTTTCCTGGATGGTACTTGATATCAAAATCGTAATCTTTGACAAACTCAAGCCATCGTCTCTGTCTCATGTTCAGCTTCTTCTGCGTAAATAAGTATTTCAAGCTCTTGTGGTCAGAAAATACCTCGCACTGCTGCCCATATAAATAATGTCTCCATATCTTCAGTGCGAAGACCACAGCTGCTAACTCGAGGTCATGCGTAGGGTAGTTCTGCTCATACGGCTTCAGCTGCCGAGAAGTATAAGAAATGACTTTCCCCTCTTGCATCAACACACATCCGAGCCCGACTCTAGACGCATCGCAGTAAATACTGAACCTGACACCCTCAACAGGCAGCGCCAGAACTGGAGCGGTGGTCAATCTCTGCTTTAACTCTGCAAAACTGTCATCGCAAGCAGACGACCATATAATCTCTCACTCTTCCGAGTCAAGCGTGATAAGGGAAGTGCGATCTTCGAGAATCCCTGAATAAACTTCCGGTAATAACCGGCCAATCCGAGAAATCCACGCACCTCACGTACGTTCTTCGGCTGTGGCCAATCTCTGACCGCCTGGACTTTGCTCGGATCCACAGAAACTCCGTCCTGTGATATGATATGGCCAAGGAAACTCACACTGTCAAGCCAGAACTCGCACTTCGAAAACTTCGGATAGAGCTGGCGCTGTCTCAATATCTGTAGTACAATCCGTAGATGCTCCACATGCTCTTCTCTCGTCTTGGAGTAGATGAGGATGTCGTCAATAAACACCACAACAAACTTGTCCAAGTACTCCTTAAAGACCCGGTTCATCAGATCCATGAATGCTGCAGGAGCATTAGTGAGCCCAAAAGACATAACGAGGAACTCATAATGCCCATACCTCGTCCGGAACGCTGTCTTTGGCACGTCATCCCCTCGGACCTTCAACTGATAGTAACCCGAGCGCAGGTCAATCCTGGAAAATACTCGGGCACCCTGAAGCTGATCAAACAAGTCGTCGATCCTGGGCAGTGGATATCTGTTCTTCACTGTCAACTTGTTCAGCTCCCTATAGTCAATACACATCCTGAGGGTCCCGTCCTTCTTTTTGACAAACAGAACGGGCGCACCCCAGGGTGAAACGCTGGGTCGAATGAAACCCTTCTCTAATAGCTCATCAAGCTGAGTCCTCAACTCTCTCAACTCAGCTGGTGCCAACCGATACGGGTTTTTAAACGTTGGCGCGGCGTTCGGATAGACATCTATAGTGAACTCAATCTCCCGGTCAGGCGGTAATCCGGGAAGATCGTCAAGAAATATACCAGAGAACTCTCTGACAATAGGAATGTCGCTCGGCTGTAATCCGCTGAGCAACTGAATATCGAAAACTGAGGCCAAATAAATAGAGCACGCACCTTTGAACTGCTCTCTGACCTCCATAGAATAAGAGATAGGCGATCCGCTAGATCGGTTCATCGCCTGATAAGAAAACTAGGCTCTGTCCGGGGGTCGGAAGGTCACAATCCCGGAGCGACAATCGATGGTGGCGAAGTGCTGTGCCAGCCAGTCCATCCCCAAAATAAGATCATACCGCTCTATGCTCATAACTATCAACCGAGCATAAAGGGTAATACTCCCCACCGAGACGATATTGCCCTGGAGAATACGATCTGAACGCATATGCTCTCCCGAAGGCAGCATCACACTATACTCAACCCCAGCTAACTCAGACTTTAGCCCCAATCTAGTCATGCATGCTGTCGATACGAAGGAGTGCGTAGCTCCGGTATCCATCAAAGTAAAACAGTAGCGCCCATAAGCAAAATAGTACCTGCAATCACGGCAGGCTGATCCTCGTCATCAACACTGCCCGGCTCAATAAGTGCGAAGACCCTCGGCGTAACTCTCCGCTGATCTCCACCTAGCTGATCTCGGCCCGGGTGTGGACAATCTCTAACAAAATGGCCGACTCCACCACATCTGTAGCACTTATTAGAGCCAACTCGACACTCTCCACTGTGCTCCTTCTGACAAAAGGGGCACCATGGCATCTGAGAAGCTCCCTGAATTTGTTTCCCCTTGCCCCGATCGTTACCTCCCTCTAGAGGTCTCTTCACACCCCTCGGCTGTGGCTGGGGCGGCTGTGCTCTAGGCTGAAATCCTCGGTTCTGCGACTGAGGACGAATCTCCCGAAAGAAGCCCTTCGCTGGCTCCCTCGGTCTAATACAAGTGGCCCTGGCAGCCTCGATATCAAGAGCCCTAGCTGCGATGTCAGAAAAGGGTACGTCGATAATACCTGAGACCACAACGTGCATCCGTAACTCCGGATTAAGTCCCTCCATAAACTGGTGCACCTTCTCATCGTTATCGCTGACAAGGCGCGGTGCAAATCGCGATAAAGCATCAAACCTCCGAATATAGTCAGCAACTGAACCCGTCTGTCTCAGCTGCATAAACTCGTTCCTCTTGGCCACTCTCGCAGTACGGCTGAAATACTTGTCGAAGAATAAAACTTGAACCGCTCCCAAGTCATAACTGATACGTCTGTCGTCACCTTGATCGAATCCCACCAGAAACGGGCATCCATAGCCAAGTGAAAGGTAGCATAAGCCACCTTGTTCCCGTTCCCTACCTCGGCATAAGTCAACATATCCTCCATAACTCGGATCCATTCCTCGGCACGTGTCGGATCCGATGACTGGCCCTCGAATACAGGAGGTCGTAGACTCTGGAACTTCTGCATGCCCTGATTGCTAGGAACCACTAAATCCTGGGCTCTCTGGGTCTCTCGCTGGGTCTCCCAATTTACTAAATCTGTAATTTGCTGCGCTTGCCGGTCCATATGCTGGGACTGGCGGTCTATCAAGTCTGTAAGACGATCCATCGCGTCGTCTCTAGGATCCCTTCCTCGAGTCATAGTGTATAAAACTCCTATAAAATTTAAAACAAATAGTCTCTAAGGAATAAAATCAAACAAAGCTATAAACAGACTTACAGTTGATGAAGGATGTCCGCGTAGTGGCTGTGCAGTCGAGCAGTCTACAGAATCGGTTTTAAAACCCGGGGGCTCTGATACCATAACTGTAACACCCCTAATACTGTACCCGTATTTCCCGTATATATTTTTTTTTTAACTTATTACTTTTCTATTCTTTAAATAAAACTTAATGCATAATCTAAACTGAGGTTGAAATCGAAACTGAAATCAGAATTTAAACCGAACCTTAAAAGCATTTAAAACAAACCTTTAATAAATAATTTAAAACTTAAAAACATTTAAAAGAAAATTTTTAAACAATTAAAGAAGTGGGAGGGCAGAATTGGAACTCTGCCCTCGGAATGGAGGAGGCGACCGATCTCTGCCTTGCAGCAGAGATCGATCGCTGCAATGCATTATAGCAGCAGCGATTCCCTTCATTCCCTTCAAACAAGCGGCGATCGATCTCTGCTCTGCAGCAGAGATCGATCGCTGCAAGCATACAGCGATGGCCCCTTCAGACTTCAAACCTGCGACACTTCACACTTCTTCATGCCTTCCTTCAATCACTCACAGCATCATACACTGCTCTCTGGAATCCGATTTCCAGAGAGCAAAACATTGCTTTCTTTACACCAGCTATCACTGTAAACTCACAACTTAAACCTAAACTCCACCATTTAAAACGTATTCTAACTCTAACGATTCGCGTCGGACTTTGCGAAGTCCAACAGCGTGGATGTACCTAAACATCGAGCTTAACCGTATCAACCTAAACCAATCAAAACGATTACAAAACATTCATTAAACAGTTTAAACCAAAACGTTTTACATACAATTATAAAAACGTTATCTAATCCTATCCAGATCCAAACAACCTAAATATACTATACAATTATCAACTCAAAACATCCCAAAATAAACCCAGAGTCCAGACATACATCCCCACGGGTCGTATCGCGCCTCGACTGCCCCAGCTCACTCCCACAGCAATCATCCATCAACTGCATCCCTCGTCAGGAGGAGGAACGTCGTCCTCACCTGGCTCAATATCGCCTAAGAGATTACCTACACCATACAGACACATATGAGATATTGAAATCTCAGTAAGCTAAGTAAATGCAGATGCATGCATGCGTGCGTATGCCATTCAGAAAACGTTTCATTTACAGATGCTTTTACAGATTCATTTACAGATACATTTCATATACATTACGTCACAGACAGAATCGTCACAGACAGAATCGTCACCGAGATCTCAGCCCACTAAATGGAAAGGATACATTCCGCGGTCGAACTACCACTTTCCACTTAGATGGGGGGGGGGGGGGGTACATGCTCAAAAAAAACCTACAGCCATGCCTGAGCCCCACCTCGCGTAACCAGAAACAGATTACATTCATTAATTACAGATTACCTTTCTTTTCTCAAAACACGTGCGGAAATCCATTTTCATGACATTTGAAATCCGTGATGCATGAACAGTTCATATAAGCAGAAAGTAAACAACCAACGTGCATACATTCATGGCAGTAAAGCAGAACCTATAAACAACTAACCTAACTACCCAACCAGAATAACATAAAACAAACAGTTCCTCGAGTATCCTCGAGACGACGACGGAGTATGGTGCAGACCTTTGGGTCAAAGTAAGTCACGAAAACTTACCTGGAGCGCACTGAATCACTAGCTTCGTCCACGGGAGTCGTGTGTCTGTGAGAAAACACGATATTCATAATTAGAACCGATTTAAACTATAAACGTCCAAATTACAAAATCCTTAACTAGCGAATTCTCCTAAATTCTCCACTTAGCTAATTAGAGCATTTCGAACGTTAATTAAAGCTCGATTATCCAAATTCTCAAATAACGAGTTTTTTCCCTAAAACCCGAAATTTTACCAATTTATAACTTTTTCGCAATTCGACTTTTCTTCGTCCAATAACGTTCAATACGCTCAATATATAGGTAATTATAGCTAACCGATTAATTACGAAGCCTAAATCACGTTTTTAACGGAAAACCTAATTTAAACCCTAACCCTAAATCAAACCAAAACTCGAAATAAACGACCCAAAACTAAAACTACATACCGAGGGTAGCGAGAGAGGAAGAAAACGTGAAGAAATCGGGTTGATCGGAGGTCGGACGGAGGTCGGAAATGATGAAATCGCCGGCGGCCAGAGGAGAAAAATCGCCTCTGTCCGTGCGATCCAGAGAAGAAGAGAGAAAGTGAGGGAGAGAAGAAGGTTTGTGATATTTTTATAAAAATTGACTTTGCAAATTACCATTTCGCCCTTAGCTCTTGTTTCGTCCTTCGTTTCGTTAATCGGCTAACGATTCGGATTTTCGAAAACTCCATATTTTGCCAATAACTCTTATTTATTGCCAGGGCTTTATTAAAACTGTCCGTTCGCAATTCGGACTTCATTTGCTATTTTTAGTAAAACGTAAATTACTTTACGATAGTGGTAATTACTCGGAATATAGCGTTTAATCTCCGCAAATTCCCATAAATTCCTTAAAATTCCAATTTGTCATTAGGATCGTAATGACGCTTCCTTTTTGTAAAACAGACCTGATTTGACGTATTTCCAAAAATACCATCCAATAATATAATAATAATATATTCAAAAAAATCCGTACAAGCCGGATATTACAATAGTGTGAGGTATTCTCGGATCAAAAGAGCTTGAAGTATATCTTTACGCAGAAAGACTTAAACATGAGGCAGAGACGGTGGTTGGAGTTCGTGAAAGATTATGATATTGAAATAAAATACCATCCAAGAAAAGCCAATATGGTGGCTGATGCTCTGAACAAAATGTCTACATCGTTACCACCTACAATTTCAGTAATGTCAGTAGCATTGAAATCGAAAATCTAAAGATTTGATATAGAGATAGTTTCTGAATTATTAGTTGTACTTTCTGCAATAATGCTGAAACCTACAATTTTGGAGAGAATTAAAGAAGCACAACAGATAGATTCAGAATGTCAAAGCTACAAATCTGATGAAGTATCTGCTGATTCTGCGGATTTTAATTATTCTGAAGATGATATTTTAAAATTCAGGGACAGGTGGTATGTTCCCAATGACAAAGATTTGCAGAAGAAGATATTATTTGAGGCATATTCGTCTACTTTCTCTGTGCATCCTGGAAGTACCAAAATGTACAGAGATTTGAAGCAACACTTTTGTTAGCCTAATATGAAGAGGGATGTTGCAAAGCATGTCGAGGCGTGCATTATATGTCAACAAATCAAAGCAAAACATTAGAGGCCAGCTGGAACTCTGCAACCTTTACCGATTCCGAAATGGAAATGGGAACAGATTTTAATGGATTTCATTGTGGGACTGCCGAGAACAATGAAAGGATATAATGGAATCTGGGTAATTGTGAATCGGTTAACAAAGTTAGCCCACTTTCTACTAGTAATGATGATGTTTTCGATGAATTAGTTTGTAGAGTTGTTTATTTAGGAAATCGTCAGACTGCACGGAGTTTCAATCTCGATTGTGTCAGACAGAGATCCCAGATTTACTTCGAATTTCTGAAAAATTCTAGATAAGGCTATGAGAACTCAACTGAATTTCAGCAAGACATTTCATCCTCAAACAGATGGGCAGACTAAAAAAACAATTCAGATTTTGTAGGATATGCTGAGAGCCTGTGTGTTGGAATTCCAGGTTTCATGGATCAAATATTTATCGTTAGTGGAATTCTCTTACAATAACATCTTTCTGTCTAGGATTGGTATGACTCCTTATGAGGCATTGTATGGCAGGAAATGCAGATTTCCATTGTATTGGGATGAAGTCGGCAAAGCAAGATGGATTGGTCCTAACATTTTGCAACAGACTGCAGAAAAGGTTGCAATTATTAGACAACAGATTGAGACAGCTCAAAGCCGGCAAAAGAGTTATGCAGATCAAAGGAAAAAGGAATTGGAATTCAATGTGAATGATAAAGTATTTCTGAAGATTTCGTCATTCAAAGGGATTATGAGATTTGGAAGAAAATGAAAGCTAAGCCCTAGATACGTTGGACTGTTTCTTATCACGAAGAGAATAGGAAAGACCGCCTACATGTTGCAACTACCGTCATCAATGGATGGAATTCATAACGTTTTTCACGTATCCATGCTAAAGCATGATCCATCTCAGATTGTGGAGCAGAGAAATATCGAGATTCAACCAATGTTAACCTACGAAGAAAAGCTAGTGAGAATTCTCGAGTCAACTGTGAAGGTGCTTCGAGACAAAGAAATTCCACTGGTGAAGGTTATATGGCGTAACAACAATAACAACATGGGAAAGGCAACAGGACATGATGAGTTGATACCCCGAACTATTTGGTAAGTAAATTTTGAGGAAAAATTTTTATTTAAGGAGGGTGGAATGTAACACCCAAAAATTTACCATACCATTTAATTTCAGCTTATTATAATTATGTTGGATTATTAATTGTGGACATATTATTAGGTATGATGAAATTAAATGATACAATTAAGAAGTTAAATTGAGGCAAAAACGTGATGCTTTGGCGTGGAAAGAAAAGGAAAAAGAGAAAGAAGAGAAAAATAAGTTAAAAGTTAAGTTGAAGATGCAAGTTATCCAATGTTGTAGGGTGTTTGGCATAGAAAGAAAAAAGAAAAAAGGGGATAGAACCAAATGGATTAACCATTTGGTTAGAATAACCTAACTAGTAGTTAGGGTTTAATTGAAAATTACTTTTACTTTGGTGATGACACCTCAAATTTTTTTATGCTTATCCTTTAAGAAGTTAGTTAAGAAGACAAAACACCCTATTTTGCCCTATATAATAACCCACGATTTCTCCTCCCCTGCTGAAGCATCTTCTCCAACAAAAACTCTCCCTCTCTCTTTGAAGATTCAAGGTAAGATGGATTTTTTTTTAGGGTTTAGCAAATTTGTGGGTTAAAAGTGAAATAGATGTTGTTTTATTGTATTATTTTGATAATATGACAAGTTGTTGAGTGTTATGCACGGAATTTGGAAGTTCATGCTCAATGTTTTAGTTTATATGATTCACAATCTTGTTGTAAGTTTATATTTGAGATTATAAATGGAAGAAATTGTCAATTTATTGATGTTTGAGGATAAATGCTAAGTTTGTTTAAAAATTGGGAATTTTCTAGACAGCTTTGGTTTTGATACTGTTAGCCTAACCTAATGGTTTCCAATGGTTAATTGGTTTTGGTATGTTAAATTAGACATCTTGGTGAACTTTAGGCTTTGGAATCAAATCATTTGGATATGTATATATTGAGTTATGGAATTTTGAAGTTGGATGCAAATTGTAGGTATATCCAAATTTGAAGTTATGTAATGATTTAATTGGTTTCATTGGGTTTAATCCACTATGTTTGAATGATTAAGTTGAGTTTATGAGTGCATGTTTTTTCTTCTTGGGAAGCCATTGAATTGGAATTACTCAAATTGGAGAAGTATAACAAGTGTTATTTATGATCTAATTGTTGAGATGCATTTGATGCTAATGGTATAGTTCTTGTATTATAGGTTTATCAAGTCATAAAAGAAATTGATTAAGTGCTATAATTGTGCTAAGGACCACAGGTAAGTGTATGTTGCATGTTTTTGGCCGATTGGCCTACACCACAAAGTGTTATAAAGTTGATGGTTAGAATGATGTAAATTGGTGATTATATGCATTGTTGGTTGTCTAGTTGGGTAGATCAGGTTTCGAGTGATTGTTATTGTGGATAACTTTCATTTATTGATTGATGGATTGACACAATTCCACCTGCAAGGGGGTCGTGTTTCTACCCACAATAGCAAGTTAGCAAACTAGAGTTCGGCTAGTATGAAAATACCCTAAAAACCAGTAGCGATTTGACTAACCAAATGACATCCAAATGCAACGAAATTTTAAAGCTTTATGTGTGAACAATGTTTCCTCAAATTTTCAAATCCAGATGATGAGAAAATAAAAAATTACGCAAAGAACACCAAATGCTGTTCGATGAGCAATGTTTTGTAAGCTCTCGGCATAACACTCTTCCAAAGAAGATGGCAGCAAATGGAACACCTTATGGCCGCTTTCTTCGTATATCCTACTCTGGAAAGAGAGAGAAAAAGAGTGGAACAATAGCTATTCAAGCAACCGTGGGCTTGAAAGCTCAAAGGAGATAGAACACCTTTTCGGTTCTTGACCAAACCGAGCTTACTGTTCACCAATCTTCATGGCCGAATTCTGTAGACAAAATTAGGTTATTCTCATATCATCAACAACAATTATAAGCACCAATAACCATGTATTTTAGACCTAGGGTGGTTGGTTGTTTGGGTTGGGCTTGGGTTGCAAAAAAGGGCTATTATATGTGTGGTCAATGTTGGGCTTCTCTCCAATCTTCGGCCCATGTTTGGCTTCTGTCCATTTCCTTTGCTTCAACCAACTTCCAACTACCATCTATCTCAACATACATCTAATCCTAATGCCTAAGGATGCATGAAACTATAAAACATTACATGAAAGCCAATGTTCGCCCACAAAATACAAGGCTAAAATTTTGCCAAAACAATAATAAAAAAAGTAAGTGTTCGGTTACAATTTTAATTCCAAGGGAGACAAATCCCTTCTTCAAGTGCTTCCCTCTTTAGTTCCCACGATAGCATGTGCAAGGGCTGATCCATGTCTTTTGTGCTCGGCTCCCAATCCAAGTCCTTGAAGAGGTCTTTGAAACCATCAATACCTGCAAAAGAATTGAGCTTGTTAGTGAATATGTAACGACCCGAGGAGGATCGTCACGTGTCATGACTTTCCTTTAAACTTATCCATACTTTTATACCTCTGTAATCGTAGTATACTCTTTTTTTTTTTCTCAGACTTATATCATATCTCATCTTAACTTAAATTCGCTGAATAACCGCGTTTAGCTTTCACTCCTGCCGATCGCTAAACGACAAACATCTAGTTGTTCTACCGGTCAGCACGTGCATCTCACATGATTCATTAAACATCTATCGGCAGGCACACATATTTGCATCTGCCGACAGTCACGTGCAACTCGTGTGACCAATTAAAACACCGTTCAATTATACAACGGAAGCCACCTACATCTGCCGATGAGAGAACAATAGACGATGCTCTCATCTGCCGATGGCAAATACTCTATATCTGCCGATGACGTGGCATCACATCTTCCGGTAACTTAACTCACTACTCATACCGATCGCCAGATAACAGACATTGTCGTCATCTGCCGATGGCTTAAGACAACTACATCTTCCGACAGATTAACTCACCATCTGCCGATGATACGTCCCATGTCTGCCGATGAGAGAACCATAAGCGAGGCTCTCATCTGCCGATGGCAAATACCCCTTATCTGCCGGTGACGTCAGCCGGAAGACAAATACTCTTCCTCTTCCGATGACGTTCTCCGGAAGTCAAACTTACCCGACTCCCATCACAACTCTCCTGCCGATGACGTCAGCCGGAAGACAAATACTTTTCCTCTTCCGACTACTAAACATTAACCTAACATCTTCTTCTTCCGGTAGACAAGCAAACTTCATCTACCGATTTATAAACTCCATAATAACACTCACACCTTCCGATAGACAAATACATTTCGTCTACCGGCAGCACAAACATCATAACTTCAAACTTAATACCGGGACACCAACAGAATAAACCACAGATTCATTAAAACTCATACAGCGGAAGACTTAGTTAAAATCACTCATTCTATAAATCTTATAATATACTCATAATCAGTATTCAAGCTAGACAAGTTCAAGCTCCATAATCATAAGTAACATCATCCTACTTAAACTTTTATGTTCATAGTTATCATTAAAACCTTAAGAGTAAAACCAGAGGGTCATAATCGCCATCCAGCCACAGACTTTCCACCCTGAGCACCTTCCAGCAACCAGCTTAAACTTCATCCTCAACTTTGTATTCCTCACCTGATATTTCTTCACCTACATCGTAAGGTGTAACTGTAAGCCTAAGGCTTAGTAAGGAATGCAAACTATTATGAGTTCATGAATGCATAACTTGGAGAAAAACATGCTCATAAGTCTTTTCTTTTCACGTACTTGTTCTTAATCATCATTCATAATCGTATCTCGTATTCATTGTTCATAATCATCATTCGTAGACATGCTCATATTCATCATTCCTTTCATCATTCATATTCTTCATTACATTATGTGGTTTAAGGGAGGATTTGTGCCGGTAAAGGGGGTTCGACAGTGAGTTTGATCATGGTCCCTACTGCGGGTCGTATTCATATGTCCTACTGCGGACTGTGACATACGCCGAACCACCCCCAACCCTCACTTAACCACGTTGTATAAGTTTTATCTTCTTATTTTATTCATGAGAAAACATGTTTCAAAACATTTTCATATGCTTGAGAAGTAAAACATGATGCATAACATAAATGCACTTAATCATCGAACTAAGACAGGGGAGAACATCAGAATAACAGAACCATACCCATCGACATTTCATCAAACATATAGCAGACAACGTTCACTAAATCTAACATAGTCCTTTGATGTAGGGCCCTATTGGCCGGAAACTTAGTACATTCACTTACCTGGATTCCTTAGCGACTTGAATCACCTTCTCTTCAACTTCTTCACCTAACACATTTCACATTACAGTAGTTAAAATAAAGTCCTAAAAGTTCTAATCGAAAGTCATCCTAGAATCTAACAGCTAAGGTTCTCTGTGCAGTCTGAAATCCAAAACCGAAACAGCTAGATATAGCTATCGATTAAACGGGGTCGGTTATATAAAAGGTCCAGAATCGATTTAAGGGTGACATTACCAAATGAAGATAAAGAACGATAACCAACTGACTCAGCCATTGAAGAGCCCGAAAGTACAAGTTCAACTGAAAACAGAGTTCTAAATGACTACCCGGCATCTACATTGTCAAAATCTTACCTAGAATGCGGGTTATCGGAGTGGAGGCTGAAAAACCATTTGCTGGGGAGGAAGAAAGTTCCAGAGAAGAAGGGAGTCGCCGAGAGGAAATGTCGGCTGCAGTGAGGTTTAAATGAGATTTAAGGTTTGCATTTTCTATTTATACCTAATCCTTCAATCTTTATTACGAAATTGCCACTCAACCTAGTTTTACTCAACTTGTAATGAATTTGCCTCAACATTAAATTTAATCATAAAGGTTAAATAAAGGGTAACAATGAGAATGGTCAGAAAATCACCTGGCCGAAATGTCGGGCGTTACATCCACCCCTCCTTAAACAAAATTTTCGTCCCCGAAAATTGGTCAAGCAAAGAGTTTTGGATACTTGTCCAACATATCCTTAGAGTCTTCACTGTAGAATCCAAAATTTGTACTGGTTTCTCTTCATACACTAAATTAGGTTCAATTTCGATTTCTGTTGGTTCAACAACTTGAGTCGGATCACGTATGCATTTCCTTAGCATAGACACATGAATGACATTGTGAACCTTTTCCAAAGATGGAGGCAAAAGTAATCTATAGGCTGTGCTACCAATCTTAGCTAAGACAGGGAATGGTCCAATGAACCGTGGGTTAAGCTTTCCCTTCTTACCAAATCTTAAGACTCCTCTAAATGGTGAAATCTTCAGGAAAACTTCATCCCCAACAGAAAATTCAAGATCTCTTCTTCTTTGGTCCGCATAACTCTTCTGCCGGCTTTGTGCAGCTAACATCCTTTTCCTAATGACTGTAATCTTGTCTGACATCTGTTGTAAAATCTCTGGGCCCAATAACTTCGCTTCACCAACCTCATCCCAGTACAAAGGTGACCTACATTTCCTGCCATACAAAGCTTCATAGGGTGCCATACCAATGGTGGACTGGTAACTATTGTTGTAAGAAAACTCAATCAGAGGTAGGTGTCTACTCCATGTAGTCTGAAAGTCAAGCACACATGCTCTCAACATATCCTCGAGTATCTGAATGGTCCTCTCGGATTGTCCATCCGTCTGCGGGTGAAAGGCGGTGCTGAAGGATAACTTTGTGCCTAAGGTACCTTGTAAACTTTTCCAGAATCGGGAGGTGAATCTAGGGTCACGATCAGAGACTATGGATACGGGAATCCCATGCAATCTGATAATTTCTTGGACATAAAGGTTAGCAAGTTGGTCCATCGTGTAGGTTGTCTTTACAGGTAAGAAATGAGCTGACTTTGTCATCCTATCAATCACAACCCAAATACTGTCATGTCCTTTAGTTGTTTTAGGTAAGCCTACAACAAAATCCATGGCAATGTGTTCCCATTTCCATTCAGGAATAGGTAGAGGTTGAAGGGTACCTCCTGGTCGTTGGTGCTCGGCTTTAACTTGCTGGCATACCAAGCATGATTCTACGTACTTGGCGACATCCCTCTTCATATTAGGCCACCAATAAAGTAACTTCAAGTCTCGATACATCTTGGTGCTACCGGGATGTATAGAAAAGGAAGACGAGTGAGCCTCGGCCAAAATCAACTTACGTAATTCTTCATCACAAGGGACATACCATCGATTCCTAAATCTCAGGATTCCATCATTGGAAAGACTAAACTCGGAGGTGGCGTCCTTCAACTTATTCATCATACTGTTATTCTCCTCGGAATCCTTCTGTTGTGACTCTTTGATCTTTTCCAAAACCGTTGGTTGAATGGTCAAATCGGTAAGTAAGGCTGACAACCCTGGAACTAGTTCCAATTCAAACTTCTGAACTTCAGTCCACAAGGGTGCAGACAAAACTGACACTGCGGGTTGCATTGTTTTTGACATTCTGCTCAAAGCATCGGCTACAGCATTAGCTTTACCCGGGTGGTACTTGATTTCAAAGTCATAGTCCTTAACAAATTCTAACCAACGTCTTTGTCTCATGTTTAATTCCTTTTGGGTGAAAAGATACTTTAAACTCTTGTGGTCAGAAAACACATCGCACTGCTGTCCATACAAATAGTGCCTCCAGATTTTTAAAGCAAAAACAACTGCAGCTAGCTCTAAATCATGAGTGGGGTAATTCTGTTCATAACCTTTGTAACGACCCGTGGAGGATCGTCACGTGTCATGATTTTCCTTTAAACTTATCCGTACTTTTATACCTCTGTAATCGGTGTATATATTTTTTTTTTATATATATATCGAATCTCATTCTAACTTAACTTAAGTTCGCTGAACAACCACATTTAGCTTTCACTCCTGCCGGTCGCTAAACGACAAACATCCAGTTGTTCTACCGGCCTGCACGTGCATCTCACATGATTCATTAGACATCTATCGGCAGGCACACATATTTGCATCTGTCGACGGTCACGTGCATCACGCGTGACCAATTAAATCATCACTCAATTACAACGACAAAAGACTGACTTATCTACCGATGACAAGGCACTCCATCTGCCGATGGCAACACACAACATCTGCCGATGGCATTTATACTACATCTTCCGATAGATTAACTCACATCATCTGCCGATGACGTGGCACTACATCTTCTGGTAGATTAACTCACATCATCTGCCGATGACGTGGCACTACATCTTCTGGTAGATTAACTCACATCATCTGCCGATGACGTGGCACTACATCTTCCGGTAAGGCGGAATGACATTTCCATCTTCCGGTAACTTGACCTACTACACATGCCGATCTCTAGGCATATCGTCTGCTGATGACGTCAGCCGGAAGACAAATACTTTTCCTCTTCCGATGACGTCCTCCGGAAGACAGACTTACCCGACTCCCATCACAATCCTCCTGTCGATTTCTACACTTCAAAATAACACATCTCCTGCCGATAGACAAGTACTTTCATCTACCGACTACTAACATTAACCTAACATCTTCTTCTTCCGGTAGACAAGCAAACTTCATCTACCGATTTCTAAACTCCATGATAACACTCACACCTTCCGATAGACAATACATTTCGTCTACCGGCAGCACAAACATCATAACTTCAAACTTAATACCGGGACACCAACAGAATAAACCACAGATTCATTAAAACTCATACAGCGGAAGACTTAGTTAAAATCACTCATTCTATATTCTTATAATATACTCATAATCAGTATTCAAGCTAGACAAGTTCAAGCTCCATAATCATAAGTAACATCATCCTACTTAAACTTTTATGTTCATAGTTATCATTAAAACCTTAAGAGTAAAACCAGAGGGTCATAATCGCCATCCAGCCACAGACTTTCCACCCTGAGCACCTTCCAGCAACCGAGCTTAGACATTTTCATCAACTTTGAATTCCTCACCTGATATTTCTTCACCTACATCATAAGGTGTAACTGTAAGCCTAAGGCTTAGTAAGGAATGCAAACTATTATGAGTTCATGAATGCATAACTTGGAGAAAAACATGCTCATAAGTCTTTTCTTTTCATGTACTTATCTTAATCATCATTCGTAATCGTATCTCGTATTCATTGTTCATAATCATCATTCGTAGACATGCTCATATTCATCATTCCTTTCATCATTCATATTCTTCATTACATTATGTGGTTTAAGGGAGGATTTGTGCCGGTAAAGGGGGTTCGACAGTGAGTTTGATCATGGTCCCTACTGCGGGTCGTATTCATATGTCCTACTGCGGACTGTGACATACGCCGAACCACCCCCAACCCTCACTTAACCACGTTGCATAAGTTTTATCTTCTTACCTTATTCATGAGAAAACATATTTCAAAACATTTTCATATGCTTGAGAAGTAAAACATGATGCATAACATAAATGCACTTAATCATCGAACTAAGACAGGGGAGTACATGAGAATAACAGAACCATATCCATCGACATTTCATCAAACATATAGCAGACAATGTTCACTAAATCTAACTTAATCCTTTGATGTAGGGCCCTATTGGCCGGAAACTTAATACATTCACTTACCTGGATTCCTTAGCAACTTGAATCACCTTCTCTTCAACTTCTTCACCTAACACATTTCACATTACAGTAGTTAAAATAAAGTCCTAAAAGTTCTAATCGAAAGTCATCCTAGAATCTAACAGCTAAGGTTCTCTGTACAGTCTGAAATCCAAACCGAAACAGCTAGATATAGCTATCGATTAAACGGGGTCGGTTATATAAAAGGTCCAGAATCGATTTAAAGGTGGCATTACCAAATGGAGATAAAGAACGATAACCAACGACTCAGCCATTGAAGAGCCCGAAAGTACAAGTTCAACTGAAAACAGAGTTCTAAATGACTACCCGGCATTTACATTGTCAAAATCTTACCTAGAATGCGGGTTATCGGAGTGGAGGCTGAAAAAACCAGTTGCTGGGGAGGAAGAAAGTTCCAGAGAAGAAGGGAGTCGCCGAGAGGAAATGTCGGCTGCAGTGAGGTTTAAATGAGATTTAAGGTTCCCATTTTCTATTTATACCTAATCCTTCAATCTTTATTACAAATTGCCACTCAACCTAGTTTTACTCAACTTGTAATGAATTTGCCTCAATATTAAATTTAATCATAAAGGTTAAATAAAGGGTAACAATGAGAATGGTCAGAAAATCACCTGGCCGAAATGTCGGGCGTTACATCCACCCCTCCTTAAACAAAATTTTCGTCCCCGAAAATTGGTCAAGCAAAGAGTTTGGATACTTGTCCAACATATCCTGCTGCAGTTCCCATGTAGCTTCTTCAATACCATGATTCTTCCACAAAACCTTAACCAACAAGATTTCCTTATTCCTTAGAGTCTTCACTGCAGAATCCAAAATTTGTACTGGTTTCTCTTCATACACCAAATTAGGTTCAACTTCGATTTCTGTTGGTTCAACAACCTGAGTCGGATCACGTATGTATTTCCTTAGCATAGACACATGAAAGACATTGTGAACCTTTTCCAAAGATGGAGGCAAAAGTAATCTATAGGCTGTGCTACCAATCTTAGCTAAGACAGGGAATGGTCCAATGAACCGTGGGTTAAGCTTTCCCTTCTTACCAAATCTTAAGACTCCTCTAAATGGTGAAATCTTCAGGAAAACTTCATCGCCAACAGAAAATTCAAGATCTCTTCTTCTTGGTCCGCATAACTCTTCTGCCGGCTTTGTGCAGTTAACATCCTTTTCCTAATGACTGTAATCTTGTCTGACATCTGTTGTAAAATCTCTGGGCCCAATAACTTCGCTTCACCAACCTCATCCCAGTACAAAGGTGACCTACATTTCCTGCCATACAAAGCTTCATAGGGTGCCATACCAATGGTGGACTGGTAACTATTGTTGTAAGAAAACTCAATCAGAGGTAGGTGTCTACTCCATGTAGTCTGAAAGTCAAGCACACATGCTCTCAACATATCCTCGAGTATCTGAATGGTCCTCTCGGATTGTCCATCCGTCTGCGGGTGAAAAGCGGTGCTGAAGGATAACTTTGTGCCTAAGGTACCTTGTAAACTTTTCCAGAATCGGGAGGTGAATCTAGGGTCACGATCAGAGACTATGGATACGGGAATCCCATGCAATCTGATAATTTCTTGAACGTAAAGATTAGCAAGTTGGTCCATCGTGTAGGTTGTCTTTACAGGTAAGAAATGAGCTGACTTTGTCATCCTATCAATCACAACCCAAATACTGTCATGTCCTTTAGTTGTTTTAGGTAAGCCTACAACAAAATCCATGGCAATGTTTTCCCATTTCCATTCAGGAATAGGTAGAGGTTGAAGGGTACCTCCTGGTCGTTGGTGCTCGGCTTTAACTTGCTGGCATACCAAGCATGATTCTACGTACTTGGCGACATCCCTCTTCATATTAGGCCACCAATAAAGTAACTTCAAGTCTCGATACATCTTGGTGCTACCGGGATGTATAGAAAAGGAAGACGAGTGAGCCTCGGCCAAAATCAACTTACGTAATTCTTCATCACAAGGGACATACCATCGATTCCTAAATCTCAGGATTCCATCATTGGAAAGACTAAACTCGGAGGTGGCGTCCTTCAACTTATTCATCATACTGTTATTCTCCTCGGAATCCTTCTGTTGTGACTCTTTGATCTTTTCCAAAACCGTTGGTTGAATGGTCAAATCGGTAAGTAAGGCTGACAACCCTGGAACTAGTTCCAATTCAAACTTCTGAACTTCAGTCCTCAAGGGTGCAGACAAAACTGACACTGCGGGTTGCATTGTTTTTGACATTCTGCTCAAAGCATCGGCTACAGCATTAGCCTTACCCGGGTGGTACTTGATTTCAAAGTCATAGTCCTTAACAAATTCTAACCAACGTCTTTGTCTCATGTTTAATTCCTTTTGGGTGAAAAGATACCTTAAACTCTTGTGGTCAGAAAACACATCGCACTGCTGTCCATACAAATAGTGCCTCCAAATTTTTAAAGCAAAAACAACTGCAGCTAGCTCTAAATCAT
The DNA here is from genome assembly GCA_022432975.1 of Begonia masoniana. NCBI lineage: Eukaryota > Viridiplantae > Streptophyta > Magnoliopsida > Cucurbitales > Begoniaceae > Begonia > Begonia masoniana. The sequence continues at coordinate 28,833,726 of CM039503.1, read as the reverse complement.
GAGTGGGGTAATTCTGTTCATAACCTTTTAGCTGCCTAGAGGCATACGCCACAACTTTACCTTCTTGCATCAAAACACACATCAAACCAATCTTGGATGCGTCACAATAAACACTAAATTTTCCTTCTTCAGTTGGGAGAGTCAATAATGGGGCTGTCGTTAACTTCTGTTTCAGTGATTGGAAGCTGTCTTCACAAGCTTCGGTCCAAGAGTACTTGAGGTCCTTCTTGGTTAAGTTGGTTAAAGGTTTAGCTATCATAGAAAATCCCTTAATGAACTTCCTATAATAACCAGCCAGACCAAGGAAACTTCGAACTTCACTGACATTCTTTGGCTGCGGCCAGTCCTTAACGGCCTGAACCTTAGTTGGGTCTACTGATATGCCCTCAGCAGAAATGACATGACCTAAAAAGTTGACTTTATCCAGCCAAAATTCACATTTGGACAGTTTGGCATAGAGTTGTTGCTGTTTTAAGGTTGATAACACTATTCTCAAATGTTCAGCATGGTCGGCTTCAGTCTGTGAGTATACTAAAATGTCATCTATAAACACAATCACAAACTTATCCAGGTATTCACGAAATACTCGGTTCATCAAGTCCATGAAAGCTGCAGGCGCGTTAGTCAGTCCAAATGACATCACAAGAAATTCATAATGTCCGTAGCGGGTTCTGAAGGCTGTCTTTGGTATATCTCCTTCCTTAACCTTCAGTTGGTAATAACCCGAACGTAAGTCAATCTTTGAGAATACCTTAGCTCCTTGTAGTTGGTCAAACAGGTCATCTATCCGGGGTAAAGGATATTTATTCTTGACTGTCAACTTATTCAGTTCTCTGTAGTCTATACACATTCTAAGAGAACCATCTTTCTTCTTAACGAAAAGGACAGGTGCGCCCCAGGGAGAACTACTAGAACGTATAAATCCCTTGTCAACTAATTCCTGTAGTTGGACCTTTAATTCTTTTAACTCAACAGGTGCCATTCGGTAAGGATTCTTAGATACAGGTAATGCCTCGGGGTATGTATCAATCACAAATTCTATCTCTCTATCGGGTGGTAGTCCCGGTAAGTCGTCCAAGAATGCTTCAGGAAACTCTCGTACCGTAGGAATATCTTGTAGTTCCGCCTTATTCTTCACTCGGACATCCATTATGTGGCTAGATAACTCAAGCAACCATTCTTCAGTAACCGTTGAGTCACTAGTGAGGATATGATTGGTATCTTACTCATCTTTGGAATAGCTTGGAAGGTATACCGATCTCCATTTGGGGGTCGAAAATCAACTAGGCCAGACCTACAACTAATCGTGGCATAATGCCTAAATAACCAATCCATTCCTAAAATAATCTCATATCCTTTCATGTCAATCATAATCAGTTCTACATATAGCTCCTTATCTCCTAAGGACAAAACATCACCCTTCAACATTTGCTCAGAATGTAAAGACTTCCCTGATGGTAACATAACTCTATACGGTTTATCAACTGGCGAAAGTTCTAACTTATGTTTACACACAAACAGGGTTGCTATGAATGAGTGTGTGGCTCCCGTATCAATAAGTGTATAAGCAGAAAAACCACAAACCATAATGGTACCTGATATGACCGTGTGTGGTTCAACATCTTCATCCTCCATCATAGCATAGACTCTTGGTGCAACTCTAATTCGATTCGGGTCTGATGGCATCGGGCAGTCTCTGGCTATGTGTCCACCCTTGTCGCATCTATAGCAACGGCCAGAGTGCAGCTTGCACTCCCCATGGTGATTCTTCTGACAGTTGGAACATAGGGGAGCCGAAGGTCGCTTTCCTCTTCCTTGGTCATCACTTGGATTGAAGGATCTCTTAACACCTTGCTGTTGTTGTTGCTGGTTTCTGTTCTGCTGGGGTTGCCATCCCTTGTTCTGCCGTGTGGGTGGTTGAGTCTCCTTAGTGAACTTCCTTGGCTGTTCACGCTGTGCATAAGCTGTCATCTCAGCCTCCTCCAATTCCAGGGCCTTAGCCGTCACTTCGCCATAAGGTATATTGTGTATCCCAGAAGTCTTTACCTTCACATACAAACTCGGCTTCAGTCCTGAACAAATTGTAAATCTTGTCTTCATCATTCTCAACCAGTCGGGGAGCAAACCGTGACAAGGCATCGAATTTGCATATATAATCCGTCACAGAGCCAGTTTGCCGCAGGTTCATGAATTCTTTCTTCTTGCTGGCCTGAACGGTCCTATTGAAGTACTTGTCAAAGAAGGCAGTCTTAAACATATCCCAAGTCATAGTCTCTGCATTAACAGTGCTCTGAAGAGAATCCCACCAATGCCTTGCATTCAGCTCCAAATGATAGACAGCATAGGTGACTCTATCTCCTTCATCAACTTTCGCATACTTAAACATGTCCTCTACTTTTCGGATCCATTCCTCAGCATAAATAGGGTCAGAAACTTGGCCATTGAATGTCGGGGGTCTGAGCCTGTGGAAGCGCTCACCCCCATGATCATGAGTTACATTAGAGCTGGAGTTCCCAAGCTCTTCTCTAGTAATCACTAGTTGCTCTATTTGTCGTGATTGGCGATTAACTAATTCTATTAGCTGAGCAACGGTGGTACTATCCACGTTGTCTTCCCTCTGTTGACCTCTTACCATCTTGAGATTCCTAAACATAATAGAAACACATCTTAACATAATGACATCACTAGAATCGTAAACACTTACAGTTGTTGGAGAGTACTCAGGTGGCAATCTGTGCGGGAAGGCAGTCTACAGAACGATTTTAGAACTGGTTTAGCTTTGATACCATAATTGTAACGACCCGTGGAGGATCGCACTGTCATGACTTTCCTTTAAACTTATCCGTACTTTTATACCTCTGTAATCGGTGATATCTATTTTTTTTATATATATATCGAATCTCATTCTAACTTAACTTAAGTTCGCTGAACAACCACATTTAGCTTTCACTCCTGCCGGTCGCTAAACGACAAACATCCAGTTGTTCTACCGGCCTGCACGTGCATATCACATGATTCATTAGACATCTATCGGCAGGCACACATATTTGCATCTGTCGACGGTCACGTGCATCACGCGTGACCAATTAAATCATCACTCAATTACAACGCCAAAGACTGACTTATCTACGATGACAAGGCACTCCATCTGCGATGGCAACACACAACATCTGCCGATGGCATTTATACTACATCTTCCGATAGATTAACTCACATCATCTGCCAATGACGTGGCACTACATCTTCTGGTAGATTACTCACATCATCTGCCGATGACGTGGCACTACACTTCTGGTAGATTAACTCACATCATCTGCCGATGACGTGGCACTACATCTTCCGGTAAGGCGGAATGACATTTCCATCTTCCGGGTAACTTGACCTACTACACATGCCGATCTCTAGGCATATCGTCTGCTGATGACGTCAGCCTGAAGACAAATACTTTTCCTCTTCCGATGACGTCCTCCGGAAGACAGACTTACCCGACTCCCATCACAATCCTCCTGTCGATGTCTACACTTCAAAAATAACACAATCTCCTGCCGATAGACAAGTACTTTCATCTACCGACTACTAAACATTACCTAACATCTTCTTCTTCCGGTAGACAAGCAAACTTCATTACCGATTTCTAAACTCCATGATAACACTCACACCTTCCGATAGACAAATACATTTCGTCTACCGGCAGCACAAACATCATAACTCAAACGTTAATACCGGGACACCAACAGAATAAACCAAGATTCATTAAAACTCATACAGCGGAAGACTTAGTTAAAATCACTCATTCTATATTCTTATAATATACTCATAATCAGTATTCAAGCTAGACAAGTTCAAGCTCCATAATCATAAGTAACATCATCCTACTTAAACTTTTATGTTCATAGTTATCATTAAAACCTTAAGAGTAAAACCAGAGGGTCATAATCGCCATCCAGCCACAGACTTTCCACCCTGAGCACTTCCAGCAACCGAGCTTAGACATTTTCATCAACTTTGAATTCCTTACCTGATATTTCTTCACCTACATCATAAGGTGTAACTGTAAGCCTAAGCTTAGTAAGGAATGCAAACTATTATGAGTTCATGAATGCATAACTTGGAGAAAACATGCTCATAAGTCTTTTCTTTTCATGTACTTATCTTAATCATCTTCGTAATCGTATCTCGTATTCATTGTTCATAATCATCATTCGTAGACATGCTCATATTCATCATTCCTTTCATCATTCATATTCTTCATTACATTATGTGGTTTAAGGGAGGATTTGTGCCGGGTAAAGGGGGTTCGACAGTGAGTTGATCATGGTCCCTACTGCGGGTCGTATTCATATGTCCTACTGCGGACTGTGACATACGCCGAACCACCCCCAACCATCACTTAACCACGTTGCATAAGTTTATCTTCTTACCTTATTCATGAGAAAACATATTTCAAAACATTTTCATATGCTTGAGAAGTAAAACATGATGCTAACATAAATGCACTTAATCATCGAACTAAGACAGGGGGAGTACATGAGAATAACAGAACCATATCCATCGACATTTCATCAAACATATAGCAGACAATGTTCACTAATCTAACTTAATCCTTTGATGTAGGGCCCTATTGGCCGGAAAACTTAATACATTCACTTACCTGGATTCCTTAGCAACTTGAATCACCTTCTCTTCAACTTCTTCACCTAACACCTTTCACATTACAGTAGTTAAAATAAAGTCCTAAAAGTTCTAATCGAAAGTCATCCTAGAATCTAACAGCTAAGGTTCTCTGTACAGTCTGAAATCCAAAACCGAAACAGCTAGATATAGCTATCGATTAAACGGGGTCGGTTATATAAAGGTCCAGAATCGATTTAAAGGTGGCATTACCAATGGAGATAAAGAACGATAACCAACTGACTCAGCCATTGAAGAGCCCGAAAGTACAAGTTCAACTGAAAACAGAGTTCTAAATGACTACCGGCCATTTACATTGTCAAAATCTTACCTAGAATGCGGGTTATCGGAGTGGAGGCTGAAAAACAGTTGCTGGGGAGGAAGAAAGTTCCAGAGAAGAAGGGAGTCGCCGAGAGGAAATGTCGGCTGCAGTGAGGTTTAAATGAGATTTAAGGTTCCATTTTCTATTTATCCTAATCCTTCAATCTTTATTACAAAATTGCACTCAACCTAGTTTTACTCAACTTGTAATGAATTTGCCTCAATATTAAATTTAATCATAAAGGTTAAATAAAGGGTAACAATTAGAATGGTCAGAAAATCACCTGGCCGAAATGTCGGGCGTTACAACCTTTTAGCTGCCTAGAGGCATACGCCACAACTTTACCTTCTTGCATCAAAACACACCCCAAACCAATCTTGGATGCGTCACAATAAACACTAAATTTTCCTTCTTCAGTTGGGAGAGTCAATATGGGGCTGTCGTTAACTTCTGTTTCAGTGATTGGAAGCTGTCTTCACAAGCTTCGGTCCAAGAGTACTTGAGGTCCTTCTTGGTTAAATTGGTCAAAGGTTTAGCTATCATAGAGAATCCTTTAATGAACTTTCTATAGTAGCCAGCCAGACCAAGGAAACTTCGAACTTCACTGACATTCTTTGGCTGTGGCCAATCCTTAACGGCCTGAACCTTAGTTGGATCTACTGATATGCCCTCAGCAGAAATGACATGACCTAAAAAGTTGACTTATCCGCCAAAATTCACATTTGGACAATTTGGCATAAAGCTGCTGCTGTTTTAAGGTTGATAATACTATTCTCAAGATGTTCTGCATGGTCGGTTTCAGTCTGTGAGTATATTAAAATGTCATCTATAAACACAATTACAAACTTATCCAGGTATTCACGAAATACTCGGTTCATCAAGTCCATGAAAGCTGCAGGCGCGTTAGTCAGTCCAAATGACATTACAAGAAATTCATAATGTCCGTAGCGGGTTCTGAAGGCTGTCTTTGGTATATCTCCTTCCTTAACTTCAGTTGGTAATAACCCGAACGTAAGTCAATCTTTGAGAATACCTTAGCTCCTTGTAGTTGGTCAAACAGGTCATCTATCCGGGGTAAAGGATATTTATTCTTGACTGTCAACTTATTCAGTTCTCTGTAGTCTATACACATTCTAAGAGAACCATCTTTCTTCTTAACGAAAAGGACAGGTGCGCACCCCAGGGAGAACTACTAGAACGTATAAATCCCTTGTCAACTAATTCCTGTAGTTGGACCTTTAATTCTTTTAACTCAACAGGTGCCATTCGGTAAGGATTCTTAGATACAGGTAATGCCTCTGGGGTATGTATCAATCACAAATTCTATCTCTCTATCGGGTGGTAGTCCCGGTAAGTCGTCCAAGAATGCTTCAGGAAACTCTCGTACCGTAGGAATATCTTGTAGTTCGCCTTATTCTCACTCGGACATCCATTATGTTGGCTAGATAACTCAAGCAACCATTCTTCAGTAACCGTTGAGTCACTAGTGAGGATATGATTGGTATCTTACTCATCTTTGGAATAGCTTGGAAGGTATACCGATCTCCATTTGGGGGTCGAAAATCAACTAGGCCAGACCTACAACTAATCGTGGCATAATGCCTAAATAACCAATCCATTCCTAAAATAATCTCATATCCTTTCATGTCAATCATAATCAGTTCTACATATAGCTCCTTATCTCCTAAGGACAAAACATCACCCTTCAACATTTGCTCAGAATGTAAAGACTTCCCTGATGGTAACATAACTCTATACGGTTTATCAACTGGCGAAAGTTCTAACTTATGTTTACCACAAACAGGGTTGCTATGAATGAGTGTGTGGCTCCCGTATCAATAAGTGTATAAGCAGAAAAACCACAAACCATAATGGTACCTGATATGACCGTCTGTGGTTCAACATCATCATCCTCCATCATAGCATAGACTCTTGGTGCAACTCTAATTCGATTCGGGTCTGATGGCATCGGGCAGTCTCTGGCTATGTGTCCAACCTTGTCGCATCTATAGCAACGGCCAGAGTGCAGCTTGCACTCCCCATGGTGATTCTTCTGACAGTTGGAAGCATAGGGGAGCTAATGGTCGCTTTCCTCTTCCTTGATCATCAGTTTGGATTGAAGGATCTCTTAACACCTTGCTGTTGTTGTTGCTGGTTTCTGTTCTGCTGGGGTTGCCATCTCTTGTTCTGCCGTGGTGGTGGTTGAGTCTCCTTAGTGAACTTCCTTGGCTGTTCACGCTGTGCATATGCTGTCATCTCAGCCTCCTCCAATTCCAGGGCCTTAGCCGTCACTTCGCCATAAGGTATATTGTGTATCCCAGAAGTCTTTACCTTCACATACAACTCGGCTTCAGTCCTTGAACAAATTGGTAAATCTTGTCTTCATCATTCTCAACCAGTCGGGGAGCAAACCGTGACAAGGCATCGAATTTGCATATATAATCCGTCACAGAGCCAGTTTGCCGCAGGTTCATAAATTCTTTCTTCTTGCTGGCCTGAACGGTCCTATTGAAGTACTTGTCAAAGAAGGCAGTCTTAAACATATCCCAAGTCATAGTCTCTGCATTAACAGTGCTCTGAAGAGAATCCCACCAATGCCTTGCATTCAGCTCCAAATGATAGACAGCATAGGTGACTCTATCTCCTTCATCAACTTTCGCATACTTAAACATGTCCTCTACTTTTCGGATCCATTCCTCAGCATAAATGGGGTCAGAAACTTGGCCATTGAATGTCGGGGGTCTGAGCCTGTGGAAGCGCTCACCCCCATGATCATGAGTTACATTAGAGCTGGAGTTCCCAAGCTCTTCTCTAGTAATCACTAGTTGCTCTATTTGTCGTGATTGGCGATTAACTAATTCTATTAGCTGAGCAACGGTGGTACTATCCACGTTGTCTTCCCTCTGTTGACCTCTTACCATCTTGAGATTCCTAAGCAATAATAGAAACACATCTTAACATAATGACATCACTAGAATCGTAAACACTTACAGTTGTTGGAGAGTACTCAGGTGGCAATCTGTGCTGGAAGGCAGTCTACAGAACCGATTTTAGAACCTGGTTTAGCTCTGATACCATAATTGTAACGACCCGAGGAGGATCGTCACGTGTCATGACTTTCCTTTAAACTTATCCGTACTTTTATACCTCTGTAATCATAGTATACTTTTTTTTTTTTCTCAGACTTATATCATATCTCATCTTAACTTAAATTCGCTGAATAACCGCGTTTAGCTTTCACTCCTGCCGATCGCTAAACGACAAACATCTAGTTGTTCTACCGGTCAGCACGTGCATCTCACATGATTCATTAAACGTCTATCGGCAAGGCACACAATATTGCATCTGCGAAATCAGGTGCAACTCGGGACCAATTAAAAACACAGTTCAATATGACAACGGACGCCACCTACATCTGCGATGAGAGAACAAGAGACATGCTCTCATCTGCCGATGGCAAAACTCTATATCTGCCGATGACGTGGCTCAAATTTCTTCGGTAATCTAATCACTACTCCACCGATTCGCAAGATAACAGACATGTCGTATCTGCCGATTGCTTAAGAAATACATCTTCCGACAGATTAAATCACATCTGCCGATGAATAGTCCATGTTCTGCCGTGAGAGACCATAAGCGAGGCTCTCATCTGCCGATGGCAAATACCCCTTATCTGCCGATGACGTCAGCCGGAAGACAAATACTTTCCTCTTCCGATGACGTCCTCCGGAAGTCAAACTTACCCGACTCCCATCACAACCCTCCTGCCGATGACGTCAGCCGGAAGACAAATACTTTCCTCTTCCGATGACGTCCTCCGGAAGTCAAACTTACCCGACTCCCATCACAACCCTCCTGCCGATGACGTCAGCCGGAAGACAAATACTTTTCCTCCATCATCCCTCGGCATCAGACATCCCCCCTTTTTTTTTAGACTTCTATCTTGATAAATGTAAACCTCATAACTTAAATCTTAATGGCCAAAACTCATCAGAATAAATCATGAACTCATTCAAAACTCACACAGCGGAAGACTTAATTAAAATAGTTCATTTGATAACTATAGCTATATCTTCGGACTCTGAAATTAAGGCCAGGCAGTTTCTAAAATCCCAAATTGTTAAATAATCCGAACCTACTTGACTTGGCTTCTTAACAACTTCATTAAACTTATACGAGCTTTAACCAGAATTCCCCATTCGCCATCCAGCCACAGATTTCACACTGATCACCTCCAGCAACCTAGCTTAGACATTTTCATCAACTTGAATTCCTCACCTGATATTTCTTCACCTACATCATAAGGTGTAACTGTAAGCCTAAGGCTTAGTAAGGAATGCAAACTATTATGAGTTCATGAATGCATAACTTGGAGAAAAACATGCTCATAAGTCTTTTCTTTTCATGTACTTATCTTAGTCATCATTCATAATCGTATCTCGTATTCATTGTTCATAATCATCATTCGTAGACATGCTCATATTCATCATTCCTTTCATCATTCATATTCTTCATTACATTATGTGGTTTAAGGGAGGATTTGTGCCGGTAAAGGGGGTTCGACAGTGAGTTTGATCATGGTCCCTACTGCGGGTCGTATTCATATGTCCTACTGCGGACTGTGACATACGCCGAACCACCCCCAACCCTCACTTAACCACGTTGCATAAGTTTTATCTTCTTACCTTATTCATGAGAAAACATATTTCAAAACATTTTCATATGCTTGAGAAGTAAAACATGATGCATAACATAAATGCACTTAATCATCGAACTAAGACAGGGGAGTACATGAGAATAACAGAACCATATCCATCGACATTTCATCAAACATATAGCAGACAATGTTCACTAAATCTAACTTAATCCTTTGATGTAGGGCCCTATTGGCCGGAAACTTAATACATTCACTTACCTGGATTCCTTAGCAACTTGAATCACCTTCTCTTCAACTTCTTCACCTAACACATTTCACATTACAGTAGTTAAAATAAAGTCCTAAAGTTCTAGTCGAAAGTCATCCTAGAATCTAACAGCTAAGGTTCTCTGTGCAGTCTGAAATCCAAAACCGAAACAGCTAGATATAGCTATCGATTAAACGGGGTCGGTTATATAAAAGGTCCAGAATCGATTTAAAGGTGGCATTACCAAATGAAGATAAAGAACGATAACCAACTGACTCAGCCATTGAAGAGCCCGAAAGTACAAGTTCAACTGAAAACAGAGTTCTAAATGACTACCCGGCATCTACATTGTCAAAATCTTACCTAGAATGCGGGTTATCGGAGTGGAGGTTGAAAAACCAGTTGCTGGGGAGGAAAAAGGCTCCAGAGAAGAAGGGAGTCGCCGAGAGGAAATGTCGGCTGCAGTGAGGTTTAAATGAGATTTAAGGTTTCCATTTTCTATTTATACCTAATCCTTCAATCTTTATTACAAAATTGCCACTCAACCTAGTTTTACTCAACTTGTAATGAATTTGCCTCAATGTTAAATTTAATCATAAAGGTTAAATAAAGGGTAACAATGAGAATGGTCAGAAAAATTCACCTGGCCGAAATGTCGGGTGTTACATACGATCTTATCTTAGGGATGGATTGGCTGTCACAACACTTCGCCACCATTGATTGTTGAACCGGGATTGTGACTTTTTGGCCCCTGGGTAAAGCCGAGTTTACTTATCAGGCGATGAACAGGTTGAGTGGATCGCATACTTCCTATTCCTTAAAGGTCAACGAGCAGTTTAGAGGTGAATGCTCGATTTATTTGGTCACAGTAGTTGATACTCAGTTGCTCAGTGGAGTAAAGCTGAGAGACCTTCCTATAGTAAGAGAATTTTCTGAGATCTTCCTTGATGATCTTCCCAGATTACCGCCGGACAGGGAGATCGAGTTTACCATTGATGTGTATTCGAGCTCCGCGCCAGTGTCTAAGAATCTATATAGATTGGTGCCTGCTGAATTGAGATAGTTGAAAACTCAGCTTGAGGAGTTGCTGGATAAGGGTTTCATCCGACCCAGTTTTTCTCCCTGGGGTGCGCCCATTCTGTTCGTTAAGAAAAATGATGGGACTCTCAGAATGTGCGTGGATTACAGAGAGCTGAATATACTTACAGTGAAGAATAAATATCCACTGCCCCGGATAGATGATTTATTTGATCAACTGCAGGGTGCTCGAGTGTTTTCTAGGATTGACCTACGCTCGGGTTATTACCAGTTGAAGGTTCGGAGAGAAGATGTCCAGAAAACGGCATTCCGAATGAGGTATGGTGTAATACCCGGCTTGTACGGATTTTGGATTTAATACATTATATTAATATATTATTATACAATGGCATTTTTTTAAATATGTCAATTCAGGTCCGATTTATGAAAAGAAAGCTTTATTACGATCCTAATGATTAATTGGGATTTTAAGAAAGTTTAGGGAATTTTTGGAATAATAACACTATATTCCGAGTAATTACGTTTCTCGTAATATAAATGACGTTTTAGTAAAAATAGCAAACGTGGTCCTATTTGCGATTGGACAATTTTATTGGGACCCAAATATTAAATTGAAGTATTTAGAAAAATAAGGGAATTTCGGAGAAAACAAATCAATAGACTAATAACGAATTTAAGTAGAAAATAGAGGTGAGTGGCAAACTTGTAATTATGGAAATCAGTTTTTTTAATAATAAAAACACAACCTCCTTCTCCCTTCTTCATTTCGCGTAGGGCACCAGAGAGGGGCTTCACTTTGGGCGATTCCTCTCTTCCTCTTTCTTCAATTTAAGGTGAGTTTTAGTTCCTCTCACTTGGGTTTTCCATTTCCCTGCTAAAAGGATGAGAGATTTTTGGTTTTGGTTTGACACTTGTAGGTTTTATTTAGATTGTTAAACCCTAATTTTTGGAAGCACGAAAATATTGGTTCAGTGTTGGTTTTCTTTTCTCCTATTTTGGATGCTAATACCAATTGTATAAGCGTATTGGAGGACTTTTTAGGAAGGGAGTGGATTGTTGTAGGTTATATAAAAATCTGAAAATTTGGGATAAAATCAGAACAGTTTCTGACTTGGCTGAATTCGGTTGAGCTAATGATATTGGGTTGTTAAATGAATTTTACCATTAAAAAGTAGACACCCTAAGGTTTGCATAGCATCTTGAATCATCAAATTCGGATATGTGTACGATTTATGGTGAATTTTCGAAGTTGGACAAAAAGTAATGATTTAAAAAACAGAGCAGTTTCGGTTATAGTTTTTCTGCCAGTATATGTGAATGTCTTTTGATAAATGAGTTTCACCATTAGAAAGTAGACATTCTAAGGAGTCCATAGCAACTTGAATTACTCGATTTCGTTAAGAATTGATTTAGTTATGAATTTTTGAAGTTGTTGTGTATAAACTGGAGAATTTCCGCGGTCAGTTCGGTTTTTTGTCTTTCTATCACGATTCTGTTTTATTTTGGATAAAGGGTTGATTCCATGTTAAAATAGACATAATAAGGTTTCCAAAACATGTTGAATCATTGAAATCGGATAAGAATTGGAGAAGTTATGAATTTTCAAAGTTTAAGTAAAAATAGTAAAGCGAAATTTCGGCAAGTCACTGTTCTGATGCATTTTGACCATCCTCCTGATTTTATCTCACAAAACTATTTTTGTGGGTTAAATAAGATACTTTAAGAAAGCCGTGGCCTTTGGAATCAAGTCGTTTCGACATTTGTAGAGGAAGTTATAATTTTTCAAAATTGGTTCATGTTTCGAGCTAGAATCTTAGTTTTTGTGATTAAAGTCAATTGATTTACTTGTGCTGGCTTGAAATGCTTCATTTAAAGTGCCACACATGTTTATGTTCTTGTTGGATTAGATGGCTTGGAATTGTTGATGTTTGGTTTTAAAACTAATTGCATTGAGATGTTTCAATTGAAGATATTGATTTTGAAGTTGATATGCTTTAGGTTTCAAGTTACAGAAAGAGATTCGTCAAGCCAAATTCATCTGCTTTGGACACGAGGTAAGTTCTCGTGACTTACTCTGACCGATTGGTCTACACCGTACATCGATTTAGCGTCGAGGATCTTAGTGGATTGTTTGCTTTATTGCTTTGTTTGGGTAGATAGGTTTATAATTGTTTTAGGTTATGCTATTTTGGTCTTGATGGTATGCATGTTGGTTGTTTACTTTATGTCTATTAACTGTTCATGCATCACGTATTTCAAAAGTCATGAAAATAAATTTCCGCACGTGTTTTAAGAAATGAAACGAACCTCTGTAATTAATCTACGTAATCTGTATCTGGTTACGCGAGGTGGGGCTCAGGCATGGCTGTAGGGTTTGTGAGCGTGTACCCCCCTCCTCTAGGTGGAAAGTGGTAGTTCGACCGCGGAATGTATCCTTTCCATTTAGAGGGCTGATATCTCGGCAACAATCTGTCTGCGACGTAATAAAAATGAATCTGAATCTGTATCTGTATCTGTATCTGTATCTGAATCTGAGCATGTTTTCTGAATGGCATACGCACGCATGCATATGCATTTACGAAGCTTACTGAGATTTCATTATCTCATAGATGTCTGTATGGTGTAGGTGACGTGATAGGTGATATTGAGCCAGGTGAGGACGATGTTCCTCCTCCTGATGTATGATGTAGTTGACGGAGAATGGCCCGTGGGAGTGTGCTGAGCAGTCGGTGCGTTTTGACCCGTGGGGACGTCTGCGTAAGTATTTTGGGGGATTTAATGAATGTATAGATGAACATATTAGGATGTTGGATCTGGCTAGACGTTAGGTTTATGTTTGATGATTTAAACGTTTTTTTTTGGAAAATCTGTTTATAATCTGTGTCTTTATAGTTTTCATTGGGACTGCTTGGAATTTTAAAACAGGTGGGTTAGACAACTTTTAAACGTATCCATGCAGTTCGTTTTTACGAAAGCTTAATGTATGTTTAGTTCGTTTAATTCGTTGATTGATGACATGAAAAATAAGATAAGTTTGTGGAGATTAGTAAGGAAGAAAGTCTTTGGGAAATGTTGGGTTAGCTCTCTGGAAATCTCGGATTCCAGAGACGAGATTAGTCGCTGCAATACAGCGACTGGTCGCTGCATTGTGCAGCGATCGGGCGCTGCATTGTGCAGTGCCTACAGCGAATGATCACTGCTTCTCCTCCCTCGGTAGAATGGCGATTTTGCCCTCCTGTTCTGTTTTAATTTTAATTTGTTTTATTTAATTAGTTTTATGTTTGTTTTAAAAAGGTTTAAAAGTTAGATTTCAATTCTGATTTCGATTTCGGTTTAGGTTTCGCTTAGAGTTTATTTTAAGTAATGAGATAAAAAAAAATTTAATTACGGGAAAAATGGGTACGGTATTAGGGGTGTTACATATGGGCATTATGAGGTCCTTGTATGTCTTTTGGACTTACTAATGCCCCTGCATGGACATGATGAACCATATTTTCAAGAAATATTTGGACAAGTTTGTCGTTGTTTTTATTGACGACATTTTGATCTATTCTAAAATTAAGGAAGAACACGAGGAGCATCTGAGGATTGTTTTGAGAATTCTGAGTCAACACCGTCTATATCTAAAGTTTTCTAAGTGTGAGTTCTGGCTGGACAAGGTCGGTTTTCTTGGCCATATCATATCACAAGAAGGAGTTTCTGTGGATCCGAGTAAAATACAGGTGGTCAGGGATTGGCCTCAGCCTAAAAATGTGCGTGAGGTACGTGGATTTCTCTGGTTGGCTGGCTATTATCAGAAGTTCATAGAGGGATTTTTGAAGATTGCAGTTCCTCTCTCACGCTTGACTCAGAAGAATGCGAAGTTTATATGGTCGGCTGCTTGTGACAGGAGTTTTATGGAGTTGAAGCAGAGGTTGACCACATCTCCAGTTCTAATGCTGCCTGTTGAAGGTGATAAATTCAGTATTTACTGTGATGCATCTGGAGTTGGACTTGGTTGTGTATTGATGCAGGAAGGTAAGGTTATTGCTTATGCTTCTCAGCAGTTGAAGCCGTATGAGCAGAACTATCCTACACATGACCTGGAGTTAGCAGCCGTGGTTTTCGCACTGAAGATTTGGAGACATTATTTATATGGGCAGCAGTGCGAGATATATTCAGATCACAAGAGCTTGAAGTATTTGTTTACGCAGAAGGAGCTTAATATGCGGCAGAGAAGGTGGCTAGAGTTCATCAAAGACTATGAGTTTGAGATTAAGTACCGCCCGGGAAAGGCAAACAAGGTCACTGATGCTTTGAGCCGAATGCCTACTGCTAGTCAGCCTTCACTTGCAGCGATGTCGGTTACGTTGAGGTCTGAGATTGAGAAGTTTGACGTGGAGATTTTGGCATAGTTGTCCAGTATGCTCGCCAACATTTCTCTCAGGTCGACTATTCTGGATAAGATACGTGAAGCTCAGCAGAAAGATGTGGAGTGTGAGGAGCTTCGATTGAGCGTGACATCTGGAGACTTGTCGATTATAACTTGTCAGATGATGGTATTCTGAAGTTCAGGCATAGCTGGTACGTGCCTAACGACGAAGAGTTGAAGAAGGAGATTTTGGCCGAAGCACATTCTTCAGCTTACTTTATACACCCGGGAAGTACCAAGATGTACTGGGATTTAAAACAACACTTTTTGTGGCCGAACATGAAAAGGGAAGTCGCCAAGTACGTGGAAACCTGTTTAGTTTGTCTACAGGTAAAGGTAGAACACCAGAGGCCGGCCGGAACATTACAGCCACTACAGATTTCAGAGTGGAAATGGGAGCAGATCTCCATGGATTTTATTGTCGGGCTCCCGAGGACGACAAAAGGGCATGACGGCATCTGGGTGATTGTGGACCGATTGACAAAGTCGGCTCACTTCTTACCTGTGAAGATGACATCTTCTATGGATCATCTCGCTGAGCTTTATGTGCAGGAGATCGTTAGACTGCATGGAGTACCAGTTTGGATTGTCTTAGATCGAGATCCGAGGTTTACATCGAAGTTATGGAAGAGTCTGCACAAGGCTATGGGAACTAAGCTAAATTTCAGCACAGCATTTCATCCTCTGACTGATGGTCAGAAGGAGAGAACGAATCAGATTCTAGAGGATATGGTAAGAGCTTGTGTGTTGGAATTTAAAGGATCGTGGAGCAGGTATTTGCCACTGATTGAGTTCTCTTATAACAATAGATTCCAGGCTACCATCGGTATGGCTCCGTACGAGGCATTGTATGGTCGAAAGTGTAGATCTCCGTTATATTGGGACGAGGTTGGCTAAGCTAGTATTGTTGGTCCCGAGATTCTACTACAAATGGCAGAGAAGATTGCCGTTATCAGACATCGTATTGAGATAGCTCAGAACCGACAGATGAGTTACGCTGACACGAGATGGAGGGAAATAGAGTTCGAAGAAGGAGACGAGGTTTATTTGAAGATTTCTCCGTTCAAGGGAGTTATGCGATTCGGAAGAAAGGGCAAGCTAAGCCCTCGATATGTGGGGCCCTTCTCTATTTTGAGGAAGATTGGGAAGATGGCGTATCGACTGCAGCTTCCGGTTTCAATGGAAGGTATCCACAATGTATTTCACGTATCTATGCTACGAAAGTGTTTGCGCGATCTGTCGCATACGTGGAGGAAAGAGAGATTGAGGTACAGCCTACCTTTGACTTATGTGGAGAAGCCGGTACATATTTTGGAGTCTTCCATCAAGGTATTGCGCAACAAAGAGATTCTGCTAGTTAAAGTCTTATGGCGGAACCACGACATGGAAAAGGCTACCTGGTAGCGACAGCAGGATATGATGTCTAAATATCCTGAGTTGTTTGTGTAATCAAATTTTGAAGACAAAATTTTAAATAAGGTAAATGGAATGTAACACCCGGTTCTTTACGGGATTTTATTACTTTAATATAAGATGACATTTTTGTAAATATGTCAAATTAAGTCTGTTTCGCGAACAGAAAGCGTTATTAGAATCCTAACAATTAATATGGATTTTAGGAAAAATACGAGAATTTTTGGAGTTGTAACACAAATTATGAGGATTTTATGTTTCTTGTAATATAAAGGATATTTTGGTAAAAATAGTAAACGAGGTCCGTTTTGCGTACGGACAGTTTTAATAGAACCCTAGTAATAAGTTGGATTTATTGGCAAAATAAGGAAATTTGGAGAAACCGAATCGTTAGTTAATTAACGAAACAAATAGAAAACCAATGGGAGGGCGTTATGGTAATTTTGTAAACCAAAATATTTAATAAAATCACATTTCCTCCCTCCCTTCAATGCATCACGATTTCTCTCTGCATTCTCTCCCTCTCCTCGCGCGATTTTCTTTCCTCCCGCGGTGATCCCACTCTTCCAGCGACGAGCTCTCCTCCGACGACTCATTTTCTTCACGATTTCTCCTCCGATTAACGCTCTAGGTAAGATTCTATAGTTTCTGGACATTAGAATTTGGTTTTCTAGAGTTAAAACGATTAGGGTTTCGTTTAGGGTTATGTGAAAAACGTGATTTAGGGTTTGAAATCGATAGGTTTACTATACTTGTGAGTACAATGGACGTATTGGGCATTATTGGACGAAGTTAATTGTTTATTGAGGAATGTTAGGGTTTCGGTAAAATTGGAGCTTTGGAAAACTCAATTAATGGAGGTTTTGAGGTGCCGAGCGTAAATTGCTCAATAAAATGCCTCAATGAGTTAAATTAGAGTTTTAGGAGATTTCCTTAGTTAAGGTTTCATTAATTTAGACGTTTAATGGTTTAAATGCGCTTTAATGAAAAATTGTTGTGAATTTGCCTTAGGTGAACAACGCTCGTGGACAAAGCTAGAAGTACAACGGACGCGAGTTAAGTTCTCGTGACTTACTATAGCCGATTGGTCTATACCGTACGTCAAAGTCTTGTTGAGGAACATTGGTGATTTGTTTGTTTAAATGCTTTGGTTGAGTAGTTAGGATTGGTTGCCTTTAGAGGTTATGTTTTTTATTGTCTTGATGGTACACATGTTGGTTGTCTACTTTATATATTGAATTGTTCATGCATCACGATTTTCGAACGAGCATAGAAAATGAATTTTCGCACCACGTTTTCAGGAAAAGCGATGTGGCCCGAAAGGGGGCTATTGATCTATTGTGAAGGCTGAAAGGAGCTTGTCACGATACCACATCTAATGAAATAAAATGAATTTTTGCACCACATTTTCAGGAAAAGTATTGTGGCCTGAAAGGGAGCTCTTGATCTATCGTGGAGGCTGAAACGAGCTTGTCACGATACCACATCTAATGAAACTAATATACATAATCTGTTATCTGGTCATGCGAGGTGGGGTTCAGGCGTGGCTGTTATGGATGTAAGCATGTCTCCTCCTCCCCCCCTCCCCGGCACTATGTGGAAATGATTGTCCAACCGCCGGACGTGTCCTCTCCATCTAGTGGGCTTAGATCTCGGTGACAATCTGTCTGCCACGATCTGTTATGTATTCTGTATAATTTCCAAACTTCATATGCACCGCATGCATCTGCATTTACGAAACTTGTTGAGCCTTTAGCTCATAGTTATCTGTATGGTGTGGGTGATCTTGATACAGGTGAGGACGAGATCCCTCCACCCGATGAATGATCAGTTGAAGAAAGATGACCTGTGGGAGTGTGCTGGTGTAGTCGGTGCGCTTTTGACCCGTAAGGATGTTTGTAAGTATTTTGGGAACGCGATAGTGGATGAGATTGTATAGGTAGAACATTTTAGGATGTTTGGAAATCTGGATAGCAGATAGTTTGATGTTTTGGTAAACTTAATTTATAAAATGTTTTGTTAAGGCTTTATTTGGAATTCAGGGAACTGCTTGGCGTTGTATTTTAAATAGGGAAAATTGTTTAGGTTTTAAATGGATCCACGTAGTTCGTTTTTATGAGAGATTACTATGTTTTTAAACACGTTCAAAGATACGTTTTGGGTTGTTCATTTGGTGGTTGATGAAAGGAGAAATGAGTGAAGTTATGAATGATATTATGTTAAAAGGGTTTTAGTGTGTATAAGTAGTGGGGAAAATGTACAGGAAAGAAGGAAGAAAGAAGGAAGAAGAGAGGGGAAAACTCGCTGGGATCCGATTCCAGGGAGGTTGCCGATCGATCGACTGAGGGGGTGATCGATCGGCAATTATGGTCGCCACTCTCTGGAAAATCAAGAGAGTGTGGCGATCGATCGCATAAAGGTTGGGCGATCGATCGCCCGATGTGGGGGCGAACGATCCCCCCCTGTATATTTTACATAGCAGATCGATTGGTTGTGCATTGGCTGATCGATCGGCACATGTTTTTGGGCGGAGTTGCCCTTTTGCCCTCGGTTCCTTTGTGTATTTCGCCTCTGTTTATTTCAATTGTTTTATAAATTGTTTTAAGTTTTATTTAAATGGTTTTAAAAATTATTTTCAACACTCTAGACCTCAACTTAATGAATCAACTTTATTAAGCTCATTTAAGGTTATAAAAAATTTAAATTTACACGAAAAAATTAGGAACGGGTAAGGGTCGCTACAGTGAAGGATCGGAGGGGAGAAATGAAAATCGCCTAAGGATGGAAGAAAGAGGTTTCTGCATAGTGAATTTATGATTTGGGGGGGGGGTGAATTTTATTAAAATTTGGACTTGTAAATTACTTATCTGCCCCCCAATTATTTTCTATTTGTTTCGTTACCTAATTCGTTATTTGATTTTCGATTTGTTTTCTTCAAATTTTCTTATTTCACCGATAATTCCAATTTATTGCTAGGCTCGCAAAACGGACTTAATTGGACATATTTACAAAAATGTCATTTTATGTTGGAATAATAAAATTCCGTAAAACCGGGTGTTATAAGATTCTAGAGGATATGCTGAGAGCATGTGTTTTGAAGTTCCAAGGGTCCTGGAGCAAATATTTGCCATTAGTGGAGTTTTCGTATAACAACAGCTTCCAGTCCACTATTAGCATGGCCCCTTATGAAGAACTTTATGGCAGGAAGTGCAGATTTTCTTTGTATTGGGATGAGGTTGGCGAGGCTAGGTTGATTGGGCCGGACATTTTGCAACAAACTGCAGAGAAGGTGATAGACCCCTTACTGATTATCAAATTCACAAACAGAATCTAATAGATGAAAAGGAAAAAAACATTCATCCAACTATTATTTCTTTAGCAGAGAATTCGAGAGCTCTGTTCTCTTCAATTCCGTTTCACAAATTTTCCATGTCCCTCCTATTCTCTCACCCCACGGTTATATCCCCTTACAGAAAATCTCTCTCCCCATTAACAGCAAATCTCTCTTCATTTACTAAACTACCCTTCTTTTCTCCACCTATGTCTTCCATTCTTTTCTTCCTCCTTGCGTACGTAAATCGGATGGGCGGGTTTGTATCAATACCCGCTACCCATACATTTACCATTTTCTCAATGTGGAATTGTGGAAACTGAGCTGCTATCACGTCATAGAATTCCCATGTTGCTTCATGAATGGGTAGATGATTCCATTGAACTAGTATTTCTCCTCTGCTCTGACCCCATCCTTGCTTGGGCGTACTCCCAAAATTTGCACTGGTTCTACTGAGTATTCTAACTCTGCAGTCAATGAGGGAGGAAGGCATGGACTAGCTGTCTGAGAGGCCATGGCTCGCCTCAATTGGGATACATGAAAAATTGGGTGGATCGCCGAATCGGCCGGTAACTCAAACTTATAAGCTGCTTTTCCGATGCGGTTACAAACAGTGAATGGGCCGAAAAAATGAGGACTTAATTTTTCATGGTGTTTTCTAGCCAACAACTTTTGTCTGTAAGGCTGCAACTTGAGGCAGACTAAGTCCCTAACCTAAAATGCTATATCCCTCTGCTTCCCATATGCTATTTCTTTCATTCTCGCTTGTGCGCGAGCCAAATTTAACTTTATTTCGGCTAGAACAGCATCCCTTTCTTGCAACAAATCGTCGATGGATTGAACCAGGGTTGCACCAGCTCCAATTTTGACTATCGGTGGTGGGTCTCTCCCATAATAGCCTTAAATGGTGACATGTGAATCGAGGTGTGGAATGAGGTATTATATGAAAATTCTGTCCAAGAAAGCCATTTCAACCACAAGCTCGGTTTATCTGAGACAAAGCAACGCAGAAACGTCTCTAAACATCGATTAACCACTTCGGTTTGTCCATCCGTTTGTGGATGGTAAGTCGAGCTGTCTAGTAACATTGTTCGCTGTAATTTAAACAATTCCTTCCAAAACTGACTCAAAAATACCTTGTCCCGATCGGATACTATTGATCTCGGAAAGCCATGGAGGCGCACTACTTCTGTGACACCCGAGTTAACGGCCAGGTGATTTTCCTAACTGTATTAACGGTCATGAATATTTAATCTTTACAGTTTGAGACTTATACCAAGAATAATTAATTTCATGTGGATTTAAACTAGGTTGGGTGGCAAAGTTGTAATAATGGAGGGTGATGACCGATATATAAAGAAAAAGGAAATGTTTTAATTTCACTCAACCCACTGTAGCAGACATTCCCCTACTCTCGGCGATTTCTTCCCTCCCAAGCTCCGCTCTCTGCTATCAGTGTCTTCCTCGCCGACGACCGATTTCTAGCCCGTAATCCTCTGCGAATCCGCACCCGAGGTATGAAATGGACAATGTAGTTATCTGTTAGTGTTTGGAGCTCTGTTTTCTGCTCGGCATTTGAACTCGAATTTTATCAATGGCCGAGTAGTATTAGAACATTTTAGAATCCGAGAGTAGTAATGTCAACCCGAATCGATTCTGGACATTTTAAGTAACCAACTCAGATTTAATCGATAGTAGAACCTGTTTGTTTTATTTTGGATTTCAAATTCTGCACAGTTTATCAAACCAAGGATTCGGGGATGACTTTAACTAATAGATCCTAGGATGATTTATGAGTAGAGTATTAGGATTTTGTTTTAACTACTGCAATGTAAATGTTTAGGTGAAGAAGTTTGAAGAGAAAGGAGCCCAAGTGCTAAGGAGACCAGGTAAGTGAATGTATTAAGATTTCCGGCTAATAGAGCCCTACATCATGGGAATACTAGGTTGTATAGATGTCAAATGTTTACTTTATGATAATGAGCCTGTCTGCACTTGAAGGATTTATGTATGTTGCGAGTTATACTATTTGATGACCTGCTAGTGGATGTGAAGTTGTATGCTCTGGTACGATCCTTGTCATAGTTTGATGAGTTAAAAGTTCTCATGTTCATGCATCATGAATGTTTCCCAAGCATAAGAAAAATGTTTTAACGCATGTTTTCTATGAACAAGATATGTATGTATATATGTATATATAAGATTTATGCAACGTGGATTAAGTGAGGGTTGAGGGCGGTTTGGCGTATGTCACAGTCCAAAGAAGGACATATGAATACGACCCGCAGTAGGGAACAAGATCAAACTCACTGTCGAACCCCCTTTACCGGCACAAATCCTCTCTTGATCCATACAACCTAAACAAAGAATACGAACAATGACTATTAATGATGAATACGAACAATGACTATGAATGATGAATGTGATCAATGACTATGAATGATGAATATGATCCATGACTATGAATGATGATTACGAGCAAAGACATGAATAAGAAAAGACTTATGAGCATGTGATTTTCCTAAAATATGCATTCATGCATCCATGTTAGTGTTGCATTCCTTACTAAGCATTAGGCTTATAGTTTAAACCTTATGATGTAGGTGACGAGTCTTCAGGTGAGGAACTCAAGGTCAATGAAGATGTCTAAGCTTGGTTGCTGGAGGATGCTCAGTGTGACAGTTAAGGCTGGATAGGCGATCAAGTTCCCTGGTTATACCCATAGTAAGTCAGAGAAGTTTATGATAAACAGACGACTAGATAGAATAGAGTTTTCTTATAACAATGAGATTTGGATTTTTAATGGTTTGACTTCGGAGTCTGCTAACGATTTTAAGGATTATAGAATGGTCTTTTTTGCTTAAGCCTTCCGCTAAGTGTATCTTGTATGGGATATGGTTTTTACTCAATAGGGTTTATAATTTCCAAGTTAAGATTTGAGTGAGTTGTAGTATTTTCTGTTGGATGAGGTTGTTTGATGATTATAGTGTTATTGCTGTAAGATAAAAGCTGGATGAGGCATTCATCCGGCTGACGTCATCGGCAGATGTAGAGTGTCTAAGCCATCGGATGATGAAAATGTTATTTTGTCGTCTAGCGATCTGCAGATGTAGTGTCTAAGCCATCGGATGGTGAAAGTATGGTTTGTCGTCTAGTGACCGGATGATGTAAAGTATTTCTTCGCAGAGGAAAAATACTATTTTGTCATCTAGTGACTGGTGGAGGAAGTGTAGTTATGCACCGGATGATGTAGACGATGTTTGTCGTTTCGTTGACCGAGTGTGATTTAATAAGTCATGTGCGATGCACGTGCTCACCGGATAACGTTTCTTATCTAGTGAGAATTAAAGAGTCACGTGTTTGACTCGTGTTCACCGGTGGATGTCCACTACCGGGTCATGTTTTAATTATGCACGTGGGGAGCACATGTCCATCGGATTATGTTTCCCCTATCTCATGGGAAGATGTGGTATATTTCCTCGCCGGATGATGTAAGTGATAATTTGTCGTTTAGTGATCGGATGATATAGAGCTTGTAAGCCACCGGAAGATGAAATGTCTATCTGTTGATGCATGCAGACCCATGCAACTTCTACGTCGATTGGAAGCATGTACGAGAGACTAACTTTCCAACCATTAAGTTGAAGTCTTTTAGCCTGTTAGGTACACTGTCATAAAGGAAAAAAAAAAAGAAAATAAACTATGAGCTAAAGAGCTCAGCAAGTCTCGTAAATGAGAATGCATGCTATGCGTGCAGGGTTTGTAAAAACATGCATTACATTTTCATCATTTAGTTTCATAGCGGGGGGTGTCACTGGGGGTTGACTCACCAGATAGAGAGGGCACATCTTGCGGTTAGATAGCCCTTTTAATCTACAGGGGGAAAATATGCTCCTCCTCTCAAGACAACCATGTCTGAACCCCACCCCGGACGTGACCGGGTTACATGCATTTCATGTCTTTTCATTAGGCGTTTCTTTTCATGAAAACGTAATGCGGGAAGTTCATTTTCTATGCTTTTCGAAAACATGATGCATGAACATGGATTTGTGCAATAAACGTAAAGAAAACATAAACAATACATAGAACCTATTGAAAAACGCTCTACAGACCATCATCCTACACTACCCATCTAACTACACTAAACAACATATTCACCAAGTATCCTCGATCAAGTTAACTCATCTATGGTGTAGGCCGGATCGGCCAAACAAAGCACGAAAACTTACTTGTCGTCCTCAGCGAGCCGCGTACCGTTTGTAAGCTTCGTCCACCTAGGACATTCCACAATTACCATTATGAGATTTGGTCCTAAATAATTGAATTTCAAAGCTAAACGAAACTCCTACTTAAGGCGAATTTTCCTATAACTCTACCTTACGTAATTTAGGTATTTTATCGAGCAACTTGCGCTCATGATTACACAACCTCCATTAGTGGATTTCTCAACCTACAACAGCCACCAATTTCAACCAATAAACTATCCACCACCATACATCTAACGACCAACATAACTTCATCCTTAACAACCGTTAATACTATAAACTTAACGATTTCTAACAAAACCTATATTTTTTTCCTAACCCTAACTTCATCATATGTTTTTGATAAAATTGCATCATAGACAAAAGCATTACCAATAGATCTAGTTTGGCCACTAAGATTGTTATAAAAAAATCTCTAATTGCATGCACTCAAGTATCTCATGTTGTGGATATGTTCCTAACAGCTCTTAGAATCTCTCACATGTCGTGGTTCTCCACAAAAATTGTTGGAATGAAGTGATGTTATTTTGAAGTTTGGCATTCTAGATTGGTAGAAAATATTTCATCAAAAAAAAAAATTCAACGCATCCCACGTAGTTATACAATTCGGAGATATGAAGTTTAACTATGATTTAGCTTTGTCACTTAAAGAGAAGAGGAAAATGTTCAGTCGTAATGCATCTTTAGAAACTCTGGGTATGATGAATGAGACACTGATTTCCATGAATGACATGAGATGTAGGTAAGGATCTTTCATAGCTTAACTACTAAATTATCCAATAGTTTGTAATATCTGAAACATCACAAGTTTAAGCTCGAAGTGTGGAGCTTGAATTTTTTGTCGTGTCATCACAAAATTTAAAAACTTCTTGTATGGAATAGCATATTCTTGGATTGATGTGTTTCTATTATTCATTTTTATTTCAAAACTTCTTGTGTCGTTGGTTGATTGACTTGATGGCCTTGTTGCTCCCTTCTTCTAAATTGAAAAGTTTACTCCATTTCAGGATCTAAATGCTTGGCTTGTCCTCTTTGTTTTTCACGCAATTTAAGTATCTGCTAAAAATTTGCAAGTATTGAATAACTAAAGTGCAAAACCTTCAATTAGTTTTTTACAAGTCATAAGAATTGTTCCCTGACCGGTGCAAAACCTTATTGTTATATTTATGTCTAAGCACAAATATACAATATCATAACAAGTATTAAAGTGATTGAGACCCTGTATAGATGAGGACACTTTATGCAACACCCGAAACTTTCCCTTAACGTATGTAGCCTTAGACTAGGTTACATTATGAGTGTTTAATATTAATTTAGAGTTTTCCTAAGATATGGAAAGGAAAACAAGAAATGGATGAGAAATTGGAAAATAAGATATGGATGAGAAATTGGAGTGAAAACGCTAAAGTTGGAGTAGTTAGTAATTTTTTTGATTTAAGTTAATGTAAATGAATTTAGTAAATGAAAGGAAAGTTAGGGAAGGATAACCTTCACGTTGGAATGGGAGTGAGAATATGGGTGAGGTTAATTTATAAAAATAGGAAGTTTGGTGGGGAAAAACCAAAAGAGGAAAAGTGATGTTTATAAATTGGTAAAGTTAGGTAAAAAGGAAAGCAATTTTCCTTCTTCTTCCCCCTTTGTTCTCCACGAAGGGTAGCCACCATTGAAGACTCCTCTCCTCCATTTCCATCAAAATATTCAAGATTTTTAAGGTAATAATTAAGTGGGTTTTGAGTTTTACACCTATTAGTGATAGTTTTTGATGATTTTAAAGGGTTTATTAATAGACTCAGGTGCGTCACATTCTTTTGCGACAACAGCCTTCGTAGTAAAGTCAAGTTGGACGTGAAGCCAACTAGATGTTTATTTTGGGGTTTTGGTGAGATACCGGTAGGACTTCCTTAAGTGTAGAGAAGAGATTTAGAGCTAGGGCTACTTTTTGTGATAAATTTTTGATTAGATAGGATGAAAATTTAGAGGATATTGGATAGGAAGGACATGGAGCTTATACTAGGGAACTTAGGAGTATGCTTAATTCAGGAGAATTGGGAAAGTTTCAATTTAAAATCTTGAGGTCGAAGTGAAGTGCGTGAACACCATTTAAGGTGTTGAGTGTAAAGTTGGGAAAGAGTTAGTTTAGACCTAAGAATTTGAGAGTGTTTGGTAATGACTGAAGGAGAAGTTGGACAAATTGAGCGTCGTGAGAATAGAGTACTTTGATAAATTTAAGTGGTAAGAGCTTTGAGTATAAGGGTTGTGTTAGAATGATCAGTAAAATGTTTTGATTACACGAGGAAAGTAGGTGCAAGGGGGGGAAATTATAAGTTAGAAATAAGATAGTGAAATGGAGGGGAGTTCTAAATTGAGGACTTAGGATCAGAAGATTACTCGTTAGATTTTTAGCATTTCATGATTGAGGATGTATTGAGAGCTCGAGGAAAAGTTAGAGTTGAAACTAAGTTAGAGGGGTTGAGAGTATGAGTGATAAATGCTTAAGTTGCAATTAATGGACGTATGAGTACTCGAGATATGACGTGTAGAGTTATTTGAAGTCAAAACTTTGAGATGTAGGAATGGTCATTATGCGAGAGGTGATTAGGGGCACCCGATAGATGATTTAGGCTGTAGCATAGTTGAGATTCAGTGTGGCAACCCAAAAGTTAAGAGGGTGGAGTTGGGGTGAGTAAGTTGAGGAATAACTACCAACAAATTTTAAGGACAAACGTTTTGTAAGGAGGGTGGATTGTAACACCCGAAACTTTCCCTTAACGTATGTAGCCTTAGACTAGGTTTCATTATGAGTGTTTAGGGTGTGTGTGCATTTTATGTGTTTGCATCCATTATTCCCTACTTGCTAAGAATTAGGCTTACATTTTCTGTTCTGTAGTGTAGGTGGCGACGTCTTTACAGGTGAGCTAGATGAGGGAGTCTAGGACTAGGGAGCAGTTGGCGATGCACGAGGCATGCCGGTGCACGCAGTTGTCGGGGCGTCTCGTCCATGGTCTTTAGGAAGATTTGTGTGGAATGGTATTTTGGATTATATATAGTTTCTTAACTATTTTGGAGGATCATGAGACTTTGTAACACCCGACATTTCGGCCAGGTGATTTTCTGACCATTTTCATTGTCACCCTCTTATTTAACCTTTATGATTTAAATTTAATGTTAAGATAAAATTATTACAAGTTGAGTAAAACTAGGTTGGGTGGCAGTTTTGTAATTAAAATTTATGGGTTAGGTATAAATAGGAAATGGAAACCTTAAACCTCATTTATTACCACTGTAGCCGACATTCCCTCTCGGCGATTCCTTCTCTCCCAAGCTTTTACTCTCGGCTATCAGAACCTCCCCTTGCCGACGGCTGGTTTCAGCCTGCTTTTCTCTGCAATCTGCACCCGAGGTATGAAATGGACAATGTAGTCATTTATTAGTGATTAAAGCTCTGCTTTCAACTCGGCATTTGAGTTCGGATTTCTAGCAGTGGCCGAGTAGTTTTAGACTCTTTTAAGTCTGAGAGTAGAAATGCCATCCCAAATCGATTCTGAACATTTTAAAGTAACCAACTCGGATTTAATCAATGGTAAAACCTGTCCACCTAGTTTCGGATTTCAGACTGCAGTGTGTCAAACAGTGGAATCGGAATGACTTTAGCTGTTAGATTCTAGAATGACTTTCGAGTAGAACTTTTAGGACTTTATTTTAACTACTGTAATGTGGAATGTTTTAGGTGAAGAAGTTGAAGAGAAAGTGATTCAAGTTGCTAAGGAATCCAGGTAAGTGAATGTACTAAGTTTCCGGCCAATAGGGCCCTACATCAAAGGATTATGTTACATTTAGTGAACGTTGTCAGCTATAAGTTCGATGAAATGTCGATGGATATGATTCTGGTATTCTGATATACTCCCCTGTCTTAGTTCGATGATTAAGTGCATTTATGTTATGCATCATGTTTTACTTCTCAAGCATATGAAAATGTTTTGAAATATGTTTTCTCATGAATAAAATAAGAAGATAAAACTTATGCAACGTGGTTAAGTGAGGGTTGGGGGTGGTTCGGCGTATGTCACAGTCCGCAGTAGGACATATGAATACAACCCGCAGTAGGGACCATGATCAAACTCACTGTCGAACCCCCTTTACCAGCACAAATTCTCTCTTAATCCACATAAAGTAATGAAGAATACGAATGATGAATATGAGCATGTCCATGAATGATGATTATGATCAATGAATACGAGATACGATTATGAATGATGATTAAGACTAAGTACACGAAAAGAAAAGACTCATGAGCATGTTTTTCTCCAAGTTATGCATTCATGAACTCATAATAGTTTGCATTCCTTACTAAGCCTTAGGCTTACAGTTACACCTTATGATGTAGGCGAAGAAATATCAGGTGAGGATTTCAAGATTGACGAAAGTGTCTGAGTTCGGTTGCTGGAAGTGATCAGGGTGGAAAATCTGTGGCTGGATGGCGAACATGACTCTCTGGTTTAAGCTTTTAAGATTTTAATAATGTTTATGAACGAGGAAGTCTAAGTATGATGAGTTTACTTTCGAATATTGAGTTTTAAGTCTGTCTAATATGAGTACTGAGTCTGAAAATATTTATGAAGATATAGAATGAGTTATTTTACCTAAGTCTTCCGCTGTGTGAGTTTGAATGAATTTATGGTTTATTCCGATGAGTTTTGGCCATTAAGATTTAAGTTATGAGGTCTACGTTTATCTAGATAGAAGTCTGAGAAAACCAGGATGTCTTCCGCTGAGAAATGTGATGGAAGTCGGGAGAGTCTGTCTTCCGGCTGACGTCATCGGAAGAGGAAAAGTATTTGTCTTCCGGCTGACGTCATCGGTAGAAGAATTGTGATGGAAGTCGGGTAGGTTTGTCTTCCGACTGACGTCACCGGTAGAGGAAGTGAGTTCCTTGTCGTTTACTCACCGGTAGAGGAAGTGAGTTCCTTGTCGTTTACTCACCGGTAGAGGAAGTGAGTTCTTTGTCGTTTACTGACCGGTAGAGGAAGTGAGTTTTAATGAATCACGCGAAGTTTTAATTGATCACACGGGTTGCACGTGACTGTCGGCAGATGCAAATATGTGTGCCTGCCGATAGATGTTTAATGAATCATGTGGGATGCACGTGCTGACCGGCAGATCAACTAGAAGCTCGTCGTTTAGTGATCGGCAGGAGTGAGAGTTATAATGGATATATATTCAGTGAATTGAATGAGATGTTTTAAGTCAAAAAAAAAATATAGATGAATAAATATGTGGACTATTATGATCAAGTTACGTCACGAGTTTAGTAACAAACCGAGTTTAAGGATTCGGGGCGTTACAGACTTGGTCTTTTTGTTGAATTTATTTGTACAAAAGACGGTATTTGTAAATGTTGTTTTGGAATTTTTTTGAGTAAGTTTTATAAAATGTTCGATTTTCAGGATTTCGGTTTAAAAAAAGTTTAGCAGTTATGCTGCTCGGTTTTTCATAGAGTAAACGACCTTTGTTTTCAATTTTCTTTTCGTTTCGCTGACATTTTGGAGTCGAATTTCTGGGATTTTTACGTGTCAAGGAGTCGGAAGTGTCGAGAACGTGTGGGTTAAATTTTGGGTGAATTGGGTGTAGAAAATGGAGAAAAAGGTGAGAATGGTGCGTTGTGGCCGAGTAGTAGGCGCACAGGCCAGGTCAGTGGCGCGTTGGCGCCGGGCGGGGGCGCACAATGCACGTTGCGTGGGCGCGCCTAACGCCGATCAATCGATCGGCAGATGGTGATCGCGCACCCGAGAGGGCGCCGATCGAGCGCGTGCAGCACGCCCCTTTAGACCAGCCCAATTTTTTTTTAAAATTTTGGTTTTTCAAAAATATTTTAACCCTATCTTTTCTGACACGTTTTGCACATATTTTATGCACGTTTTCCAACCATTTTTGAAGGTTCGAAAAACCCAAAAATCGAGTCGAAATTTTATCAAAAATTATTTTAAATTTTGTTTTGAACGTTTGAAGAGTGAGCTAAGTAGTGCACCGAGTCGAGGTGGGTTAGGGGGCGTTACACTTTATAACTGAAATTCCCACGTGAAAACTAACCAAATATTTGATAACTGATAAGATAAGTAACTAACAACTAATAATTGAGACAACACCAAGTAACAAGTATGTCCATTATAAGTTAAAGGCGATTGTGATTTAATTTCCCGACCCTCATAATTTTTTGTTTGTGTCCCAATAATGTTATAGCAATATCAATTAGTTAACTCAAAACTTTGAAATATATAATATAATAATTTGTCAATTTACTATGTTATATTCTTTTATATTTTTGTCCCACATTTATGTGAAGAGTTAATAAAAGATAAAGATTAGTGTCAAATGAGTTTTGTGATACAAACTTATATGTCAATAGTGAATGTATGAAAAATGCTAACTTTATGTCTAAATCACTAAGCACACATTACTCAATACAAGTTCTAGACCCAAGTTACCATTCGATATATATGAAAAACAATCTCATGATAAATCGCTCTTTTTTACCGTGAATAATATGAAACACAAATATTAACAAAACTAATTGATAAAACAATCACAAAGTTAATGACACCTAAATATCAATTACTGAATTTTATACTTTACACTATCAATCTGGAAAAATATTAGTACATAAAAATTGACATGAAGAGCACAACTGTAACACCCGACATTTTCAGTCAGGTGATTTTCTTAACGGAATTAACTGTCACCCTTATTTTTGGACCTTTTGATTTAAATTTAATACCAAGATTCGTTCCAAATTGTGTGAACTAGGTTGAGTGGCAAAATTGAAATTAGGGTGGGTTGTGATCGATATATAAAGGAGATGGAAAGTTTTTAAATCTCACCAATACCATTGTAGCCGACACTTTCTCCTTTCAGCGATTTCCTCTCCCGAGTTCTCGCTCTCTTCCTGCCAATAATCCTTCCTTCGACGATCGGTTCCCTTGCCATTTCTCGGATACTATACGCTCGAGGTATGGATTAGACAATGTAGTTGTCAGTTAGTTGTTAAACTCTGTTTTTCAGCTTGGTGTTTGAGTTTGGTTTCTCCAATGGCCGAGTAGCAATAGCAACATTTATAACCTGGATTTTGTAATGTCATTTCCGAATCGATTCTGGACATTTAATATAACCGACCCTGATTAATCGTTAGTTGGACCTAGCTATTTTGGTTTTGGATTTCTGTCTGCACACAGAGAACGAGACTAGGGGATTTGGGAATGACTTTAGTTATTAGATTCTAGGATGACTTGTGATTAGGACTTTTATGGTTTTGTTTTAACTACTGTGATGTGAAATGTTTTAGGTGAAGAAGTTTGAAGAAAAGGAGTTCAAGTTGCTAAGGAAACCAGATAAGTGAATGTGTAAGATTCCCGGCCATTAGGGCCCTACATCAAAAGGATGCTAGGTAGAAACTGATACGATGATTAGAAGTTATTTAAGCTACTGTCTGTTACTTATGTAGATGTTTGACTTAATGGTATGATTTTCCGTCGGATGAATGCACTATTCCATGACTTGATGAGTTAGGAGTTCTCATGTTCATGCATCACGAACGTTTTATGCATATGATAATGTTTTAAGAGAATGTTTTCCTCATGAACAAGATATGTAACGCCCCCGAACCCACCCTGGCTCGGAGCGCTACTTTGCTAAACAATCCCCCATTAAAACATAATTGAATATAATGTTCTTAAACTCCAAAACATAAAATACAACTGACCCGGCTGAATTTAAAACTAAACTCCCGAAGCTCTCGTATGACATACCTAGCTGCCTAGACTCACTAATTCCTCTTAAGCCTAACCTTTAAGCACCACGGCGCCCTTTCCGAAAATTTTGGCAAAGTAACGCCTGAAAATGGCGCCTCCAAAATGCTAAGTACCTGCACATAAACCAATCCCAACCAATCCAGAATACTTCTACTCAACTTATTCAGCATACGAAATCACCAAATAGTAGTAAAGAGGAAACTAATCAGATCACTTTACTAACTTTTTTTTT
>CM039503.1:28640309-28801237 GCA_022432975.1 Begonia masoniana | reverse complement strand
ATTTTAACGTTTAAACTTGATTTTAATGACGATGGTTGTGAATTGCCATAGGTGAACAACGCTTGTTGGACGGCTGTGGCCGATAGGTCTATGATATAATCGCGTTTGTCGTGAGATTTGGAGTTATGTCGTTTTAAACTTTGTTGGGTAGTTTTAGGATTAGAGTTTTTTTATGGTTATTTTTGCTATGTTTTGATGGTACTCCTAATCTTTATGTTTACATTATGTCGCTTTTGTACATGCATCACCATCACGCTCTTTCAAAATAGCATTAAAATGAGTTTCTATAGTCTATACGGGTTCAAGAAAAAAAATGAATTAAAGAAACGCATGTACGTATCTGGTCCGACGGGGTGGTTTAGACATAGGTCTGTTTTATGGATGGAAGCTGTTTTTTTCCCCCGGTAGATGGAAAGGGCTATCTAACCGCCAGGCGTGCCCTCTCCATCGGTTGAGAGTTAGACCTTGGTGACATTCTGTTATGTAATAAAATGATGAAAATGTCTGCATGATATATGAACCGCATATGCACAGCATGCATTTGCATTTATGAAGCTTACTGATCCTTTAGCTCATAGTTTTCTTTATGGTGTAGGTGATTTTGATATAGGTGAGGATGATATTCCTCCACCCGATGCATGAGCAGGTTGAAGGAGGATGGCCCGTGGGAGTGCGCTGGGTAGTCGATGCTATTTTGACCCGTGGGGGAAAGATGTATAGGTATTTCGGGATTTTGGTATGTTAGTTGTAGATGATATAGAAAAATGTATAGATTACTCATATTAGGATGCTTGGTGCCTGGATAGTGTACATACTGACATTCTGATGAAATGAATTCGATGATAATGCTTTTATGTGGGTGGATGATTTAGAGTTGGGCTATCGTTTTGAGACAAATGTGGTGTTTAGGGTCGGTTTTGATGATTTCAGGATTTAGAAGTTTGGTTTATGGATGGATATTTTGAGGATGTTTATTAAATTATGATGTGTGTGGTGTGCAGTGTATTGAAGAAGAAGGAGGCTGCTCTCTGGAATTAAAATCCAGAGAGCTTGCCGATCGATTGCCTGGGGTAGCGATCGATCGGCTGATGTTGTGGACAATTCAGCCTAAGTAAAGTTAAGTGTGATCAACCGATCTCATTACAGAGGCCACGTCGACCGATTTTTGTAACGCCCAGAATTTACGGGTTTCCACTCTTAGGGGAATTTTCGTAAAATAGTAAATTAAAGTCTTTTCTCGAATGGGAAGTTTCATTAGAGCCCTATGAATTTATGAGGATTTTTAGAGAGATAAGCAAATTTTTAGAAATCCAAATTGATAGTGTAACGCTATGTTCCGTTTTAGCCCTATAGTGTTTTAACTCGTAAAAAAAGTAAATTAGGTTCGTTTTGCGAACAGAGAGTTTCGTTAGAACCCTAGAATTAAATTGGATTATTGGGAGAAATAAGAAATTTCAGAGAAAACTAAATCGTTGGGTTAAATAACGAATTAAATAGGAAGTTAGAGAAAAGGGGCATTTAAGTAATTTGTTAGGTTAATTTTAATAAAAAGAAAAATGTCCCTCCCCCTTCTCTCATTTCTCCTCCTACGCCAGGGAGCTCCCTCGCCTCTCCCTCACGATTTCTCTCCTCTCCCTTACCCATTCTCCACGGCCGATCAACGACTCCTCTCCGACGTTCGGTTTTCTTCCCGTTTTCTTCCTCATTCGACGTTCTAGGTAAGACCCTACTACCCTAGGTGTTTGGTTTTGATTTTGGGATTGATTTTTGGTTAGGGTGTTTTCGATTTAGGGTTGAGAAATCGTAGTTTTGTTGTAAATTGATAGTTTAACGGTATTGATGCCCATTTATGATTCATTTGTTGTTATTTAGGTAGATTGAAGGATTCATGGTGTTTGGGTGATTGTTAGGTCAATTTAGGGGTTGATGGAATTTGAAGAAAAGCTATTAATGGAGGTTTTAAGTTGGTGAGCACAACGTGCTCGATGAAATGCTCGAATGGAGAAAATGAAGTTTTAGGAAAGAATTTCTTTAGTTAGGAGCTTGGTTTAAGTATAGAATTTGTTGATTTAGGATTGATTTTAATGCTCCTAATTGTGTAATGCACTAGGTGGAGATGACTTTTCGGACGGTGCACGGCTTGCTACGGACACCAGGTAAGTGGGTGTTAGGTTTTCGGCCCTTAAGGCCCTACATCGTGTCAACGTTAGGCTTTTGTTGTTTTGATGATGATTTTCTGATTGTGGGGTTTACTGAGTCGAGTAGCCTAGGATGTTAGTTATTAGTTGTTTGTGAAGTTCGTTAAGAATAATGTATGTCCATGTACATTGTGAATTGTTTGGTGATATGTTTGATGGTATGTTATACGTGAATTCCTCATGCATCATGTCTTCTCAAAAGTCATATGAAATGTATTCATGCATGAATTATATAAAGGAAAAGTAATGATTAAGTGTGGGTGGGACAGCATGGCCATAACAACAAAACCAATGTCACTTCCACGCGATGGACTATGAATACGGCCGAAAGGACTATGTACACGCACTTGGCCTACTCCCTGGCAAGATCCCCACCTTAATCCATGTTAAACGAAAATGAAAAAGAATAAGAACAAGTAAATGAACATGTTTATGAAAAGAATCATGCATTCATGCATATGTCATGTATAGTACATTCCCTTACTAAGCATTAGGCTTAATGTTTATGTTGTATGATGTAGGTGACAGGTGTGATGGTGAGAGTTCTCTTGATGTCAAGGAATAGGTGGTCGACGGATGGTGCTCGCGGCGACGGGGTGTGTTTTGGCTTGGCTAGAAGATCCGATGGTGTGCCCCGAACTGTTTTGTGGCGAATGAATGTGAGTTAGTTTTGTTGGTTAGAAAGGTGATGAATTTTAGGGCGTATAGTTAGGTTTATTATTTAGGAAATCTTATAGTGGATGTAGGTTTGGAGTAGTGCTATTTTGAATGATTTGTTAATGTATGTTTTTAGTAATGTTTTAGTAAATTCCGTGGTCATATTCGATGTTTGTTTTGAGGATTTGATTGGGTTTTATTTGATGATTCCATGTGATTTATGACTGTATGGATACGCACGGTTGTAGAGCGACCCATGCAGTTAGTTTTCGTGAAATTTGGAAGTATATAGACTAAGTTAGAATCGTGTTTTGAGTAACGAATAATGTCGGGTGATGTGTGTTGTTGGATGGGTTTGATGTGGAATGAAAGTGGTATAGGTGAGTAGTGATAATGCGTTGAGGAGTTGTTATGAAAATAAAAGAAAAGTGGTGAAATTTTAAGTGTGTTTTGCAAAGAAATTTAAAGGAGAAAGAAGAAAGAAGAAGGAGGAGGGAGCTGTGCTCTCTGGAGAAATTCCAGAAAGCATGGCGATTGATCGCCTCTTGGAGGCGATCAATCGCCCCTTCTCGCTTGGCGATCGCCTGGAGTGGCGATCGCTAGGCGATGTGAGTAATCGCCGAAGGGCGATTGCTCGCCAGGAGCAATCGCCGAAGGGCGATTGCTCGCCAGGAGCAATCGCCGAAGGGCGATCAATCGCCAGTTTTTGGCGATTGATCGCCACCTGTTCTGTCCGCTTGCAAATTTTTAAACATAAAGGTTTTAATTATTTTCTTTTAGTTTTTAATTGTTTAACTTAATGGTTTTAAGATTATTTCAAATGGTTTTTTTAAAGTAGTTCTCAAACGTCGTTAACAACCTCAATTACGATTTTTAAAGTTTTATTTCCGCTCGAAAGTCAGGTTTAGAGTTTATACGTATAAAAAGGAAAATTTGTACGAAAAAATAAGGGTACCTTGTTAGGGTCGTTACAATTTTGGTCAGTGTAATCGGTGAGTAAATAAATTTAAGTGTCGTCGACCGATTTTGGTCAGTGTAATCGGTCGGGGTTGTCGACCACAGCATATTAGAGTCATTTTGAGGAAATAAAGTTAAGTGTCTTCGACCGATTTTGGTCAGTGTAATCAGTCGGGGTTGTCGACCCCAGTATATTAGAGTCATTTTGAGGAAATTTAGCCAAGTGTCGTCGACCGATCTCATTACAGAGGCCACGTCGACCGATTTTGGTCAGTGTTGACATCGATCGATTTTGGCCAGTATTATTTATCTCGACCGACGAAACCTGAGAGAAGTTAAGTGTTATTTATCTCGACCAAAGAAACCCGAGAGAAGTTAAGTATTATTTATCTCGAAGAAGAAGCCGAGAGAAGTGAAGTGTTATTTACCCCAACCACTGTACCATTCGTCCAAACCCGATAGAAAGAGTTGTCAACCCATACTGTGATGACCTGAATATGCACGTATGGGTACGATGGCTGCACGAATCGGAACCCGGATGGCGGTACGTCCGCGCGGGCGAACCGGAAGGTGACAGGTCGTAAAAAGGGGGTCGTCACAATCCCACATCGCTTGGGGAAGTATGTGGAAATGAAACATATGTAAGAGATCCCTTCCAACATAGCAAGACGCGTTTTGGAGCACGATTGGCAACGGATCCCATAAGAACTCCGAAGTTAAAAGTGCTTCGGCGAGAGCAATTCCAGGTTGGGTGACCTTCCGGGAAGTTCTCGCCAAACAAAGCCGTGAGGGGAGGATATTGGGCTGCGGCCCAATCCCCAGAGCGGACAATATCTTGCTGGGAAACGGGGTCGTTACAAATGGTATCAGAGCCTATACCCAACCGGAAATGTGGCCAACGAGGACGTTGGGCCCCCGAGGGGGGTGATTGTGATGACCCGAATATGCACGTATAGGTACAATGGCTGCACGAACCGGAACCCAGATGGCGGTACATCCGCGCGGGCGAACCGGAAGGTGACAGGTCGTAAAAAGGGGGTCGTCACAATCCCACATCGCTTGGGGAAGTATGTGGAAATGAAACATATGTAAGAGATCCCTTCCAACATAGCAAGACGCGTTTTGGAGCACGATTGGCAACGGATCCCATAAGAACTCCGAAGTTAAAAGTGCTTCGGTGAGAGCAATTCCAGGTTGGGTGACCTTCCGGGAAGTTCTCGCCAAACAAAGCCGTGAGGGGAGGATATTGGGCTGCGGCCCAATCCCCAGAGCGGACAATATCTTGCTGGGAAACGGGGTCGTTACACATACTGTTCCTTCGATTAAACCTGAGAGGAATCAAATGTTAAACTAGGTTATAGGCATCGACCAAAACCCAGTCTTACTGTTTCTAGCATTTTTAATTAAGTTTAATATTAATACTAGTTTTCAACACGTTGTATGACTTCTGTTGAGTGAATTGAATTATTATTAAATGAACAGACTATAAGCCAAAAAGAAAAGTTCAAATTTTACGAGATTTTTAGGAATAGTGCAAGGGTAAATCAAGGGTCATTACAGTTATGGTATCAGAGCCCCCGGATTTTAAAATTGGTTCTGTAGACTGCTCGACTGCACAACAACTACACGGATATCCTTCCTCAACTGTAAGTACGTTTAAAAGTTTTCTTTGATTTTGATTTCTTAGGATTATTTTGTTTTAACTTTTATAGGAGTTATAGAATGGTTCGAGGTAGAGACGCCAGGGACGAAGCCCTGGATAGACTTACTGATTTGTTGGATCGTCAGACCCAGCATATGGACAGGCAAGCATAACAGATTGAGAGCCTAGTGAACCGTGAAAATCAGAGAGCCCGGGATATAGTCGTTCTGGACAATCACGGTTGTAACGCCCCGTTCTTTTTCGGGTTTTGAATTTTCCGCATATGAATGGTATTTACGTAAATATATCAAATCAAGCCCGTTTTGCAAATGAGAAGTCTTATTGGAACCCTATAAATAAATTGGAGTATCTAGAGAAATGAGGAAATTTTTGAAGATGTAACGTCAATTTTACGAGATTTTGATATTTCTCGTAATATAGGGGTATTCCAGTAAATATAGCAAACGAAGCCCGTTTTATAAACGAAAAGTTGTAATAGAACCCTTATGACTAATATGAATTTTAGGAGAAATCTGGAAATTTTAGAAATCCAAATCAAAGGTATACGGTCAAGTTTCCGTTTTTAACCTTATAGTGGTTTAATTCGTAAAAATAGTAAATTAAATCCGTTTGACAAACAGAAGATTTTATTAGAACCCTAGGAATGAATCGGGATTGTTGGTAAAATAAGAAAATTTGGAGAAAACAAATCGATAATTAAATAATGAAATAAGCAAAGGTTAAGTATAAAAGGGTAAATTAGTACATTATTAAGTTAAATTTACATTAAAAACAAAACCCTCCTTCTTCCTTATGCAATCCACGATTTTTCCTCTGCAACCCCTCCCTTTCCAGCCGATGATTCCACGCCAAGCTCCCTCCTTTGTTGAAGATTAAAGCTTAGTTGGATTTTTGGTTTAATGATAGTTGATTTTAGTGTTTATGAGTGAGAAACTAGGGTTTTGTGGAGGTTTAGAGATTGGGTTTTCTCCAAAAACCCTAACCTACGATTTCTCCTCTAAAAATGGATCGTTTGTTGAGTTAAATATGTTTAAATGGCGTTCTAAGGATTAGGTTTAGATTGTAATGGAAGATGGTGCATAATAGAAGAAAGAATTAGAAATGGGTTTGAAAAATGTACAAAAACAGAACACTTTCGGTTTTCTTGAGATCTAACCTAGCTCTTGATTCTAAATTGTTAAATGGCTTGTATCAGTGGATAGGGGACTCTTAGAGGAGTCCATAGCAGCTTGAACCACTTGATTTCGTTAAGAATTGATTAAGTTATGGATTTTTGAAGTTATTATGCAAAAACTGAAAAATTTCAGCAGCCAGATTGGTTTTTGATTTTCTGGCGCTAACTGAGTTAGATATTTGAAAATAGACTCTACCATGTTAAACTAGACATCGTAAGGATTCTATAACATTTTGAATTATTGAATTCGGATATGTGTACGATTTATGGTGAATTTTTGAAGTTGGACAAAAAGTAATGATTTAAAAACAGAGCAGTTTCAGCTTTAGTTTTTCTGCCAGCATATGTGTATGGATTTTGATAAATGAGTTTTACCATTAGAAAGTAGACATTTTAAGGAGTCTATAGCAACTTGAATCACTCGATTTCGTTAAGAATTGATTTAGTTATGAATTTTTGAAGTTGTTGTGCAAAAACTGGAGAATTTCCGTGGTCAGTTCGGTTTTTGGTGTTTCGGTTGATTCTGTTTTATTTTGGATAAAGGGTTGATTCCATGTTAAAATAGACATAATAAGGTTTCCAAAACATGTTGAATCATTGAAATCGGATAAGAATTAGAGAAGTTATGAATTTTCAAAGTTTGAGTAAAATAGTAAAGTGAAATTTCGGCAGGCCACTGTTCCGAGGCATTTTGACCATCCTTCTGATTTTATCTCACAAAACTGTTTTTGTGGGTTAAATTAGATACTCTAAGAAAGCCGTGGCCTTTGGAATCAAGCCGTTTCGACATTTGTAGATGAAGTTATAATTTTTTCGAAATTGGTTCATGTTTTGAGCTAAAATAGAGTTTAGGAGATTTTCTTTAGCTAGGAGTTTGTAATTTTCTAAACTCGATTGTTTAGAATTGATTTAAATGACAAATGTTGTGCTTTGCCCTAGGTGAACCACGCTCGTGGACGGAGCTCGGTGTGCAACGGACGCAAGGTAAGTTCTCGTGATCTTCTCTGGCCGATTGGCCTACACCGTACGTCAATGTCGTCTCGAGGAATTTTGGTGACGTTTTGTTTAAATGCTTTGGTTGGGTAGTTAGGATAGGTTGCTTTTATAAGTTATGATTTATCGTCTTGATGGTACACATGTGGTTGTTTATTTATAATATGAATTGCTCATGCATCACGGTTTTAAATTATGCAAAGAAAATGAATTTCCGCACTATGTTAACATGTAAAGTGATGTGGCCTGAAAGGGGGCTATCGATCTATTGTGAAGGCCAAAAGGGGTTTGTCACAATACCACATTGTGATGTGGCCTGAAAGGGGGCTATTGATCTATTGTGAAGGCCGAGAAAGGGGTCTGTCACAATACCACATCGCCCAAATCGAAATGCACTTTGTTTTCATGTAATGTGATGTGGCCCGAAAGGGGGCTATTGATCTATTGTGAAGGCCAAAAAGGGTTTGTCACAATACCACATCGTGATGTGGCCTGAAAGGGGGCTATTGATCTATTGTGAAGGCCAAAAAGGGTCTGTCACAATACCACATCGTGATGTGGCCTGAAAGGGGGCTATTGATCTATTGTGAAGGCTGAGAAAGGGGCCTATCACAATACCACATCACCCAAAATGATTTCTGAAACTCATACGCATAGCATGCATCTGCATTTACGAGACTTGCTGAGATTTTTATCTCATAGGTGTCTGTATGGTGTAGGTGATCCCGATACAGGTGACTACGATATCCCTCCATCCGAGGAATGATCAATAGAAGAAGGATGGCCCGTGGGAGTGCGCTGGCAGTCGGAGCGTGATTTTGACCCGTGGGGACATAGGTAAATGTTTTGGGATTCAATAGAAAGAATATAGGAAATTTGTATAGATAAACATATTAGGATGCTTGGATCTGGATAGGTAGTTTGTGGTGTTTTTCTTTTGGGAAATTGAAAGCATTTTGTAATGTTTTGGTATTTTTAAACAGGAGGAAATGTTAAACTTTTAAACGGAACCACGCGGTTCGTTTTCGTGAAATTTAGTTATCTTTTAAATGTATTTTGAGTTGGTGAACGGGTGAGTGATATCGTGCGAAAAGTATGGGTGTGATAGTAAATTTCGAGTTGGAAGTGTTTGTGAAATGTATGTAAAAGTGTTGTGAAAAAGGAATGAGAAAGAAGTGTGTTGTAGTGTGTGCGAGTTTAGTGTGCAGGGTAATGTCGAAGGAAGAAGGAAAAAGAAAAGAAATGAGGAGAAAGGGAGGGCAGCTCTCTGGAATTCATTCCAGAGAGCATGCCGATCGATCGCCGCTAGGGTGATCGATCGGCATGGTGGTAGCAACTTCTCTGGATTTTCCAGAGAAGGTGCCGAACGATCGCTGGGCCCAGCGATCGCTCGGCACAGTGACGGATCGCCACAAGGGGCGATCTGCCAGGCGATCAGTCGCCTGGCAATGATCACCCCTCATTTTCATGGGACAAAGTCCCTTTTTGCCCCTCCCTGTGCGATGGCCGATTGTATTAAATGTTTTAATAGATTTATTTATTTGTTTTAAAATTTGTTTTAAGTATTATCCTAATGGTTTTCGAAAGGTTTTCAATTCTCCCAATGATTTAGACGATGTAAATTCCGCTTAAACATTTTAAAGTCTACCTAAAATGAAAAAGAAAAATTTTATGCGGAAATTAAGGGTTAGGTTTAAGGGTCGTTACAACGGTATGGAGAGGTTCCAAAAGCTACGGCTTCCAGTATTCGATGGACAATCTACGGACCCCTCTATTGCTAAGGAGTGGGTTCGAACGATGGAGGATATGTTGGCTTATCCTAAAGTGGAGAATGTTGAGAAGGTCACATGTATCACCTTCCACCTGGCATTGGATGCCCGATTTTGGTGGGATTCAATTAAAGCGACTACGGACGTGACACTGATGAGGTGGGAACGATTTAAGACCGTGTTCTTTGATAAATACTTCAGCCGTACAGTGAGGGCGGAAAAAAGGGCAGAGTTCATGCAGCTGAAGCATACTAGTTCGGTTGCAGAATATATTCAGAAATTTGAGGCCTCATCTCAGTTTGCACCGAGCTTAGTCAGCGATAATGAAGACAAGGTGCAACAGTTTATGGATGGATTAAACCCGAAGATTCGAAAGAGCATTATAGTGTCGGGCGTTTTAGATGTGCCCTACGAGGACATCGCAGCAAGAGCCTTGGAGTTTGAGGCTGCTGAACTGACTTGCATCAAGCCAAGGGAGCCTTCTAAGGGCTTCTTTTGGGAGATTCGGCCTCAACCCCGGAATAGAGACTGGCAACAAAAGGGACAATCACAAGTGCAACAACAAAGGGGCATCAAGACGCCTTATGAAGGAGGTAACGATCGAGAGAAGGGAAAGCAAGTGCAAGGGGTTCCTTAGATGCCTTGGTGCTCTAAGTGTCAGAAAGAGCATAGTGGCGAATGCCGAGTGGGCACTAATAAGTGCTATCGGTGCGGAGAATTTGGCCGTTATGTTAAAGATTGCCCGAAGCCAGGCCGAGATCAGACGGACAGAGATCAGAGGAGAGTCATGCCGAGGATCTTTGCCTTTAGTGAGCCTGGTGACGTCGACGATGAGGCTCAGCCTTCGGTTATCATAGGTAGTATTTTAGTAACTGGCATAGCTGTATTTTCTTTGATACACACGGGAGCTACTCACTTCTTCATTTCAACTGCTTGCATGACTAGATTGGGGTTAGTGTCTGAGTTAGCAAAATATGAGTATAAAGTAATGCTACCTTCGGGAGCGTATATGCAGTTTGATTGTATCTTCCAAGGCAACGTCGTCTCGGTATGGATTAATACCCTCTATGCTTGCCTGATAGTTATGAGCATAGAGCAGTACGATCTTATTTTTGGGATGGACTTGCTTTCACGCTATTTCGCCACCATCGACTGTCAATCCGGGATAGTGACTTTTCGGCCCCCGGGTAAAGAAGAATTTGCCTATCAGGCAATGAGTAGGTTGAGTGGGTCGTCTACTTCCTATTCTATGAAGGTCAAAGAGCAGTTTAGAGGTGAATGCTCAGTTTATTTGGCTGCAGTGGTCGGCACTCGATTGCTCAATGGGGCAACACCAAACGACATCCCAATCGTTAGTGAATTTGTAGAGATCTTCCTTGACGATCTTCTCGGATTACCGCCGGAAAGGGAGATCGAGTTTACGATTGATGTTTTCCAAGCTCGGGGCCTGTATCAAAGAATCTGTACAGACTGGCACCTGCCGAACTAAAAGAGTTGAATAATTAGCTCGAGGAGTTGTTGGATAAGGCGTTCATCCGACCCAGCTTTTCTCCTTGGGATGCGCCTGTTTTGTTCGTCAAGAAGAAAGACGGGACTCTCCGGATGTGTGTCGATTATAGGGAGTTGAATAAGCTAACAGTGAAGAATAAATATCCACTATCCCGAATAGATGATTTATTTGACCAACTGCAAGGTGCTCGAGTGTTTTCGAGGATTGACCTACGCTCGAGTCAGTTGAAGGTCCGGAGGGAATATGTTCAGAAAACGACGTTCCAGACGAGGTATGGGCATTATGAGTTCCTTGTTATGTTTTTCGGATATACCAATGCCCCTGCAGCATTTATGGATTTGATGAATCACAATGATTATCTAGACAAGTTTGTTGTTGTTTCCATCGACGACATCTTGATCTATTCTAAGACGAAGGAAGAGCACAAAGAGCAGTTAAGGATTGTCTTGCAAATTTTGAGTCGCCACCAGCTTTACCCAAAATTTTCTAAGTGCGAGTTTTGGCTGGACAAGGTCAGTTTTCTTGGCCATATTATATCGCATGAAGGAGTTTCTGTGGATCCGAAAAAGATACAAGTTGTTAAACAATGGCCGCAGCCTAAGAACGTGCGAGAGGTACGTGGATTTCTTGGGTTGGCTGGATATTATCAGAAGTTCATTGAGGGGTTTTCAAAGATTGTTGTTCCCCTCTCACGCTAGACCCGAAAGAATGAGAAATTTATGTGGTCGGCTGCATGCGACAAGAGTTTAATGGAGTTAAAGCAGAAATTGACTATAGCTCCAATATTGACACTGCCTGTTGAAGGTGACAAGTTCAGCATATATTGCGATGCGTCTGGAGTTGGACTCGGATGCGTACTTATGCAAGAAGGAAGGGTTATTACGTATGCTTCTCGGCAGTTGAAGCCGTACGAGCCGAATTATCCAACGCACGACCTAGAACTAGCTGCAGTTGTCTTCGCACTAAAGATATGGAGACATTATTTATATGGGCAGCAGTGCGAGATATTTTCAGACCACAAGAGCCTGAGGTATTTGTTTACACAGAAAGAGCTGAATATGCAGCAATGAAGGTGGCTGGAATTTGTTAAAGATTATGATTTCGAAATCAAGTACCACTCTGGAAAAGCAAATAAAGTCGCAGATGCCTTGAGCAGGATGCCCACTGCTAGTCAGCCTTTTCTTGCAACAATGTTGGTGATGTTGAGGTCCGAGATTATGAATCATAATGTGGAGATTGTCTCAGAGTTGTCCAACAAACTTGCAAATATTTCGCTAAGGCCGACGATTTTGTACAAAATCCGAGGAGCTCAACAAA
The DNA here is from genome assembly GCA_022432975.1 of Begonia masoniana. Lineage (NCBI taxonomy): Eukaryota > Viridiplantae > Streptophyta > Magnoliopsida > Cucurbitales > Begoniaceae > Begonia > Begonia masoniana. The sequence continues at coordinate 28,788,999 of CM039503.1, read as the reverse complement.
AAGACTCAGAATGCGAGAAGTATCAATTGATTGCGACATCCGAGGACTCATCTGATTTCAACTTGTCGGAGGATGGTATTTTAAATTTTCGGCACAGGTGGTACGTCCTAACGGCGAGGGGTTAAAGAAGGAAATTTTGACTGAGGCGCATTCTTCGGCATACTCTGTACATCCAGGAAGCACAAAAATGTATAGAGATTTGAAACAACACTTCTGGTGGCCGAACATGAAGAGAGAGGTCGCCAAGTATGTGGAAACCTGTTTGGTTTGCCAATAGGTTAAGGCAGAACACCAAAGGCCGGCCGGAACATTACAGCCACTGCTGATTTCAGAGTGGAAATGGGAACAGATATCCATGGATTTCATAGTGGGACTCCCAAGAACGACGAAAGGACATGATGGCATATGGGTTATTGTGGACCGTTTGACTAAGTCAGCCCACTTTCTATCAGTGAGGATGACATATTCCATGGATCAGCTTGCCGAGCTTTATGTGCAAGAAATTGTTAGACTACATGGAGTGCCAGTTTCGATATTCTCAGACCGAGATCCGAGATTTACTTCGAAGTTCTGGAAGAATCTGCACAAAGCTATAGGAACTCAGCTAAATTTCAGCACAGCATTTCATCCTCAGACTGATAGACAGATAGAAAGAACAAATCAGATCTTGGAGGATATGCTTAGAGCGTGCGCGTTGGAGTTTCAGGGCTCGTGGAGATGATATTTACCATTGATTGAGTTCTCATACAATAATAGCTTGCAGCTTTCAAGTTATCATTGGCATGGCTCCATACAAAGCGTTGTATGGTCGAAAATGTAGGTCTCCTCTATATTGGGACGAAGTTGGTGAAGCTAGCATAATCGGCCCAGACATTCTACAACAAATGACAGAGAAAATCGCCGTTGTCAGGCAAAGTATAGAGATAGCGCAGAGCCGCCAGAAAAGCTATGCCGACTCCAGACGAAGGGAATTAGAGTTTAGTGAGGGTGACAAAGTTTATATGAGGATTTCTCCGTTCAAGGGTGTGATGCGATTCGGAAGAAAGGGCAAGCCAAGCCCTCGATATGTGGGGCCATTCCCTATTTTGAAGAGAATTGGAAGAATGGCGTATCGGTTACAGCTTCTGGCGTCCATGGAGGGCATTCACGACGTGTTTCACGTGTCCATGCTCAAAAAGTGCGTACGTAATCCGTCTCACGTCGTGGAAGCAAAGGAGATCGAGGTTCATCCTACGCTAACTTATGTGGAAAGGCCTGTACGAATTTTGGAATCCTCTATGAAAGTATTGCGCAACAAGGAGATCTCAGTGGTAAAGGTCCCATGGCGGAACCACGATATAGAGGAAGCTACTTGGGAGAGGCAGCAGGATATGATGAAGAAGTATCCTGAACTGTTTGTACAATCAAATTTTGAGGACTAAATTCTAATTAAGGTGGATGGAATGTAACACCCAGTTTTACGCGATTTTATTATTCCAACAAAAAATGGCATTTTCGTATATATGTCCAATTAAGTTCGTTTTGCAAGCGGAAAATTTTAATAGATCCCTAGCAATAAATTGGAATTATCGATGAAATAAGAAAATTTGGAGAAAACAAATCAAAAATCAAATAACAAATAGAAAATAATTGGGGGGCAGATAAGTAATTTACAAGTCCAAATTTTAATAAAATTCACAATCCCCCCCCCCAATCGTAAATTCACTCTGTAGAAACCCCTTTCTTCCATCCTTAGGTGATTTTCATTTCTCCCCTCCGATCCTTCACAGTTCAACGGCGATTTCTCTTCCAACGTCCGATTCTTCTCTCGTTTTCTCCTTCAATCGACACTTTAGGTAAGATTCTATGGTTTTGGAAAGTTTATTCCCGATTTTTGAGTGGTTAAACGATTAGGGTTTCGTTAGTTGGAAGTTTAATGGTTTAAACTCGGTTTTGATGACAATGGTTGTGAATTGCCATAGGTGAACAACGCTCGTGGACGGAGCTTGAATTTTCAAGGACGCGAGGTAAGTCTTCGTGACTTACTGTGCTTGACAGGCCTATGCCATAAGTCGAGTTCGTCGTTGAGGATTTTGGAGTTATGTAGGTTTTTATACTTTGGTTGGGTAGTTTAGGATTAGAGTTTTTTTATAGGTTATGTTTGCTATGTTTTGATGGTACTCATGCTTTATGTTTACATTATGTCTCTTCAATACATACATCACGCTCTTTCAAAATAGCATGAAAATGGATTTCTACATGTGTTTAAGAAAAGAAATGAATTAAAAAAACGAATGTACGTAATCTGGTCACGACAGGGTGGGGTTCAGACAAGGCTGTTTACGGATGGAAACATTTTTTCCCCACGGTAGATGGAAAGGGTTTTCTAACCGCAAGACATGCCCTCTCCATCTGGTGAGAGTTAGACCTCGGTGACATTCTGTTCTGTAATGAAACGATGAAAATGTCTGCATGATTTATGAACCGCATAACACAGCTGTAGCGACCCTTACACTATTCTTAATTTTCCCGTATTATTTTTTTTAACCTAAAACATTCGAGCGGAATCTGAATTGAAATCTATTTTGAAAACCATTACTTTAAAAAAAATGGAATAAAAATAATTAAAAATAACAATGAAAACAATCGGCCAACAGCAGGGCAAAAGGGGAAATTCCCCTTGAAAATAAAGGGGCGATCGATCGCCCATTTCGGGCGATCGATCGCTAGTCAGAAAAGGGAGGGGCAATCACACTGTGGTGATCGTGGGGCGATCGATTGCCACACGCTCTGGAAAAATTCCAGAGCATGGCGATCGATCGCCACACGTGTAACACCCGACTTTACGGGATTTAATTTTTATTCCAATATAAACGGCATTTTCGTAAATAGGTCAAATGTGGTCCGTTTTGCAAACGGAGAGTTTTAGCAAAGTCGTGTTAATAAATTGGAATTTATGGTAAAATATGGAGTTTTGGAGAAAAGGAATCGTTAGTCGAATAACGAATTAAGTAACGAAAATAAATAGAAAACAAAGCGAAGGGCAATTTAGTCATTTTGCAAACCAATTTTATAAAAATCATAAAGTCTCCACCTTTTCCCTCACTCACGCCAACTCCATTCTCTCTCTCTCACTGTGCGATTTTCTTCCTCCCTCCGCGCGACTCCTTCTCCTCTTCACGACGACGAGAGCTCCGACGACTCGATTCTCTTCACATTTCCTCCTCCTTCCTCGACTCTAGGTACGAATCTACAGTTTTGGAGAGGTAGATATCGATTTCTAGGGTTTAAAACAATTAGGGTTTGTTAGGATTTTCGTCGGAAATATGAATCGATGTTTGTGATTGATAGGTTGAGCTTATTTATGCCTCTAATAGACGTATTGATAATTATCAGAGCTTAGTTCATCGATTTGTTGAGGTGTATTGAAGCATTGGTTAACTTGGAGCTTAAAAACCTCCATTAATGGGGTTTTTGAAATGCCGAGCGCGAATTGCTCGACGAAATGCCTCAACGAACTAAAATAGAGTTTAGGAGAATTTTCTATAGTTAGGAGTTAGCAACTTTTGGAGTTTGGTGATTTGGACTCGATTTAATTCGTATATTGTGAAATGTATAGGTGAACGAACACTCGTGGACGAAGCTCGTGAACGACGGACGCGAGGTAAGTCTCTGTGACTTGTTTGGCCATTTAGGCCTACACCGTACGAATAAAGTCGATCGAGGATATTGGAAATGTATTTGGGTAGATTAGAACGGGTAGCTAGTTTACATTCGGTTAGGTTATTAATTGTAGTGTTCATTGATTGTTAATGCTTTATTTTTCATTGTATCGTTATCGTTATTGCATCGAGCATGTTCATGCATTGTTTTCTAGCATGCATGCAAAATGAATTTCAAAGTGTTTTACATAGAAAAAGGTAAACAAAGTACGTAATTGAACAACAAAGATAATCACGCCGGGTGCGGTGGTTCAGGCATGGCTGTCGAAGGAAGCATGCTTTCCCCCCGTGTTAGATCCGAGGGGCTATCCAATCGCGGGATGTGCCGCTCCTATCCAACGAGAGTGAAGCCCCGGGTGACACATAGACACAGAAACAAAGAAACAAAGAAATGAAAAGAATGCAGAATTTCAAAAGAATATAGCATAGCATAGCATACATTTGCATTCACTTAGATTTACTGAGCCTCTAGCTCACGTGTTTAATTCTATGGTGTAGGAGACATTGAGACAGGTGAGGAAGACATCCCTCCGCCTGAAGTATGAGCAGATTGAAGGAGGAGGCCCGTGGGAGTGCGCTGGCAGTCGGTGCGTGATTTTGACCCGTGGGGACGTACATAGGTATTTTGGGTTATTTTGGATAGAAATTGTTAGAATACTATAGGATGTTGGAATCTGGTTAATTAGTAGAAAGTATTTTGTGAAATTGGATGTATTTTGTAAATGTTTTACCGATTTCTAAAACAGGAGGATATGTTACACTTTTAAACAGAACCACGCGGTTCGTTTTTACAAAATTAGTTATGATTTAAACGTATTTTGAGTCGGTAACCGGATGACGAGTGTAAAGGGTGTTAATGATAGTGTTATGGCGTAGAAATGTGTTTTAGAGGAATGTATGAAAGGTGTGAAAATGGAATGTGAAAGGTGAAGATTGGATGTTGTGTGTGTTGGGTGTAATTGGTGTATGCAGGGAATGAGGGCGTGAAGTAGTTAAAGAAAAACAGCCTCTGGAATTAAAAAAAATCCAGAGGCAGTGGCGAGTATTCGCCTAAGGGAGGCGACCAATCGCCCAATCCCTCTGCTTGAAGCGCCAAGGGAGTTCACCCTTCTCTGGAGAAATCCAGAGAAGGTGGCGAGTAATCGCCTGGGTGAAGCGATCGCCACGTAAATGTGGCGATTGCTTGTTGGCCGAAGAAACGCCAGGCGATCAACCAGGCGACTACTCGCCTGGTTGTGATCGCCGAAGGGCCACTGCTCGCCACAATTGTGGCGAGCAATCGCCACATGTTCTGCCATTTTTGGCAGAACATATACTTAATAAAAAAAAGGAGATTTTATTTTAATTATTTCTTATATTATTTAAAGTTTAATTAATAGTTTAAAGTTATTGTATATAGTTTTCAAAGGAAATTTCAAACGCCGTTAACAATTTCAATTCCGGCTCTAAAGATTTTATTTCCGCTCGAAAGTTAGATTTAAAGATTTTATGCATAAAATGAAAAATTTGTACGGTAAATTTAGGGTACGGGTTGTTACAGTTATGGTATCAGAGCCCCCGGGTTTTAAAAACGGTTCTGTAGACTGCACGACTGCTTAGCCACTACACGGACATCCTTCATCAACTGTAAGTACGTTTAATTGTTTTATTTTAATTTGATTTCTTAGGATTATTTGTTTTAATTTTATAGGAATTATAGAATATGGTTCGAGGTAAGGACGCCCGAGACGATGCTTTGGATAGATTGACTGATTTGCTGGACCGTCTAGCCCAGCATATGGATAGACAGGCCCGGAAAATTTAGGACCTAGTAAATGAAAACCGTGAGAATCAACGTGAAAATCAAAGAGCTCGGGATATAGTTGTTCCTAATGGTCAAAGTATGGAGAGACTTCAAAAGTTAAGACCTCTGATATTTAATGGGCAATCTACGGACCCCTCTATTGCTGAGGAGTGGGTTCGGAAAATGGAGGATATGATGGCGTATGCCAAAGTGGATAATGCCGAGAAGGTTGAGTGCGCTACGTTCCACTTGGAATTAGATGCTCGAACTTGGTGGGATTCTATTAAAGTTACGACTGACGTGTCACTGATGAGGTGGGAACGGTTTAAGACCGTGTTCTTTGATAAATACTTCAGCCGTACAGTGAGAGCGGCAAAGAGAGCTGAGTTTACGCAATTGAAGCAAACTGGTACAGTTGCAGAGTATATCAAGAAGTTTGAAGCTTTATCCAAGTTTGCACCACGCCTAGTCAGTGATAATGAAGAAAAGGTGCATCAATTTATGGATGGGCTAGATAGGGAGATTCGGAAGAACATCATTGTGTCTGGTATTATGGATGTGCCCTATGAGGAAATTGCAGCGAGAGCCCTGGAGTTCGAGGCTGCAGAGTTGACGTGTGTTAAGCCAAGGGAGCCTGCTAAAGGCTTCTTTCGCGAGATTCAGCGTCAGGTACGGAATAGAGGCTGGCAACCTAGAGGACAACAACAACAACGAGGCGTCAAAAGGCCTCATGAGGGAGGAAATGATAAGGGGAAAGGGAAGCAGGTTCAAGGGGCCGCTCAGAAGCCCGTTTGTCCTAAGTGCCAGAAGGAACATTTTGGTGAGTGCCGAGTGGGTACCAATAGCTGTTATCGATGCAGTGAAGTGGGCCATTATGCCATGAATTGCCCGTTATTGAACCGAACACAACCATGCAAAGATCAGCGAAGAGTTATGCCAAGGATATTCGCATTCATTGAACCTGGAGATGTCGATGATGAGGCACAGCCATCCGTCATAGCAGGTACTATTCTAGTCATGGGTGTACCAGTATTTTCCGTAATAGATACAGGAGCTACGCACTCCTTTATTTCAACTGCTTGCATGGGTAGATTGGGGCTAGTATCTGAGTTGGCTGAGTGCGAGTATAGAGTAATGCTGCCTTCGGGAGCAAATATGCAGTCTGATCAGGTTTTCCAGGGCAACGTCGTCTCTGTGGGAAACAACACCCTCTATGCCCGGTTGATAGTTATGGGAATATAGGTGTACGATCTTATTTTGGGGATGGATTGGCTTGCACGCCATTGCGCCACAATTGACTGCGGGTCCGGGATGGTGACTTTCCGCCCTCCGAACAAAGTTGAGTTCACTTTTCAGGCAATGAATAGGTTAAGCGGGCTACCTACTTCTTATTCGATGATAGCCAGGGAGCAATTTAAAGATGGGTGCTCGATTTTTATAGCCATGGTGGTTGATACTCGACTACTTGATAAAATGAAACCAGATGATCTCCCAGTTGTTAAAGAGTTCTCGGGGATTTTTCTCGATGATCTTCCAGGAATACCGCCTTGATCGGGAAATCGAGTTTGTAATTGATGTTTATCCGAGTTCAGCACCTGTATCTAAGAATGCGTACAGATTGGCGCCTGCAGAATTGAAGGAACTGAAATCTCAGTTGGAGGAGCTATTAGTCAAAGGGTTCATTCGACCCAGCTTTTCTCCGTGGGGCGCACCGGTCCTATTTGTGAAGAAAAAGGACGGAACTCTCAGGATGTGCGTTGATTATCGGGAGTTAAATAAATTGACCGTGAAGAATAAGTATCCACTGCCCCGAATTGACGATCTATTTGACCAGTTGCAGGGTGCCCGAGTGTTTTCAAGGATCGACCTACGCTCGGGTTACTATCAGTTGAAAGTCCGAAAAGAAGATATTGAAAAGACAGCGTTTCGAACGAGGTATGGGCATTACGAATTTCTTGTGATGTCCTTTGGACTTACCAATGCTCCTGCAACATTTATGGATATGATGAATCGCGTCTTCAAAGAGTATTTGGATAGGTTTGTCGTTGTTTTTATAGATGACATCCTGGTTTATTCCAAGACAAAGGAGGAGCACGAGGAACATTTGCGGATCGTTCTAAGGACCTTGTGTCAACATCAATTGTATCCGAAATTTTCTAAGTGTGAATTCTGGCTTGATCAAGTAAGTTTTCTTGGTCATATCATATCTCAAGAGGGAGTCTCAGTAGACCCATCTAAAATTGAGGTCGTCAAGCAATGGCCGTAGCCTAAGAATGTACGAGAGGTACGAGGATTTCTTGGTTTGGCTGGATACTACAGGAAATTCATTGAGGGATTTTCAAAGATAGCAGTCCCTCTATCCAAATTGACGAGAAAGAATGAAAGATTTGTATGGTCACCTGCTTGTGAGAAGAGTTTTATGGAACTGAAACAGAGATTGACTACGGCTCCAGTTCTGACACTACCAGTCGAGGGTGATAAGTTCAGTATTTACTGTGATGCCTCGGGAATTGGACTGGGATGTGTATTAATGCAGGAAGGCAAGGTCGTCGCTTATGCTTCTAGACAATTGAAGCCATATGAACAAAACTATCCGACACACGACCTTGAGCTTGCAGCGGTCGTTTTTGCTTTAAAAATCTGGAGACATTACCTGTATGGACAGCAGTGTGAAGTGTTTTCAGATCACAAGAGCTTAAAGTACTTGTTTACACAAAAGGAATTGAACATACGACAAAGACGGTGGTTGGAATTCGTTAAAGATTACGATTTTGAAATTAAATACCACCCGGGAAAGGCAAATAAAGTAGCTGATGCCTTGAGCCGAATGCCTACAACGAGCCAGCCTTTGCTTGCGTCAATGTCGGTAATGTTGAGGTCTGAGATTGAGAACTTCGACGTGGAAATTGTGGCAGAATTGTCCAGCATGCTTACTAATATTTCTCTTAGACCAACGATTTTAGACAAGGTCCGGGAGGCTCAACAGAACGATTCGGAGTGTGAAAGGCATCGAACGAGCATGACATCTGAAGGATTGTCTGATTTTAAACTAACAGATGATGGAGTATTGAAATTTAGGCACAGGTGGTACGTGCCTGACGATTATGAGCGGAAAAATGAGATCTTAACTGAGGCACATTCCTCGGCGTATTCGGTACATCCGTGGAGCACCAAAATGTACAGAGACTTGAGACAACATTTTTGGTGGCCTAATATGAAGAGAGAAATTGCCAGGTATGTAGAAACCTGCCTGATTTGTCAACAGGTAAAGGCAGAACATCAAAGGCCAGCTGGAACCTTACAGCCACTGCCTATTCCAGAGTGGAAGTGGGAGCAAATATCCACAGATTTTATAGTTGGGCTCCCGAGAACGACAAAGGGGCACGATGGTATTTGGGTGGTAGTGGACCGTTTGACAAAGACGGCTCACTTCCTGCCAGTAAAGATGACCTATTCTATGGACCAGCTAGCTGAGCTGTACGTACAGGAGATTGTCAGACTACACGGAGTGCCTATCTCTATTCTTTCTGATAGAGATGCTAGATTTACTTCGAAGTTCTGGAAGAGTTTACATAAGGCAATGGGAACTCAGTTAAATTTTAGCACGGCATTTCATCCTCAAAGTGACGGACAGACTGAAAGAACAAATCAGATTCTCGAAGATATGCTTAGAGCTTGCGTGCTAGAGTTTCAGGGCTCGTGGAGCCGATATCTGCCATTGATTGAGTTTTCATACAATAACAGCTTCCAGGCTACGATTGGCATGGCTCCGTATGAGGCGCTGTATGGTCGAAAATGCAGGTCTCCACTATATTGGGATGAGGTAGGCGAAGCTAGCATTGTTGGCCCAGATATTTTACAACAAACAGCGGAGAAAATCGCTGTTATTCGACAACGCATAGAGATTGCACAATGCCGCCAAAAGAGTTATGCTGACACCAGGCGGAGAGAATTGCAGTTTAAGGAGGGTGACGAGGTGTATTTAAAAATTTCTCCGTTCAAAGGCGTTATGCGATTTGGAAGACGAGGCAAGTTGAATCCTCGTTTTGTCGGACCTTTTCCTATTTTGAAGAGGATTGGAACAATGGCATACAGGTTACAACTCCCGGCATCTATGGAAGGTATTCACGATGTGTTCCACGTGTCTATGCTCAGAAAATGCGTGCGTAATCCATCACACGTCGTTGAAACAAGGGAGATTGAAGTACAACCAACGCTGACCTATGAGGAAAGGCCAGTACGAATCTTGGAGTCTTCTATCAAAGTGCTACAAAATAAGGAGATTCCTCTGGTAAAAGTTTTGTGGAGGAACCATGATGTAGAAGAAGCTACTTGGGAGAGACAGCAGGATATGATGTTGAAGTATCCTGATCTATTTGTATAATCAAATTTTGAGGACAAAATTTCAATTAAGGTGGATGGATTGTAACACCCGACTTTACAGGATTTAATTTTTATTCCAATATAAATGGCATTTTCGTAAATAGGTCAAATGTGGTCCGTTTTGCAAACGGAGAGTTTTAGCAAAGCCGTGTTAATAAATTGGAATTTATGGTAAAATATGGAGTTTTGGAGAAAAGGAATCGTTAGTCGAATAACGAATTAAGTAACGAAAATAAATAGAAAACAAAGCGAAGGGCAATTTAGTCATTTTGCAAACCAATTTTATAAAAATCATAAAGTCTCCACCTTTTCCCTCACTCACGCCAACTCCATTCTCTCTCTCTCACCGTGCGATTTTCTTCCTCCCTCCGCGCGACTCCTTCTCCTCTTCACGACGACGAGAGCTCCGACGACTCGATTCTCTTCACGTTTCCTCCTCCTTCCTCGACTCTAGGTACGAATCTACGATTTTGGAGAGGTAGATATCGATTTCTAGGGTTTAAAACAATTAGGGTTTGTTAGGATTTTCGTCGGAAATATGAATCGATGTTTGTGATTGATAGGTTGAGCTTATTTATGCCTCTAATAGACGTATTGATAATTATCGGAGCTTAGTTCATCGATTTGTTGAGGTGTATTGAAGCATTGGTTAACTTGGAGCTTAAAAACCTCCATTAATGGGGTTTTTGAAATGCCGAGCGCGAATTGCTCGACGAAATGCCTCAACGAACTAAAATATAGTTTAGGAGAATTTTCTATAGTTAGGAGTTAGCAACTTTTGGAGTTTGGTGATTTGGACTCGATTTAATTCGTATATTGTGAAATGTATAGGTGAACGAACACTCGTGGACGAAGCTCGTGAACGACGGACGCGAGGTAAGTCTCTGTGACTTGTTTGGCCATTTAGGCCTACACCGTACAAATAGAGTCGATCGAGGATATTGGAGATGTATTTGGGTAGATTAGAACGGGTAGCTAGTTTACATTCGGTTAGGTTATTAATTGTAGTGTTCATTGATTGTTAATGCTTTATTTTTTATTGTATCGTTATCGTTATTGCATCGAGCATGTTCATGCATTGTTTTCTAGCATGCATGCAAAATGAATTTCAAATTGTTTTACATAGAAAAAGGTAAACAAAGTACGTTATTGAACAACAGAGATAATCACGCCGGGTGCGGTGGTTCAGGCATGGCTGTCGAAGGAAGCATGCTTTCCCCCCGTGTTAGATCCGAGGGGCTATCCAATCGCGGGATGTGCCGCTCCTATCTAACGAGAGTGAAGCCCCGGGTGACACATAGACACAGAAACAAAGAAACAAAGAAATGAAAAGAATGCAGAGTTTCAAAAGAACATAGCATAGCATAGCATACATTTGCATTCACTTAGATTTACTGAGCCTCTAGCTCACGTGTTTAATTCTATGGTGTATGAGACATTGAGACAGGTGAGGAAGACATCCCTCCGCCTGAAGTATGAGCAGATTGAAGGAGGAGGCCCGTGGGAGTGCGCTGGCAGTCGGTGCGTGATTTTGACCCGTAGGGACGTACATAGGTATTTTGGGTTATTTTGGATAGAAATTGTTAGAATATTATAGGATGTTGGAATCTGGTTAATTAGTAGAAAGTATTTGTGAAATTGGATGTATTTTGTAAATGTTTTACCGATTTCTAAAACAGGAGGATATGTTACACTTTTAAACGGAACCACGCGGTTCGTTTTTACGAAATTAGTTATGATTTAAACGTATTTTGAGTCGGTAACCGGATGACGAGTGTAAAGGGTGTTAATGATAGTGTTATGGCGTAGAAATGTGTTTTAGAGGAATGTATGAAAGGTGTGAAAATGGAATGTGAAAGGTGAAGATTGGATGTTGTGTGTGTTGGGTGTAATTGGTGTATGCAGGGAATGAGGGCGTGAAGTAGTTAAAGAAAAACAGCCTCTGGAATTAAAAAAAATCCAGAGGCAGTGGCGAGTATTCGCCTGAGGGAGGCGAGCAATCGCCCAATCCCTCTGCTTGAAGCGCCAAGGGAGTTCACCCTTCTCTGGAGAAATCCAGAGAAGGTGGCGAGTAATCGCCTGGGTGAAGCGATCGCCACGTAAATGTGGCGATTGCTTGTTGGCCGAAGAAACGCCAGGCGATCAACCAGGCGACTACTCGCCTGGTTGTGATCGCCGAAGGGCGACTGCTCGCCACAATTGTGGCGAGCAATCGCCACATGTTCTGCCATTTTTGGCAGAACATATACTTAATAAAAAAAAAAGAGATTTTATTTTAATTATTTCTTATATTATTTAAAGTTTAATTAATAGTTTAAAGTTATTGTATATAGTTTTCAAAGGAAATTTCAAACGCCGTTAACAATTTCAATTCCGGCTCTAAAGATTTTATTTCCGCTCGAAAGTTAGATTTAAAGATTTTACGCATACAATGAAAAATTTGTACGGTAAATTTAGGGTACGGGTAAGGGTCGTTACAACACGCTCTGGAAAAATTCCAGAGCGTGGCGATCGATCGCCACACGCTCTGGAAAAATTTCAGAGCGTGGCGATCCACCTTGGTGACTGATCGCCTCACTTGGCGATTGGTCGCCAATTGCTCTATCTCCCCTCCCCCTTTTTTTTCTTCTGCTTTCATTCTTTTCCATGTATATTCCTACAACCATTAACACATCTTAACCAATTCTCTAACACGATTTAAACGTACACCACAATATACTCATACACCTCCATAACTTCATTCAAAACCAACTCGAGACGCATTTAACACGAAATACGTTTTCACTGAAACAAACTGCATAGATGTGTTTAAAAACTGAACATATCCCTATAAAATAGGTTACCAAGCAATTACAAAATACATTTCCAAAAGGTTTAAAAAACTCAAAACATAAACCTATCCATTATCCAGAACCAAACATCCTAAAATGTTTCTAACTATACAATAATCCACAATCGACCCAATTCGCCCAAAAACCCTCAAAATACCTAACCGTTACCCCTACGGGTCAATATACGCGTCGACTGCCCATGCACACAACTGTAGCCATTCTTCTTCAACCATCCTGTACATCGGGTGGAGGAACGTCGTCCTCACCTGCTTCGATATCACCTACACCATACAGACACACTATGAGCTAAAGGCTTAGTAAGTTTCGTAATTGTAAATGCATGCTGTGCGTATGAGTTTCAGAAATCATGCAACATTTTCTTATCATTACGTCACAGACAGAATGTCACCGAGGTCTTAGCCTATTAGATGGAGAGGACACATCCCGCGGTCGGACTGCCCTCTTCACCTAATGGGGGGGGTACACGCTCACATCCGTAAACAGCCGTGTCTGAGCCCCACCTGGTGTAACCAGATAACAGATTACATAATTTCATTTCGTTCATTAGTTTCATTTTCTTAAACACATGCAGAAATCCGTTTTCATGCTATTTTGAAATACGTGATGCATGAACAGTTACAGACATAAAGTAAACAAACATATTAAGTACGATCAAGACAATAAAAGCAATTAAAAACATATCCTATAAAAGAACTAATCCTAACTACCCAACCTAAACATTTAACAAACGATTCTCCAAAGATCCTCGACGCGACATCGACGTACGATGTAGGCCTCTCGGCCAAGTAAGTCAGGAGAACTTACCTTGTGCGCGCTAAACTTCGAGCTCCGTCCGCGAGCGTCGTTTGTCTGAGAAAAACACAACAATTAACATTAACACGAGATCCAACCGTTAAATGTCCAAACTTAACGAAACCTTAACTAAGAAAATTCTCCTAAAATTCTAACTTAGCTCAATGAGGCATTTTACCGAGCAACTAACGTTCGATACCTCGAAATTACCATTAACGATTTTCCCTGAAAACTCAGAAATTTATCAAATCTCTAACATTCGTCCTAAATCGATTAACTTTATCCAATAATGCTCAATACGTTCATCATATTCACAACTACGACGAACCTATCAATTTCTTACCATAAATCGCATTTTTTTTACTAAACCCTAAACGAAATCCTAACCGTTAAACTTCGTGAAAACCAAAATATAACACTCTAAAACCATACATTCATACCTAGAGTTGCGAGAGGAGGAGAAAACACAAAGAAAACGAGTCAATTGGAGGAAGAACGGACGTCAGAGAGGAGAACGCCGTGAAGGGGATCGCCTGGAGAAAAAAGGAACAGAGAAGCTTCGTGAAAATGGTGAATGGAGAAGAAGAAGTTTGTTTTTTAATTAAAATTTTACTTTGCAAATTACCATTTTGCCCTTCCTTTGATTTCTATTTGTTTCGTCCATTGTTTTCGTTAATTAACCGACGATTCGGTTTCTCCAAATTTACTATTTTTACCAAAGTATCCTTTATATTACGATAAACGTAATTCTCGTTAAATTAGCGTTAAACTCCTAAAGTTCCTGAATTTTTCTTAAAATCCTTATAAATCATTAGGATCATAATAACTCTTTCTTTTCACAAAATGTACTTGAGTTGACATAATAACAAAAATGTCATTATATTCTGTAATTACAAAATCCGGTAAATTCGGGTGTTACATTCCATCCACCTTATTTAAAATTTTGTCCTCAAAATTTGATTACACAAACAACTCGGGATACCTAGCCATCATATCTTACTATTGCTCCCAAGTTGCTTCTTCAACCTTGTGGTTCCGCCATAGGACTTTAACTAGCGGAATCTCTTTGTTGCGCAAAACTTTGATGGAAGACTCCAAAATACGTATTGGCTTCTCCTCGTAAGTCAAGGTAGGTTGTACCTCGATCTCTCTTGCCTCCACGACATGCAATGGATCGCGCAAACACTTCTGGATCATAGAGACATGAAATACATTTAGATACCTTCCATTGAAGCCGGAAGCTGTAGTCGATACGCCATCTTCCCGATCTTCTTCAAAATCGGAAAGGGCCTCACATAACGAGGGTTTAACTTGCTCTTCCTTCCGAATCGCATCAAACCTTTAAATGGAGAAACTTTCAAGTAAACCACATCACCTTCTTCAAATTCCAGTTCCCTCCGTCTCGTGTCAGCATAGCTCTTCTGTCGACTCTGAGCTATCTCGATACGCTGTCTAATAATGGCCATCTTCTCTGCCGTTTGCTGTAGATTCTCGAGACCAACAATACTGACTTCACCAACCTCGTCCCAATACAATGGAGATCTACACTTTCGCCCATACAAAGCCTCGTACGAAGCCATACCGATGGTATCCTAGAAGCTGTTATTATAAGAGAACTCGATCAGTGGCAAATACCTGCTCCACGATCCCTGAAACTCCAACACACAAGCTGTAACACCCGACAACTTCAACCAGGTGACTTCCTAACTGAATTAACGACCATGATTATTCAATCTTCGCGGTTTAAAATTTTATACCAAGCTTAATTAATTACATGTGGATTTAAACTAGGTTGAGTGGCAAAGTTGTAATAATGGAGGATTGAGACCAGTATTTAAAGAAAAAAGAAAGAATTCAAACCTCATTTAAACCATTGTAGCTGTCATCTCTTACTCTTGACGATTTCCCCTCCCGAGCCCTCGCTCTCTGTCAGCTGGAAATCTCTCATTCGACGATCGGTTTCCTTGCTGCTTTTCGGCTACTTTGTGCTCGAGGTACGAGTTTGGCAATGTAGCTATCTTTTAGTCGTTAGGCTCTGTTTTCTGCTATGTGTTGAAGTTTTGGGTTCTTCAATGGCCGAGTATTAGTAAGGGTATTTTAAAATCTGTAAGTGGTAATGTCATTTCGAATCGATTTTGGACATTAAACAACCAACCCTGAGTTATCGCTAATCGAATCTGTCTATTCTGGGTTTTGGATTTCAAACTGCACTGAGAACTATACTAAGGATTCGGGAGTGACTATAGCTATTAGATCCTAGGATGACTTGTGATTAGAACTAATAGGATTTTGTTTTAACTACTGCAATGTAAATGTTTTAGGCGAAGAAGTTTGAAGAGAAAGGAGCTCAAATTGCTAAGGAGACCAGGTAAGTGAATGTGTAGGTTTCTCGGTCATTAGGACCCTACATCAAAGGATGCTAGGTAGAAACCTATATGATGATTAGAAGTTTCCCTTATGTTACTGTCTAATGTTTATGCTGATGATTAGCTCAATGGTAAGGCTTCACGTCGAATGGTGCTCTGTTCTGTAGCGTGATGATTTAAGAATCTTCATGTTCATGCATCATGAATGTTTTATGCATATGAAGATGTTTTAAGAGTATGCTTTCTCATGAACAAGATAAGAATATAAAACTTATGCAACGTGAATTAAGTGAGGGTTGGGGGCGGTTTGGCGTATGTCACTGTCCAAAAGAAGGACCATGATACGACCCACAAGGTAACTATGTGCACTCTCACTGTCAAACCCCCTTTACCGGCACAAATCCTCCCTTAATCCACACAATGTGAACGAAGAATATGAACGATGAACATGAATGATGTATATGAATGATGATTATGAACAATGAATATGAATGATGAACAAGAATGAAGACTTGAGTATGAATGTGAATAAGAAAAGATTCATGAGCATTTGTTTTCTCAAAATGAGCATTCATGCATACTTATTAGTACTGCATTCCTTACTAAACATTAGGCTTATATTTTAAACCTTATGATGTAGGTGACGAGTTTTCAGGTGAGGATCTCAAAGTTAATGAGGATGTCTAAGTTCGGTTGCTGGAAGGTGTTCAGGGAGCAGATCTGTGGCTGGATGGCAAATGAGACCCTTAGTTAATGTCTTACGATTTTAATTATGATAATGAATATGATAGTTAAAGTAGGGTGAGTCTATTTTATAACATTGAGTCTTCTTTTAAAGATGTCTGTTGACCACTGATCCTGGAAATAATTTTAAGGAGCATTGGTTGGTCTGTTTTCTTAAGTCTTCGGGCATATGAATTATGGGTGAGTTACTGATTTTCATTAATATGAATGTTATGCCATTGAAGTTTGAAGTCAGTGAAGGTTAAGCTATCGGTTGATGGGGGTGTTATTTTGTCATCTAGTGATCGGTAGATGTAGTGCGTTTAAGCTATCGGTTGATGAGAATGTTATTTTGTCATCTAGTGATCGGTAGATGTAGTGTATTAAAGTCACCAGATGATGAAGATGTTATTTTGTCGTCTAGTGATCGGTAGATGTAGTGCGCTTAAGCTATCGGATGATGAGAGTGTTATTTTGTCGTCTAGTGATCGGTAGATGTAGTGCGCTTAAGCTATCGTATGATGAGGGTGTTATTTTGTCATCTTGTTATCGGCAGATGTAGTGTGTTGAAGTCACCGGATGATGAAGATGTTATTTTGTCGTCTAGTGACCGGTATGTTGGTGCTGAACGAGGATAAATGAACCACGAGTGATGTACGTGACCACCGGATGATACCTCCTATCTAGTGAAGTTTTAAAGGGGTCACGTGTTAAGCTCGTGCTCATCGGAAGATGTCCTCTATTAGGCGATGATAAGTGAGTCACGCGAGTTTCACGTGATGAATCGGATGATGAAATCTTTCTCTACCGGAAGATGTGAACTCTATGCTTGTCGTTTAGCGACCGGCAGGAGTAAGTAATTAAGTATAGAAATCTGTTGGGGTATAATTGGAAGATGCAAGTCTATTTCTCAATCGGTAGGTGCAGCTTAAGAGCTGAAGTCTTTTATCTAATGGAGCATTTTACCCTGCCCGTCGGCAGATGTATAATGTACTCCTCTGCCGAGCTATGCCTATTGAATCGTGCATGACATCTTGAGCTAAGTTATGTTTCAAAAAAAAATATATTACCAAAAATAAGTAGAGTGTGAGTAATAAGAATTAAATGATTAAGAAAGTCATGAATTTTGTGATGATTCCTCTGGGGTCGTTACAATTATGGTATCAAAGCAAAACCGGGTTATAAAATCGATTCTGCAGACTGCCACCCAGCACAGATTGCCATCTGAGTACACTCCAGCAACTGTAAGTATTTATGATTTCAGTAAATGTCATTAAGTTAAGATGTATCTATAATTATTTATCTAGGAATCCCAAAAATGGTTAGAGGTCAGCAGAGAGAGACCAATGAGGATAGCAATGTCATTGCTCAGTTGACAGAGTTGGTCATGCGCCAATCTTGCCAGATCGAACAGCTGATGACTGCTAGAGAGGAACAAGGCAACTCCAGTACTAATGCAACTCATGATCATGGGGGTGAGCGTTTCCACCGGCTTCGACCCCCGATATTTAATGGACACATTTCAGATCCTATTTATGCTGAGGAGTGGGTTCGAAAGATAGAAGACATGTTTAAGTATGCAAAGGTTAATGAAGGAGATAAGGTCACATATGCTGTCTTTCATTTGGAATTGAGTGCAAGGCATTGGTGGGATTCAATCCAGAACACCGCTAATGCCGGAGCTATGACCTGGGAAATGTTTAAGACTGCCTTCTTTGACAAGTACTTCAATAGGACTGTTCGGGCCAACAAGAAGAAGGAGTTCATGAATCTGTGACAAACTGCCTCTGTGACGGATTACATATGCAAATTTGATGCTTTATCACGGTTTGCTCCCCGAATGATTGAGGATGATAAGGACAAGATTTACCAATTTGTTCAAGGACTGAAGCCGAGTTTGTACATGAAAGTAAAGACTGTTGGGATACACAATGTACCTTATGGTGAAGTGACAGCTAAGGCCTTAGAGCTGGAAGAGGCAGAAATGACAGCATATGCACAGCGTGAGCAGCCAAGAAAATTCACGAAGGAAACTCAGCCGCCACCACGTCAGAACAAAGGATGGCAGCCGCAACAGAACAGGGGACCACCACAACAACAACAATGTATAAAGAGACCCTTCAATCCAAATGATGATCAGGGAAAAGGAAAGTGACCAATGGCCCCTATATGGCCCACCTGTCAGAAGAACCATCCCGGTGAATGCAAGTTACTTTCTGGTCGCTGTTTTAGATGTGACAAGGTCGGACATGTAGTCAGAGACTGCCCCATGCCACCCAATCCAAACCGAGCAAGAGTAATGCCCCGAGTCTTTGCTATGATGGAAGACGAAGACACCATGCAGCATACGGTCATAACAGGTACAATTATGATCTGTGGTGTTTCTGCTTATACACTTATAGACACGGGAGCCACACACTCATTTATTGTGACCTTGTTTGCGTGTAAGCATAGGTTAGAATACTTACCAGCTGATAGGCCATTTAGTGTGATGTTACCATCAGGAAAGTCCTTGTATTCTGAGCAGATATTGAAAGGCGATATTGTGTCCTTAGGAGATAAGAAGTTATACGTAGAACTGATTGTAGTTGACATGAAAGGATATGAAGTTATATTAGGAATGGATTGGTTATCCAGGCATTATGCCACGATAAGTTGTAGGTCTGGATTAGTCGAGTTTTGACCCCCTAATGGAGATCAGTACACTTTCCAAGCTATCCCAAAAATAAGTAAGATACCAATTATATCCTCGCTAGAGGCTCAGCAATTATTGAAAGATGGTTGTGAGAGTTATCTAGCTAGTGTAATCGATATTCGGGTAAAGAACAAAGTAGAGCTGCAAGATATTTCTATAGTTAAAGAGTTTCCTGATGTGTTTATGGATGATTTGCCAGGACTACCACCCGATAGAGAAATAGAATTTGTAATTGATACGTATCCCGAGGCATTACCCGTATCTAAGAATCCTTATCGCATGGCACCTGTTGAGTTAAGGGAGTTAAAAGTCCAACTACAGGAATTAGTAGACAAGGGATTCATACGCTCTAGTAGTTCTCCCTGGGGTGCACCTGTGTTATTCGTTAAGAAGAAAGATGGTTCCCTAAGGATGTGCATAGATTACCGAGAACTGAACAAGTTAACAATTAAGAATAAATACCCCTTGCCCCGAATTGATGACTTGTTTGACCAATTGCAAGGAGCTAAGGTGTTTTCAAAGATTGACTTGCGTTCGGGGTACTACCAATTGAAGGTTAAGGAAAGTGATATACTAAGACAGCTTTTAGGACCCGTTATGGACATTATGAATTCCTGGTGATGTCGTTTGGGCTAACCAATGCACCTGCAGCTTTTATAGATTTGATGAATCGAGTGTTTCGTGATTACTTGGACAAGTTTGTGATTGTATTTATAGATGATATTCTCATATACTCACAGACTGAAGCTGACCATATAGAACACTTAAGGATAGTTTTGACTACCCTGAGACAACAACAACTTTATGCCAAATTATCCAAATGTGAGTTCTGGTTGTATAAGGTTAACTTTTTAGGCCATGTCATTTCTGCTGAGGGTATATCAGTAGATCCAATTAAGATTCAGGCTGTTAAGGACTGGCCACAGCCCAGGAATGTCAGTGAGGTCCGTAGTTTTCTTGGTCTGGCAGGCTATTATAGGAAGTTTATTAAGGGATTTTCTATGATAGCTAAGCCTTTAACTAGTTTAACAAAGAAGGACACCAAGTACTCTTGGACCGAAGCTTGTGAAGATGGCTTCCAGACACTTAAGCTGAAGTTAACGACAGTCCCACTTTTGACTCTCCCAACTGAAGGGGAAAAGTTTAGTGTTTATTGTGATGCATCCAAAGTTGGACTAGGGTGTGTTTTGATGCAAGAAGACAAGGTTATAGCGTATGCCTCTAGGCAGCTAAAGAATTATGAACAGAACTACCCCACTCACGATTTGGAATTAGCTGCAGTTGTGTTTGCATTAAAGATTTGGAGACATTATCTGTATGGACAACAGTGTGAGGTATTTTCTGACCATAAAAGCCTGAAGTACCTCTTTACTCAAAAGGAATTAAACATGAGACAGAGACGTTGGTTAGAATTTGTTAAAGACTATGACTTCGAATTAAGTATCATCCAGGCAAGGCTAATGCTGTAGCCGACGCTTTAAGCAGAATGTCAACGACAATGCAACCCGCGTTATCAACCATGTCTATACCTTTGAGGAAGGAAGTTCAGAGGTTCGAATTGGAAATAGTTCCCGAGCTGTCAGCTTTACTGGCTGATTTATCTATCCGACCAACTATTTTGGACAGAATCAAAGAGGCACAACAAAAGGATTCGAAGGAGAATAGTAGCATGATGAATAAGTTAAAGGACGCCTCCTCGGAGTTTAGTCTCTCTAATGATGGCACTTTGAAGTTTAAGAACCGATGGTACATTCTGAATGATAAGGAGTTGCGAGAGTGGATCTTGGCTGAAGTTCATTCATCTTCCTTTTATGTGCATCTTGATAGCACCAAGATGTATCGGGATTTAAGGTTACATTATTGGTGGCCAAATATGAAGAGGGATGTTGCTATGTATGTGGAGTCATGTTTGGTATGCCAACTGGTTAAAGCAGAATACCAACGCCCAGGAGGTACCCTTCAACCCCTACAAATCTCTGAATGGAAGTGGGAAAACATTGCTATGGATTTTGTAGTAGGTTTGCCAAAGACAACTAAAGGACATGATAGTATTTGGGTCGTGGTTGATAGAATGACAAAGTCGGCACACTTTATACCTGTAAGAATGACTTTCACAATGGACCAGCTTGCTGATCTGTATGTCCAAGAAATCATCAGATTGCATGGAATTCCTTTATCTATTGTATCCGATCGTGATCCTAGATTCACCTCAAGGTTTTGGAAAAGTTTGCAAGGCACATTAGGATCAAAATTATATTTCAGCACTGCCTTCCACCCACAAATCGATGGACAATCTGAACGGACAATTCAAATACTTGAGGATATGTTGAGGGCATGTGTGCTTGAGTTCCAGACGTCGTGGAGTCGATACTTGCCATTGGTTGAATTCTCTTACAACAATAGTTACCAGTCCACCATAGGTATGGCACCTTATGAAGCATTGTATGGCAGGAAGTGCAGGTCACCTTTGTACTGGGATGAGGTCGGTGAAGCAAAACTCCTAGGTCCTGAGATTTTGCAACAGATGTCGGACAAGATTACCACTATTAGGAAAAGAATGATAACTGCACAGAGCCGACAGAAGAGTTATGCAGACCAGAGGAGAAGAGACCTTGAGTTTTCTGTTGGTGATGAAGTTTTCCTGAGGATTTCACCATTTAAAGGAGTTTTAAGATTTGGTAAGAAAGGAAAGTAAAACCACGATTTATTGGACCATTCCCCATCTTAGAAAGGATTGGCAGTACGGCTTATAGATTGCAATTGCCTCCATCATTGGAAATGATTCATAATGTCTTCCATGTGTCAATGTTAAGAAAATGCATACGGAACCCTACTCAAGTTGTTAAAACAGTGGATTTTGAGATTGAGCCGACACTAACGTATGAGGAGAAGCCAGTATGAATTTTGGAATCTGCAGTGAAAACTCTGAGGAATAAGGAAATCCCCCTTGTGAAAGTTTTATGGATGAATCATGGTATTGAGGAAGCCACATGGGAAAGACGGCAGGACATGATGGACAAATATCCAGAACTCTTCGCTTGATCAATTTTCGGGGACGAAAATTTTGTTTAAGGAGGGGTGGATGTAACACCCGACAACTTCAACCAGGTGACTTCCTAACTGAATTAACGACCATGATTATTCAATCTTCGCGGTTTAGAATTTTATGCCAAGCTTAATTAATTACATGTGGATTTAAACTAGGTTGAGTGAAAAAGTTTTAATAATGGAGGATTGAGACCAGTATTTAAAGAAAAAGGAAAGAATTCAAACCTCATTTAAACCACTGTAGCCGTCATCTCTTACTCTCAGCGATTTCCCCTCCCGAGCCCTCGCTCTCTATCAGCTGGAAATCCCTCTTTCGACGATCGGTTTCCTTGCTGCTTTTCGGCTACTTTGTGCTTGAGGTACGAGTTTGGCAATGTAGCTATCTTTTAGTCGTTAAGCTCTGTTTTCTGCTATGTGTTGAAGTTCTGGGTTCTTCAATGGCCGAGTATTAGTAAGGGTATTTTAAAATTTGTAAGTGGTAATGTCATTCTGAATCGATTTTGGACATTAAACAGCCAACCCTTAGCTATCGCTAATCGAATCTGTCTATTCTGGGTTTTGGATTTCAAACTGCACTGAGAACTATACTAAAGATTCGGGAGTGACTATAGCTATTAGATCCTAGGATGACTTGTGATTAGAACTAATAGGATTTTGTTTTAACTACTTCAATGTAAATGTTTTAGGCGAAAAAGTTTGAAGAGAATGGAGCTCAAATTGCTAAGGAGACCAGGTAAGTGAATGTGTAGGTTTCTCGGTCATTAGGACCCTACATCAAAGGATGCTAGGTAGAAACCTATATGATGATTAGAAGTTTCCCTTATGTTACTGTCTAATGTTTATGCTGATGATTAGCTCAATGGTAAGGCTTCACGTCGAATGGTGCTCTGTTCTGTAGCTGGATGATTTAAGAATCTTCATGTTCATGCATCATGAATGTTTTATGCATATGAAAATGTTTTAAGATTATGCTTTCTCATGAACAAGATAAGAATATAAAACTTATGCAACGTGAATTAAGTGAGGGTTGGGGGCGGTTTGGCGTATGTCACTGTCCAAAAGAAGGACCATGATACGACCTGCAAGGGAACTATGTGCACTCTCACTGTCAAACCCCCTTTACCGGCACAAATCCTCCCTTAATCCACACAACGTGAACAAAGAATATGAACGATGAACATGAATGATGTATATGAATGATGATTATGAACAATGAATATGAATGATGAACAAGAATGAAGACTTGAGTATGAATGTGAATAAGAAAAGATTCATGAGCATTTGTTTTCTCAAAATGAGCATTCATGCATACTTATTAGTACTGCATTCTTTACTAAGCATTCGGCTTATAGTTTAAACCTTATGATATAGGTGACGAGTTTTCAGGTGAGGATCTCAAAGTTAATGAGGATGTCTATGCTCGGTTGCTGGAAGGTGTTCAGGGAGCAGATCTGTGGCTGGATGGCAAATGAGACCCCTGGTTAATGTCTTACAATTTTAATTATGATAATGAATATGATAGTTAAAGTAGGGTGAGTCTATGTTATAACATTGAGTCTTCTTTTAAAGATGTCTGTTGACCACTGACCCTGGAAACAATTTTAAGGAGCATTGGTTGGTCTGTTTGCTTAAGTCTTCCGCCATATGAATTATGGGTGAGTTACTGATTTTCATTAATATGAATGTTATGCCATTGAGGTTTGAAGTCAGTAAAGGTTAAGCTATCGGTTGATGGGGGTGTTATTTTGTCATCTAGTGATTGGTAGATGTAGTGCGTTTAAGCTATCGGTTGATGAGAGTGTTATTTTGTCATCTAGTGATCGGTAGATGTAGTGTATTAAAGTCACCGGATGATGAAGATGTTATTTTTTTGTCTAGTGATCGGTAGATGTAGTGCGCTTAAGCTATCAGATGATGAGAGTGTTATTTTGTCGTCTAGTGATCGGTAGATGTAGTGCGCTTAAGCTATCGGATGATGAGGGTGTTATTTTGTCATCTAGTGATCGGCAGATGTAGTGTGTTGATGTAACACCCCTAATACTGTACCCCTTTAACCGTATAAATTTTTCATTTTATTTTACGTTTTAAATAAACTTTAAGCGGAACCTAAACCGAAATCGAAATCAGGATCGAAATCGGAATTGAAATCTAACCTTGAAATCATTTAAAACAAACACTTAATAACTAAATAAAATTTAAACTATTTAATGAGAATAACTTAAAACAAATCAGAACAAAAGGGAGGGCAAAACGGTCCGCCCTGAAAACAAATAAGGCAGCGACCAGTCGCTGCTACATGCAGCGACTTTGCGCTGCATCGCTGAGCCGTGGCAGCGATCGATCTCTGCGCTGCAGTTGAGATCGATCGCTGCATTTCATTATGCAACAGCGATCGATCTCTGCTGTGCAGCAGAGATCGATCACTGCATTGCTTTATAGCAACAGCGATCGATCTCTGCTGCACAGCAGAGATCGATCGCTGCATTGCTTTATAGCAACAGCGATCGATCTCTGCTCTGCAGCAGAGATCGATCGCTGCATTGCTCCACAGCAAGCAGCGATCCATTTCCCTCACGCCTACTTCCAGTTCCTTCAAACCCTTCAACACTCTATGCATCAAACACTTCAATTAGCTCTCTGGAATCCGATTTCCAGAGAGCAAAACTTCTACTGTTTTACACCTAAACATCACAATAAACTTATAACTCATCCATCCAATTCAACGTATTCTAAACTCAATTAGCTTAAAGCAGACTTTGCGAAGTCCAACTGCGTGGATAGCTCTAAAAACCGAGCTTACCCGTCCCAATCCCAAAACGAATCAAAAAATTTCATAACATTTATCAAAACAGTTTAAACCAAAGTGTTTTACATACAATTACCAAAATATTTTCTAACTCCTATCCAGATCCAAACAACCTAAAATACTCTATACGATTATCAGTTCAAAACATCTCAAAATAACCCCAGAGTCCATACATACATCCCCACGGGTCATATCGCGCCTCGACTACTCAGCGCACTCCCACGGGCATCATCCATCAGCTGCCCCTACATCAGGAGGAAGAACGTCGTCCTCACCTGGTTCAATGTCTTTTAAAATATCACCTACACCATACAGACACATATGAGATATTGAAATCTCAGTAAGTTACGTAAATGCAGATGCGTGCGTGCGTATGACATTCAGAAAACATGCAGATTTCAGATTCATATACAGATACAGATTCATTACATCGCAGACAGATTGTTACCGAGATATCAGCCCTATAAATGGAAAGGATACATCCCGCGGTCGGACTACCACTTTCGATTTAGAGGGGGGGGTACATGCTCACAAACCCTACAGCCATGCCTGAGCCCCATCTCGCGTAACCAGATACAGATTACGTAGATTAATTACAGATGTTCATTTCTTTTCTTAAAACGCGTGCAGAAATTCGTTTTCATGACATTTGAAATACGTGATGCATGAACAGATATAGACAGAAAGTAAACAATCAACATATATACCATCAAGAACAAAATAGAGTAACCTATAAACAATTTAAACCTAACTACCCAACCGAAAGCGATTCAAACCAAACAATTCCTTAGGGATCCTCGATACGACATTGAAGTATGGTGTAGACCGATTGGTCAGAGTAAGTCACGGAGACTTACCTTGGGCGCGCAGAATCTCAATCTTCGTCCACGGGAGTCGTGTGTCTGAGGAAAACACGATATCCACCGTTAAAACCAATTTGAATTATAAACGTTCAAATTACAAAATCCTTAACTAATGAATTTCCTAAATTCCAACTAAGCTAATCAAAGCATTTAGAACGTCAATTAAGGCTCGATAATCCGAAATCTCAATTTACGAGTTTTTCTCAAAAACTCGGAAATTTTACCAATTTTTAACTTTTTCTCAAATTGATTTTTCTTCGTCCAATAACATCCAATACGATCAATACGTACTTAATCACAGCTAACCTACTAATTACGAACCCTTATTCGCGTTTTTAACGAAAATCGATCGAAACCCTAATTAACTAGATCTCCGTAAAAACTCGAAATAACGCTCAAAGACCGAAGCTGCATACCTAGGGTAGCGAGAGGAGGAGAAACCATGAAGAAATCGGAACGAACGGAGGTCGGACGGAGGTCGGAATGTTGATCGGTGTCGGCGGCCGAGAGAGGAGGGAGCTCTCTGTTCGTGAACGCCAGGAAGAGAAGAAGAAAGAGTGAGGAGAAAGAGGATTTTGGTTATTTTTATAAAATTGATTTGGTAAATTACTAAATTGCCCTTAGCACTTAATTCTATTTGTTTCGTCCTTCGGTTCGTTAATCGTCCTACTATTCGGATTCTCGAAAGTTCCATATTTTGCCAATAACTCCTATCCATTGCCAGGGATTTATTAAAACTGTCCGTTCACGATTTGGACCTCATTTGCTACTTTTACGAGAACGTCTTTTACATTACGAGAAATGCATTTACTCGGAATATAGCGTTTAAACTCCGAAAATTCTCGTAATTTCCTTAAAATTCCAATTATTCGTTAGGATCATCATGACGCCTTCCGTTTGCGAAACTTACCTGATTTGACATATTTACCAAAAATGCCATTATATAATAATATATTGAATAATATATTAAATCCAAAAACTTGTACAGGCCGGATATTACATTCCACCCACCTTATTTAGAATTTTGTCCACAAAATTTACCATAGCTTATAGTCCTTGATATTAACGTCTCACGTCTTGCGACATTTCATTTTGATTTATCGTCTGTACTCACGGCCATTCTTCGTGGTTCTAAACCAAAACTCATCACTATAATCCCTCATATTAGCCTTAATTCTATATTCCCCCACTTTCGATTTGATCGCACGCGACCTCTCTCAAGTATGGAACATAATCAAATTTCCAATTCTCCAATCGTCACTTCAATATTTGCGCATGCATCGACTTTTGACTCTCACTAAATCACTCACAGATTACATCTTCTAATAACACAATTTCAAAGTTCTCTTTTTATCAGCGTCTTTCCTCTGTCGTTCACTCAGGTCAGAGCTACGTCCAAGCTCCCCAACGCCAGCCAAATCGAATGCCTATATATCATCATATTTCAATCTCATCATAACCCCATCGACTCTACCTACCGTCGGGATGAACACCAACTGAACTCCCACATTAGCCTCATTACCATACTCCTTACTTTCAATGGGCCTAAACACATCAATCGTCTACGCATCCAAATCTTACCAACTTTTCTAATCCTACGATCAAACGTTCTCTAACTGTGTACTTGTCACCAACCGACACAAGCACACGTTGGTCTTTATTTAATCACCCAAGACGTTAAACTTTCCAACTTATCAATTGGTCTCTACCAAAATTGTCTCTAGCCTCAATCCTTGAAATAACATCAACTTCTAAACGTCACTTGGTTGACTAGCGTTCAAGGATCACAAACAACACCCAGATTGTATTCCAAACTCCTATGTATTCTAACTTCAACTCCTCAAATTAAGTTCCTTTAGTTTCTAACTTTCCTAATCTCGTGTCTACTGAACACGTACCTAACCATTTCACGCCCTTAAGGCCTTCTTAATTCACTTATTCCATCGTTAAATTCCTTTTAATTATCCTTTGATTACCCACCCATCGAGTATAAAATTTCTACATATATATATATATATAGATCGGAGTTGTAAACCACTCTGGTGCACAAGTTCGTTGGTCTAATCCTCAGTCCCTACTTCTACCATCTCAGTCCTACATTCCTCTAGTAGTGCTCCTGTGCAACCTCTTGGTCATTAACATCCAAATCGTATCCTTCCTTTGATACTTCACGGGTCTTAATAACTATTTCTATGTGAGCCACTTCTTTATACTTCTCAGGTATCCTATCTGTGATATCCCACGTCACATTCCTCCTCGAGTAACTTATCGATCTCGACCCCTGCTTCGATGCAGTTCCCACAACCTACTCCTTCCATTCCAACTACATCTCCGAAATTACATTCTGGCGTCAACAGGTTTAACTAAGAGTTTAAGTTGTTACTATCTTAAGGTTAATGCTCACTTGCAAATTAAGTCCCATAAATACCACGTTTTACTCTAAGTCGCCTTCATGAGTTCCATTACTATGTCTTACTGAAACGCTTATGCCTTCTACAATATGCTCGATTATCTAACTCGAATCTCCATTAACCTCGAGCACAGTAAAGTCTCTAAGTCTCGCTGTGGATTGCTCTAAACCACTCCTTCTAACCTTAAGTCACTTATGTATCCATCGGTCTCGATTTGTCAAATAAGAGTCATACTCTTTAAAATTGCAAAGCTCACAATTCGTACGACACTAGTCAATCTTAACTCTTCATTGGATCTACGATCCCCCGTACTTATCTCAAATGTCGTGCATAGACTTCTCTTAATTTCCCGATGGTCTAAATCCTTTTTAGTCGGGTTCTAATTATTTCGCTTAGCTCTTGCAAAATAACTCGTTCATCAGTCTACTCGTTTACAAACTTATTGATGATAAGTTCACTCTCTTGTTTCGATTCTCTTCAGATTCTCAATTCTTCTCCTTCTATTTTTCCAAGAGAAGGATTCAGAAACTTCTTTTTGTTAAGGTTTAACCCTCCCGGATCACCGAACACTGTCGTTTCTACCTCCATACCGGAGGTGAGTCCTACGTTTGCAGTTCTCAACTGAAACTATACCCACTGTAAACCTTCTCTATTGCATCTGTAACGACCCGGGGAGGATCGTCACGTGTCATGACTTTCCTTTAAACTTATCCGTACTTTTATACCTCTGTAATCGTAGTATACCCTTGCTTTTTTTTTTTCAGACTTATATCATATCTCATCTTAACTTAAATTCGCTGAATAACCGCGTTTAGCTTTCACTCCTGCCGATCGCTAAACGACAACATCTAGTTGATCTACCGGTCAGCACGTGCATCTCACATGATTCATTAAACATCTATCGGCAGGCACACATATTTGCATCTGCCGACAGTCACGTGCAACTCGTGTGACCAATTAAAACACCGTTCAATTATACAACGGAAGCCACCTACATCTGCCGATGAGAGAACAATAGACGATGCTCTCATCTGCCGATGGCAAATACTCTATATCTGCCGATGACGTGGCATCACATCTTCCGGTAACTTAACTCACTACTCATACCGATCGCCAGATAACAGACATTGTCGTCATCTGCCGATGGCTTAAGACAACTACATCTTCCGGCAGATTAACTCACATCATCTGCCGATGACGTGGCACTACATCTGCCGATGGCAACACACAACATCTGCCGATGACATTTATACTACATCTTCCGATAGATTAACTCACATCATCTGCCGATGACGTGGCACTACGTCTGCCGATGGCAACACACAACATCTGCCGATGGCATATCGTCTGCTGATGACGTCAGCCGGAAGACAAATACTTTTCCTCTTCCGATGACGTCCTCCGGAAGACAGACTTACCCGACTCCCATCACAATCCTCCTGTCGATTTCTACACTTCAAAATAACACATCTCCTGCCGATAGACAAGTACTTTCATCTACCGACTACTAAACATTAACCTAACACCTTCTTCTTCCGGTAGACAAGCAAACTTCATCTACCGATTCCTAAACTCCATAATAACACTCGCACCTTTCGGTAGACAAATACATTTCGTCTACCGGCAGCACAAACATCATAACTTCAAACTTAATACCGGGACACCAACAGAATAAACCACAGATTCATTAAAACTCATACAGCGGATGACGTCAGCCGGAAGACTAAACCAACAAACATCTACCCTTCGGCATCTGCCGATGACGTCAGCCGGAAGACTACCTCTTCCAGCTTCCGTCTTACGGTAGAGAACTCTAAATCATCAAATGACTCCTTCCAACAGAAAGAAAACACAACTCATTCAAAATGCATATAGCGGAAGACTTAAGCAACTGACCATTTATAAATCTATATAATCATTCCCTGACTCAATGATCCACTAGACAGTTTCAAAGCTCAACGTTTTAAATAATCTCATCCTACTTAAACTACCATATTCTTTAACATACTGTAACATAAGAGTCTTAACCAGGGGTCATAAATCGCCTCTCCAGTCCCGCACTGTCACCTTGAGCATCCTCCAGCAACCAACCTTAAGCATCCTCTTTGAACATAACATCCTCACCTGAACCTTCTTCACCTACACCATAAGGTTTAACTATAAGCCTAATGCTTAGTAAGGAATGCATGCTGACAGATATACATGAGTACACAATTTAAAGGGACACAAGTTCATAAACCATTCTTCGTTCATGTTCATCTTTATCCTTTACATAACATGTATTAAGGCAGGGAACGAGGGAGGAAGACTGGGGTACATAGTCATTTGCCTATCGCGGCAGTCGTACATAATCATTTGCCTATTGCGGCAATCATGATACATCACTCGGCCTCCCCAGTGGGAGAATTCGCGAGCCATACATATCATTAACTCGGCCTCCACCAGTGGGAGATTTCGCGAGTCATACATATCATTACTCGGCCTCCACCAGTGGGAGATTTCGCGAGTCATACATATCATTACTCGGCCTCCACCAGTGGGAGAATTCGCGAGTCATACATAGCATAGTCTTTTCCCCGTTCTGCACTTAATTATGGTTACATTTCATATTCTCTACTTAATCATAAACGTGGGCATAATACATAGACATGAGGTTCACAGAGAAAAGTCATACCATAAGGACAAGTAGAACATCCTGTAACTTTACATTTACTTACACAACTTCTTCATGTCGTGGAAATAACAAATCATAGTCAACAAGTTAACATTTCAGTGATTTCCTAATACCCTTGCGGTGTAGGGCCCTAGTGGCCGGAAATCTTAACACATTCACTTACCTGGATTCCTTAGCAATCCGAGCTTCTTTCCTTTAAACTTCTTCACCTAAAACATGTACATTACAGTAGTTAAATAAAATCCTAAAAGTTCTAATCATAGGTCATCCTAGAATCTAATAGCTAGAGTCATCTCCGAATCCTTAGTCTAAAGCTCTGCGCAGAATCTGAAATCCAAAATAGAACAAAGAGGTTCTACTATTGATTAAATCTGAGTTAGGTTACTTAAAATGACCAGAATCTACTCGGGTTGACATTACTACTCTCGGATTCTAAAATGTTCTAAAACGGCATGGCCATTGATAAACTCCAAGTTCAGATGCTGAGCTGAAAACAGAGCTGATAAACTAACAGATAGCTACATTGTCTATTGCATACCTCGGGTACGAACTTGCAGAGAAAATGCAGACTGAAAATAGTCGTCAGTGAGGGAGAACGCCGGTAACAGAGAGCAGGAGCTCGGGAGAGAAGAAATCGCCGAGAGAAGGGGTGTCGGCTACAGTGAGGTTTAAATGAGATTTAAGGTTTCCTTTTTCTATTTATACTTAATCCATCAATCTTAATTACAATTCTGCCACCCAACCTAGTTTTACTCAACTTGTAATAAATTTGTCTTAACATCAAATTTAAATCATAAAGGTTAAATAAGAGGGTGACAATGAAATGGTCAAAAAATCACCTGGCCGAAACGTCGGGTGTTACATCCACCCCTCCTTAAACAAAATTTTCGTCCTCGAAAATTGCTCAAGCAAATAACTTAGGATATTTGTCCAACATCTCCTGCTGTAGTTCCCATGTAGCTTCTTCAATACCATGATTCTTCCACAAAACCTTAACCAACAAGATTTCCTTATTCCTTAGAGTCTTCACTGCAGAATCCAAAATTTGTACTGGTTTCTCTTCATATTCCAGTGTCGGCTCTAAACTAATATCCGATGGCTGGATGACCTGCATCGGGTCACGCATGCACTTCCTTAACATTGACACATGGAAGACATTATGAACTTTATCCAATGATGGAGGCAGTTGCAGTCTGTAAGCTGTACTCCCGATTTTTGCTAAGACAGGGAAGGGCCCAATGAATCTAGGATTAAGTTTTCCCTTCATGCCAAATCTTAAGACTCCTCTAAATGGTGACACCTTTAAGAATACTTCATCTCCTACCGAAAACTCGAGTTCCCTTCTCCTTTGATCTGCGTAACACTTCTGTCGGCTTTGTGCAGTCATCATTCTTTTCCGAATAGTGGTAATCTTATCTGACATTTGCTGCAGAATATCAGGCCCAAGGAGTTTTGCTTCACCAACCTCGTCCCAATAAAGAGGTGACCTACATTTCCTACCATACAGTGCTTCATAAGGTGCCATACCAATGGTGGACTGATAACTGTTATTGTAGGAGAACTCAACTAGAGGTAATTGTCTGCTCCAAGTTGTCTGAAAGTCAAGTACACATGCTCTCAACATATCTTCGAGTATTTGAATCGTCCTTTCTGACTGGCCATCGGTCTGTGGGTGAAAAGCTGTGCTGAAAGATAACCTTGTACCCAATGTACCTTGCAAACTTTTCCAGAATCGAGAGGTGAACCTGGGGTCACGGTCAGAGACAATGGATACAGGGATCCCATGCAACCTGATAATTTCTTGGACATAAAGGTTAGCAAGTTGGTCCATCGTATAGGTGGTCCTTACAGGTAAGAAATGGGCCGATTTTGTCAGTCTATCCACCACAACCCAAATACAATCATGCCCTTTTGTCGTCTTAGGTAGTCCTACTACGAAATCCATGGCTATGTGTTCCCACTTCCACTCGGGAATAGGCAACGGCTGAAGAGTACCTCCTGGACGTTGGTGCTCGGCTTTGACTTGTTGACATACTAAACAGGACTCTACATACTTAGCAACATCCCTTTTTAGGTTAGGCCACCAGTACTGTAACTTCAGGTCTCGGTACATCTTGGTGCAGCCAGGATGTACGGAAAAGGAAGAGGAGTGCGCCTCAGCCAAGATCAACTTACGCAATTCCACATCATTAGGAATGCACCACCGATTTCTAAACCTCAGGATCCCATCCTTGGAGAGACTGAACTCGGAGGTGGCGTCCTTCAACTTATCCATCATGCTGATATTTTCCACTGAATCCTTCTGTTGTGCATCCTTGATCTTTTCCAAAATTGTTGGTTGAATAGTTAACTCAGCGAGCAAGACTGATAACTCTGGAACTATCTCCAAGTCAAATTTCTGAACTTCTGTTCTTAAGGGCATAGACATGGTTGAAACCACGGGCTGCATTGTTGTTGACATCCTACTCAACGCATCAGCTACAGAGTTAGCCTTTCCGGGGTGATACTTGATCTCAAAATCGTAATCCTTGACAAATTCCAACCAACGTCTCTGTCTCATGTTTAATTCCTTCTGTGTGAAGAGGAACTTTAGACTTTTATGGTCAGAAAACACCTCACATTGTTGTCCATATAAATAGTGTCTCCAAATCTTCAAGGCAAAAACAACAGCAGCTAATTCTAGATCATGAGTGGGGTAATTTTGCTCGTAACTCTTTAGCTGCCTAGAAGCATACGCTATAACTTTACCCTCTTGCATCAGAACACAACCTAAACCGACTTTAGAAGCATCACAGTAAACACTAAATTTTCCTTCTTCGGTTGGGAGGGTCAAAACAGGAGCTGTTGTTAACTTCAGTTTTAACGTCTGGAAGCTATCTTCACAGGCTTCAGTCCAAGAATACTTAATGTCCTTCTTTGTCAAACCTGTCAGGGGTTTAGCTATCATAGAAAATCCCTTGATGAATTTTCTGTAATAGCCTGCCAATCCAAGGAAGCTGCGGACTTCACTGGCATTCTTAGGTTGAGGCCAATCTTTTACTGCCTGAATTTTGGTTGGGTCCACAGATATGCCATTAGCAGAGACTACATGGCCAAGGAAATTAACCTTATCTAACCAAAACTCACACTTAGACAGCTTGGCGTAAAGTTGATGCTCCTTCAATGTCGTCAAAACTACTTTCAAATGTTCTTCATGGTCAGCCACAGTTCGGGAATATATCAAGATATCATCTATGAATACAATCACAAACTTATCCAAATACTCACGAAACACACGGTTCATTAGATCCATAAAAGCGGCAGGGGCGTTTGTTAAACCAAACGACATGACTAAGAATTCATAATGTCCATAGCGGGTTCTGAAGGCTGTCTTTGGTATATCTCCTTCTTTAACCTTCAGTTGGTAATAACCCGAACGTAAATCTATCTTTGAAAATACCTTAGCTCCTTGCAATTGGTCAAACAAATCGTCAATCCTGGGTAAGGGGTACCTATTCTTGATTGTCAACTTATTTAGTTCCCTGTAGTCTATGCACATTCTAAGAGAACCATCCTTCTTCCTTACAAATAAGACTGGTGCACCCCAAGGAGAACTGCTGGGGCGAATAAATCCCTTGTCAACCAATTCCTGCAGTTGAACCTTCAATTCTTTCAACTCAACAGGTGCCATACGGTAAGGATTTTTGGATACAGGTGATGCCTCGGGGTATGTATCAATCACAAATTCTATTTCCCTATCAGGTGGTATACCCGGTAAATCATCTAGGAATGCCTCGGGAAACTCTCGGACTATAGGAATATCCTGTAGCTCAATTTTATTCTTCACCCGGTCATCTATTACACTAGCCAGGTAGCTCTCACAACCACCTCTCAGCATTCGGTATATTTCTAGTGAGGATATAATTGGTATCTTACTTATTTTAGGAATAGCTTGGAAGGAATAATGGTTATCATTTGGGGGTCTAAAATCAACTATTCCAGATCGACAACTTATCGTGGCATGGTGTCTAAATAACCAATCCATCCCTAATATTACTTCATACCCTCTTATGTCAATGACAATTAATTCCGCATAGAGATTCTTATCCCCTAAGGACACGACGTCACCCTTAACAATCTGCTCTGAATGTAGGGACCTCCCTGATGGCAACACAACAATATATAACCTTTCAGCTGGTAGGGGTCCTATGCTATGTTTGCATACAAACAAGGTTGATATAAACGAGTGTGTGGCCCCTGTATCTATGAGTGTATGAGCAGCAAAACCACAAATCATGATGGTACCTGATATGACTGTGTGTTGATCAGCTCCCTCATCTTCCATCAATGCATACACTCTGGGTACATCATTGTAACGACCCGGGGAGGATCGTCACGTGTCATGACTTTCCTTTAAACTTATCCGTACTTTTATACCTCTGTAATCGTAGTATACCCTTGCTTTTTTTTTTCAGACTTATATCATATCTCATCTTAACTTAAATTCGCTGAATAACCGCGTTTAGCTTTCACTCCTGCCGATCGCTAAACGACAACATCTAGTTGATCTACCGGTCAGCACGTGCATCTCACATGATTCATTAAACATCTATCGGCAGGCACACATATTTGCATCTGCCGACAGTCACGTGCAACTCGTGTGACCAATTAAAACACCGTTCAATTATACAACGGAAGCCACCTACATCTGCCGATGAGAGAACAATAGACGATGCTCTCATCTGCCGATGGCAAATACTCTATATCTGCCGATGACGTGGCATCACATCTTCCGGTAACTTAACTCACTACTCATACCGATCGCCAGATAACAGACATTGTCGTCATCTGCCGATGGCTTAAGACAACTACATCTTCCGGCAGATTAACTCACATCATCTGCCGATGACGTGGCACTACATCTGCCGATGGCAACACACAACATCTGCCGATGACATTTATACTACATCTTCCGATAGATTAACTCACATCATCTGCCGATGACGTGGCACTACGTCTGCCGATGGCAACACACAACATCTGCCGATGGCATATCGTCTGCTGATGACGTCAGCCGGAAGACAAATACTTTTCCTCTTCCGATGACGTCCTCCGGAAGACAGACTTACCCGACTCCCATCACAATCCTCCTGTCGATTTCTACACTTCAAAATAACACATCTCCTGCCGATAGACAAGTACTTTCATCTACCGACTACTAAACATTAACCTAACACCTTCTTCTTCCGGTAGACAAGCAAACTTCATCTACCGATTCCTAAACTCCATAATAACACTCGCACCTTCCGGTAGACAAATACATTTCGTCTACCGGCAGCACAAACATCATAACTTCAAACTTAATACCGGGACACCAACAGAATAAACCACAGATTCATTAAAACTCATACAGCGGATGACGTCAGCCGGAAGACTAAACCAACAAACATCTACCCTTCGGCATCTGCCGATGACGTCAGCCGGAAGACTACCTCTTCCAGCTTCCGTCTTACGGTAGAGAACTCTAAATCATCAAATGACTCCTTCCAACAGAAAGAAAACACAACTCATTCAAAATGCATATAGCGGAAGACTTAAGCAACTGACCATTTATAAATCTATATAATCATTCCCTGACTCAATGATCCACTAGACAGTTTCAAAGCTCAACGTTTTAAATAATCTCATCCTACTTAAACTACCATATTCTTTAACATACTGTAACATAAGAGTCTTAACCAGGGGTCATAAATCGCCTCTCCAGTCCCGCACTGTCACCTTGAGCATCCTCCAGCAACCAACCTTAAGCATCCTCTTTGAACATAACATCCTCACCTGAACCTTCTTCACCTACACCATAAGGTTTAACTATAAGCCTAATGCTTAGTAAGGAATGCATGCTGACAGATATACATGAGTACACAATTTAAAGGGACACAAGTTCATAAACCATTCTTCGTTCATGTTCATCTTTATCCTTTACATAACATGTATTAAGGCAGGGAACGAGGGAGGAAGACTGGGGTACATAGTCATTTGCCTATCGCGGCAGTCGTACATAATCATTTGCCTATCGCGGCAATCATGATACATCACTCGGCCTCCCCAGTGGGAGAATTCGCGAGCCATACATATCATTAACTCGGCCTCCACCAGTGGGAGATTTCGCGAGTCATACATATCATTACTCGGCCTCCACCAGTGGGAGATTTCGCGAGTCATACATATCATTACTCGGCCTCCACCAGTGGGAGAATTCGCGAGTCATACATAGCATAGTCTTTTCCCCGTTCTGCACTTAATTATGGTTACATTTACTTTTCATATTCTCTACTTAATCATAAACGTGGGCATAATACATAGACATGAGGTTCACAGAGAAAAGTCATACCATAAGGACAAGTAGAACATCCTGTAACTTTACATTTACTTACACAACTTCTTCATGTCGTGGAAATAACAAATCATAGTCAACAAGTTAACATTTCAGTGATTTCCTAATACCCTTGCGGTGTAGGGCCCTAGTGGCCGGAAATCTTAACACATTCACTTACCTGGATTCCTTAGCAATCCGAGCTTCTTTCCTTTAAACTTCTTCACCTAAAACATGTATATTACAGTAGTTAAATAAAATCCTAAAAGTTCTAATCATAGGTCATCCTAGAATCTAATACCTAGAGTCATCTCCGAATCCTTAGTCTAAAGCTCTGCGCAGAATCTGAAATCCAAAATAGAACAAAGAGGTTCTACTATTGATTAAATCTGAGTTAGGTTACTTAAAATGACCAGAATCTACTCGGGTTGACATTACTACTCTCGGATTCTAAAATGTTCTAAAACGGCATGGCCATTGATAAACTCCAAGTTCAGATGCTGAGCTGAAAACAGAGCTGATAAACTAACAGATAGCTACATTGTCTATTGCATACCTCGGGTACGAACTTGCAGAGAAAATGCAGGCTGAAAATAGTCGTCAGTGAGGGAGAACGCCGGTAACAGAGAGCAGGAGCTCGGGAGAGAAGAAATCGCCGAGAGAAGGGGTGTCGGCTACAGTGAGGTTTAAATGAGATTTAAGGTTTCCTTTTTCTATTTATACTTAATCCATCAATCTTAATTACAATTCTGCCACCCAACCTAGTTTTACTCAACTTGTAATAAATTTGTCTTAACATCAAATTTAAATCATAAAGGTTAAATAAGAGGGTGACAATGAAATGGTCAGAAAATCACCTGGCCGAAACGTCGGGTGTTACAGCATCTCTATCCTCTCTACGGTCATTCAGACTACTTTGAACTCATAAGTATAACCTTAAATCTGAAGTGCTATATTTTTCCTCAGTAGTTACCACGTTCAAAACCTTAGCTCCTATGCTTTTGTTTTCTATCCTCATTTAAGCAACACCAATGGTCTGACGTCTAGTACTCATTAATAAATCTTAAATTCATTAATTCTCTCACCTAGTATGTCGGCTATATGCTTCTTACAGATTCAATATTTTCTTTATGGATTAGTCTTCTAAGGTATCTACGGTGGTATCCTTTTCCTAGAGATCAGCCAATTCCAGTATCTAGAGTATCCATATGCACATGATTTCAATTCTCTAGCGCTTCGGGATTTAATAATTTTATAACTCGGAGTAACTCTCGTTATTCCTTGCCTCTATATTGGTCGATACGATCGCCCCTACCCGATCACTTAAATCTTATGTCCGCGACTCGTATTGATCTATCACATCCATCTACACCACAACCATAATGGTTACTCTCATATCCTTTCCATAACAACACTAGGTAAGCTTTGGACTATGATTTTGTCTAATTACTTAAATCTTTTTCACGAATTTAGGGTATACAAGTTCTTGCTAAATTTTCTTACCTACTTAATTCCACTTAGTATATCTTGACAGCCTAAAGTATTTCCAAATACACTCTTACATCTTAGTTTAAATTACTCCTTACTTCTTTACACCTTAAAACTCTAAGGGTTTGAGTTTCATCAACTAGGGTTCATTTCCTATAAATTTAAATCCTACATCCCGTAAGATGTGTGACTCTAACAGTAACAAAAATCTAAGTGTATAACTTTTCACGGGTAAGTCAAGCTAACCTTATTACTACATAACTCTCATTCTATAAGGCCTATATGGTCTAACATCTACTTACCGTCTTATCATCGAGGTTCACTCAAAACTCTTCTTGCCCATCTCCTACTATTCTCTTACCTCTCTATCCATAAACCTTCTCCTGTTTGTTACCTTACTATTGCTTCGAACTCTTACCCTAGACCCCTTTTTCACTATAATATATATATATATTTTATCCTATTAAATATTCAAATTAAAACTCTACCTGTAACTGCCGAATGTTGGGTAGTTTCTTCTTCTCTAGTCGAGGTAGGCAACTTTTGGGTATCGTTTCTCTGATTCCTGCCCCGTTGGCCTGTACCTGGTTGATCTCGGCCCGATCTTGGGCAATCTTTGACGAAATGACCATTCTCTCCACATCGAAAGCATTTATCTGTGCCTGTCCTACAATCGCCACAGTGCTTCTTCTGGCACACAGGACACAGAGGTCTTTGATAACTTCTTCGCACGCGTTTCCTTCGGCTCTGTCTGATCTCTTCCTTGCCCGTCCTCTCCGTACCCTGGTTATTGGGAGCGGCCACCCCTAGGGTTCTTGGGCCACCTCGATTCGTCAATCCCTCGAGCTGACGAAATTGCCTACGTATGAGCTGAGCTTGTTGGTCTATGTGCTGGGACTAGCAATCTACTAACTCCGTAAACCGATCCAGGATGTTGTCCCTAGGATCCCTTCCTCGAACCATATTTATAAAGCTCCTATGAAATTTAAAACAAATAATCCTAAGAAACAAAATCAAACAAAGCTATAAACAGACTTACAGTTGATGAAGGACGTCCGCGTAGTGGCTGTGTAGTCGAGCAGTCTACAGAATCGATTTTAAAACCCGGGGGCTCTGATACCATAAATATAACACCCCTAATACTGTACCCCTTTAACCGTATAAATTTTTCATTTTATTTTACGTTTTAAATAAACTCTAAGCGGAATCTAAACTGAAATCGAAATCAGGATCGAAATCGGAATTGAAATCTAACCTTGAAATCATTTAAAACAAACACTTAATAACTAAATAAAATTTAAACTATTTAATGAGAATAACTTAAAACAAATCAGAACAAAAGGGAGGGCAAAACGGTCCGCCCTGAAAACAAATAAGGCAGCGACCAGTCGCTGCTACATGCAGCGACTGTACGCTGCATCGTTGAGCCGTGGCAGCGATCGATCTCTGCGCTGCAGTTGAGATCGATCGCTGCATTTCATTATGCAACAGCGATCGATCTCTGCTGTGCAGCAGAGATCGATCGCTGCATTGCTTTATAGCAACAGCGATCGATCTCTGCTCTGCAGCAGAGATCGATCGCTGCATTGCTCCACAGCAAGCAGCGATCCATTTCCCTCACGCCTACTTCCAGTTCCTTCAAACCCTTCAACACTCTATGCATCAAACACTTCAATTAGCTCTCTGGAATCCGATTTCCAGAGAGCAAAAATTCTATTGTTTTACACCTAAACATCACAATAAACTTATAACTCATCCATCCAATTCAACGTATTCTAAACTCAATTAGCTTACAGCAGACTTTGCGAAGTCCAACTGCGTGGATAGCTCTAAAAACCGAGCTTACCCGTCCCAATCCCAAAACGAATCAAAACATTTCATAACGTTTATCAAAACAGTTTAAACCAAAGTGTTTTACATACAATTACCAAAATATTTTCTAACTCCTATCCAGATCCAAACAACCTAAAATACTCTATACGATTATCAGTTCAAAACATCTCAAAATAACCCCAGAGTCCATACATACATCCCCACGGGTCATATCGCGCCTCGACTACTCAGCGCACTCCCACGGGCATCATCCATCAGCTGCCCCTACATCAGGAGGAAGAACGCCGTCCTCACCTGGTTCAATGTCTTTTAAAATATCACCTACACCATACAGACACATATGAGATATTGAAATCTCAGTAAGTTACGTAAATGCAGATGCGTGCGTGCATATGCCATTCAGAAAACATGCAAATTTCAGATTCATATACAGATACAGATTCATTACATCGCAGACAGATTGTTACCGAGATATCAGCCATATAAATGGAAAGGATACATCCCGCGGTCGGACTACCACTTTCGATTTAGAGGGGGGGGGGGTACATGCTCACAAACCCTACAGCCATGCCTGAGCCGCATCTCGCGTAACCAGATAAAGATTACGTAGATTAATTACAGATGTTCATTTCTTTTCTTAAAACGCGTGCAGAAATTCATTTTCATGACATTTGAAATACGTGATGCATGAACAGATATAGACAGAAAGTAAACAATCAACATATATACCATCAAGAACAAAATAGAGTAACCTATAAACAATTTAAACCTAACTACCCAACCGAAAGCGATTTAAACCAAACAATTCCTTAGGGATCCTCGATACGACATCGAAGTATGGTGTAGACCGATTGGTCAGAGTAAGTCACGGAGACTTACCTTGGGCGCGCAGAATCTCAATCTTCGTCCACGGGAGTCGTGTGTCTGAGGAAAACACGATATCCACCGTTAAAACCAATTTGAATTATAAACGTTCAAATTACAAAATCCTTAACTAATGAATTTCCTAAATTCCAACTAAGCTAATCAAAGCATTTAGAACGTCAATTAAGGCTCGATAATCCGAAATATCAATTTACGAGTTTTTCTCAAAAACTCGGAAATTTTACCAATTTTTAACTTTTTCTCAAATTGATTTTTCTTCGTCCAATAACATCCAATACGATCAATACGTACTTAATCACAGCTAACCTACTAATTACGAACCCTTATTCGCGTTTTTAACGAAAATCGATCGAAACCCTAATTAACTAGATCTCCGTAAAAACTCGAAATAACGCTCAAAGACCGAAGCTGCATACCTAGGGTAGCGAGAGGAGGAGAAACCGTGAAGAAATCGGAACGAATGGAGGTCGGACGGAGGTCGGAATGTTGATCGGTGTCGGCGGCCGAGAGAGGAGGGAGCTCTCTGTTCGTGAACGCCAGGAAGAGAAGAAGAAAGAGTGAGGAGAAAGAGGATTTTGGTTATTTTTATAAAATTGATTTGGTAAATTACTAAATTGCCCTTAGCACTTAATTCTATTTGTTTCGTCCTTCGGTTCGTTAATCGTCCTACTATTCGGATTCTCGAAAGTTCCATATTTTGCCAATAACTCCTATCCATTGCCAGGGATTTATTAAAACTGTCCGTTCACGATTTGGACCTCATTTGCTATTTTTACGAGAACGTCTTTTACATTACGAGAAATGCATTTACTCGGAATATAGCGTTTAAACTCCGAAAATTCTCGTAATTTCCTTAAAATTCCAATTATTCGTTAGGCTCATCATGACGCCTTCCGTTTGCGAAACTTACCTGATTTGACATATTTACCAAAAATGCCATTATATAATAATATATTGAATAATATATTAAATCCAAAAACTTGTACAGGCCGGATATTACAGTTGAAGTCACCGGATGATGAAGATGCTATTTTGTCGTCTAGTGACCGGTATGCGTAGTGTATTGCTGGTGCTGAACGAGGATAAATGAACCACGAGTGATGTACGTGCCCACTGGATGATACCTCCTATCTAGTGAAGTTTTAAAGGGATCATGTGTTAAGCTCGTGCTCATCGGAAGATGTCCTCTATTAGGCGATGATAAGTGAGTCACGCGAGTTTCATGTGACGAATCGGATGATGAAATCTTTCTCTACCGGAAGATGTGAACTCTATGCTTGTCGTTTAGCGACTGGCAGGAGTAAGTAATTAAGTATAGAAATCTGTTGGGATATAATCGGAAGATGCAAGTCTATTTCTCAATCGGTAGGTACAGCTTAAGAGCTGAAGTCTTTTATCGGATGGAGCATTTTACCCTGCCCGTCGGCAGATGTATAATGTACTCCTCTGCCGAGCTATGCCTATTGAATTGTGCATGACATCTTGAGCTAAGTTATGTTTAAAAAAAAAATATATTACCAAAAATGAGTAGAGTGTGAGTAATAAGAATTAAATGATTAAGAAAGTCATGAATTTTGTGACGATTCCTCTGGGGTCGTTACACAAGCTCTGAGCATATCCTCCAGAATCTGATTTCGTCCTCTCTGTTTGACCATCAGTCTGAGGATGAAATGCTGTGCTGAAATTCAGTTGAGTCCCCATAGCTTTGTGCAGACTCTTCCAGAACTTCGATGTAAATCTCGGATCTCAATCTGAGACAATAGAAACTTACACTCCATGCAGTCTCACAACCTCCTGTACATAAAGCTCGGCGAGCTGGTCCATCGAAGATGTCATCTTCACAGATAAGAAGTGAGCCGACTTTGTCAATCGGTCCACAATCACCCAGATGCCGTCATGACCCTTCGTCGTCCTCGAGAATCCCACAATAAAATCCATGGAGATCTGCTCCCATTTCCACTCCGGAATAGGCAGTGGCTGTAATGTTCCGGCTGGCCTCTGATGTTCTGCTTTCACATGTTGACAAATTAAACAGGTCTCAACATATTTGGCGACCTCACTCTTCATGTTTGGCCACCAGAAATGTTGCTTTAAGTCCCGGTACATCTTGGTACTTCCTATGTGCACAGAATAAGCTGAAGAATGCGCCTAAGCCAATATCTCCTTCTTTAGCTCCTCATCGTTAGGCACGTACCACCTATGCCTGAATTTTAGAATACCATCCTCCGATAAATAAAAATCCGACGAATCCTCGAATGTCAAGCCCAACCAAAACTCCTCGCACTCCATATCTTTCTACTGAGTTTCACGTATTTTATCTAGAATAGTCGGCCTGAGAGAAATGTTGGTGAGCATACTGGACAACTCTGCCACTATCTCCACATCAAACCTCTCAATCTCAGACTGCAATGTAATCAACATCACTGCAAGTGAAGGCTGACTCGCAGAAGGCATTCGGCTTAAAGCATCAGCAACCATGTTCGCCTTTCCTGGATGGTACTTAATATCGAAATCGTAGTCTTTTACAAACTCCAGCCACCTTCTTTGTCTCATATTAAGTTCCTTCTGTGTAAATAAGTACTTCAAGCTTTTGTGGTCAGAAAATATCTCGCACTGCTGCCCATATAAATAATGTCTCCAAATCTTCAGTGCGAAAACCACGGCTGCTAACTTCAGATCATGTGTAGGATAATTCTGCTCATACGGCTTCAGCTGTCTAGAAGCATAAGCAATCACCCTACCCTCCTGCATAAGCACGCATCCGAGCCCAACTCTGGACGCATCGCAATATATGCTGAACTTATCAC
The DNA here is from genome assembly GCA_022432975.1 of Begonia masoniana. Classification (NCBI taxonomy): domain Eukaryota; kingdom Viridiplantae; phylum Streptophyta; class Magnoliopsida; order Cucurbitales; family Begoniaceae; genus Begonia; species Begonia masoniana. Next base: position 28,744,537 of record CM039503.1, on the reverse strand, counting down.
CTTCAACAGGCAATGTCAACACTGGAGCTGTAGTCAATCTCTGCTTTAACTCCATAAAACTATCGTCACAAGCAGCCGACCATATAAATTTCTCATTCTTCCGAGTCAAACGAGAGAGAGGAACTGCAATCTTCGAAAATCCTTCTATGAACTTCCGATAATAACCAGCCATCCCGAGGAATCCACGTACTTCACGCACGTTCTTAGGCTGTGGCCAATCTCTAACCACCTGAATCTTGCTCGGATCTACAGAAACCCCTTCTTCTGATATGATGTGGCCAAGAAAACTGACCTTATCCAAGCTAAAACTCACATTTAGAGAACTTCGGATAAAGCTGGTGTTGTTACAAAAATCCTAGAACAATCCGCAATTGCTCTTCATGTTCCTCCTTCGCCTTAGAATAAATCAGAATATCGTTGATGAAGACTACAACGAACTTGTCTAAATACTCCTTGAAAACTCGGTTCATCAAATCCATAAACGCTGCAGGGGCATTAGTAAGTCCAAAAGACATAACTAGGAACTCATAATGCCCGTACCTCGTTCGGAATGCCGTTTTCTGAATATCCTCCTTCCGGACCTTCACTTGATAGTAACCCGAGTGTAGGTCAATCCTGGAAAATACTCGGGCACCCTGTAGTTGATCAAACAAGTCATCAATCCGCGGCAGTGGATACTTATTCTTCACTGTAAGCTTATTCAACTCTCTGTAATCCACGCACATTCTGAGAGTCCCGTCTTTCTTCTTAACAAACAAAACGGGAGCACCCCAGGGTGAAAAACTAGGTCAGATAAAGCCCTTATCTAGCAATTCGTCGAGCTGAGTTTTCAACTCCCTCAATTCAGCAGGCGCCAATCTATATGGATTCTTAGACACTGGCGCGGTGCTTGGATATACATCTATGACGAATTCAATCTCTCGGTCTGGTGGTAAACTGGGAAGATCGTCAAGGAATACCTCAGAGAATTCTCTGACTATAGGAATGTCACTCGGCTTTACTTCGCTGAGCAACTGAGTATCAAGTACTGTGGCCAAATAAATAGAGCACTCACCTTTAAATTGCTTGTTTACCTTCATGGAAAAGGAAACAGGCAATCCGCTCCATCTGTTCATCGCCTGATAGGAGAATTCGGCTTTACCCGGGGGTCGAAAGGTCACAATCCCGGATTGACAATCGATGGTGGCAAAGTACTGTGATAGCCAGTCCATCCCTAAGATAAGGTCGTACCGTTCTATGCTCAGAACTATCAGACAAGCATAAAGGGCAGCATCCCCCACTGAGACGACATTGCCCTGGAGAATACGGTCCGACTGCATAAGCTCTCCCGAAAGCAGCATCACTCTATACTCGACCTCTGCTAACTCAGACGCTAACCCCAATCTAGCCATGCAAGCAGTTGAAATAAAGGAATACGTAGCTTCCGTGTCTATCAAAGAAAACACTGCCACGCCTATAATCAGAATGGTACCTACTATCACGGAAGGCTGAGCCTCATCATCGATATCGCCAGGCTCGATAAACGCAAAGATCCTCGGCATAACCCTCATCATCAATATTTGTGGAGTCCCCTGTACTTGTTTGCCCTTGCCACGATCATTGTCTCCCTCTAAAGGCCTCTTTACTCCTCTTTGCTGCTGCTGCTGGGGCTGTGGTGCTCTGGGTTGCCAACCTCGGTTCTGAGACTGAGGGCGGATCTCACAAAAAAAGCCCTTAGCTGGCTCCCTCGGCCTAACACAAGTAGCTCTGGCAGCCTAAAAGTCCAGAGCTATAGCTGCAATATCAGAATAGGGCACGTCTATAATACCTAACACAATAATGTTCATCTTGATCTCCGGGTTCAGCCCCTCCATAAATTGATGCACCTTGTCTTCGTTGTCGCTGACAAGACGCGGTGCAAAACGTGACAAAGCTTCAAATTTCTGAATATATTCAGCAACTGAACCTGTCTGCTTCAGCTGCGTAAACTCGTTTCTCTTAGCCACCCTCACCGTGTGGCTGAAATACTTATCAAAGAACACGGTCTTATACCGCTCCCATGTCATAACCGATACATCTGTTGTTGACTTGAACGAATCCCACCAGAAACGGGCATCTAATGCCAAATGGAAAGTGACGTAGGCCTCCTTGCTCCCGTTCCCTACCTCTACATAACTTAACATATCCTCCATCACCCTGATCCATTCTTCAGCAACCGTTGGATCCGATGATCGGCCGTCAAATACTGGAGGTCGGAGGCTTTGGAATTTTTGCATGCCCTAATTATTAGGAACCACCAATTCTTGGGCCCTCTGGTTCTCTCGGTTCACCAGATTCTCGATTTGTTGTGCTTGTCGGTCCATGTGTCAAGACTGACGATCCAACAATTTCGTAAGTCTGTCTAAGGCGTCGTCTTTAGGATCTTTTCCTCGAACCATTTTGTATAAAGCCTATAAAAGTTAAATAGATAATCCTAAGAAACAAAACAAAAAAATAAAATAGAACGTACTTACAGTTGAAGAAGGACGTTCGCGTAGTGTCATGCGCAGTCGAGCAGTCTACAAAATCGTTTTTAAAACCTGGGGGCTCTGATACCATAACTGTAGCGTCCCTTACACTATTCCTAATTTTCAAGTATTATTTTTTTTATCCTAAAACATTCGACCGGAATATGAATTGAAATCTATTTTGAAAACCATTACTTTAAAACAATGGAATAAAAATAAATAAAAATAACAATTAAAGCAATCAGCCAACAGCAGGGCAAAAGGGGAAATTCCCCTTGAAAATAAAGGGGCGATCGATCGCCAGTCAAAAAAGGGAGGGGCGATCATGATTGCCCCTCGCTGTGGTGAACGATCGCCTAGCGATCGTTTACCAGGCGATCGATCGCCCCTCGTTGTGGTGATCGTGGGGCGATCGATCGCCACACACTCTGGAAAAATTCCAGAGCATGGAAATCCACCTTGGTGACTGATCGCCTCACTTGGCGATTGGTCGCCAAGTGCTCTGTCTCCCCTCCCCCTTTTTTTTCTTCTGCTTTCATTCTTTTCCCTGTATATTCCTACAACCATTAACACATCTTAACCAATTCTCTTACACGATTTCAATGTACACCATAATATACTCATACACCTCCATAACCTCCTTCAAAACCAACTCGAGACGCATTTAACACGAAATACGTTTTCACGAAAACGAACTGCATGGATGTGTTTAAAAACCGAACATATCCCTATAAAATAGGTTACCAAGCAGTTACAAAATACATTTCCAAAATGTTTAAAAAACTCAAAACATAAACCCATCCATTATCCAGAACCAAACATCCTAAAATATTTCTAACTATACAACAATCCACAATCGACCCAATTCGCCCAAAAACTCTTAAAATACCTAACTGTTACCCCCACGGGTCAAAATACACGTCGACTGCCCATGCACACCACTACAGCCGTTCTTCTTCAACCATCCTGTACATCGGGTGGAGGAACGTCGTCCTCACCTGCTTTGATATCACCTACACCATACAGACACACTATGAGCTAAAGGCTCAGTAAGTTTCGTAAATGTAAATGCATGTTGTGCGTATGAGTTTCAGAAATCATGCAACATTTTCTTATCATTACGTCATAGACAGAATGTCACCGAGGTCTCAGCCTATTAGATGAAGAGGACACATCCCAAGGTCGGACTGCCCTCTTCACCTAACCGGGGGGGGGGGGGGGTACACGCTCACATCCGTAAGCAGCCGTGCCTGAGCCCCACCTCGCGTAAACAGATAACAGATTACATAATTTCATTTCGTTCCTTAGTTTTATTTTCTTAAACACGTGCAGAAATCCGTTTTCATGCTAGACAATAAAAGTAATTAAAAACATATCCTATAAAAGAACTAATCCTAACTACCCAACCTAAACATTTAACAAATGATTCTCCAAAGATCCTCGATGCGACATTGACGTACGGTGTAGGCCTCTCGGCCAAGTAAGTCACGAGAACTTACCTTGTGCGCGCTAAACTTCGAGCTCCGTCCACGAGTGTCGTTTGTCTGAGGCAAACCACAACAATTAACATTAACACGAGATCCAACCGTTAAATGTCCAAACTTAACAAAACCTTGACTACGTAAATTCTCCTAAAATTCTAACTTAGCTCAATGAGGCATTTTACCGAGCAACTAACGCTCGATACCTTGAAATTACAATTAACGAGTTTTCTCCCAAAACTCAGAAATTTGTCAAATCTCTAACATTCATCCTAAATCGATTAACTTTATTCAATAACGCTCAATACGTTCATCATATTCACAACTACGACGAACCTATCAATTTCGAACCATAAATCGCGTTTTTTTTTTACTAAACCCTAAACGAAACCCTAACTAATAAACTTCGTGAAAACAAAAATATAATGCTCTAAAACCATAGATTCATACCTAGAGTTGCGAGAGGAGGAGAAAACACGAAGAAAACAAGTCGATTGGAGGAAGAACAGACGTCGGAGAGGAGAACGCCGTGAAGGGGATCGCCTGGAGAAAAAAGGAACAGGGAAGCTTCGTGAAAATGGTGAAGGGAGAAGAAGAAGTTTGTTTTTTAATTAAAATTTTACTTTGCAAATTACCATTTTGCCCTTCCTTTGATTTCTATTTGTTTCGTCCTTTGTTTTCGTTAATTAACTGACGATTCGGTTTCTCCAAATTTCCTTACTTCACCAATAACTCCAACTTATTATCAGGGTTCTTTTAAAACTGTCCGTTCGTAATTTGGACCTCGTTTACTATTTTTACCAAAGTATCCTTTATATTACGATAAACATAATTCTCATTAAATTAGCGGTAAACTCCTAGAGTTCCCAAAATTTTCTTAAAATCATTAGGATCATAATAACGCTTTCTTTTTGCAAAATGGACTTGATTTGACATAATAACAAAAATTCCATTATATTCTGTAATTACAAAATCCCGTAAATCCGGGTGTTACAACATCATGCATTTGCATTTACGAAGCTTACTAAGCCTTTAGCTAATAGTTGTCTTTATGGTGTAGGTTATTTTGATACAGGTGAGGATGATATTTCTCCACCCGATGCATGAGCAGGTTGAAGGAGGATGGCCCGTGGGAGTGCGCTGGGCAGTCGATGCTGGGGAAAGATGTATAGGTATTTTGGGATTTTGGTATGTTAGGTGTAGATGATATTGAAAAATGTATAGATGACTCATTTTAGGATGCTTGGTGCCTGGATAGTGTACATACTGACATCCTGATGAAATGAATTTGATGATAATGCTTTTATGTGGAATTTGGATGATTTAGAGTTGAGCTATCGTTTTGATACAAATGTGGTGTTTAGGGTCGGTTTTGATGATTTCAGGATTTAGAAGTTTGGTTTATGGATGGATATTTTGAGGATGTTTATTAAATTGTGATGTGTGTGGTGTGCAGTGTAATGAAGAAGAAGGAGGCTGCTCTCTGGAATTAAAATCCAAAGAGCTTGCTGATCGATCGCCTGGGGTAGCGATTGATCGGCTGATGTTGTGGACGATTCAGCCTAAGTAAAGTTAAGTGTCGTCGACCGATCTCATTACAGAGGCCACGTTGACCGATTTTGGTCAGTGTAAACGGTCGGGGTTGTCGACCCTTGAGGAAATAAAGTTAAGTGTCGTCGACCAATTTTGGTCAGTGTAATCGGTCGGGGTTGTCGACCGCAGCATATTAGAGTCATTTTGAGGAAATAAAGTTAAGTGTCGTCGATTGATTTTGGTCAGTGTAATCGGTCACGGTTGTCGACCCCAGTATATTTGAGTCATTTTGAGGAAATTTAGCCAAGTGTCGTCGACCGATCTCATTTCAGAGGCCACGTCGACCGATTTTGGTCATTATTGACATCGACTGATTTTGGTCATTGTTGACATCGACCAATTTTGGTCAGTGTTGACATCGATCAATTTTGGCCAGTGTTATTTATCTCGATCGAAGAAACCCGAGAGAAGTTAAGTGTTATTTATCTCGACCGAAGAAACTCGAGAGAAGTGAAGTGTTATTTATCTCGACCGAAGAACCCGAGAGAAGTGAAGTGTTATTTATCCCGACCACTGTACCGTTCGTCCAAACCTAATAGAAAGAGTTGTCAACCCATACTGTTCCTTCGATGAAACCTGAGAGGAATTAAATGTTAAACTAGGTTATAGGCGTCAACCGAAACCCAGTTTTACTGTTTCTAGCATTTTTAATTAAGTTTAATATTGATACTTGGTTTCCACACGTTGTATGACTTTCGCTGAGTGAATTGAATTGTTTTTAAATGAACAGACTATAAGTCGAAAAGAAAAGTTCAAATTTTACGAGATTTTTAGGAATAGTGCAAGGGTAAATAAATCAATGTTCGTTACCAATCAGAATCGTCCTCTCCGTCTGTCCATCTGTTTGAAGATAAAATGTTGTACTAAAACTCAATTGAGTTCCCATGGCTTTATAGAGACTTTTTTAGAAATTTTAAGTAAACCTGGGATCTCGGTCTGGTACAATCGAGATTGTTACTCCATGCAGTCTAACTATCTCTTGGATAAAAAATTCAGCAAACTGATTCATTGTGAAAGTCATCTTTACTGGTAGAAAGTAGGCCGACTTAGTTAATCGATCCACAATTATCCAGATTCCATCATATCCTTTCGTAGTCCTTGGCAGTCCAACAACAAAATCCATAGAAATCTGCTCCCATTTCAACTCTGGAATCAATAATTGTTGTAGTGTTCCGGCTGGCCTCTGATGTTCTGCTTTAATTTGTTGGCATACCATATAGGCCTCAACATGCTTTGCGACGTCTCTTTTCATATTTGGCCACCAAAAATGTTGTCTCAAGTCTCTGTACATTTTTGTACTTCCTGGATGCAAAGAGAAGATAGATGAATGAGCCTCTGTTAAGATCTCCTTCTGCAAATCTTTGTCATTACGAACGTACCACCTGTCCCTAAATTTTAGAATATCATCTTCAGAATAATTAAAATATGCAGAATTATCAGATGCCTCTACAGATTGGTGGCTTTGACATTCTGGATCCCTCTGCTGTGCCTTTTTTATTTTATCTAAAATTGTCAGCTTCAGAGTTATAGCAGATAGCATAGTTGACAATTCAGAGACTATCTCAATTTCAAACCTTTGAATTTTTGCTTCCAGTTTTACAACATCAAGGAAATTGCAGATTGCGTCGTAGTATGCATTTTGCTCAGTGCGTCAGCCACTGTATTGGCTATCCCTGGGTTATAATTTATCTCCAAATCATAATCTTTTACAAATGTCAGCCATCTTATTTGCCTCATATTCAACTCTTTCTTGGTAAAAATGTATTTCAGGCTCTTGTGATCTAAGAATACTTCGCACTGCTGCCCATCTAACTAATGCCTCCAAATTTTCAATGCAAAAACCACTAGCTGCTAACTCCAAATCATATGTGGGATAGTTTCATTTTGCCGTCTTGTATTAGAACTCTGCCTAAGACTATTTTTGAAGCATCGCAATAAATACTAAATTTGCCATCATCTACCGGCAATGTCAATACAGGAGCCGTTGTCAATTTTTGTTTAAGCGTCTGAAAACTGTCTTCACAATCTTTAGACATCCATAATTTCACACTTTTCCTGGTCAGGTGAGATAAAGGAAGGGCTATTCTGGAAAAACCCTCAATAAATCTTCTATAATATCTTGCCAAACCAAGAAAACTCTGTATCTCACCAACATTTTTAGGCTGTGGCCAATCAATAATCGCGTGAATATTTGAAGGATCAACAGAAACTCCTTCCTTTGAAATAACATGTCTGAGAAAATTGACTCGATCTAGCCAAAATTTGCATTTAGAAAATTTTACGTATAGTTGATGAAGCTTCAAAGTTGATAAGAGCACAGTTAAATGCTCCTTATGTTCCTCTTTAGTCTTGGAATAGACCAAAATATCATCAATAAATACGATCATGAATTTGTCTAAGTAGTCGTGAAATATTCGGTTCATAAGGTTCATAAAGGCTTAAGCCAAAAGACATTACTAGAAACTCGTAATGTCCATACCTGGTTCGAAAAGCAGTCTTGGGAACATCCTCCGGTTTAATCTTCAATTGATAATATCCAGATCGAAGATCAATTTTAGAAAATACCCTCTCTCCTTGGAGTTGATCAAATAAATCGTAAATATGTGGCAGAAGATACTTATTCTTTATCATCAACTTATTCAGTTCTCTATAATCAATACACATTCGTAGGGATCCATCTTCCTTCTTTACAAAGAGAACTGGTGCACCCTAAGGCGAAAAACTAGGGCGGATAAAACCCTGTCTGCCAATTTTGCCAGCTGTGATTTTAATTCTTTTAATTATGTAGGAGCCATACGGTACGGATTCTTTGATACTAGGTGCAATCCCCAGAATTACATCAATTACAAACCCTATTTCTCACTCTGGGGGCAAACTATGTAAATCATCCAAGAAAAATCCTGGAAAATTTTGAACCATAGGCACATTATGAAGTTTCATGTTGCTCTGTCTTTCTGTGTCAACCATACTAGCCAAAAATTTAGTGCATCCATTCTTCAACAATTGCTGAGCTCTGATGGATGACACCACTGGTATGGTACTGGTATTCTTCACTGATCGAAAAGAATACTTCACACAATTTAGGGGTTGGAAACAAACTGTTCTTGATCTACAGTCAATAGTGGCAAAAGGCTTGAACAACCAGTCCATCCCCAATATAACATTGTATCCCTTCATGTTGATGATTATTAAATCTGCAGGCATTCTATAATCTCCCACAGACATAATACAATCACGCACTACTTGGTCTGAAAATTCTCAGGGGGTATAAGCAATAAATTTAATTTGACCACGAAAGCCATAGAAATAAATGAGTGCGTAGCACCAGAGTCGATCAACGTATATGCAACAACATTATTAAGTAAAATTGAACCTGAAATAACCAAAGGTTGTTCCTCATCGTCGGCTTCAATAAGATCAAACACCCTAGGTGTTACGTTCGGCTTCGTCTTACTCTGGTCCCCCTTCAGGCAGTTTCTAGCGAAATGGCCGACTTCATTGCAATTGAAGCATCTGTCTGAACCGAGCCTGCATTCTCCCAGATGACGTCTCTGACACTTAAAACACTGAGGATACTGCTGAAATGGAGACCCTTGTACTTGCTTCTCTTTTCCTTGTATATTCTTTCCATCATTGGGTCTCTTCACCTCTCTTTATTGTTGTTGCTGCTGCTGTGGTCGTTGCCATACTTTATTTTGTTGTAACATTTCTGCTCAGCCACCTCAACCGCTAGAGCCTTAGCTATTACCTTGGAATGTGGAACGTCCTCGGTTCCCGCTATCGCTACACCTCTATAGATTTCCATCTTCAAGCCCTAAACAAACTGGTGGACTTTATTCGCATTGTTGTTCACCAAGTGGGCAACAAATCTAGATAGGGATTCAAATTGGCGAACATAATTAGCTACGTAGCTAGTTTGGCGCAGTTGTGCAAACTCCACCATTTTTCTCGTTCTAACAGCACGACTAAAGTACTTATCATAAAATGCCTCCTTAAATTGCTCCCAAGTCATCCCTCTCACATTTATCGTAGTCTTGATGGTAACCCACCAAAACTCAGCATCCTTAGAAAGGTGGAACACGACATAAGTGACTTTATCTGTTTCTTCTACCTTTGTGTAATCAAGCATCCCTTAAATGGTCCAGATCCATTCCTCAGCATAGGAAGGATCCGAAGCCTCTCCGTCCAAGGTCGGAGGTCTGAGTCACCTGAATCGATCCCCACTCTGATCACTTGAACCTCCATTGTTTAGATTTCCTTGCTCTTCTTTGTTAATAAACCTTTCTAGTAATTAAGATTGGCGATTCACCAAATTTGTTAGTCAGTTGATGGCATCGTCCCTAACATCTGGTTCTCTCTGTGATTCTCTCTGTTGTCCTCTAACTTAGTCCTAAAAAAATTTATTACCATAATTAATTTCTAAAATAGTAAAGAATTCGTAAACATACTTACAGTTGATGAAGAATATCCATGTTGTGGCTTGTGCTGCTAGGCAGTCTACAGAAACGATTTTGACTTGTGCTCTGATACCACATCTGCAACGCCCCGTAACTCGATTGTAACTTACTTGACTTTTTGTAAAGCTTTAGAAGAAAATTCTTAGAAAATATAATACATCTTTAAAAACACTCCAAAACGTGTGAACTTCTTTTAATAATCATCCTGAAAAACGTGCATAAAATTTTCCTTAAATTTTTTTTTTCTTCGTGGCACTATTCACGATGTATCTCTCCCTAGGGCGATACATCGCCCCACCCACTCGGTGAGGGCGACTACTTGCTATTTTTACCTTTTCTCCATGTTTCATATTACATTTCTCATTCAAATTATACCCAAACATACAGAATCGTATTATTTCACTAAGCTAATAGAATGATTCATTTTCTGAGATACCACAGCGGAAGACTAAAATCTGAAAGTAAACTAATCCTTAAAACTGTTTAAGAGATCTATTTTGAAAACAAACATTTGAAAAACATATCCTTTTTGTCAAAATACTTGAAAACTATATACTTATATACATAGTTTGTACCAAAACCATACGGATAGCCCACATGTCAAAATCGCCCTAACCGCTACAAGCACATCCCATGGACGTTCTCCGTCAACTGCACTGTCAACTATCTTGAGGATCAATGTTCTCACCTATGATGATATCACCTACACCACAAAGTAACTAATGAGCCTAATGCTCAGTAAGTGATATAAGTAAATATGCTATGTTGTTCATAAAACATGCAACTGAATCTGTTCTTTATTTTCTTGCATAACATGAGTTATTGGGGTCCTGATTCTAGAGGGGATATGACCTTATTTATTGTCCCTCTAGCAGAATGACCAACTCACTCCAGGGGAAGTGTAATGGCACACCTAATGGTCCCTCTAACGGATCTGCCAGACTCAGTTCCCTACCCACAATAACTATTTACGTATTTTACAGTACTGTATTCTTTTTGTTCTGTTTACATGAAAATGTATGCATAAAACCATTTTCTATGATTTAGAAAACTATGATGCGTAAATGCATGTCACGTACACATATCCTCAATGAAATAAAACGTAACTTAAAATAACATATAACAAATTCCTCAAATCAAGTAAATGAGAACTAACAACATATACAAAATCTAAGTCTAATCTACCCAATCTCAACCCATCATTCTATAAAGACGTTAATATCCTAACCATCAACGTTCTAACACTTTGTGATGTAGGCCAATCGGCCAAAGCACATGAAAACATGCACTTACCTCACATCTTGAGCTCAGTTTTGAAAATTTGTTCAACCTCCTGTTTGACTTGCAAACCTTAAAGCATAGAAATCAAACCATTACTTATACAATTTTCAGAAATCCTAACAAATCAGCCAAACTTCCAAAATTCATATATTTTGCTATACATATCTGAATTCAAAAATTTGAACGGCTATGGACTCCTTGAAGAGACTACTTTAACATGCTCAAGCCACATTTCAAGGAAAACTCACTTCACAAAACAAAAATTCATAAAACCAAAAGGCCCTGTAAATTCCCATTTTTCTTTCCTTTCATCTTTTCATCCATAAACATACTTTCCCATCCATTTAAGCTTCAAAAAAACCAAGAAAAAGAGAATATATAGCCATTTTTTTACATTTCATATTAGGGTTTAACAAGTATAAACTAACTCTACAAAACCTTTCTATTTCACTTATAAATCAAAGGAATACAATGAAAAAAATCCCAAACTCTTATCTTAGAAATCTTTAAAGAGAGAGAGTAGGGTTTCGGTATAAAACATTCAGAAAAGAAAAAGGAGAGGAGCTTATGTCGTGGAGAAGAAGATTAACCAAAAATAAAAAAAGTTCTTCACTTAACACCTTAAAAGGATAAGTGTTATCCACCTAATCCAAAAAGAGTTGTTCATTCAAAAATTACCCTTCAGACACAAAATCACGAAGTGAATGTTTTTGTTTTTTTTTTTTAAGTTTGAGTCCTTCAAACTTTTCTTTCCTTCTTCTCGTCTTTTCAACGTCAGCCACCCCTTTTTTATACCTCTTCATTCTTTTATTCTCTTGACTTTTCCAACCCTCTTTTCCTATTTCCTTCAATCACCTCCTTTTTACTTTTACTTAATAAAAAAAAATTAAAACATTAATTAATATGCACGTATAAAATTTATTCGATAAATTTTTTGGGTGTTTCAGAAGTTGAATGGAGAATTGGACTAATGAGATAAACTAAGTGGAGTAACTAATAGTTGGATTTAGGGGGATGGCAAATTAGAAAGAAGAAATTGGTAGGTAAGATTGAACCGTTAGATGATTGCCACCGCATCTCTAAAAGCTTCCTCATGAAGCTTAGGATTTCAACAATGAAAAAAAAACCCTCCTTGATTAAATCTACCTCTCCCTCACACACACACTCGTAAAAAGAAAAGAGAAAAACACTCCTCTCTCTTGATCTCTCTCTCCCTCCCTGTCACATCTTCTTCTCCCACGCGAGACGAGTCTTTCTCTCCCAAAAAGTCAAACACTCGCCACTCTATGTAATGCCCAGGTTTTTCGGGTTTCCGCTCCAGAGGTATTTTCATAAATGAGAAATATAGGCCGTTTTATGAGCGGGAGGTTTTATTAATGCCCTGGGAAATTATCAAGATTTTAGAGGAATGATGGAGTTTTTAGAAATTTAAATCGATAGAGTAACGCCGAGTTTCGGTTTTTCCACTGAAGTGTTTTGATTCGTAAAAATAGTAATTTATGTCCGTTTTGTGAATGGAAAGTTTGTTAAAACCCTAGGAATAAATTGGAATATTTGGAGAAATAAAAAAATTTTGGAGAAACCAAATCGATAGGTTAATTAACGAATTAAGTAAAGAATTAAGGGGAGGGCAATTAAGTAATTTACAAAGTCAAAAATTTAATAAAACCTAAAATCCCCTCCCCCTTCTCTCATTCTCCCCTTCTCCTACGTGAGTTCTCTCATTGGCGACATTTCTCTCCTCCTCTCACGCCACTTCTCCAACGCCGATCAACACTCTCTCCTCCGGCAATTCTTCTTTAATTTTTCCACCCCTATCGACGCTCTAGGTAAGTTGCATATGTGTTGGACCTTTAGTTTTGGGTTTTAGGGTTGTATTTCGTTACGGTTTTGATAGATTTTGTGAAATTGTAGGATTATGCTAAGTATATCGATAGTTTTGTTGTTTTTATGTTTATAGTTGATAGATTAGAGTGAAATTATGATGGTGGATGGAATAGGGTAAAAATTTGGTAGTTGTTGGATGTTGAGATATCCATTAATGGAGGTTGTGTAATTTTGAGAGCGAATTGCTTGACAAAATGCCTGAATGAAGTGAATTGGAGTTTTTGGAAAAAATTGTCTTAGCTCGGGGTTTCGTTTGGTTTTGAATTTGATGAATTAGGGTTGATACTAATGACGTGTTATGAAATGCCTTAGGTAATCCAAGCTTTCAGGATGGTGCTCAGCATTGCTAAGGACGCCAAGTAAGTGGATGCTAGGTTTCCGGCCCTTAAGGCCCTACATCGTGTCGATGCTAGGTTTTCGTGTTTTGATGATGATTTTCTGATTGGGGGGCTTAACGAGTCGGGTAGCCTAGTGTAACACCCGACAACTTCAACTAGGTTGTGTGGCAAAGTTGTAATAATGGAGGATTGAGGCCAGTATTTAAAGAAAAAGGAAATGATTCAAACCTCATTTAAACAACTGTAGCCGACATCCCCAACTCCCGGCGATTTCTTCTCTCCCAAGCTCTCGCTCTCTGTCAACTGGAAATCCCTCCTTCGACGATCGGTTTCCTTGCTGCTTCTCGGCTACTTTGTGCTCGAGGTACGAGTTTGACAGTGTAGCTATCTTTCAGTCGTTAAGCTCTGTTTCAGCTATGTGTTGAGGTTCTGGATTCTTCAATGGCCGAGTATTAGTAAGGATATTTAAAATCTGAATGTAGTAATGTCATTCCGAATCGATTTTGGACATTAAACAAACAACCCTGAGATATCGCTTATCGAATCTGTCTGTTCTGGGTTTTGGATTTCAAACTGCACTGAGAACTATACTAAGGATTCGGGAGTGACTATAGCTATTAGATCCTAGGATGACTTGTGATTAGAACTAATAGGATTTTGTTTTAACTACTGCAATGTAAATGTTTTAGGCGAAGAAGTTTGAAGAGAAAGGAGCTCAAATTGCTAAGGAGACCAGGTAAGTGAATGTGTAGGTTTCTCGGTCATTAGGACCCTACATCAAAGGATGCTAGGTAGAAACTCATATGATGAATAGAAGTTTCCCTTATGTTACTGTCTATTGTTTATGCTGATGATTAGCTCAGTGGTAAAGTTTCATGTCGAATGGTACTCAGTTCTGTAGCTTGATGATTTAAGAATTTTCATGTCCATGCATCATGAATGTTTTATGCATATGAAAATGTTTTAAGAGCATGTCTTCGCATGAACAAGATAAGAATATAAAACTTATGCAACGTGAATTAAGAGAGGGTTGGGGGCGGTTTGGCGTATGTCACTGTCCAAAAGAAGGACCATGATACGACCCGCAAGGGAACTATGTGCACTCTCACTGTCAAACCCCCTTTACCGGCACAAATCCCCTCTTAATCCACACAACTTAAATGAAGAATATGATCAATGACTACGAATGATGAATATGATCAATGACTATGAATGATGAATATGATCCATGACTATGATTGATGAATATGATCCATGACTATGAATGATGATTACGAGCAAAGATATGAACAAGAAAAGACTTATGAGCATTTGATTTCCTGAATTATACATTCATGCATCCATGTTAGTGCTGCATTCCTTACTAAGTAATAGGCTTATAGTTAAACCTTATGATGTAGATGAAGAGTTAGCAGGTGAGGATTTCCAGTCCAGAGATGATGTTTAAAGGCTGGTTGCCGAAGGATGCTCAGTATGACAGTGCAAGGCTGGATAGGCGATTAAGTCCCCTGGTTATGCTCATAGTAAGTCAGAGAAGTTTATGATAAACAGATGACTAAGTAGAATAGGATTTCTTATAACAATGAGATTCAGATTTGAATGATTTGACTTCAGAGTTTGATAACGATTTTAAGGATTATTGAATGGGTTGTTTTGCTTAAGCCTTCCGCTATGCGTATTTTGGATGAGTTTATGATTCTTACTCCTTGAGGTTTATAGTTACTAAGATAAGATTTGGGTGAGTTGTGTTATTTTCTATTGGATGAAGTTGTTAGATGATTATAGTGTTTTTCTGCCGTGTGACAGAAACTGGATAAAGCAATCATCCGGCTGACATCATCGGCAGATGTGGAGTGATTAAGCCATCGGATGATGAAAGTGCTATTTCGTCGTCTAGCGATCGGCAGATGTAGAGTGATTAAGCCATCGGATGATGAAAGTGCTATTTTGTCGTCTAGCGATCGGCAGATGTAGAGTGTTTAAGCCATCGGATGATGAAAGTACTATTTTGTCGTCTAGCGATCGGCAGATGTAGAGTTTTAAGCCATCGGATGATGAAAGTGCTATTTTATCGTCTAGTGATCGGCAGATGTAGAGTGTTTAATCTATCGGATGATGAGAATGTTATTTTGTCATCTAGTTATCGGTAGATGTAGTGTAATAAAGTCTCCAGATGATGAGGATGTTATTTTGTCGTTTAGTGACCGGATCATGTTTTAATTATTCACGTGAGAAGCACATGTTCACCGGATGATGTCCCCTTATTTCATCGGATGATGTAAGAAGTCTCTTTACCGGATGATATAAACATGGTTTTGTCATCTATTGACCGGTAGATGTAGTTTTATTCCTCAATCGGCAGGTGCAGTCTAAAGGTTTAAGTTTCCCTTCACTAGCCGATACACATTGCACTGCCCGCCGGCAGATGTGTAGAGTATTCCCTTGTCGAATGATGCCTAGTGAATTACGTATGACATTTTGAGTTAAGTTATGTTTCAAAAAAAATATATTACTAAAAATGAGTAGAGTGTGAGTAATAAGAATTAAATGATTAAGAAAGATATGGATTATGTGACGATCCCTCTGGGGCTGTTACACCTAGGATGTTAGTTATTAGCTGTTTGTTAGGTTCGTCGCGAGTAAAGTATGTCCATGTACGTTTGTGAACTGTTTGATAAAATGTTATACGTAAATTCTTCATGCATTATGTTTTCTCAATGACATATGAAATGTTTTACATGCATAAAATTGAAAAGTAAGCAATGATTAAGTGAGGGTTGGGCCGGTATGGCCATGTTAACAAAACCGTTCATCTCGAGGGACCATGATCATTATCCATGCGTTGGACCATGAATACTGTCCCTGAGAACCATGTACACGCACTCAGCCTACTCCCCGGCACAATCCTCTCCTTAATCCATGACAAGTAAAAAGGATAAGAACAAGTAAATGAATATGTTTTATGAAATTCATGCATTCATGTATATGTTAAGTACAATGCATCCTTTTGCTAAGCATTAGGTTTAACGTGTTTGTCGTATGATGTAGGTGACGAGAACGAAGATGAGGAACATCCTCACGATGATCATGTATAGGTGGTCTGTGGATTGGGACTCGTGGCGACGACAAATGTTTTGGCTAGGCGTGATGACCCGTGGGTGTGCTCCGAGCTGTTTTTGGTAAATAGGTGCGAACTAGTTTTTGATGTCAGAAATGTGATGGATTTTAGGATGTATAGTGAAATTTGATATTTTGGGAATTGTATAGTGTAACACTCGAAAAATTTCTATAACACGCATAGCCTTATATTAGTTACGAGAGGGGAGTTTAAATTCATTCAAGGGTTATGTAATTTAGAAAGTGTAATTGGGAAAGGATTTTTGGGAGAAAACTTTTGAATTTAGTGTTAAGAATTTTATTGAGTGAAATTTCTTTAAAAGGAAAGTTAAGTGAAGGAAAGTTAAGTGAATTAAAGTGTAAAGAAGAGGTTTTATAGGAGGAAGCCACGTTGAATGAGGTTAAGAATGAGGGGGGGTGGCTTTTGAAATTTGTAAAAATTGTGTGGAAAAAATTTAAAAGAAGGGAAATTATGTTTTAATTAAAAAGTGAAATTTAAGGTTAAGAGAACAATTTCCCTTCTTCTTCCCCTTTTTCTTCCACGAGAATTCCAGCAACCCTGGAGCTTTCTCTCCTCCATTTTCCATCAAGTTTTTGCAAGAAATCAAGATAATTTTAAGTGGGTTTTATGTTGTATACACTTAGATGAAGATTTTGTGGGGTTTTGTTGAGTTTTAAGGGAATTTGGTTAGGGTTTGGAAACCCTCATTGGTGAACTCCGAAAATTTTGTTTCTCTTGCTAGTTTTCTTTTTATTTTGATGGTTTAATCCTTAATTATGTTAGTTTAGGTTGTTTTTAGGAAGAGATTAAGGATTGGGTGTGAGTTGTGGGAAAACTGGTTTTGAGAAGTTTTTGCACCGGTTCTGTTTTTTGAATTTCGAATTGGTCATTGAGATTGGTTGTTTAATTTGATTGATTCAATGGATAGTAGACATGTAGAGGTTTAAGGAATGGGATGGCACGTCCACTATCCTTAAACATCACCATGATAAAAGGGTCTCCATTATGGATGGTGGTATGTATCTCACCTTTAGTCTTAAAGAGGCTGGATTTTTCCTTTTCTTTCTTCCTCTTAGTCTCATCTTTAGCAATTTGCTCAAGCGTCATAGGCGCTACCTTAATGTTCTTTCCACCGAATTTCAACGAATAGTAGTTCAAGAATCCATCATGCGTGACCTTTCGATCGTATTGTCACGGTCTTCCTAAGAGTATGTGGCTTGCATTCATGGGCACTACATCGTATAAAATAGAGTCCTTGTACTTGCCTATGGTGAAGTCTATAGTGACTTGCTTGGTGACCTTAACGTCGTCTCTATCGTCCAGCCATCTTAACTTATATGGACTTGGGTGGGCTCTCGTCTCTAACCTTAGTTTGTCCACAATTTCTTTAGAAGCTACGTTGGCACAACTTCCTCCGTCAATAATCATTGAATATATTCTGTTCTTAACTTGGCAGCGACTGTGGAATATGTTCTCGCGTTGACAATCTTCCTCCAAATTCTTTGTCACGAGGGCACGTCGGATTACCACTAATAGGGGTCCTTCCTGTGCATGATAGACTTCTTCTTCTGATTCTTCGTCTTCTTCGTTGACTTCTTCTTCATTGACTACTTCTTTGTCCTCTTCCTCACTTTTGAGTTCTATCGTTGTGCCATTCCTGATCACCATAGTGCATAGGTTTGGGCAGTTAGCCATAAAATGACCCGTTCCTATGCACTTGAAACACTACATGTCACGTGGTTTCAGTTTGTTGGCACTTTCTACGACAGGTTTACTTTCGAAGTCTTTTGGAGGCCAGTTCCGAGTAAATGGCTTCTTGTCTTCCATCGTCATGGTAGTCTTGTTTCCATCAGCTAGTGTAGGGGCAAACTTGCTAGGGTAGATGGTCTTCTTTTTCCTCTTTAGTTGCCTCTCCAATTTGGTGACAAATTGTACCACAGTCTTTAGTGAGTCTAGTGGTTGCAACTCCACAACGTCACCAATTTCTCGATTTAGTCCGTGTATAAACCTAGGTATCACGTGCTCTTCTGGTTGTTCTAAACCTCCTCGTATCCTTACTGTCTCAAAAATAGATTGTAAACTTAACAAAAACAACAAACAACAAAATTGTTTTTTATATATAACGATTTAAGAACCTTAAACAGCAATTTACTAACCAAAGCTTGATGATTTAAATTAGCATGACTTAGCTTTTACCTTGATGAGTATTCAGCAAACAAAACATGTTAAAAACAGCAACAAGATTGATGAAATTTTTTGGTTTTAAGACATGTACATTTCCGGTTTCATAAGTTTTGTTTTATCCAACTTTAATGACTCAACCAATAACAAAAAAAGCTACACGTTTATGTATGTTTCTTTAACCTTCAGTACAGCAGTAAAACAGTAAAACAACAGCAAAATAGTTCAATATTATAGCAGTAAAAATAGCAACCAAACCAGAATGTTCTCCAAGGAATTTTCACAAACACTTTTTAAACTCCTCTTTTGACAATGATAAAAATAGCAACCTTTAAGAACGATTCATCCACAAATCTTTGAGTTAAAGTTCAGACATGATAATATGATGGTTATATGATTAACTACTCAATAATAACCCAAGAAACAGCAACAAAAAATGGAAGAGATGCAAGTTTCTCAAAACAGATTCTCGAACAAACTAGAAAACAGATTTTAAGCAACTTTAAGCATCTAATCTTAACAAAATGAACAAGTTATATATGATGTTTTTTTTTGTTCTTAGATAAGGATCAAGGTAGAGTGATTTGCTGCAACAAAAATGGAAAGATAAAATAGCAAAACAGCAACTAAAAGAAGTGATATCCAAAGCAGTAAATCTGGAAATGAAAACAGATTTGAGAGATCCGATTGTAACTTAAAATTCAGGTATTCAAATGAAATGAAATAAAACTAAAAATGATACCAATGCACGCACATATGAGCCACCAAGGCTCTGATACCAAATGATGTGATTTCACTTGCAAAGGAGAAAGTTAGATCAATATAAACATCAAGCACCGTTCGGTTGGTGTTACCCGAGAGCACTCCAAGAGAAATGAGTAGAAGATAGCACAAATGTAACCAAAAGCAAAAACATTCTTTAAATGAAATGATGTATTAAGGATGGTGAATAAACTCAAGAAAGATTAGATGAAGATATAGAATGGATAAAAAGAAAACAAAAGAACCCGTGGCTGGCCGATTTTGAGCTTCTAGCTCTCGACTTATACTTTCTCCAATGAGAAGAGCACAACTGTGGGGATGGTATAAAACTAACTTCTTCTATTTCCCAGCCTCAAAGAGACTTGGGGAGAATTTGGGGATGAGAACTCTTCAAGCTACCACAACAAGAATAGCAATGGAGGGCTACTTCTTTGGTTCACCAAAACCGAGCCTACCTTTGGGCACCAACTCGAAACACTCCAAAACTCGGGAAGGTCTAGACTCAACCAATAACAAAAAAGCTACACGTTTATGTATGTTTCTTTAACCTTCAGTACAGCAGTAAAACAGTAAAACAACAGCAAAATAGTTCAATATTATAGCAGTTAAAAATAGCAACCAAACCAGAATGTTCTCCAAGGAATTTTCACAAACACTTTTTAAACTCCTCTTTTGACAATGATAAAAACAACAACCTTTAAGTACGATTCATCCACAAATCTTTAAGCTAAAGTCAAGACATGATAATATGATGGTTATATGATTAGCTGCTCAATAATAACCCAAGAAACAGCAACAAAAATGGAAGAGATGCAAGTTTCTCAAAACAGATTCTCGAACAAACAGAAAACAGATTTTAAGCAACTTTAAGCATCTAATCTTAACAAAATGAACAAGTTATATATGATGTTTTTTTTTGTTCTTAGATAAGGATCAAGGTAGAGTGATTTGCTGCAACAAAATGGAAAGATAAAATAGCAAACAGCAACTAAAAGAAGTGATATCCAAAGCAGTAAATCTGGAAATGAAAACAGATTTGAGAGATCCGATTGTAACTTAAAATTCAGGTATTCAAATGAAATGAAATAAAACTAAAAATGATACCAATGCACGCACATATGAGCCACCAAGGCTCTGATACCAAATGATGTGATTTCACTTGCAAAGGAGAAAGTTAGATCAATATAAACATCAAGCACCGTTCGGTTGGTGTTACCCGAGAGCACTCCAAGAGAAATGAGTAGAAGATAGCTCAAATGTAACCAAAAGCAAAAACATTCTTTAAATGAAATGATGTATTAAGGATGGTGAATAAACTCAAGAAAGATTAGATGAAGATATAGAATGGATAAAAAGAAAACAAAAGAACCCGTGGCTGGCCGATTTTGAGCTTCTAGCTCTCGACTTATACTTTCTCCAATGAGAAGAGCACAACTGTGGGGATGGTATAAAACTAACTTCTTCTATTTCCCAGCCTCAAAGAGACTTGGGGAGAATTTTGGGATGAGAACTCTTCAAGCTACCACAACAAGAATAGCAATGGAGGGCTACTTCTTTGGTTCACCAAAACCGAGCCTACCTTTGGGCACCAACTCGAAACACTCCAAAACTGTGAAGGTCTATGACACAGAGGCCCTTAGAAAAGGGGCCGTGTATAAACCCACAGAAGTGATAAGTGCTCGGGTGAGGTATTGTTTGCAAAAAGCCGAGAATAACAAAAAGAAAATGACTAAAAAGGATGAATAAGATGAAGATGATGGTGTGTGCTGGTGTTGGCCGAGGGGTAGGAGGAAGATAGTGTAGGATCGTTATTTTCTAAGGGGGGGGGGTGAATTAAAAATTTCTTAATCTCTTTTACTAAGTGTAATAAACAGATTCTCAATTAATTGCTTACTGATTCAAATAAACAGAGAGAGAGAGAGGAAAACAACACTGAGAGTTTTTACGTGGTTTGGCCAAAACCTGCCTACGTCCACGCTTCAAGTTTTCTCCCTTGAAGATCCTTAACTTCTCCTCAATGAGAATTCCAGAACGAGCTTCACGGCCGTCGATCTACAGCCTTACAAATTTGGATTGAACTTCACGAGCGTCAATCCACTGCCTTTAAGATTTTACAGATTTGAATAAAGATTTACAGCAAAGACTACACTCTCACAAATATCAAATCTCCAGTTAAATTGAGAGAGGTGTAGGAAGAATTACAGAGTATCACAAAGTCTTTTTGCGTATTAGGGTTCAGAGAGAATTTCAGCAAAAGTTGTTCTTCCGAGCTTCTTTCTCCTCTTTATACTCTGTCTAACATCGACTCTAATTCTTGAATGCTCCTTATCTGAATATTGAAATTTATGACCGTTGGAGAAGCATCCGTACATACATAGCTAGTCGTTGCGTTCTGGAGTCGCTTTCGTTCTTCGCCATTAATGATCTGGAATTAAGGCTCTGGATGAGTATCGTTATCGCTTCGTGGTCTTTTTAAATTTTTAGTGGAAGATACTGTTCAGCGGTAGAAGTGCCTTTGATGTACCAGCGGTGGAAGTCTTTTGAAGTTACTGTTCAGAAGTAGATGTGACTTTGAAAACCAGCGGTGGATGTTGTCTTTGAAATTCAAGCGGTGGATGTTGTCTTTGAAATTCCAACGGTGGATGTTATACTTTGTCGTTTTGCTAGCGGTGGATGTTGTCTTTGTCATTTTGCTAGCTGTAGAAGTAACCTTAGGAAGACTGCCAGCGGTTGATGTAGACTTTGTCGTTTAGCTAGCGGTGGAAGTCTTAGGAAGACTCTGCCAGCGGCAGATGTAGAATTTGTCGTTTAGCTAGCGGTGGAAGTCTTTTCGTCTACTTCGGTGGATATGCAATACTTCATCAGTTTTAGCCCTGTTTTGTTATCACACCCTGAACACTTAACCAGACTTGTTAAACAACTAAAATACCATTTTCAAAGGGCATTTCCACTTAAATGCTTAGAGGAAAATATAATAAGATCAATATTTAATTTATTAATCAGCTTGTTAATCTCATCAACATAATTCATTAAATTCATATATTTAACTTAATCAAATTACACTTCTTAAAATACATCATCAAAAACATCATTAGACTTAAACATTATTTAAGTCAACAATCTCCCCTTTTTGATGATGACAAACTATAAGTATAAATTGATTAAATATCGCTCTCCCATAATCCTAGCTCCCCCACAGCATGTGCATGCAATCCAATTTTAATTTTCAAACAAAGTTATCAGCACAAGTAAACACATTTCATACTATCAATCAGTGCTGTCCTACTTTCTCCCCCTTTGACATTATCAAAAAAAAAGGAAAAGTACAAAAGAAAATATCAACGACACGACATTTGTATATGGAAAGAATTATAAGATCAGAGTACCAAACAAAAAACTGGTACAACTCGTGAATCTGTAAAAAATTGTCCACAAAAAAAAAATATCTCTTATCTAATCTAAGTCCAAAATGTGCTTCCACAACTCCTTCATAATTGATGGATGCACTGCATAGTTCATATTTGCATCAGGAACTATCAGTGGGGCGAGATCAGGAGTAGAAGCTGAAGGAGCAGAGGGCTGAAATGGACTTCTATACACTACCAAGTCCAGACATGGTGGTGGCTCTACCGGTGGACCAGCCGAAAATGCAGCCATTGGAAGTGGGAGCTCAGAAGAGGACTCAATGACATGGGAACCAAAATGATTAATGAACTCAAGCTCAGCATCCTGGATATTCAAAGGCATGAAGTTCACTTCCTCACCAACCTCTGGTCTGATGACTGGATGGAGGAGATCTGTAGAACAAGCCTCTGAGAAACAAAGAGGGCTAAACTGTTCTGGTTGTAGAGCTTGAATATCCGACTGCATAGACCGAAGGACCCTAGTGAGTGAGCCTTCAAGTCTATCCAACCCTGGAAGCCAACCGATCTTGAACTAAGTCAAGATCCTTGCTCAAGTCCATGCTTGTTTGATTTAGCTTGGCATCTAATGACGCCTGCATCTGATCCTTAACAGAAGTGAGAGGGGTTCCAAAACTTGCGATGCAGGTCATCAACTCGGTGAACTGATCCTCACTGATGGATGCTCTCCTCTGATAGGTTTTTGTACTTTGAGGAGCATTTATTTGGATTGGTGAGGAGGTTTGGATTTGAGTAGCAGGTGGTTGAACCGGAGAAATGAGTGGTGGAGCAGCCAGAGAAGGCAACATAAGAATAGGTGGAGGAGAAGCAAGACCCTCTGGAAGTGGAAGAGGCACAGAGGAGTGTGCTGAGGGTGCTCCAAAAGTATGTGTTGGAAGAGATGGGGTAGAGTGTCTTGGAACAGGAGGAGGAGGGTGAGAGCGTGACACCTGAGATGAAGAAGGTGAATTGACAAAAGCAGGGATATCAGACTCATCCACTTCTTCGTGAGTAGACTCCTTTTGTAGGAGAAGCTTCCTCTTCCCCAACCGAGCAGAAGATGCTTTAGAGACCTTCTTGCGGGTCTCATCCAGCACAAATTCCCCTTTTCTGTTTCTTGCTATCCCCATTCTCTTCAGAGTGGAGAGGGAGTAAAAGCTTGAAGGTTGAAGACGGAAAAGATCATCTTCCTCAGGAAATTCCACTTCAAACTTCTCAAAGATTTTCATGTGAAGTAGATTGTAGGGAAGCAATGTAGCCCTGGTTGAGACACTCTGAATCATCTTTTTCAAAACTATAAAACCCATATTGAAAGGGGTCTGTTGAAAAAGTGCAAACAGAACAAAAAGTTCCATTCCACTCACATTGTGATAGTGACCACCCTTGGGAATGATATTGTACCCTATCATTTGGTGAAAGAGTCGAGCTCTGATGTTGAGATGCTTGCTCTTTAAGAGATTAAGGATGAGATTTGGGTCTAAAGTAATTGTATTCAAAAACAGATGACCCTCACGAGAGTTAAGAAGTGGGGGCTCAGTCCCTGTCTCATAGAACTTGACATGATTATCCAAATGGGGGCTCTCCAGCAGCTCATTGATGGATTGGGGTGTAATAACTATGTGTTTTCCATACATATAGCTCGAGATAGTAGAAAAGTCAGAAGAGTAGCCAAGATTGGCATAAAACATCTTGACCACAACGGGGTAATAGAATGATTCAACGTCGAACAACCCCAATAACCCGAGACCTTTCAAGGGTTCAACTAAATCCAAGCCTTCTAAATCCTCAAAGATAATACCACGACTTGGAATAAGAGATTTAAGCTTAAAATTGTCATGATACCTCTCTTCGGCAACACGACTGAGGAAGTATAGAGATGGCCACTAAGTCGCATGAGGAAGCTCTCGTGGTTGACGAACAGAAGTTTTGGCCTTCTTCTTGGCCGGTTCTGGAACCGCTCGTGATGAAGATTCCATTTAGATAAGTGAAGAACTTTCTGAGCAAAAACACGAAAGAGAGGAAAAGCTATGGAGAGGAGAACCGACGGATAGGGCAGGAGCTATTGAAAGAGCGCGAAAAGATGAAGTGTCTTCAGCAAACAATTTTGAATGCTTTAGGGTTTCGCCCGACGATAAGAATATAAACTTGAAAATAGGATATCGCCCGATGGTGACACGTGTCACCAGATTATCTTCCGATGCATAGTGGATAATACACATCTTCCGACGACAAGTGAATGATGCATATCTTCCGACGCACAGTGGATGATACACATCTTCCGACGGATAGTGAACTCTTATATCATTGAGAGTCTTAAACGGGGAGTAAAAAGAAGCTTAATTTTTCTCACAGTTAATGAACCCTAACCTCATTCTAATATTACAGAATGTTTTCTCATCCAAAGGTTTTGTAAATATATCAGCTAATTGATCAATAGAATTGACAAATTCTAATGAAATATCACCTCTTTGAACATGATCTCTGATGAAGTGATACTTAACCTTGATATGCTTTGTCCTAGAATGCTGGATGGGATTCTTGGAAATATTTATGGCACTGGTGTTGTCACACCGAATTGGAATCCTATCATAGAAAAGATTATAGTCCTCCAAGGTCTGCTTCATCCACAACATTTGAGCACAACAACTGCCAGCAACAATATATTCACTTTCAGCCGTTGAAAGTGCAACAAAATTTTGCTTCTTGGAGTACCAGGAAACTAGAGATTCACCAAGGAATTGACATGTTCCACTGGTGCTTTTCCTTTCAACTAGACTTCCAGTATAATCAGAATCTGAATATCCTATTAGTTCGAAAGAGGTACCTTTAGGATACAACAATCCTAGATCATGAGTTCCACTCAAATATTTGAATATTCTCTTGACTGCATTGAAGTGGGATTCCTTAGGGGCAACTTGAAACCTAGCACAGAGACAGACACTAAAGAGAATATCTGGCCTACTAGCTGTCAGATATAACAGAGATCCAATCATAACACGATATTTCTTAATATCAACACTTGTTCCATTTTCATCTTTGTCCAATTTGGTAGTGGTGCCCATGGGAGTTCTAGAGAACTTAGAGGATTCTAATCTAAATCTTTTCAAGAGATCTTTGATGTATTTTTCTTGACAGAAGAAAATACCATCAGATTTTTGGCTAATTTGGAATCCTAAGAAGAATTTTAGCTCTCCCATCATACTCATTTCAAACTCACTTTGCATAACAGAGGCAAATTCATCACAAAGTGAAATATTTGTAGACAAGAATATGCTATCATCAACATAGATTTGAACAAGGAGAATATCATTGTCCTTTTGCAAGGTAAAAAGGGTTGAATCAGTATTACCATTTTTGAACTTCCTTTCCTCAAGAAAATTCTTCAACCTATCATACCAAGCTCTAGGAGCCTATTTAAGTCCATAGAGAGCTTTCCTAAGTTTGTATACATGGTCAGGTTTTTCATAGTTTTCAAATCCTAAGGGCTGCTCTACATAAACTTCTTCCATGATATAACCATTTAAAAATGCACTATTTACATCCATTTGAAAGAGTGTGAAGTTTTTGTAGCAAGCATATGCTAAGAGCATCCTAATAGATTCTAATCTAGCTACGGGTGAAAAGGTTTCCTCAAAATCAATTCCTTCTTCTTGGTGGTAACCTTTGGCAACTAACCTAGCATTATTCCTGACCACAATTCCATTTTCATCCATTTTATTCTTAAATACCCATTTTGTTCCAATAATGGGATGATTGACTGGTTTTGGAACAAGTTCCCAAACATTGTTCCTTTCAAATTGGTTTAATTCTTCTTACATAGCAACTAACCAGTGATCATTCAATTCGACTTCCTCAAACTTCTTAGGCTCTATTTGAGATATGAAAGTAACATTAGCACAATAATTTCTAAGGGAGGCTCTAGTTTTGACTCCTAATGTTGGATCACCTAGAACTTCATCTAAAGGATGATTTCTCACATACTACTAATATCTAGGCAGAGCAGCTAATTCATCTTTAACAGGAACAATTTCTAGAGAGTTTTCTCCTTGAAGGGTATCTGTAGGCTTATCTAAGGAAAGAGAATCTAGATGCTTTTCTAAAGAGTCATCCTCATCCACATTGATTGTGGGTTGAGGGGTCTCATCAAAGTTGACATGCATAGATTCTTCTACAACTAAAGTTCTCTTATTAAACACTCTATAAGCCTTACTGGAGAGAGAATATCCAAGAAAGATTCCAAGGTCGGATTTGGAATCGAATTTTCCTAAGTTATCTTTAGTGTTAAGAATGAAGCATTTACTACCGAAGGCTCTAAAATACTTAACAGAAGGAGTTTTTTCATTCCAAAGCTCATAAGGTGTTTTCTCAAGAATAGGTCTTATGGAGACCCGATTAAGCACATAACAAGCTGTTGAAACAACTTTAGCCCAGAAATACTTTGGAAGGAAATTTTTATTGAGCATAGTCTGAGCTAGCTCTTGGAGAGACCTATTTTTCTTCTCAACAACATCATTTTGCTGAGGAGTTCTAGGGGAGGAAAAATTGTGCTCAATTCCATATTTGAGACACAAGAGTTCAAATTTCTCATTTTCAAATTCTCCACCATGATCACTACGAATAGCAACAATGGTGAGCTCTTTTTCATTTTGAACTCTTTTCCTAAAGCTAGAGAATGTATCAAAGGTCTCATCCTTTGACTTTAGAAAGTATACCCAAGTGAATCTAGAGAAGTCATCGATAATGACATAGGCATAGAGTTTTCCACCTAGGCTGGCTACATTAGAAGGATCAAAGAGGTCCATGTGAAGAAGTTGAAGAGGCTTGGAGGAAAAGATTGCATTCTTTTATGCAAAGGAACTTTTGATTTGCTTGCCCATTTGGTAAGTTTCACATACCTTATCTTTTTCAAAGGATATCTTGGGAATCCCTCTAACTAAATTATTCTTAGTAATCTTAGCTAAGGTATCCATACCTACATTTCCTAATCTCCTATGCCAAGTCCAACTATCAACCAACAGATTCACAACAAGGCATTTTTCATCAACTTGTTCAAGGTTATCTAAATTAATAATATAAACATTTTCATTTCTATAACCTTTGAACAGAACTTTACTACTCATACTATATTTAATCACACAAGCATCAGATTTAAAAAAAACTTTATATCCCTTATCACATAGCTGACTGATGCTTAACAGATTATGCTTTAACCCTTCTACTAATAAGATATTTTCAATGATTGGGTTAGAGCAGTTACCTATGTTACCGATGCCAACAATCTTACTGTAACACCCGACAAGTTTGACCAGGTGATTTTCTCAACTGTTTTAACGGTCATGTTTATTTTTGATCTTTTCGGTTTGGAATTTTATGCTGAGGCTTAATTATTGTGCATGTGTCATAAATTAGGTTGGTGGCAGGATTTGTAATTAAGGATGGTTGGATTAAGTATAAATAGGAAATGGAAACTCTTAAACCTCATTGTAGCCGACATTATCGTCCTCAGCGATTTTCTTCTCCTGAGCTCCTTCCCTCTCAGCCAGCGACTGCTCCGACCTCGACTGATTCTTCAGTCTCCATTCCGACGATCCATGCCCTAGGTAAGACTCAGACAATGTAGTTACGGGTTATCTATTTAAACTCTGTTTTTAGCTAGAACTTGGGGTTTTGAATTCTTCAATGGTTGGGTTATTGTAGTAACATTTATAATCTGTGTTATTTGCTAAGTTGAATCTAGTTATTTAGATACTTTTGGAAGCTTAATCTGTACACATTAGGTGCTCGACTACGAAGATTTAAAAATATATAAGTTAGAAACTAGGATGACTTTCGGTTAGAACTTTTAAGATTTTGATTTAACACTGTAATGTGAAATGTTCTAGGTGAAGAAGATTGCAGTGAAGTGCTCAAGCGTTGCTAAGGAAACCTGGTAAGTGAATGTGTAGGATTACCCGGCCTTTAGGGCCCTACATCATAGGGGTACTAGTTAGAAGTTGTTTTTCGACGTTTGAAGATTATCTGAGCTTTTGTCTGTTAGTTACGATACCTGAACGGAAAGAATGACCCTTGTTAGATGTGTGACCTGTTCAGTAGAATGATGAACCAAGGGTATCCCAGCTCATACATCACGAATGTTTCTCAAGCATATGAAAATGTTTTAAGTGCATGTTTTCCCTCATGAATAAAATATGAATATGAAACTTATGCAACACGGATTATGAGAGGGTTGGGGGCGGTTTGGCGTATGTCACTGTCCAAAAGAGTGACCAAGAATACGACCCACAAGGGACTATGTAAACTTTCACTTTCGAACCACCTTTACCGGCACAAATCCTTTCTTAATCCATACAATGTAAATGATGAATATGAATGATAAATATGAACAAGAACAAGAAAGATTCATGATCATGCGTTTCTTTAAATTATGCATTCATGCACATGTGTTAACATTGCATTCCTTACTAAGCATTAGGCTTATAGTTTAAACCTTATGATGTAGGTGAAGAATTAACAGGTGAGGATTCCAAATTCAATGAGGAAGTCTAAGGCTGGTTGGTGGATGTGCTCAGGGTGATAGTGTGTGGCTGGAAAGGGGAATATGATCCCTGGTTGCTACTCCTATGATATTAGTAAGGTTTATGAATATTGAAGTTTAAGTAGGAGAGATTTTTCTTAAAAACCTTGAATTCTAGTAAACTTGTCTGACTGATTTCTGAGTTGTTAATGATCTATTTTATTTAAGTCTTTCGCTATGCATACTCAGAATATGTCAATGGTTTGTGTCAATACAAGTTTGTGTTAGTCGTATTGGAAGTTGTGAATTTCAGGATGTTCTGTCGGTTTAAGTCGTTTGATAAGTTAAGGTTTCCTGCCGATCGGATGATGTTTTCCATCGGATGATGTCTCCTATTGGATGATGTCTTCCATCGGATGATGTCTTCCTTCGGATGATGTCTTCCATCGGATGATGTCTCCTATTGGATGATTTCTTCCATCGGATGATGTCTCCAATCGGATGATGTCTTCCATCGGATGATGTCTTCCATCGGATGATGTCTTCCATCGGATGATGTCTTCCATCGGATGATGTCTTCCATCGGATGATGTCTTCCATCGGATGATGTCTTCCATCGGATGATGTCTTCCATCGGATGATGTCTTCCATCGGATGATGTCTTCCATCGGATGATGTCTTCCATCGGATGATGTCTTCCATCGGATGATGTCTTCCATCGGATGATGTCTTCCATCGGATGATGTCTTCCATCGGATGATGTCTTCCATCGGATGATGTCTTCCATCGGATGATGTCTTCCATCGGATGATGTCTTCCATCGGATGATGTCTTCCATCGGATGATGTCTTCCATCGGATGATGTCTTCCATCGGATGATGTCTTCCATCGGATGATGTCTTCCATCGGATGATGTCTTCCATCGGATGATGTCTTCCATCGGATGATGTCTTCCATCGGATGATGTCTTCCATCGGATGATGTCTTCCATCGGATGATGTCTTCCATCGGATGATGTCTTCCATCGGATGATGTCTTCCATCGGATGATGTCTTCCATCGGATGATGTCTTCCATCGGATGATGTCTTCCATCGGATGATGTCTTCCATCGGATGATGTCTTCCATCGGATGATGTCTTCCATCGGATGATGTCTTCCATCGGATGATGTCTTCCATCGGATGATGTCTTCCATCGGATGATGTCTTCCATCGGATGATGTCTTCCATCGGATGATGTCTTCCATCGGATGATGTCTTCCATCGGATGATGTCTTCCATCGGATGATGTCTTCCATCGGATGATGTCTTCCATCGGATGATGTCTTCCATCGGATGATGTCTTCCATCGGATGATGTCTTCCATCGGATGATGTCTTCCATCGGATGATGTCTTCCATCGGATGATGTCTTCCATCGGATGATGTCTTCCATCGGATGATGTCTTCCATCGGATGATGTCTTCCATCGGATGATGTCTTCCATCGGATGAGTGTATATTACTTTTGTCATTTAGCGATCGAATGAGGTCTTAATGTGTCACGTGGGATACGCATGTCAACCGGATGATGTTGTTTATTTTATCGGATGAGTGCATATAAGTTTTGTCGTTTAGCGATCGGATGAGGTCTTAATGTGTCACGTGGGATACGCATGTCAACTGGATGATGTTGTTTGTTTTATCGGATGAGTGTATATAAGTTTTGTCGTTTAGCGATCGGATGGGGTTTTAATGGGTCACGTGCTAATCATGTGTCAATCGGTAGAAGTCGATATAAGCCTTGTCGTTTTGTGATCGGATGAGGTTTAGTGAATCAAGTGAGTTTTACGTGTTGATTGGTGGATGTTTGCAAATCCAAGTAGCCCCGCGACGATGAAGTCGTGAGGTCTGAGGGCACCTTCCCACTGCCCGATCACGTTATGAAATCAATGTCTGAGTTTAGTCGCTCTGCTCTGCGACTAGTCATGCCGAAAGTTTTATGGATGAGTTGAGTGTTGAAGAGTTAGTTTGTCAGATATGTCAATGGTTTAAAGTTCTTACAAAAGAAAATGTGCAGAGAGATTATTTAGAGTGAAAGTTCCACGAAAATATGAATTAGTCTCGGCCCTTAACAGGGTCGTGACAATTATGGTATCAAAGCAAAACCGGGTTCTAAAATCGATTCTGTAGACTACCTTCCAGCACAGACCGTCACATGAGCACACTCCAACAACTGTAAGTATTTACGAATTTAGTAATGTCACTATGTTAAGATATGTTTATGATTACTTGTTTAGGAATCTCAAAATGGTAAGAGGTCAACAAAGGGAGGGCAACGAGGATAGTAACACCATCGCTCAGTTAACCGAGTTGGTTATTCTCCAGTCCCTGCCTAATTGAGCAGTGGGTGACTGCTAAGGATGAACAAGGAAATTCTAGCTCAAATACGACTCATGACAATGGGAGTGAGCGTTTTCACCGCCTTCGACCTCCAGTATTCAATGGTCAAGTTTCGGATCCTATTTATGCTGAGGAGTGGATTCGGGCAATTGAGGACATGTTCAAGTATGCCAAAGTCGATGAAGGAGACAAGGTCACGTGTGCTGTTTTTCATCTTGCATTGGGTGCAAGACATTGGTTGGATTCAATTCAGAGCACTACAAATGCGGAAACTATGACTTGGGCGTGGTTCAAGACGGCGTTTTATGACAAGTATTTTAGCCGAGCGGTTCGGGTCAGCAAAAAGATGGAGTTTATGCAGCTGCACCAAACCGGCTCTGTGGCCGACTACATCTGTAAGTTTGAGACCTTATCCAGGTTTGTACCCCGTCTGGTGGATGATGAGGAAGACAAGATTCACCTGTTTGTCCATGGACTGAAGCCGAGCCTCTTCTAGGGAGTAAAGACTGCAGGGATCCATAACATACCTTATTCCGAAGTGGCTGCTAAGACTTTGGAATTGGAGGAAGTTGAGTTAACAGTACAAGGACAACGTGAACCACCAAGGAAGTTCATCAAGGATACTCAGCCACCACCGCGCCAGGGCTGAGGTTGGCAACCACAATCAAATAGGGGACCACAGCAACAGCAGAAAGGTGTGAAGAGACCCTTCAATCCAAATGATGATCAAGGAAAAGGAAAGCGACCTCAAGCTCCCCTGTGCCCCACTTGTCAGAAGAACCACCCTGGCGAGTGCAAGTTACATTATGGCCGATGCTATAGATGTGATAAGGTTGGACACATAGTCAGAGATTGCCCCATGCCGCCAGACCTGAATCGAGCTAGAGTAGTGCCAAGAGTTTATCCTTTAATGAAGGATGAAGATACCGAGCAGCGCACAGTCGTAATAGGTACCATTATGATTTATGGTATTTCTGCTTACACACTTATAGATACAGGGGACACACACTTGTTTGTATCGACCCTGTTTGTACTTAAGTATAAATTGGAACTCATGCCAGCTGAGAGGTCATTTAGTGTCATGTTACCATTGGGGAAGTCCTTACATTCTGAACAGATATTGAAAGGTGATGTTATGTCCTTAGGAGATAAGAAGCTATATGTAGAACTGATCGTAATTGATATGAGGGGATTTGAAGTCATACTAGGAATGGATTAATTATTCAGGCATTATGCCACAATAAGTTGTAGGTCTGGATTAGTTGAGTTCCGACCCCCGAATGGCGATCGGTATTCCTTCCAAGCTATTCCTAAGATAAGTAAAATTGTAACACCCCTAATACTGTACCCGTATTTCCATATTTTTTATTTTTTTTTTAAACTTTAAAACTTGACGTTAAGCAGAATTGAAATCGAAACCGAAACCAGAATCGAAATCAAAATTCGTTTGGTAAATCATTTAAAACATAAACTAAAACTATTTAATAAAACTTCAAAACATTTAATAAAAACATTTAAAAACCACGCAGAAGAAAGGGGGCAAAACTGTCCAGGCCTTGAAATTAGAGGCAGCGACCAGTGCAGCGACTGGTCGCTGCATCGCTGCGCCGAGGCAGCGATCGATCTCTGCGCTGCAGCAGAGATCGATCGCTCCATTGCTTCATAGCACCAGCGATCGATCTCTGCTGCAGAGCAAAGATCGATCGCTGCAGCTTTACAAGCAAGCAGCGATCGATCTCTGCTCTGCAGCAGAGATCGATCGCTGCACACAATGCAGCGATCCCCTCCTTCAAACACTCCAACACTTCCTCGACAATTCATCTCAACACTTCATGCTTCACAAACACATCAATTAGCTCTCTGGAAATCTGAATTCCATAGAGCAAAAATCCTATTACCTCACGCCTATACTCACAACAACGTTTCAAAATTTCAAACTTTCATCTCTCTGGAATCCGATTCCAGAGAGCAACCCCTTCTTATCCTCCATCAAATTATCATTCATGCACCATTTTTCTTATCTATATCCCAATCAAACTGTAAATTAAACTTAACCGTATTGCAGCGGACTTTGCGAAATCCAACTGCATGGATAGCTCTAAAAACCGAGCTTACCCGTACCAATCCCAAAACGAATCAAAACATTTCATAACGTTTATCAAAACAGTTTAAACCAAAGCTTTTACATACAGTTACCAAAACGTTTTCTAACCCCTATCCAGATCCAAACAACCTAAAATACTCTATACAATTATCAATTCAAAATATCCCAAAATAACCCCAGAGTCCATACATACATCCCCACGGGTCATATCGCACCCCGACTACTCAGCGCACTCCCACGGCCATCATCCATCAGCTGCCACCTACGTTAGGAGGAGGAACATCGTCCTCACCTGACTCGATGTCACCAAAGATATCACCTACACCATACAGACACCTATGAGATAATTAAATCTCAGTAAGCTACGTAAATGCAGATGCATGCGTGCAGATGTCATTCAGAAAACATGCATGACAGATTCAGATTATAGATTCATTACGTCGCAGACAGACAGATTGTCACCGAGACCTCGACCCACTAAATGGAGAGGGCCTATCCAGCGGTCGGACTACCCTTTCCACCTAGAGGGGGGGTACACGCTTGCAACACGCACAGCCGTGCCTGAGCCCCATCTCGCATGACCAGATACAGACAGATTACATTCATTCATTACAGAGGTTCATTCATTTTCTTAAAATACGTGCAGAAATTCGTTTTCATGACCTTTGAAATACGTGATGCATGAACAGATATGTGCATAATATAACCGTGCGATAAACAAACAACGTGCATACCATAAAGACCGAAATTAAACTAACCTACAATCTACAACAATTTAAACCTAACTACCCAACCGAAGTGAAATTAAAGCAAACATCTCTTCAGGGATCCTCGATACGACATCGAAGTATGGTGTAGACCAATTGGTCAGAGTAAGTCACGAAGACTTACCTTGGGCGCGCAGAAACTCAATCTTCGTCCACGGGAGTCGTGTGGGTGACCTTCCGGGAAGTTCTCGCCAAACAAAGCCGTGAGGGGAAGATATTGGGCTGCGGCCCAATCCCCAGAGCGGACAATATCTTGCTGGGAATAGGGGTCGTTACAAAAATACCGATTATATCTTCAGTAGAGACCCGGAGTTTATTGAAAGAGGGTTGTGAGAGAGTTTTCTAGCTAGTATAATCGATGTCCGAGTGAAGAATAAGGTAGAACTGCAAGATATTCCTATAGTCCGAGAGTTTCCAGAAGCATTCTTGGATGACTTGCCCGGATTGCCACCGGATAGAGAAATTGAGTTTGTAATTGATATGCCTGTGTCTAAGAATCCCTACCGTATGGCACCTATTGAACTGAAGGAATTAAAAGTCCAACTGCAGGAATTAGTAGATAAGGGGTTTATACGCCCTAGCAGTTCTCCTGGGGTACACCCGTCTTATTCGTTAAGAAGAATGATGGATCTCTTAGAATGTGCATAGACTACAAAGAGCTAAACAAGTTGACAATTAAGAATAAATACCCTTTACCCCGAATTGATGATTTGTTTGACCAACTTCAAGGAGCCAAAGTGTTTTCTAAGATCTACTTACGTTCAGGTTACTACCAACTGAAGGTTAAGGAGGGAGATATACCAAAGACAGCCTTCAAAACCCGCTATGGACACTATGAATTTCTTGTGATGTCGTTTGGACTGACAAATGCACCTGCAGCCTTTATGGACTTGATGAATCGAGTGTTTCATGAGTTCTTAGATAAGTTTGTGAGTGTGTTCATAGACGATATCTTAATTTACTCACGAACTGAAACTGACCATGCAGAACATTTAAGGATCATTTTGACGACATTGAAACAGCAGCAACTCTATGCCAAGTTATCTAAATGCGAGTTTTGGTTGGATAATGTCAATTTCTTAGGTCATGTCATTTCTGCTGAGGGCATATCAAAAGATCCGACAAAGATTTAGGCTGTTAAGAACTGGCCACAGCCAAGGGATGTCAGTGAAGTCCGTAGTTTCCTTGGCCTGGCAGGTTATTATATAAAGTTCATTAAGGGATTCTCTATGATAGCTAAGCCTATAACTAATTTAACAAAGAAGGACACCAAGTACTCTTGGACTGAAGCTTGTGAAGATAGCTTACAGACACTTAAACTAAAATTGATGACAGTCCCACTATTGACTCTCCCAACCGAAGAAGGAAAATTTAGTTTCTACTGTGATGCATCCAAAATTGGTCTGGGGTGTGTTTTGATGCAAGAAGGCAAGGTTGTAGCGTATGCCTCCAGGCAACTGAAGAGTTATGAACAGAATTACCCCACTCATGATTTGGAATTAGCCGCAGTTGTTTTTGCATTAAAGATTTGGAGACACTATTTGTATGGTCAGCAGTGTGAAGTATTTTCTGACCATAAAAGCCTGAAGTACCTCTTTACCCAAAAGGAGTTGAACATGAGACAAAGACGTTGTTTGGAGTTTGTTAAGGATTATGATTTTGAAATTAAGTATCACCCGGGTAAGGCTAATGCTGTAGCTGATGCATTAAGCAGGATGTCGTCTACAATGCAGCCCGCGGTGTCAACCATGTCTATACCTTTAAGGACAGAAGTACAGAAGTTCAAGTTGGAGATGGTTTCTAAACTGTCAGCCTTACTTGCCGAGGTTTCTATTAGACCAACTATCATGGATAGGATCAAGGAGGCACAACAAAAGGATTCAAAGGAAAATAGTACCATGATAAGTAAGTTGAAGGACGCCCCTTCTGAGTTTAGTCTCTCCAAGGATGGTATCCTGAAATTTAGGAATCGTTGGTACATTCCAAGTGATGAAGGATTACGTAAGTTGATCTTGGCCGAGGCGCACTCGTCTCTCTTTTCTATACATCCTAGCAGCACCAAGATGTATTGGGACTTGAAGTTACTCTATTGGTGGCCGTGTTTGAAGAGGGATGTTGCCAAGTATGTGGAGTCGTGTTTGGTATGCCAACAAGTTAAAGCAGAACATCAATGTCCAGGTGGTACCCTTCAATGAACCCTTACCGATCCCCGAATGGAAGTGGGAAAACATTCCCATGGATTTTGTGGTAAGGATTACCTAAGACAACCAAAGGTCATGATAGCATTTGGGTTATAATTGACAGAATGACGAAATCAGCTTATTTCCTACCAGTAAGGACAACATAAGCGATGGACCAACTTGCTGATCTGTATGTTCAGGAAATCATCAGATTACATGGGATTCCGATATCCATAGTCTCTGATCGTGATCCCAGGTTCACCTCACGCTTTTGGAAAAATTTGCAAGGCACGCTAGGTACAAAGTTATCCTTTAGCACCGCATTTCACCCACAGACAGACGGACAATCTGAGAGGACTATTCAGATACTCGAGGATATGTTGAGAGCATGTGTGTTAGATTTCCAGACATCTTGGAGCCGACATCTGTCCTTAGTGGAATTCTCTTACAACAATAGTTACCAGTCTACTATCGGTATGGCACCTTGCGAGGCACTATATGGTAGGAGATGCAGATCACCCTTATACTTGGATGAGGTAGGCGAAGCAAAACTTCTAGGCCCCGAAATTTTACAGCAGATGTCAGACAAGATTGCCATAATTAGGAAAAGGATGATGACTGAACAAAGTCGACAGAACAGTTATGAAGACCAAAGAAGAAGAGAT
This sequence comes from Begonia masoniana, assembly GCA_022432975.1. NCBI lineage: Eukaryota > Viridiplantae > Streptophyta > Magnoliopsida > Cucurbitales > Begoniaceae > Begonia > Begonia masoniana. Next base: position 28,706,943 of record CM039503.1, on the reverse strand, counting down.
CTTGAGTTTGCCATCAGAGATGAAGTGTTCCTAAGAATTTCACCGTTTAAGGGAGTTTTAAGATTTGGCAAGAAGGGAAAGCTTAATCCACGGTTCATTGGACCATTCCCTGTCCTGGCCAGAATTGGCAGTACAGCTTATAGATTACAATTACCTCCAACATTGGATAAGATTCATAATGTTTTCCATGTGTCAATGTTAAGGAAATGTATACGTGATCCGACACATGTTATTGAACCAACTGAAATCGATATCGAGCCGACACTAAAGTATGAAGAGAAACCTGTAAGGATTATGGAATCTGCAACTAACACTCTTCGGAATAAAGAAATTCCACTGGTGAAAGTTTTGAGGATGAATCATGGTATTGAAGAAGCCACGTGGGAGCGACAGCAGGACAAGCTAGACAAATATCCTGAGCTATTTGTTTGATCAATTTTCGGGGACAAAAATTTTGTTTAAGGAGGGGTGGATGTAACACCCGACAAGTTTGACCAGGTGATTTTCTCAACTGTTTTAACGGTCACGTTTATTTTTGATCTTTTCGGTTTGGAATTTTATGCCTAGGCTTAATTATTGTGCATGTGTCATAAATTAGGTTGGGGTGGCATGATTTGTAATTAAGGATGGTTGGATTAAGTATAAATAGGAAATGGAAACTCTTAAACCTCACTGTAGCCGACATTACCCTCCTCGGTGATTTTCTTCTCCTGAGCTCCTTCCCTCTCAGCCAGCGACTGCTCTGACCTCGACTGATTCTTCAGTCTCCATTCGACGATCCACGCCCTAGGTAAGACTAAGACCATGTAGTTACGGGTTATCTATTTAAACTCTGTTTTCAGCTAGAACTTGGAGTTTCAGATTCTTTAATTGTTAAGTTATTGTAGTAACATTTATAATCTGTGTTATCTGCTAAGTTGAATCTAGTTATTTAGATACTTTTGGAAGCTTAATCTGTACACATTAGGCGCTCGACTACGAAGATTTAGAAATATATAAGTTAGAATCTAGGATGACTTTCGGTTAGAACTTTTAAGATTTTTATTTAACACTGTAATGTGAAATGTTCTAGGTGAAGAAGATTGCAGTGAAGTGCTCAAGCGTTGCTAAGGAAACCAGGTAAGTGAATGTGTAGGATTGCCCGGCCTTTAGGGCCCAACATCACAGGGGTACTAGTTAGAAGTTGTTTTTCGACGTTTAAAGATTATCTGAGTTTTTGTCTATTAGTTACGATACCTGAACGGAAAGAATGATCCTTGTTAGATGTGTGACCTGTTCAGTAGAATGATGAACCAAGGGTATCCCAGCTCATACATCACGAATGTTTCCCAAGTATATGAAAATGTTTTAAGTGCATGTTTTTCCTCATGAATAAAATATGAATATGAAACTTATGCAACACGGATTATGAGAGGGTTGGGGGCGGTTTGGCGTATGTCACTATCCAAAAGAGGGACCAAGAATACGACCCGCAAGGGACTTTGTACACTTTCACTGTCGAACCCCCTTTACCGGCACAAATACTTTCTTAATCCATACAATGTAAATGATGAATATGAATGATAAATATGAACAAGAACAAGAAAGATTCATGATCATGCGTTTCTTTAAATTATGCATTCATGCACATGTGTTAACATTGCATTCCTTACTAAGCATTAGGCTTATAGTTTAAACCTTATGATGTAGGTGAAGAATTAACAGGTGAGGATTCCAAATTCAATGAGGAAGTCTAAGGCTGGTTGGTGGATGTGCTCAGGGTGACAGTGTGTGGCTTGAAAGGCGAATATGATCCCTGGTTGCTACTCTTATGATATTAGTAAGGTTTATGAATATTGAAGTTTAAGTAGGAGGGATTTTTCTTAAAAACGTTGAATTCTAGTAAACTTGTCTGACTGATTTCTTAGTTGTGAATGATCTGTTTTATTTAAGTCTTTCGCTATGCATACTCAGAATATGTCAATGGTTTGTGTCAATACAAGTTTGTGTTAGTCGTATTGGAAGTTGTGAAGTTCAGGATGTTCTGTTGGTTTAAGTCGTTTGATAAGTTAAGGTTTCCTGCCGATCGGATGATGTTTTCCATCGGATGATGTCTCCTATTGGATGATGTCTTCCATCGGATGATGTCTCCTATTGGATGATGTCTTCCATCGGATGATGTCTCCAATTGGATGATGCCTTCAACCGGATGATGTTGTTTGTTTTATCGGATGAGTGTATATAAGTTTTGTCGTTTAGCGATCGAATGAGGTCTTAATGTGTCACGTGGGATACGCATGTCAACCGGATGATATTGTTTATTTTATCGGATGAGTGTATATAAGTTTTGTCGTTTAGCGATCGGATGAGGTCTTAATGTGTCACGTGGGATACATATGTCAACTGGATGAAGTTGTTTGTTTTATCGGATGAGTGTATATAAGTTTTGTCGTTTAGCGATCGGATGAGGTCTTAATGGGTCACGTGCTATGCATGTGTCAATCAGTAGAAGTCGATATAAGCCTTGTCGTTTTGTGATCGGATGAGGTTTACATGTTGATCGGTGGATGTTTGCAAATCCATGCAGCCCCGCGACGATGAAGTCGTGAGGTCTGAGGGCACCTTCCCACTGCCCGATCGCGTTATGAAATCAATGTCTGAGTTTAGTCGCTCTGCTCTAAATTTTTATGTATGAGTCGAGTGTTGAAGAGTTAGTTTGTCAGATATGTCAATGGTTTAAAGTTCTTACAAAAAAAAATTTACAGAGAGATTATTTAGAGTGAAAGTTCCACGAAAATATGAATTAGTCTCGGCCCTTAACGGGGTCGTGACACTTACCCTTTTGGTTTCCACCAAAAGTGACATTTCCTTTCTTCTTGTTGACAACAGTAAATTTGGTTGAGTCTCTCGTCATATGCCTTGAGCATCCACTGTTGAGGAACCACTGATTTCTCCTGGGAGAATAGTTAACCTGCAAAACAGAAGATCAAGTTGTCTTCTTTGGTACCCAAATCTTTTGAGTCCTAGAGTTAGGTCAGGTTCCCTTAGGAACCCATTGCAATCCCCTGTCAGGTTTAGTTTTCCCTAGTTTTAGAGGACATTCAAAAGATTTATGTCCTATCTCATTACAAGCATGACAGGTAGTTGGTTTAACAAAGAAGTTCTTAAAAGCTTTCTTTTTATTAAACTTATCATAACCTAAACCTGCTTTATCAAAAGTAACTCTCTGATTTCCTATCATCATGTTTAAGTTCTTGGTACCATTTGTGAACTTAAACACGATATAATTCAAATCCTCATTTTTACTTTTAAGATCAGCTATCTCCTTTTCATGCAGACTTATCTATTTATCATGCTTTTCAATTAAATCAGAATTCTCCTTTTTCACTGAGATGTATTTAGATTTAAGGATACCAAATTGCTTAACTAGATCATTAAAAGCATCAATTAAGTCTCCATCCTCAGTTTCACTATCACTAGAGGAAACACTAACCTAATTTTCATGTGCCATGAAGCACAGGTCGGCTACTTCCTCATCTTCTGAGAAAGTGTCACTCTCACTATCATCCCATGTGGACTTCATTGCCCTCTTCTTGAATTTCTTGGGGCCTTTATTTGTTTGAGGACATTCGGCCTTGATATGTCCTGGCTTCCCACATTCAAAACAAGTTATCTCCTTTTCCTTTTGAGGCTTTTCTCCTCTAGAGAATTTCCTCCCATGCATCCTTTTTCTCTGGAGGAACTTGCTGAATCTTCTGGTAATAAGAGCAATGTCCTCATATTCATCTTCTTCCTCAAAGTCATCTTGTTTGCTCGAGGAAGCCTTAAGTGCTATATCCTTCTTTTTGCTAATCTCTTTCCCTTTGAGATCTTCCTTGTCATTGACTCTCATGGTTATCTCATGAGTCATCAGAGAGCTAATGAGCTCTTCAAGCTTGAGCACTTTGAGATCCCTAGCCTCTTGTATGACTGTCACTTTTGGTTGCCATACTCTCGGTAGGCATCTCAGAATCTTTCTTACCTGTTCTTCACTTGAGTACATCTTACCAAGAGCTTTCAGGGCATTAGTGATGTTAGTGAATCGAGTAAACATAGATGAAATAGACTTATCTTTTTCCATTGAAAAAAGTTCATACTCATGCACAAGCATACTCAGTTTACTCTCCTTAACTTGGTTTGTTCCCTCATGTGTGACTTCTAACCAATGTCATATCTCTTGTGCACTATAACACCCCTGAACTCGATTGAACTTATCTCTGTTCAGTGCACAGTATAGTGTATTTATTACTTTAGCATTTAGGCTCAAATTTTTCTTGTCTGATTCAGTTAGTTCATTAGCCAATTTTGGGATACTAACCCCATTATCAGTTTTCATGGCTTTAAATGGACCATATTTTATAGTATTCCATATGTCATAGTCCATAGCCTGAACATAAATTCTCATCATAAACTTCTAATAAACATAATCATTTCCATCAAAGAATGGAGGTCTAGTAGTAGATTGACCTTCTACATGTGTTCTGTTGGTGTTGAAAGCCATTTCGAATATCACAGTATTTTCTAGATAATAGCTTAGACAATATTTAACCTATCGCTGATACCAATTGTAGGATCGTTATTGTCTAAGAGGGCGGGTGAATTAGAAATTTCTTAATCTCTTTTACTAAGTGTAATAAACAGATTCTCAATTAATTGCTTACTGATTCAAATAAATAGAGAGAGAGAGGAAAACAACACCGACAGTTTTTACGTGGTTCGACAAAAACCTGCCTACGTCCACGCTTCAAGGTTTCCCCTTGAAGATCCTTAACTTCTCCTCAACGAGAATTCCAGATCGAGCTTCACTAGCGTCGATCTACAGCCTTACAAATCTGGATTGAAATTCACAGGCGTCAATCCACTTTCTTTAAGATTTTACAGATTTGAATAAAGATTTACAGCACAGACTACACTCTCACAAATATCAAATCTCCAGTTAAATTGAGAGAGGTGTAGGAAGAATAACAGAGTATCACAAAGTCTTTTTGTGTATTAGGGTTGAGAGAGAATTTTAGCAAAAGTTGTTCTTCCGAGCTTTTTTCTCCTCTTTATACTCTGTCTAATATCGGCCCTAATTCTTGAATGCTCCTTATTGAATATGGAAATTTATGACCGTTGGAGAAGCATCTGTACATACATAGCTAGCCGTTGCGTTCTGGAGTCGCTTTCGTTCTTCGCCATTAATGATATGGAATTAAGGCTCTAGATGAGTATTTTTATCGCTTCGTGGTCTTTTTAAATTTTTAGTGAAAGATACTATTCAGCGGTACAAGTGCCTTTGAAGTACCAGCGGTGGAAGTCTTTTGAAGTTACTGTTCAGCAGTAGATGTGACTTTGAAAACCAGCGGTGGATGTTGTCTTTGAAATTCAAGCGGTGGATGTTGTACTTTGTCGTTTTGCTAGCGATGGATGTTGTCTTTGTCGTTTTGCTAGCGATGGATGTTGTCTTTGTCGTTTTGCTAGCGATGGATGTTGTCTTTGTCGTTTTGCTAGCGATGGATGTTGTCTTTGTCGTTTTGCTAGCGATGGATGTTGTCTTTGTCGTTTTGCTAGCGATGGATGTTGTCTTTGTCGTTTTGCTAGCGATGGATGTTGTCTTTGTCGTTTTGCTAGCGATGGATGTTGTCTTTGTCGTTTTGCTAGCGATGGATGTTGTCTTTGTCGTTTTGCTAGCGATGGATGTTGTCTTTGTCGTTTTGCTAGCGATGGATGTTGTCTTTGTCGTTTTGCTAGCGATGGATGTTGTCTTTGTCGTTTTGCTAGCGATGGATGTTGTCTTTGTCGTTTTGCTAGCGATGGATGTTGTCTTTGTCGTTTTGCTAGCGATGGATGTTGTCTTTGTCGTTTTGCTAGCGATGGATGTTGTCTTTGTCGTTTTGCTAGCGATGGATGTTGTCTTTGTCGTTTTGCTAGCGATGGATGTTGTCTTTGTCGTTTTGCTAGCGATGGATGTTGTCTTTGTCGTTTTGCTAGCGATGGATGTTGTCTTTGTCGTTTTGCTAGCGATGGATGTTGTCTTTGTCGTTTTGCTAGCGATGGATGTTGTCTTTGTCGTTTTGCTAGCGATGGATGTTGTCTTTGTCGTTTTGCTAGCGATGGATGTTGTCTTTGTCGTTTTGCTAGCGATGGATGTTGTCTTTGTCGTTTTGCTAGCGATGGATGTTGTCTTTGTCGTTTTGCTAGCGATGGATGTTGTCTTTGTCGTTTTGCTAGCGATGGATGTTGTCTTTGTCGTTTTGCTAGCGATGGATGTTGTCTTTGTCGTTTTGCTAGCGATGGATGTTGTCTTTGTCGTTTTGCTAGCGATGGATGTTGTCTTTGTCGTTTTGCTAGCGATGGATGTTGTCTTTGTCGTTTTGCTAGCGATGGATGTTGTCTTTGTCGTTTTGCTAGCGATGGATGTTGTCTTTGTCGTTTTGCTAGCGGTAGAAGTAACCTTAGGAAGACTGCCAGCGGTTGATGTAGACTTTGTCGTTTAGCTAGCGGTGGAAGTCTTAGGAAGACTCTGCCAGCGGTAGATGTAGAATTTGTCGTTTAGCTAGCGGTGGAAGTCTTTTCTTCTACTTCGGTGGATATGCAATACTTCATCAGTTTTAGCCCTGTTTTGTTATCACACCCTGAACACTTAACCAGACTTGTTAAACAACTAAAATACCCTGTTTAAAGGGCATTTCCACTTAAATGCTTAGAGGAAAATATAATAAGATCAATATTTAATTTATTAATTAGCTTGTTAATCTCATCAACATAATTCATTAAATTCATATATTTAACTTAATCAAATTACACTTCTTAAAATACATCATCAAAAACATTGTTAGACTTAAATATTATTTAAGTCAACAGATAGTAAGTAAAATGTGAAAGAAAATAAACAAAAATGGAGAAAGTGAGGAAGATGGAGAAAATGGGGAGAAAAGGGAAGTGTAGTGTGTGAAGGTGTTAGGGCCGAAGTGATGTTAACAAATGCAAGAAAATAAATGGATGAGAAGAAGATGGAAATACCTTTGGCAGTCCCGAGAAGCTATCTCACGTTTGAGCTCTCGGGTGGTCATTTTCCCTAAGGAAAACAACCACCGTAGGCCTAGGTTTCCTTCCTCGAAGCCCTTACTCTCAAGTAGAGCAAGGTGAGGGGAAAATAAGAGCTAGCCTAGCAACCTTGAGCTAGGATAGCAATGGAGGACCTCTCCACTCGATAGAAATCGAGGAACACCCAAAGGTTCTTCTAACACGGAGTTAGGGAAATAGAAATTTCATAAATGAGCAAAAGTTGGCTACAAACACCAATGCTACGCTTAAATAGACAACCTAGGTGGATTACGGTTTGGCAATAGTGAATTTGAACCATTGGATGAGGAGAAAAATCAAGGGTCGAAGATGTGCATCTGGTGCGCGTGCCATTGTCGAACCAGGAGCGGCCACGTGCACACCAACCTGGTGGAGGGATGTTGCTGATCGTTCGCGCTGATTGATGGTAAAGCTGCAGCCTTGCGAGCCAACTCAGCAATTCGGGTGCAGCGATCAGATGGCACTGATCAGCACAGCAGTCCGTGCGCACCTGCTCGGACGCCATGCCGAGTCCAGCTGCTACCCGAGCGCGCCTCCAGTTGTGCGGTGGAGATTAGGGCTAAGCCAAAACTTGATCAATGGATGAGAATTTGCCAACTCCTTGATCCATTTTGCCACCCACATTTGTACCTGCAATTTCATACCTTTAATTGTGGGCTCTTCTTTGGACCAAGTCTTTCTTTGGGCTCCATTTTTTGAAGGGCTTTTATAATTTGTGGGCTAAGTCTTCAACCCATAATCCACAGCATTCATCTAACCCTAACCACACAATCTAATGCATGATGCATTGTATATATAATCCATACAAAAAGGCTAATGTATGCCAAATGAGTTTAAAAATTAAAATTACATATTTAGTGGCCCGGGAAGACAAATTCTCATAGGGCTGCTTGAAGGCTCCGACCTAATGTTCCATTGTAGGCTATGCATGGGCTTGTCCATATCTTCTAATGTCGACTCCCATGTGATATCCACAATGGGGTCATAAACTGCAAAAAGAGAAAAATCATTAGCAAATTGATTAGTCAAATTATGAGCCCGAGTTTGAGATCTCGTGATGGGCCTCCTAGGCATGTCATCCCCTCTGGGTGGCTGAGGAATTTGACCTCAAATCCATTAGCTTAGCCTCCTCTTCATGTCCCAATTCATCAATTTACGGGGATAAATCTTGAACATTGAAGGTGGATGACACCCCAAATTTGCCAGGTAACTCCAATTTATAAGCATTATTATTAATTCGTTCCAAGATCTTGAAGGGACCTTCAGCCCGAGGTAGGAGTTTAGATCGTCTCTTGGCTGGGGATCTTTCCTTTCGAAGGTGTAACCAAACCAAATCTCCAACGTTAAAGATTACCTACTTTCGTCCTTTATTAGCGTGCTTAGTGTAATTGGCGTTATTCTTTTCAATGGTTTGGCAGACCTTTTCATATAATTTCTTGACTTGCTCTGCTTTGCTAGCTCCTGAAGGGTTTACTAGGTCCTGGGTTGGAATAGGAATGAGGGTCAGTGGTGAGTTCGGATTAAATCCATAGGCTACCTCAAAGGGCATTTGCTGGGTAGTGGAGTGAAGGCTTCTGTTGTAACAAAATTCAACTTGGGGTAGCACTATGTCCCAATTAGTTAGATTTTTACCCACATCACTGCGAAGGAGGGTTCCCAAGGTCCTATTGACCACTTCCATTTGGTCGTCCGTTTGGGGATGAAAAGATGTACTAAAGCATAGCTTAGTCCCCAATTTCTTCCATAGGGTTTTCCAAAAAGTGCTCAAAAATTTGGTGTCACGATCAGACACAATAGACTGGGGCACTCCATGGAGTCTAACGATCTCTTTGAAGAATAGGTCAGCGATAGCAGCAGAATCATCGGTTTCATTGTTGGCGATAAAATGCGCCATTTTGGAGAATCTATCCACGACAACTAAGATGGTATCTTTATTACGACCCGTTAGTGGTAACCCTAAAACCAAATCCATGCTAATTTCTACCCAAGTGTGTGTAGGAATTGGTAAAGGAAGATAAAGCCCTTAGGGTAGACCTTTTCTTTTAGCCTTCTTGCAAAAAATGCACTGCTCAACGGAGTGGTGCACGTCTTTCATCATATGAGGCCAATAAAATCTTTCTTTTAATAGCTCTAGGGTTTTCTTCTCTTCAAAATGTCCGGCCAATCATCCACCATGAGCTTCTTTAAGAAGGTATTGTCTCAGACTGCAATAAGGGATACACAATTTCCTGCCTTTTAATGAAAATCCATCAATTATACTATATCCTCCTTCAACTTTGTTTTGACAATTTAGGTAGGGCGTTCCAAAATCTTTAGTTGGATTCATACATAGTCTTGATCCACTCAAATCGAAAAAATCTAACGCCTAATTCTGTTAAGAGGATACGTATTCGTGATAGAGCGTCGGCAACAGTATTATTAGAACCTTTCAAATATTTCAGAATGTATGGAAATCTTTCCAAGAATTCCACCCATTTTGCGTGTCTTTTGTTGAGTTTGTGTTGACTTTTGATATGCTTAAGCGATTGGTGATCGAAATGAATCACAAACTCTTTAGATAGAAGGTAGTGTTGATAGTGTTCGATAGCTCTTATCACGGTAGAAAACTCCTTGTCGTATGTGGAGTAGTTAAGTGCAGCTCCCTTTAATTTTTCACTAAAATATGCAAGAGGTTTACCATCTTGCATTAATACAACACCAATGCCAATTCTGGAGGCATCACTCTTTATCTCGAAAACCTTGTTGAAGTTAGGGAGAGCTAACACCGGGGATTGACAAAGCTTTTCCTTGACTAGATCGAAACTTCTTTGACATTACGGGGTCCAATTAAAGTCTACTCCCTTCTTTGTGAGGTCGGTAATAAGAGCAACTAACAAATTGAAGTCTTTAATAAACCTCCTATAAAAAGAGGCTAATCCATGAAAGCTACAGACTTCAGTGATACTATTCAGAGTAGGCCACTCCTTGATGGCTTTAACTTTGTCTTCATCCACTTCTAAGCCATCCTTTGAAATGATAAAGCCCAAAAATAAACTTTCTCTTGTCCAAAAAAGCATTTACTCAAATTCCCAAGCAATTTAGCCTGACGGAGAGTTTGAAAAAGCATCTTGAGATGGTTGACATGTTGTGGAAGGTTGGGGCTATACACCAAGATGTCATTGAAATAAACGACAACAAACTTCCCAAAGAAATCCTTAAGAACTTGGTGCATTAACCTCATGAAGGTGCTCGGGCATTAGTAAGATCGAATGGCATAACCATCCACTCAAACAATCCGTATTTTGTTTTGAATGCGGTTTTCCATTCATCACCCTCTTTTCATGCGTAATTGGTGATATCCGCTCTTCAAGTCCACTTTGGAGAATATAGAGGCTTCGAGTCTAGGGATCGGGTACCTATACTTAATAGTGATTTGGTTGATAGCTCGACTATCAACGCACATTATCATAAAGCCATCTTTCTTAGGTACCAACAAGGTTGGTATGGCACAAGGGCTCATCGACTCTCTAATATATCCCTTTCCCAGTAACTCTTGGACTTGATCTGGTAATTCTTTCGCTTTCTCAGGCCTCATCCTATAGGCCGGTCAGTTGGGTAACATGGCTCCAAGTTGAAGGTCGATTTGGTGTTCTATTCCTTTAATTGGTGGTAATCCGGGTGGTAGTTCCTCAGGGAAGACATCTTGGTAAGACTTAAGCAAATTTTAGGACCGGTAAAGGTGTGATGACCCGAATGGACACATATGAGGAGGAACTACCCAGTGCTCCGCAAATCTAGAGTGAAACTTGGGCCGGAGAGTGACGTGCTGGGTTAAAACTCTGCGGATCCCGAATTGGACTTGGGCTAGAGGGTTCGGTCGTAGAAAGAGGGATTGTCACAATCTCACATCGCTTGGGGAAGTATGTGGAAATGAAACATATGTAAAGAGACCCTCCCAAGATAGCAAGACATGTTTTGGAGCACAATTGACAACGGATTCCATAAGAACTCCGAAGTTAAAAGTGCTTCGGCGAGAGTAGTACCAGGTTGGGTGATCGACTGGGAAGTCCTCGCCAAACAAAGCCGTGAGGGGAGGATATTGTGCTACGGCCCAATCCCAAGAGCAGACAATATCTTCTTGGAAATAGGGGTCGTTACTATAATACCCGGCTTGTACGAAATATTAATATTATAATATACGATGGCATTTTTGTAAATATGTCAAATCAACTTAGTTTTGAGAGCGGAGAGCTTTATTACGATCCTAACGATTAATAGGAATTTTATGGAAATTACGGAATTTTTCGGAGTAATAATGCTATATTTCGAGAAATTACGTTCAACGTAATATAAAGGACATTATGGTAAAAAAAGTAAACAAGGTCCGAATTACGAACGGACAGTTTTAATTGAACCCTGGCAATAAATTGGGTGTATTGGTGAAATAAGAAGATTTGGAGAAATCGAATCGTTAGCTAATTAATGAAACGAAGGACGAAACAAATAGAAAACAAGGGAAGGGCAAAATGGTAATTTGCAAATTCAATATTTAATTTAAAACATAATGCTTTTTCTTCTTCTCCACTCCATTTCTTCTTTTCCTGCGATTTCTCCTTTCCCTTTGGCGATCACGGCGATCGCTCCTTCTCCGGCTCTCGTTCTTCCTCCGACGACCTCCGATCCTTCACATTTTCTTTTCCTCTCGCAACCCTAGGTAATAATCTATGATTTTAGAACGTTAGTTTTTGGTTTTCATGGAGTTAGAATGTTAGGGTTCGTTTAGGTTTTCGTTAAAAACGCGGTTTAAGGTTCATAGTCGATAGGTTCGCCGTAGTTTTGAATATAATGAACGTATTGAACATTATTCGATAAAGTTAATCAATTTAGGACGAATAACAGAGATTTAACAATTTCTGAGTTTTGGGGGAAAAAACACGTTAATGTTGGTTTTGAGGTATCGAGCGTTAATTGTTGGATAAAATGCCTCGTTGAGCTAAGTTAGTATTTTAGGAGAATTCCTTAGTTGAGGTTTCGTTAAAATTAGACGTTTAACGGTTTAAATCTCATTTTAACATCAACCGTTGTGCTTTACCTCAGACAAACAACGCTCGTGGACGGAGCTTGAGCTGCAACGGACACGAGGTAAGTTCTCGTGACTTACACTGGCCGATTGGCCTAAACTGTACTTCGATGTCGCGTCGAGGATCTTAGAGTGTTGTATGTTTAAACTGCTTTGGTTGAGTAGTTAGGTTTAAACGTTTTCGTAGGTTATTTCTTTTACAGTCTTGATGGTACGCATGCTTGTTTGTTTACATTTATATTGAATTGTTCATGCATCACGTATTTTAACTTGGCATGAAAATGAATTTCTGCACGATGTTTTCAGAAAAACGATGTGGCCCAGAAATTGGGGGCTATCGATATATTGTGTGGACCGATTAAAGGTCTGACCAATACCACATCTCATGTAATGTAATTAATGAACGTAAACTGTTATCTGGTAACGCGAGGTGGGGCTCAGGCACGGCTGTACGTGTTGTAAGCGTGTACCCCCCTCCTCTTAACCGCACGGGGTAGTCCGACAGTTGGATGGGCCCCCTTCGGTTAGGGGGATGAGATTCCGGTGATATTCTGCCTGCGATGCTCTGTATGTTATGCATGATTTCTGAACTCCATATGCATTGCACGCATCTGCATTTACGTAGAATTTACTGAGCCTTTAGCTCATAGTGTGTTTGTATGGTGTAGGTGATATCGAAGCAGGTGAGGACGATGTTCCTCCACCCGATGTACAGGATGGTTGAAGAAGAACGATTGCGGTGGTGTGCATGAGCAGTCGTCGCGTATGTTGACCCGTGGGGAAAGTGGTTAGGTATTTCGAGAGTTTTGGGCGAATTTTGATTGTACAGTGGTAAAGTGTTAATTGTATGTAGGGGGGCAGGGGTTTGTTATGTTGAAGTTGCTACAAAATGTATGGGAAAACAAGTGAAAATGAATGGCTAAGTGTGCTGTTGAATTTGGTTACAGGGGAAAGACGAAGAGGAAAAGGATGAAGAAGAAGAGGGGAGGGGGGGGGGGGGGGGGTGGGGGGGGGGGGGGGGTGGGGGGGGGGGGGGGTGGGGGGGGGGGGGTGGGGGGGGGGGGGTGGGGGGGGGGGGGTGGGGGGGGGGGGGTGGGGGGGGGGGGGTGGGGGGGGGGGGGTGGGGGGGGGGGGGGGTGGGGGGGGGGGGGTGGGGGGGGGGGGGGTGGGGGGGGGGGGGGGTGGGGGGGGGGGGGGTGGGGGGGGGGGGGTGGGGGGGGGGGGGGGGTGGGGGGGGGGGGGGGGGTGGGGGGGGGGGGGTGGGGGGGGGGGGGGTGGGGGGGGGGGGGGGGGGGGTGGGGGGGGGGGGGTGGGGGGGGGGGGGGGTGGGGGGGGGGGGGGGGTGGGGGGGGGGGGGTGGGGGGGGGGGGGTGGGGGGGGGGGGGGGGGGGGGTGGGGGGGGGGGGGGTGGGGGGGGGGGGGGGGGTGGGGGGGGGGGGGTGGGGGGGGGGGGGGGGGGGGGGGGGGTGGGGGGGGGGGGGTGGGGGGGGGGGGGGTGGGGGGGGGGGGGGGGGGGGGTGGGGGGGGGGGGGTGGGGGGGGGGGGGGGGGGGTGGGGGGGGGGGGGGGGGTGGGGGGGGGGGGGTGGGGGGGGGGGGGGGGTGGGGGGGGGGGGGGGGGGGTGGGGGGGGGGGGGTGGGGGGGGGGGGGGTGGGGGGGGGGGGGGGTGGGGGGGGGGGGGGGGTGGGGGGGGGGGGGGGTGGGGGGGGGGGGGGTGGGGGGGGGGGGGGTGGGGGGGGGGGGGGTGGGGGGGGGGGGGGTGGGGGGGGGGGGGGTGGGGGGGGGGGGGTGGGGGGGGGGGGGTGGGGGGGGGGGGGGGGGGGGTGGGGGGGGGGGGGGGTGGGGGGGGGGGGGTGGGGGGGGGGGGGGGGGTGGGGGGGGGGGGGGTGGGGGGGGGGGGGGGTGGGGGGGGGGGGGTGGGGGGGGGGGGGGGGGGTGGGGGGGGGGGGGGGTGGGGGGGGGGGGGGGTGGGGGGGGGGGGGGTGGGGGGGGGGGGGGTGGGGGGGGGGGGGTGGGGGGGGGGGGGGTGGGGGGGGGGGGGGGGGGGGGGGGTGGGGGGGGGGGGGGGGTGGGGGGGGGGGGGTGGGGGGGGGGGGGTGGGGGGGGGGGGGTGGGGGGGGGGGGGGGTGGGGGGGGGGGGGTGGGGGGGGGGGGGGTGGGGGGGGGGGGGGTGGGGGGGGGGGGGGGGGGGTGGGGGGGGGGGGGGGGGGGCCCTCTGTACAGTGTTAGGGTCATGACAATTTATGGTATCAGAGCCCCCGGGTTTTAAAATCGGTTCTGTAGACTGCTCGACTGCGCATGCCACTACGCGAACGTCCTTCTTCAACAGTAAGTATGCTCTGTTGTTGTAGCACCCGGTTCTATTGAACCGAATTTAACTAACCATTTATAATGTGAGGAGTGGTGAGAAAATGATGATTGGTAAAATAACTATGCAAGGGCAAAAGGAGTATTAGCATTTTGAAAAGTGGAAAATGTATTTAAGGAAGGTTTAATGAGGTTTAGCCGCCACTATTCCCTCATTTCTCCTTTCTCGGTATTCAGCTCAGGCTCAGCAGAACTCCAGGCGATTCTCCTTACCGATCCTCATTCCTCAACTAGGTGGGCAAGGCTTCCAGAGTAGTTGAAAACGAGTGATTTCCAGGAGATCAAGTAAGTAATGTTTGCTTGTGCCTTCAGGCCTACATCACAAAACGTTAGGTTTGTATTTACTTGGATGTGTTTGTATGCCATGCATCATATTTTCAAAATGTATACGAAAATGAATTTGAATACATATTGGTATGGAGAGGATTGAATGTGATGAAACAGCAAAGTGAATCAGACTTACTGTTAAGGGAATTAATCCGCCCCTTAATGAGACAGTGGATATAAATATACTTTGGAAGAGCTGATCCAACTTCCAATTTCACAGGGGGATCTGAACATGTGAATCAGATTTACTGTTAAGGGAAATAATCCACCCCTTAATGAGTCAGTGGATATATACTTTGGGAGAGTTGATCCAACTCCCAATTTCACAGGGGGATCTGAATCAGAAACGATGAATGAGCAACTGAGATGAGAAAGTAGAAACTGCATGATTAGGAGTTTATGTTTCAGTAATTCATTTCATTTTGCATTACTTACTTAGCATTAGGCTAATAGATGAGTTTTGTGATGTAGGTGAAGAAGTGACAGCAGGTGTGTTTACTAAGTTCACTGAGGACTAGTCGGGTTGGAGGAGTGCACCTATTCAATGTTCTGGCAGCTGATGGGGCGGTTTAACTGATGTCTGTCAGTGTGGAGGACTAGTAGTTAAAGATTCAGTCTGAGTATGTTGAGTTTTCATGACAGAATTGATTTCAAAGTTTTGAACATGTTTTGAGTTTCCCTTCCTGATAACCGTATCTTGTTGGGTCTAGATGTTAGTACTTGCTGAATTTTGAGTAATGCAATGGTTGAATCGTTTTTGAATGATTTCAGTAGAGTAAGTAATCCTTTTCTGTAGTTGGAGTAGTGTTTTAAACGAGGAGTTGATGAATGTTGTTTTGTTCTCTATCGGTAGATGATGTCTATGGTAGATGTGAGTCATGGTTAAGTTGTCTATCGGAAGATGTGTGTAGGTTTTTGTCGTCTAGCGATCGGCAGATGTTGGATGAAGGAATCATCCGGCTGACGTCATCGGTAGATTCCGTGCGTTTGGTCTATCGGAAGATGGAAAATCCCCGGCAGATGAATTTGTGTTGATTTCATCGGCAGATGAAGTTGTGTATGAAGTTATATTGACTTCATCGGCAGATGAAGTTATGTTGACTTCAATCGGCAGATGAAGTTATGTTGACTTTATCGGCAGATGGTGTTGCGTTGACGTCATCGGCAGATTGGTAATTGCGTTGTTTGGGCACGTCATCGGTAGAAGCCTTTTTGTTTCATTTTTTTTTGCTCCTTCCGTGGCTTTGCTCATCGGAAGATACGTTGATTTCCGCAATTTCTCCTAGTATTCCACAGTTTTAAATTTTAATTCCAAACTACCGATTGCCTCTTAACATTTCAAACCATGATTTATAGTTTTGTTTTACTACTTGCTGTTTAGAATTATTTCCGCCTGCAAGTTTTAAATATTTTAACTTTTAGAAAAAGTCAAATTTTGACTGTCGAGCGAAATTCTTTTTAAATTAGCATCAAGTCGTATGGTTGGTTCATTGTTATGGGTAGCAAACCGGGTTCAGATGACTCGGGGCGTTACAGTTGTATTTCTTTGTTTTGTTTCTTGGATTATTTGTTAAACTTTATAGGCTTCATACAATATGGTTCGAGGAAAGGATCCTAGAGACGACGCTTTAGTCGACTTACGGAATTGTTGGACCGTCAGTCTCAGCATATGGACCGACAAGCACAACAAATTGAGAGTTTTGTCAATCGAGAGAATCAGAGGGCCCAAGAGTTGGTGGTTTCCTAACAACCAGGGCATGCAGAAGTTTTAAAGCCTCCGACCTCCAGTGTGTGGAAGGCCGATCATCGGATCCTACTGTTGCAGAGGAATGGATTCGGGTGATGGAGGTAGATGTTCGAGTCATGGTTAAGTTGTCTATCGGAAGATGTTGTGTAGGTTTTTGTCGTCTAGCGATCGGCAGATGTTGGATGAAGGAATCATCCGGCTGACGTCATCGGTAGATGTCGTGCGTTTGTCTATCGGAAGATGGAAATCCACCGGCAGATGAATTTGTGTTGACTTCATCGGCAGATGAAGTTGTGTATGAAGTTATATTGACTTCATCGGCAGATGAAGTTATGTTGACTTCATCGGCAGATGAAGTTATGTTGACTTCATCGGCAGATGGTGTTGCGTTGACGTCATCGGCAGATGGTAATGCGTTGTTTGGGCACGTCATCGGTAGAAGCCTTTTTGTTTTCATTTTTTTTTGCTCCTTCCGTTGGCTTTGCTCATCGGCAGATACGTTGGATTTCCGCGATTTCTCCTAGTATTCCACAGTTTTAAACTTTAATTCCAAACTACCGATTGCCTCTTAACATTTCAAACCATGATTTATAGTTTTGTTTTACTACATTGCTGTTTAGAATTATTTCCGCTGCAAGTTTTAAATATTTTAACTTTTTAGAAAAAGTCAAATTTTGACTGTCGAGCGAAATTTCTTTTTTAAATTTAGCATCAAGTCGTCATGGTTTGGTTCATTGTTATGGGTAGCAAACCGGGTTCAGATGACTCGGGGCGTTACAGTTGTATTTCTTTGTTTTGTTTCTTTGGATTATTTGTTTAAACTTTATAGGCTTCATACAATATGGTTCGAGGAAAGGATCCTAGAGACGACGCTTTAGATCGACTTACGGAATTGTTGGACCGTCAGTCTCAGCATATGGACCGACAGGCACAACAAATTGAGAGTTTTGTGAATCGAGAGAATCAGAGGGCCCAAGAGTTGGTGGTTCCTAACAACCAGGGCATGCAGAAGTTTTAAAGCCTCCGACCTCCAGTGTTTGAAGGCCGATCATCGGATCCTACTGTTGCAGAGGAATGGATTCGGGTGATGGAGGATATGCTGAGCTATGCAGAGGTAGCGAACGGGAGTAAGGTGGCTTATGTTACCTTCCACCTGGCATTAGACGACCGTTTCTGGTGGGATTCGATTAAGTCGACGATAGATGTATCAGTTATGACTTGGGAACGGTTCAAGACCGTGTTCTTTGACAAGTATTTTAGCCGCACAGTGAGAGTGGCGAAGAGGAATGAGTTTACGCAGCTGAAGCAGATAGGTTCAGTTGCAGAGTATATCCGGAAGTTCGAGTCCTTATCGCGATTTGCTCCGCACCTCATCAGGCGACAATGAAGAGAAGGTGCACCAATTTATGGAGGGACTTAATCCAGAGATTCGGATGCACGTTATTGTATCAGGTATTATTGATGTGCCCTATTCTGATGTCATAGCTAGAGCTCTGGATATTGAGGCTGCCAGAGCTACTTGTGTTAGACTGAGGGAGCCAGCTAAGGGCTTCTTCCGAGAGATTCGTCCTCAGTCACGGGGTTGGCAACCCAGAGCACCACAGCCCCAAAAGTAGCAAAGGGGTGTAAAGAGACCTCTAGAGGGAGGCAACGATAGAGGCAAGGGCAAGCAGGTACAGGGGACTTCTCAGATACCATGGTGTCCTATATGCCAGAGGGAGCACAGTGGTGAGTGCCGTGTTGGCACTAATAGATGTTTTAGATGTGGGGAGATTGGCCATTACGTCAAGGATTGCCCAAAGCCAGGCCGCGATCAGTTGAGTGGAGATCAGAGGAGAGTCATGCCTAGGATTTTTGCCTTCATATAGCCTGGTGATGTCGATAACGAGGATCAACCTGCAGTGATAGTCGGTACTATGTTGATTATGGGAGTAACTGTGTTTTCTTTGTTAGACACGGGGGCTACGCACTCTTTTATTTCCATTGCTTGTGTGTCTAGATTGAACCTTGCGCCTGAGTTAGTAGAATGCGAATATAGTATGATGCTACCTTTGGGAGAGCGTATGCAGTCAGGTCAGGTGGTCTAGGGCAATATTATCTTGATTGGGGGCAGAACCCTCTATGCTCGCCTTATTGTTATGGGCATAGAGCATTATGATCTTATCTTGGGGATGGACTGGCTGTCACAGCACTTCGCCACCATCGATTGTCGATCCGGGATTGTCACCTTTTGACCCCCGGGTAAAGCCGAGTTTTCTTATCAGGCGATGAACAGATTGAGTAGCTCGCCTATTTCTTATTCCATGATGGTCAACGAGCAGTTTAAAGGTCAGAGCTCTATTTATTTGTCCTCAGTATTTGATGTTCAGTTGCTCAGCGAAATAAAACCGAGTGACATTCCTATAGTCAGAGAGTTCTCTGGGATTTTTCTTGATGATCTTCCCGGATTACTGCCAGACCGGGAGATTGAGTTCACTATTGATGTCTATCCGAATACCGCACCAAGGTTTAAAAACCCGGTATCGGTTGGCACCAGCTGAGTTGAGAGAGCTGAGGACTCAGCTTGATGAGTTGTTAGATAAGGGTTTCATTCAGCCCAGTGTTTCGCCCTGGGGTGCGCCCGTTCTGTTTGTCAAGAAGAAAGACGGGACCCTCAGGATGTGCATCGATTACAGAGAGTTGAATAAGCTTACAGTGAAGAATAAGTATCCACTACCCCGGATTGATGATTTATTTGATCAGCTGCAAGGTGCCCGAGTATTCTCGAGGATTGATCTACGCTCGGGTTACAATCAGTTGAAGGTCCGGAAGGATGATATACCGAAAACGACATTCCGAACGAGGTATGGGCATTACGAGTTCCTTGTCATGTCTTTTGGACTTACTAATGCTCCTGCAGCGTTTATGGATTTGATGAACCGTGTCTTCAAGGAGTATCTGGATAAGTTCGTGGTGGTTTTCATCGACGACATTCCGATATACTCTAAGACGAAGGAAGAACACGAGGAGCACTTGAGGATAGTCTTGAAGACCCTATGTCAGCACCAGTTGTATCCGAAGTTCTCCAAATGTGAGTTTTGGTTGGATCGGGTCAGTTTTCTCGGCCATATCATATCACAGGATGGAGTTTCTGTGGATCCGAGCAAGATTCAGGTGGTTAGAGATTGGCCGCAGCCGAAGAACGTACGTGAGGTGTGTGGATTTCTTGGATTAGCCGGTTATTATCGGAAGTTCATAGAGGAATTTTCGAAGATCGCATTTCCTCTTTCACGATTGACCTGGAAGAACGAGAGATTAATGTGGTCGCCTGCTTGTGATAACAGTTTTATGGAGTTAAAGCAGAGATTGACCACCGCTCCAGTATTGGCGCTACCTGTTGAAGGTAACAAGTATAGCATTTATTGCGATGCGTCAGGAGTTGGATTAGGTTGTGTGTTGATGCAGGAGGGGAGAGTTATTGCTTATGCTTCTCGGCAGCTGAAGTCGTACGAGCTGAACTACCCTACGCACGACCTTGAGTTAGCAGCTGTGGTCTTCGCACTAAAGATATGGAGACATTATTTATATGGGCAGTAGTGCGAGATATTTTCTGACCACAAGAGCATGAAGTATCTATTTACGCAAAAGGAGTTGAATATGCGACAGAGAAGGTGGTTTGAGTTCGTCAAAGACTACGATTTTGATATCAAGTACCATCCAGGAAAGGCGAACAAGGTTGCTGATGCCTTGAGTAGAGTGCCTTCTACGAGTTAGCCTTCACTAGTAGCAATGTCAGTTACATTGCGGTCTGAGATTGAGAGGTTCGATGTGGAGATAGTGGCAGAATTGTCCAGTATGCTCACCAACATTTCTCTCAGGCCGACTATTTTGGATAAGATACGCGAAGCTCAGTAGAATGATACGGAGTGCGAGGAGCTTCGATCGGGTATGACGTTGGGTGACTCGTCGGATTTTCACTTATCAGATGATGGTATTCTGAAGTTCAGGCATAAGTGGTACGTGCCTAATGACGAGGATCTGAAGAAAGAGTTATTGGCCGAGGCATATTCTTCGGCTTATTCTGTGCACCCGGGAAGTACCAAGATGTACCGGGATTTGAAACAACATTTCTGGTGGCATAACATGAAACGGGAAGTTGCAAGATATGTAGAAAATTACCTGGTTTGTCAACAAGTAAAGGCAGAGCACCAGAGACCGGCCGGAACATTATTGCCACTGTCGATTCTGGAGTGGAAGTGGGAGCAGATCTCCATGGATTTTATTGTGGGGCTCCCGAGGACGACGAAGGGCCATGATGGCGTTTGGGTGATTGTGGACCGATTGACAAAGTCGGCCCACTTCTTATCTGTGAAGATGGCATCTTCTATGGACCAGCTCGCCGAGCTTTATGTGCAAGAGATTGTTAGACTGCAAGGAGTGCCGGTTTCTATAGTCTCAGATCGTGATCCGAGATTTACTTCGAAGTTCTGGAAGAGCCTGCATAAAGCTATGGGGACTCAGCTAAATTTCAGCACGACATTTCATCCTCAAACTGATGGACAGACTGAGAGGACTAATCAGATTCTTGAGGATATGCTTAGAGCTTGTGTGCTGGAGTTTCAGGGCTCGTGGAGTTGATATTTACCCCTGGTTGAATTCTCGTACAACAACAGCTTCTAGGCTACCATCGGCATGGCTCCGTACGAAGCGCTGTATGGTCGGAGGTGTAGGTCTCCGTTATATTGGGACGAGGTTGGCGAGGCCAGCATCGTTGGTCCTGAGATTCCACAGCAAACGGCAGAGAAGATTGCCATTATCCGACAGCGTATTGAGATAGCTCAGAGCGGACAGAAGAGCTATGCAAACATGAGACGGAGTGAGCTAGAGTTCGAAGAAGGTGACGAGGTTTATCTTAAGGTTTCTCCGTTTAAAGGCGTTGCGAGATTTGGAAGGAGGGGCAAGTTAAACCCTCGTTATGGGGGGCCCTTTCCTATTCTGAAGAGGATCGGGAAGTTGGCGTACAGATTAGAACTTCCGGCTTCTATGGAGGGTATCCACGATGTATTTCACGTATCGATGCTTCGGAAGTGTTTACACGATCCGTCACATATCGTCGAGGCAACAGAGATCGAGGTACAGCCCACCCTGACTTACGAGGAGAGGCCCGTGCATATTTTGGAGTCTTCCATCAAGGTTTTGCGCAATAAAAAAATTCCGCTAGTTAAAGTCTTATGGCAGAACCACGAGGTCAGAGAGGCTACTTGGGAACGACAGCAGGATATGATGACTAAGTATCCTGAGTTGTTTGTATGATTTAATTTTGTGCTCAAAATTCTAAATAAGGTGGGTGGAATGTAATACTCGGCTTGTACGGAATATTAATATTATAATATACGATGGCATTTTTGTAAATATGTCAAATCAAGTCAGTTTCGAGAGCGGAGAGCTTTATTACGATCCTAACGATTAATAGGAATTTTAAGGAAATTGCGGAATTTTTCAGAGTAATAACGCTATATTTTGAGAAATTACGTTCAACGTAATATAAAGGACATTATGGTAAAAATAGTAAACAAGGTCCGAATTACAAACGGACAGTTTTAATTGAACCCTGGCGATAAATTGGGTGTATTGGTGAAATAAGGAGATTTGGAGAAACCGAATTGTTAGCTAATTAACGAAACGAAGGACGAAACAAATAGAAAACAAGGGAAGGGCAAAATGGTAATTTGCAAAGTCAATATTTAATTTAAAACATAATGCTTTTTCGTCTTCTCCACGCCATTTCTTCTTTTCCTGTGATTTCTCCTTTCCCTTTGGCAATCACGGCGATCACTCCTTCTCCGGCGCTCGTTCTTCCTCCGACGACCTCCGATCCTTCACGTTTTCTTCTCCTCTCGCAACCCTAGGTAATAATCTATGATTTCGGAATGTTAGTTTTTAGTTTTCACGGAGTTAGAATGTTAGGGTTCGTTTAGGTTTTCGTTAAAAACGCGGTTTAGGGTTCATAGTCGATAGGTTCGCCGTAGTTTTGAATATAATGAACGTATTGAACATTATTGGATAAAGTTAATCGATTTAAGACGAATATTAGAGATTTAACAATTTCTGAGTTTTGGGGGAAAAAACACGTTAATGTTGGTTTTGAGGTATCAAACGTTAATTGTTGGATAAAATGCCTCGTTGAGCTAAGTTAGTATTTTAGGAGAATTCCTTAGTTGAGGTTTCGTTAAAATTGGACGTTTAACGGTTTAAATCTCATTTTAACATCAATCGTTGTGCTTTGCCTCAGACAAACAACGCTCGTGGACGGAGCTTGAGCTGCAACGGACACGAGGTAAGTTCTCGTGACTTACTCTAGCCGATTGCCCTACACCGTACTTCGATGTCGCATCGAGGATCTTAGAGTGTTGTATGTTTAAACTGCTTTGGTTGGGTAGTTAGGTTTAAACGTTTTCGTAGGTTATTTCTTTTACAGTCTTGATGGTACGCATGCTTGTTTGTTTACATTTATATTGAACTGTTCATGCATCACGTATTTTAACTTGGCATGAAAATGAATTTCTGCACGATGTTTTTAGAAAACCGATGTGGCCCAGAAATTGGGGGCTATCGATCTATTGTGTGGACCGATTAAGGGTCTGACCAATACCACATCTCATGTAATGTAATTAATGAACGTAATCTGTTATCTGGTCACGCGAGGTGGGGCTCAGGCACGGCTGTACGTATTTTAAGCGTGTACCCCCCTTCTCTAACCGCTTGGGGTAGTCCGACCGCTGGATGGGCCCCCTTCGGTTAGGGGGATGAGATCTCAGTGATATTCTGTCTGCGACGCTCTGTATGTTTTGCATGATTTCTAAACTCCATATGCACTGCACGCATCTGTATTTACGTAGAATTTACTGAGCCTTTAGCTCATAGTGTGTCTGTATGGTGTAGGTGATATCGAAGCAGGTGAGGACGATGTTCCTCCACCCGATGTACAGGATGGTTGAAGAAGAACGATTGCGGTGGTGTGCATGAGCAGTCGTCGCGTATGTTGACCCGTGGGGAAAGTGGTTAGGTATTTCGAGAGTTTTGGGTGAATTTTGATTGTACAGTGGATTATGTTATGGTTAGAAATATTCTAGGATGCTTGGTTCTGGATAGGTTATGCTTTAGGTTGTTTTAAAAACGTTTTGAAAATATGTTATGTAAATGTTTGGTATTAGGGAAATGTTCAGTTTTTAAACCGAACCACGTAGTTTATTTTTATGAAAATAGGCTATGTTTTGAACGGGTTTTGAGTCGTGGTTTTGAAATGCGTTTTGAGTCATTAAATGAGGGATTGGTGAAGTGTTAATTGTATGTAGGGGGAAGGGGTTTGTTATGTTGAAGTTGCTACAAAATGTATGGGAAACAAGTGAAAAATGAATGGCTAAGTGTGCTGTTGAATTTGGTTTACAGGGGAAAGAACGAAGAGGAAAAAGGAGGAAGAGAGGGGGGGCGAGCCCTTTAGGAGGCGATTCCAGAGGGGTTGCCGAACGATCGCCAGGGAGGGCGATCGTTCGCCCCCTGTTTGTCAACTTCTCTGGATTTTTCCAGAGAAGTTGCCGAGCGATCGCCGGGCGATCGCTTGGCTTGTGAGTGATCGCCACAGGGGCGATCTGCCAGGTGATCAGTCGCCTGGCTGTGATCGCCACAGGAGATCGATCGCTCGTTTTTGGGCGATCGATCGCCACTTGCATTTTGGGACAAATTTTCCCTTATGCCCTCGAAGCCTCGGCCGACGATTAAATGCATTTTAATTAGTTTTATTTAATTTAGTTAATAGTTTTAATTGTTTTAATCGCTTATTTAAATTGTTTTAAGATTTGTTTTAACCTATTTTCTAAACAAACTTCGATTCCGATTTCGATTTCGGTTTCATTTCCTCTTAAAGTCCGCCTAGAATTTATTTAAAGTATAGGATAAAAAATAAAAAAATAAAATAGTACGAAAATTGGGTACAGTGTTAGGGTTGTGACAGTTACAAAATGTATATCTCCTAGCTCGATAACGCGGTCTCTAAATAAAACTAAAATCAAGGTCTTTCCTTTAGTGACAGCAGCTCTTAATCCTCGTGTAGTTAAGAAAAGATTTTCTTTAATCGTCACTTCTTTCCTAACTGCGTCGTCACGTGCTATTTGTTCAGGGGTCATAGGAAATAATTTAATTGACCTACCACCGAACTTCAAACTGTAATTATTAAGGAATCCATCATAGTGCACCCTACGATCATAAAGACATGGTCGTCTTAATAGAAGATGATTCGCGTTCATCAGAACGACATCACAAATAACCGAAATTTTTTTTTTACCAATAGTAAAATTAACGATCACTTGTTTGGTTACTTTGATATCATCTCTATCGTCCAACCATCTCAATTTATATGGTTTAGGGTGGCTAGTTGTCTCCAATCCAAGTTTACTAACCATGTCGTGGGAAGCCAAGTTGTGACGACCCTAACACTGTACCCTTATTTCCCGTATTATTATTATTATTTATCCTTTATTATTATACTTAGACTTATATGAACTTTGGGCGGGATCTAAATCGAAATCGAAATCGTTAATGTTACGAAAAACCATTTGGAAACCATACTTTAACACCACTTAAACATGCCGAATTTCTTCCACAATCACCACTAACATCGCATACACCTTCACAATACTATTTAACATCAAACACCCGATACTCATACGTCTTCCAAAATATCACTCCAAACCGACTCGAAACGAAATTAAAACGAAACTCATTTTCATAAAAACAAACCGCATGGTTCCGTTTGAAAGTTTAACATATCCTCCTGTTTTAAAATCACCAAACAATTCACGAAAGTCTAAATAAAAACCTTAACAAAACGTTTTATAAACAGGTTTGCCAAAACATCAAAATATCGACCTATCAACTATCCAGACCCAAGCATCCTAAAATGATCTAACAGTAAAATTATCCATTTTAATTCACCATCAACCCGACAATTCCAAAAAAAAAACCTAAAAACATCAAACCATGAGTCCCACGGGTCAAAATGCGCCTCGACTGCGCCAGCACACCACCGCAAGCCATCCTCTGTCAACTGCATCACTCCTCAGGTGGAGGGACCTCGTCCTCGCCTATGTCGAAGTAACCTACACCATACAGTCACACTATGAGCTAAAGGCTCAGTAAATTATACGTAAATGCAGATGCGTGCAGTGCATATGAAGATCAGAAATCATGCATAACATACAGATCGTGGCAGAAAGAATATCACCGAGATCTCATCCCACTAACCAGAGAGAGCCCATCCAGCGGTCGGACTACGCTTTCCAGTTAGAGGAGGGGGTACACGCTTACAACACGTACAGCCGTGCCTGAGCCCCACCTCGAGTGACCAGATAGCAGATTACGTATTTTATTACATTACATGAGATGTGGTATTGGTCAGACCCTTAATCGGTTCACACAATAGATCGATAGCCCCCTTTCGGGCCACATCAGTTTTCTGAAAACATCGTGCGAAAATTCATTTTCATGCTTAGTTAAAATACGTGATGAATGAACAGTTATAAGCATAAAATAACAACCACCATGCATACCATCAAGACGAATAAAAATATAACCTATAAAACAACTAACCTAACTACCCAACCAAAGCAATTTAAACAAACAATACACTAAGATCCTCGACGCAACATCGAAGTACGGTGTAGGCCAATCGGCCAGAGTAAGTCACGAGAACTTACTTGTCTTCTGTAGCTCGCTGGGTTTGGCACCTCACGTCACCTATGGCAAACATTCAAGCTTTATTAAATCAAGCTTACATTTACCAATTTACTCTCAAACTACTATTTCAAGCCTAATACAACTAAAACCTAACTAAACGGACCACTAATTTGGGTTCGGTAAAAACCGACCCAAAACTTCGAACGCGCGTAACTTTTGCGTCAGTTATCAAAAGCGAACGATTTCAGCGGCCACGTACTCCTCTAATAACCTATTTTAACCTGCCAAAAGAAATTTCAAAACAAACGACCGTAGCTAGGTCAAATCAGGCAAAACCCGAACTGCCCTAACCCGGGAAATTTCCCCATTTCGATTTTCCATCAATTCTCACCCGATTCCTCACCAATCAATCCCCCTCATACCTAATTAACATAAACTAACCAAAATTTAGAGGCTACTCACAGAAAACTCGAAATTCCCAAATCAGGCTTACTGAATTTCGCCCAAATTGGGCTCCCCACGGCCAGGCGACTAAAGTCGGCCTAATGTCCGGCAATCCCAACCCAAGACAGCCCAAAAACGGCCGGTGATCGGAGCCAAACCAAGCTCGTCACCCTCGGGCACGACCGAACCAAAAACAGGGCAAGAATAGGGCTCACCGTTCGGTTTGTGCACGGAGACTGGCTGGGAGCTACTCATCGGAGTCGTCTGGTCGGAGAGCGTCGAATCGCCGGTGGTCAGGTCGCCGCCGAACGTCGCTCGTCCCGCGTCCCCGTTCTCCTTCTTCGTCGGGCACTCGCGAACAACAGAATGGCTTCGAGCCATTCTGTTGTTTTTATTATTATTATTGATAATAATAATAATAATAATAACAATAATAATAATTCCTATCAAAACATTTTACCATTTTGCCCTCCCGTGTTTTCAACTATTTTGAAACTCTGTTAAATCCCATATTTCTCCAAAAATCCATATAAATCATTAGGATTCTAATAACACTTTCTGCTTGCAAAACGGACTTAATTTGACATATGTATAAAAATGCCATTATATTATGAAATTATAAAATCCCGTAAAACCGGTTGTTATATTCCATCCACCTTAATTAAATTTTGTCCTCAAAATTTGACTTAGCTTGCAGTCATTGGCATTACCGTCTCATGTCTTGCGGCCTTATACTATGATTTACAATCGCTTCGTTCTTTTCAAGTCACCTTCCTTCATCCCTCTAAAATTCTTAACTTCCCACACAAGGGCTTCGATTCTAGTCCATACATAGGGTCAATCTCCATGGTTCTAAACCAGAATCCCTAAAACCAAATGACGCATCGTTAACCTCCTAACCACATCTACTGCGTTTGATTTGATTAACTAAGTCTTCGGTTGTGCACCACGTGCTAGTAATCCTCACGTCTCAAATTTTAATAACCCAATTGCACTGATATGCACGTAAATAATTTACTCACACGTTAGTTTCACTTAATCGTCCATAAGTTAAACTTCCTTACTCTTCTGACTTGGCCTTATGTTCAGGCTTCCCCGATCTTAGCCTAATTTAAGTCCTCAATTTCCTAACGAAGCAACCTCAAAATCTTCTCCCATCGAAGTTTCTCTCAGCTATTACTTTATATCGCATCTACGTCCAAATTTCCTAACATCAGTTAGATCGAATATCATCTAAAAATCCCTTCCAACTCTTGGGTAGTAAACCAAACTTAAACATAGTTTCATCAACTCTATCTCCAGTCGGGATGCACACCACTCAATTTCTATATTAACTTCGTAATCATATTCCTCACTTTTAATTGGCCTACACGTGTCCTTGCTTACGCATCTAGTCTTACAAAATTTCCTAAGTCCTTAATCGAGCGATCTCTAACTGGGTACTTGACACCTGACGACTCGCGCATGCGTCGGTCTATATTTAATCGTCCAAAACATTAAACTCTCTAACTCTTCTAATTAACCTCATGTTCAGGTTTTTCCCTGGTTATTTCCTTAGGCAGTAGCCATACCTAAGCTTCCTATCATCTCTTTTGAATTGACTAACACTTAAAAGTTTCTGCAAACTCTCGGATTGTAAGCCAAAATCTACGTAAATTCATCTACCTCGACCATAGTAGAAACGTACGTCTACTAAAATTCCCGCATTTTTCCTTTATGACGATTCCTCCTAAACTCTTTCATCAATATTGCCCCAAGTCACCCACTTCCTTGGGCAACGTACGAATCTCGATAATTATTTTAGGGTGGGTTTCACAACTATCTCAAACTATATCCTCAAAATTCCTCAAAATCTCACTGAGTCCAACTGGGAGTTAATGCGGTTACTTTCTTAAGGCTCTCGTTCCTTTGTGAATAAGTTCCTATAAGTATCACTTTTTCCTTCTAAGCCAAATTAGCAAGCCCTCTCGCTATGCCCTTAGCTAAAACTCTCTTACTTCCTACGTTATGCCCATTAGTCTAACTTAAATCTCTATTAGCTCCGAGTAGCGTCAAGTCCATAAATTCCACAATCGATGTGCTCTAAACCACACACTCTTACCTTAGGTCATTGAACTCTTGGAAATTTCTAACTTAGTCTCACTTCTAAGTTCACTTAAATGGCTTCCCGAGCAAACCCACATTCTCTTTATTTAACATATTGCGAATCTTACAAATCGCACAATATTAGCCACTGAGCTAGGCTTCTAATCTTAACTCTTCTTTTAATTTAACAATCCCCTGCACTTACCTCTAATATCGCACGAGGATTTCTTCAAAGTTACACAATGGTCTATCCTCTCTCGTTCCCCCTAGTCAGGTTTGAATATTCTACTTGTCCACTTGACTCGCATGCAACGATTCTTCCAACCATCTTCTTGTTTGCGGACTTGTTGTAGGTAAGTTTACGCCTTTATTCCAATTCTCCTTAAGTCCTCAAATCCTACCATTTTTATTCTCCAATAATTTGAAACATCTCTTCTTTAATGATAACCTTCCTAGTTCCTCAAACACTAATGCTTCTACCTTCATCCTGGAGGTAGCCTCATGTTTGTGGCTCCTAACTTAAATTGTGCCAACTATAGATTCACAACTTAACTCCTATATCTTTTGCTTCATAATCTAATCAAGCAACACTAATTGTCTAACGTGTCCCCAACTCGTCAATTATTCTTAACTTCTCCAAGTCTTCCCATTACAGTGTGTCGATCAAAGTCTTTTCACGAGATGACAATTGTCCTTTATTTGTCAGTCTCCTAGGACGGCACTTATTTCCTAGAGAATGACCAATTTCAGTAACCTGAGTATCACTTGCATATTACTTTTCATATAACTCTAACCCTTTATTGTCCCGAATTCGTTAACCTTCCAACTCCGAGTAATTACCCTTATTATTATTATTATTATCATCGATATAGGTTGATATGCATACCCCGATGCAATTGCTTAGATCTCACATCACGATTTTGCATTGATTCATTACGTCCTCCGAATCACCGCGGAAATAGCCACTCCCCATACCCTCTCATCAATTAATCTAGGTTTTAATTCTTCAACATCATTTTCATCTAGATACTTCCAGCTTCCCGTGGATCTAGGTTATTTAAATTTTCTACTAATTGTACATACTAACGGTACCTCAACAATCTAGAACATTCCCTAGTAAGTCTTATATCTAACTCCAAATTTCTCCTCGATTGATCATATTCTAAACCCTAAGGGTCTGTCAAGTATGGTCTAGTTCTATTTATTTAAACCTTACATCCTATAAAATGTACTCTTCTCTATTTTTTTTTTTTTAGCTTACTTCAACCTATCACACAATTATCACCTCCACAATTTTATTTCTATCCTACATCCCCACTCTAATATTCTTCATTCCCTTAATTATCGAAATAAAACTATACCTGGAACAACTAATGGTTGGCCATTATCCTCGTCTTTGTTCTGGGCAATTATCCTCGATATAACCTTCTTCTTATCCCTACCAGGTCTCGGGTACTCCTTGACGTAGTGACCAATCACTCCACATCTAAAGCACCTTTCTGTGCCTAATCTACAACTGCCATATTGTTCCTTCTGGCATTCAGGACACAGAGATCTCCGAGAGGTTCCTCGTACGTGCTTTCGTCGGCTTTGTTTGATTTCTTCCTTGCCCACCCTCTTCGTGCCGTGGTCATTGGGTGTAACAACCCCGGCCAGGAGCCGTCACGTGTTCATAATCTTTCATTAACCGTTTGCTTGACTTTCACTATTATTACATCTTTTCTATTCCTCGACAGACATTCACATTTTGCATATTATATTATATCTTTTTTTTTTATTTTTTTTTCTTTCCTAAACTGGAAACAGAGACGTAGAACCATCAAGGAAGACAAACCCTCTCGTGCTCGATTTCCTAAGCCCCGTCGGCTCAAACTTTCACAGAGTCGAGCGACTAGACTCGGTCATCGGTTTCTTGACAAATTCGGGCAAAGGAGAAATGCCCTCAACTCTCTTAACATGATTCTACTCGGGTTTGCATGGGTTGCATGTGTAACGACCCTAAAACTGTACCCGTATTTCCGTACTATATTATTATTATTTTTTTTATCCTAATATCTTTAATTAAACTCTAGGCGGGACCTAAACCGAAATCAAAACCAGAATCGAAATCGAAATTTAAATCTAGCTTTAAAACATTTAAAACAAATATTAAAACTATTTAAATTAAAACAAATGGGAGGGCAGAATCGAAATTCTGCGCGCTGCATCAGCGATCGAGGGCAGCGCCCGATCGCTGTATCAGCGATCGAGGGCAGCGCCCGATCGCTGCTACGTGCAGCGCTCGGTCGCTGCCAAGCGCTGGCTTGCAGCGCCCGATCGCTGCACACCTCCAGCGACTTCTTCTTTTCTTTCCTTCACTTCTTTCCTTGTACAAATTTTTATACGATCGCCCTCTGGAATCCAAATTCCAGAGAGCAACACCCACTTTTATTCACCTTCCCTGCACACCAAACAATTCAACATATCTCTCATTTCATCCACAATTACCACTAACGTGCAAATTACACGTACTCTAGACGCACTTAATTACGTGATAAAACTTTCTAAAAACGAACGGCGTGGATAGCTCTAAAACTCGAGCGTATCCGTACCGATCTTGAAACCATTTAAAACATTTCTATGACGTTAAATAATAAGTGTTAAATCAAAACATTTTCTATGTACTATTTACCAAGCATTTGATCCGTTATATAAACCTATAATCTACCAGTAACAACATCCTATACTATCTATACATACTATCCAACAGCCCAAAATGTCCATAAAACCCTCAAAACTCTGTACATACTTCCCACGGGTCGGTTAAGCCTCGACTGCGCCAGCACACCACCGCAGCCATCCTCCGTCAACTGTATCATGTCTCAGGAGGAGGAATCCCATCCTCACCTGGTTCCTTGGTATCTAGGTCACCTACACCATACAATACACTATGAGATGAAATCTCAGTAAGCTCTAGTAAATGCTATGCATGCTGTGCGTATGAGTTCGATAAACCATGCTTATTTTATCTACTATGCAATGCTCATACGCCTTTCGGCCAATACAATACGCCTTCGGCCAATACAATACGCCTTTCGGCCAATGCTATGCTCAATACGCCTTTCGGCCAATACAATACGCCTTTCGGCCAATGCTATGCTCAATACGCCTTTCGGCCAATGCTATGCTCAATACGCCTTTCGGCCAATACAATACGCCTTTCGGCCAATGCTATGCTCAATACGCCTTTCGGCACAGTTATATCAATACGCCTTTCGGCACAGTTATATCAATACGCCTTTCGGCACAGTTATATCAATACGCCTTTCGGCACAGTTATATCAATACGCCTTTCGGCACAGTTATATCAATACGCCTTCGGCACAGTTATATCAATACGCCTTTCGGCACAGTTATATCAATACGCCTTTCGGCCATACAATACGCCTTTCGGCCAATACAATACGCCTTTCGGCCAATGCTATGCTCAATACGCCTTTCGGCCAATGCTATGCTCAATACGCCTTTCGGCCAATGCTATGCTCAATACGCCTTTCGGCCAATACAATACGCCTTTCGGCCAATGCTATGCTCAATACGCCTTTCGGCCAATACAATACGCCTTTCGGCACAGTTATATCAATACGCCTTTCGGCACAGTTATATCAATACGCCTTTCGGCCAATACAATACGCCTTTCGGCCAATGCTATGCTCAATACGCCTTTCGGCACAGTTATATCAATACGCCTTTCGGCCAATACAATACGCCTTTCGGCCAATGCTATGCTCAATACGCCTTTCGGCCAATACAATACGCCTTTCGGCCAATACAATACGCCTTTCGGCCAATACAATACGCCTTTCGGCCAATGCTATGCTCAATACGCCTTTCGGCCAATGCTATGCTCAATACGCCTTTCGGCCAATGCTATGCTCAATACGCCTTTCGGCCAATGCTATGCTCAATACGCCTTTCGGCCAATGCTATGCTCAATACGCCTTTCGGCCAATGCTATGCTCAATACGCCTTTCGGCCAATGCTATGCTCAATACGCCTTTCGGCACAGTTATATCAATACGCCTTTCGGCACAGTTATATCAATACGCCTTTCGGCCAATACAATACGCCTTTCGGCACAGTTATATCAATACGCCTTTCGGCCAATGCTATGCTCAATACGCCTTTCGGCCAATACAATACGCCTTTCGGCACAGTTATATCAATACGCCTTTCGGCACAGTTATATCAATACGCCTTTCGGCCAATACAATACGCCTTTCGGCACAGTTATATCAATACGCCTTTCGGCCAATGCTATGCTCAATACGCCTTTCGGCCAATGCTATGCTCAATACGCCTTTCGGCACAGTTATATCAATACGCCTTTCGGCCAATGCTATGCTCAATACGCCTTTCGGCCAATGCTATGCTCAATACGCCTTTCGGCACAGTTATATCAATACGCCTTTCGGCCAATACAATACGCCTTTCGGCCAATACAATACGCCTTTCGGCCAATGCTATGCTCAATACGCCTTTCGGCCAATGCTATGCTCAATACGCCTTTCGGCACAGTTATATCAATACGCCTTTCGGCCAATGCTATGCTCAATACGCCTTTCGGCCAATGCTATGCTCAATACGCCTTTCGGCACAGTTATATCAATACGCCTTTCGGCCAATGCTATGCTCAATACGCCTTTCGGCCAATACAATACGCCTTTCGGCACAGTTATATCAATACGCCTTTCGGCACAGTTATATCAATACGCCTTTCGGCACAGTTATATCAATACGCCTTTCGGCACAGTTATATCAATACGCCTTTCGGCCAATACAATACGCCTTTCGGCCAATACAATACGCCTTTCGGCCAATACAATACGCCTTTCGGCACAGTTATATCAATACGCCTTTCGGCACAGTTATATCAATACGCGCCACTATGATCAATAAGCCTTCGGCCGATGCACGATAAGCCTTGCGGCCAATGAACGATAAGCCTTTCGGCGATGCAATGCATTACTTATCTTTAAAACTCTGTGTGGAAATTCATTTTCATGCTTTTCTTTAAAACAAGTGATGCGTGAACAGTTCAATAACTACAGTAAACAAGCAATAATATATGACTGTAAAAGCATAAAACTATAAACTCCTAAAACCTAGCTACCCAAACCGAAGCAAAAACTAACTAAAGGCATCTCCAAAACTCCTCGAGACGACATTCGACGTACGGTGTAGGCCAATCGGCCAACTTACCTCGTGCACGCTGCAATCCAAGCTTCGTCCACGAGCGCTGTTTACCTAAGCAATTTACAAGGATTGACGTTAAAACAAGTTTAAGTTAATAAACTTCCAAATTGTCAAAACCTTGACTAAGCTTTCTAAAGTTTTAATCCATTTCATCGAGCCATTTATTTGAGAAATTTACGCTCGGCACCTCAATTCTCGAATTACGAACTTTTCTGAAAATCCTAAAATTCTCGGATTTTAAACTTTTTCACGAATTGATCCAACTTCATCCAATAATGTTTAATACGTTCAATAGATACTTATTTAAGGCTAACCTATTAATTACGAACCCTAAATCTCATTTTAAGTCGAAACCCTAAACGAACCTAATTATTTAAAACTCCGAAATCATCGAAATAAAAGCTCTAAGATCGTAGGTTCATACCTAGAACGTCGATTGAAGGAAGAATCGAGAAGAATGGAGACAATCGGAAGGAAGATCGGAGGTTGAAGTGAGAAATCGCCTGAGGAAGAGGGTTCCGTCGTGCAGAGGAAAAAGAGAAAACAAAATAACAGAGAAGAAAGTGTTCTGCCGAGGAGAAAGAGAAAAGAAATATAGTTTTTATTAATTTACTTTGCTAAATTACTATTTTGCCCTTCTTTAGTTTTTCTTCCTTCGGTTCGTTAATTGGCTAACAATCCGGGTTCACCAAACCTCCTAATTTCACCAACAAGTCCAACTTATTATTTGGGATTTATTAAAACTGTCCGTTCACAAATTGGACCTCGTTTACTATTTTTACGAGAACGTCTTTACATTACAAAAGTGTATTTACTCGGAACATAGTGTTTGGTCTCCGAAAATTCCCATAATTTCCTTAGAATTCTTATTAATCGTTAGGATCGTAATGACGCTTTCTTTTCGGGAAACGGACCTGATTTGACATATTTACCAAAAATGCCATTATATAATAAATAATAATATAATACCTTATATCTGGAATCCGTACAAGCCGGATATTACAGCATGTGTTGACAATCCACAGAAATTTCATCGTCCGGTCATCACGTGCATTGCGCGTGACTCGCTTAACACCGCCTAAAAGGAGACATCTTCCGGTGGGCACGTGGGCCTCGCGTGCTCAATTAAACATCATCCGGTGACATCCACCGGTCACTAGACGACAAGGTAACATTTACAACTTCCGGTCACTAAACGACAAAACACATTTTACATCTACCGGTGACTAAACGACAAAACACATTCTGCATCTACCAGTGACTAAACGACAAAACACATTCTGCATCTACCGGTGACTAAACGACAAAACACATTCTGCATCTACCGGTCGCTAGACGACAAAACACATTCTACGTCTACCGGTCGCTAAACGACAAAACACATTCTACGTCTACCGGTGACGTCATCCGAAAGACTAAACCATCAAACTACTATCATTCGGCATCTGCCGATGACGTCAGCCGGGCCGGAAGACTAGACCATCAAACTGCTATCATTCGGCATCTGCCGATGACGTCAGCCGGAAGACTAAACCATCAAACTACTATCATTCGGGAAACTACTATCATTCGGCATCTGCCGATGACGTCAGCCGGAAGACTAAACCATCAAACTACTATCATTCGGCATCTGCCGATGACGTCAGCCGGAAGACTAAACCATCAAACTACTATCATTCGGCATCTGCCGATGACGTCAGCCGGAAGACTAAACCATCAAACTACTATCATTCGGCATCTGCCGATGACGTCAGCCGGAAGACTAAACCATCAAACTACTATCATTCGGCATCTGCCGATGACGTCAGCCGGAAGACTAAACCATCAAACTACTATCATTCGGCATCTGCCGATGACGTCAGCCGGAAGACTAAACCATCAAACTACTATCATTCGGCATCTGCCGATGACGTCAGCCGGAAGACTAAACCATCAAACTACTATCATTCGGCATCTGCCGATGACGTCAGCCGGAAGACTAAACCATCAAACTACTATCATTCGGCATCTGCCGATGACGTCAGCCGGAAGACTAAACCATCAAACTACTATCATTCACAGAAAGAACCACAACTCATTCAGAATGCATATAGCGGAAGACTTAAGCTACAGATCATTTATAAATCTATATAATCATTCCCTGACTCAGTGATCAACTAGACAGTCTCAAGGCTCAACATTATAAAATAATCTCATCCTACTTAAACTACCATATCCTTTATTATACTAAAACAAAAGAGCATTAAACAGGGGTCATAAATCGCCTTTCCAGCCCTGCACTGTCATTTTGAGCATCCTCCAGCAACCAGCTTTAAGCATTCTCTTTGAACAAAGTATCCTCACCTGAACCTTCTTCACCTACACCATAAGGTTCAACTATAAGCCTAATGCTTAGTAAGGAATGCATGCTGACAGATATACATGAGTGCACAAATTAGAGAACACAAGTTCATAAACCTTTCTTCATTCATGTTCATTTTCATTATTTACATGGCATGTATTAAGGCAGGAAACGAGGGAGAAGGGCAGGGGTACATAGTCATTTGCCTATCGCGGCAATCATAGTAACGACTTGTTCGGCCTCCACCAGTGGGAGAATTCGCGAGCCATACATGTCATCAACTCGGCCTCCACCAGTGGGAGAATCCGCGAGCCATAGTAATCATTAACTCGGCCTCCACCGGTAGGAGGATTCGCGAGCCATTCATATCATAGTCTTTTCCCCCGCTCTGCACTTAATCATGGTTACATTTGCTCTTCATGTTCTTAACTTAATCATAAACGTGGACATAATGCATAGACATGAAGTTCCCAGAGAAAAGTCATACCATAAAGACAAACAAAACATCCCGTAGCTTAAAATCTTCGTACACAAATTCTTCATATCATGGAAATAACTAATCATAATCAACAGACTAACATCTCAATGATTTCCTAATACCCTTGCGGTGTAGGGCCCTAGTGGCCGGAAATCTTAATACATTCACTTACCTGGTTTCCTTAGCAATCCGAGCTTCTTCCCTTTAAACTTCTTCACCTAAAACATGTACATTACAGTAGTTAAAACAAAGGTCCTAATAGTTCTATTCATAAATCGTCCTAGGACTTTAATAGCTAAAGTTACTCCGAATCCTCTGTTTGACACACTGCAGTCTGAAATCTGAAACTAGGTGGACAGGTTTTACCATTGATTAAATCCGAGTTGGTTACTTTGAAATGTTCAGAATCGATTTGGGATGACATTTCTACTCTCAGACTTAAAAGGGTCTTAAACTACTCGGCCACTGCTAAGAAATTCCGAACTCAAATGCCGAGCTGAAAGCAAAACTTTAATCACTAATAAATGACTACATTGTCCATTCCATACCTTGGGTGCGGATTTGCAGAGAAAAGCAGGCTGAAACCAGCCGTCAGCAAGGGAAGATTCTGGTAGCCGAGAGCAAAAGCTTGGGAGAGAAGGAATCTCCGAGAAGGAATGTCGGCTACAGTGGTAATAAAATGAGGTTTAAGGTTTCCATTTTCTATTTATACTCAACCCATCAATCTTAATTACAAAACTGCCACCCAACCTAGTTTTACTCTACTTGTAATAAATTTGTCTTAACATTAAATTTAAATCATAAAGGTTAAATAAGAGGGTGACAATGAAAATGGTCAGAAAATCACCTGGCCGAAATGTCGGGTGTTACATTGGGAGTGACTAGTCCTTGGATCCTAGGGTTCTCTCGGTTCGTCAACATCTCAGGCTGACGAGATTGTCTATCTATAAGCTGCACTTGTCGGTCAATGAGTTGGGATTGTTGGGCAATGAAATCCTTAAGGTGATCTATCGTAGCGTCTCAGTCGTCTCGATCATTCCCTCGATGCACCATATCTATAAATAACTCCTATAAAAGTTAAAACAATTAATCCTAAGAAACTAAATTCAAAGAAAGCAATAAACATACTTACAGTTGATGAAGGATGTCCGCGTAGTGGCTGTGCAGTCGAGCAGTCTACAGAACCGATTTTTAAAACCCGGGGGCTCTGATACCATAATTGTGACGACTCAAACACTGTACCCTTATTTCCCATATTATTATTATTATTTATCCTTTATTATTATACTTAGACATATATGAACTCTGGGCGGGATCTAAATCGAAATCGAAATCGTTAATGTTACGAAAAACCATTTGGAAACCATACTTTAACACCACTTAAACATGCCCAATTTCTTCCACAATAACCACTAACATCGCATACACCTTCACAATACTATTTAACATCAAACACCCGATACTCATACGTCTTCTGAAATATCACTCCAAACTGAATCGAAACGAAATTAAAACGAAACTCATTTTCATAAAAACAAACCGTGTGGTTCCGTTTGAAAGTTTAACATATCCTCCTATTTTAAAATCACCAAACAATTCACGAAAGTCTAAATAAAAACCTTAACAAAACGTTTTATAAACAAGTTTGCCAAAACATCAAAACCTATCAACTATCCAGACCCAAGCATCCTAAAATGATCTAACAGTACAATTATCCATTTTAATTCACCATCAACCCGACGATTCCCAAAAAAAAACCACAAAACATAAAACCATGAGTCCCACGGGTCAAAATGCGCCTCGACTGCGCCAGCACACCACCGCAAGCCATCCTCCGTCAACTGCATCACTCCTCAGGT
Organism: Begonia masoniana; assembly: GCA_022432975.1. Classification (NCBI taxonomy): domain Eukaryota; kingdom Viridiplantae; phylum Streptophyta; class Magnoliopsida; order Cucurbitales; family Begoniaceae; genus Begonia; species Begonia masoniana. Next base: position 28,668,205 of record CM039503.1, on the reverse strand, counting down.
GGAGGGACCTCGTCCTCGCCTATGTCGAAGTCACCTACACCATACAGACACACTATGAGCTAAGGGCTCAGTAAATTCTACGTAAATGCAGATGCGTGCAGTGCATATGAAGTTCAGAAATCATGCATAACATACAGATCGTGGCAGATAGAATATCACCGAGATCTCATCCCCCTAACCGGAGAGAGCCCATCCAACGGTCGGACTACTCTTTCCAGTTAGAGGAGGGGGATACACGCTTACAACACGTACAGCCGTGCCTGAGCCCCACCTCACGTGATCAGATAACAGATTACGTATTTTATTACATTACATGAGATGTGGTATTGGTCAGACCCTTAATCGGTCCACACAATAGATCGATAGCCCCCTTTTGGGCCACATCGGCTTTCTAAAAACATCATGCGAAAATTCATTTTCATGCTTAGTTAAAATACGTGATGCATGAACAGTTATAAGCATAAAATAACAACCACCATGCATACCATCAAGATGAATAAAAATATAACCTATAAAACAACTAACCTAACTACCCAACCAAAGCAATTTAAACAGAAAATACACTAAGATCCTCGACGCGACATCGAAGTACGGTGTAAGCCAATCGGCCAGAGTAAGTCACGAGAACTTACCTGTCTTCTGTAACTCGTTGGGTTTGGCACCTCACGTCACCTATGCCTCGACCTATGACAAACATTCAAGCTTCATTAAATCAAGCTTACATTCACCAATTTACTCTCAAACTACTATTTCAAGCCTAATACAACTAAAACCTAACTAAACGGACCACTAATTTGGGTTCGGTAAAAACCGACCCGAAACTTCGAACGTGCGTAACTTTTGCGTCGATTATTAAAATCGAACGATTCCAGCGGCCACGTACTCCTCTAATAACCTATTTTAACCTGCCAAAAGGAATTTCAAAATAAACGACCGTAGCTAGGTCAAATCAGGCAAAACCTGAACTGCCCTAACCCGGGAAATTTCCCCATTTCGATTTTCCATCAATTCTCACCCGATTCCTCACCAATCAATCCCCCTCACACCTAATTAACATAAACTAACCAAAATTTAGAGGCTACTCATAGAAAGCCCGAAATGCCCAAATCGGGCTCATTGAATTTCGCCCAAATTGGGCTCCCCACGGCAAGGCGACTAAAGCCGGCCTAATGTGCGGCAATCCCGAGCCAAGACCACCCAAAAACGGCTGGTGATCGGAGCCAAAACAAGCTCGTCACCCTCGGCCACGACCGAACCGAAAACAGGGCAAGAATAGGGCTCACCGCTCGGTTTGTGCGCGGAGACTGGCCGGGAGCTACTCATCGGAGTCGTCTGGTCGGAGAGCGTCGAATCGCCGGTGGTCATGTCACCGCCGAACGTCACTCGTCCCTCGTCTCCGTTCTCCTTCTTCGTCGGGCACTCACGAACAACAGAATGGCTTCGAGCCATTCTGTTGTTTTTATTATTATTATTGATAATAATAATAATAATAGTAATAATAATAATTCCTATCAAAACATTTTACCGTTTTTCCCTCCCGTGTTTTTAACCATTTTGAAACTCTGTTAAATCCCGTATTTCTCCAAAAATCCATATAAATTATTAGGATTCTAATAACACTTTCTGCTTGCAAAACGGATTTAATTTGACATATGTATAAAAATGCCATTATATTATGAAATCATAAAATCTCGTAAAACCGGGTGTTACACACGTTGACGCAACTTCCACTATTTATAATTACAGAACAGACTTTATCTTTGACTGCACATCTACTTTGGAAAATATTCTCGCGTTGGCAATCTTCTTCCACATTCTTAGAAATGAGGCCTCTCCTTATGACCATCAAAAGTGGTCCTTCTTGAGCCACGCATTCATCAGACTCATGCTCACTTTCCTCTTCTCTTCCTTGTCGAGTTATTGTCCTTCGTCATTCTCGCTTTCCCATTCTCCCGTCGATTCCTTAATGACCATAACTCGACGGTTAGAGCATTCATTTTCGTAATGTCCTTTACCCGAGTTCGCTTGATTTTTATCCATTGGAGGGGGCTTATTTTGGTTGAGGGGTGCTTTAGGTGGCCAATTACGGTTAATTGGCCTTTTCTCTTCATTCTTCCATGGAGGTTTAGGCTTATCTTGGTCAAAGTGCCTAGGTGAGAATTTGTTCGGAAAGTTGGTCTTTTGTTTTCTCTTAAGTTGTCTCTCCACCGTAAAGGCAAGTTGAATGACCATATCCATGGCCTCCAATTGTTGTACTTCAATCGTGTCGCCTATGTCACGGTTCAAATCAAGGATAAATCTTGCGATGAGTTGTTCTTCAGGCTCATCAATAGCACAACGCATATTGAGAGTCTCAAATTCCGTAAGATACTCATCGACCGAGAGATTGTTTTGTTTAAGGTTGTGGAGTTGATGGAAGAGTTTGTGCTTGTAATGTCGGGGAACGAATCTCTTGTGCATTAATTATTTCATTGACGTCCATGTGGAGACGGGGTATCCTAGCGTTCTCATTCTTTGGTTTTTAAGGTTGGATCACCATAGTGCGGCGTGGCCCGTTAATTCAAGAGAGACGAGTTGAATTTTAACTCTTTCGGAATAGTCGTTGCATTCAAAAACTCTCTTTACCTTATCGACCAAATCTAAATATGTGTGTCTGTCACATGTTCCATGGAAAGGGGGAATCGTCATCTTAACATTACGGAGATCGTCGTTATCCCTACGACGATTCGAGCGATATTCTTCATCATCTCCTGCCCAATCCTCATCCTCCGTATCATAATAACGGGATCTTCTTCTTTGGGGCTCAGCCCATTCTTCTTCTTCTAAGGGTGGTTGAAACGGGGTTCGATGTCTAGGATGTTCGAGTACAATCCTAGTGGAGGTCTCTCGTGAAGGATCTCATTCAAGGGATTCTCTTCGGGGATGGTTGTTCATAAGTTCTTTGACTTGTTGGGCAAGGGTGTTAACCAAGCCCGTTAAGGCTTCGATTTGACCTTGCATGCCACCTTGCATGCTAGTCTCACCCTCGTGACGTGTATGTTCGGGAGGGGGAGTGTCCGTAGCCCGACTGGGTTCTTGGTGCGGTCTATATCATGTAAATCCACTTCTATTAGTCATGATTTTAATTAAAGTTCAAATTCTTGTCTAAATGATTTCACCTAAGTTAGTGAGGTGATTATCTTCTTAATGTCTTAGATAATTTTAGGCACTAAGGACATATTCTTAGCTAAGACAATAGGATAATAAGAAACATGCTCACATAAGGAAAACAACTTGGTGATATCAATAAACTCCTTAGCAAACTAACTTAGAAAATGAATACGTTTAACACCACAATTTTCAACCAAATTATCAATTTTAAACTAGAATCACTCAAAATTATATTGATACTATCTAAATAACTCCAAAATCAGCAAGTATTAAAAGTAGAACACAAGTTTTATCAAAGTTAACATGCTGAAATTTCAAGTTAAATAGAGCAGAATTTTCATAAGTGCATAACATTCAATATAGCCGATTTAACATGCTATTACTTAATCCTTGTAAATCAAATTTGGTGCAATCAATTAACAGTATATAATAGATGAATTTATAAGCTATACCCAAGTGCAAACAATCAGCAATCTAACATGAAAAATTTGAGGCAAGATAGACATAAAACCGTGAAGAAAACAACATGTGAAACCATTTCATTGGTGACCGATTTTATGTATCAATGCAAACAGATTTTAGACCACATTTTCTGACCAATGTTTAGGTGTAAATCAAGGCTCAAATGTAGATAACATGCTAAAGAAAAATCGAGGTTAGAAGCAAGCAAAAACCGAAGCAATAATAGTCCAAAACCGAGAACAAAATAACCTTAAATCCGAGAACAAAGGAGGAGGAAAACTGATAGAAAAATAGTCTCACCTTGGCCGATTTTTATATATCCATGCATACCAGATTTTCCTTAATATATTAAGCTATCAAATGAATCAAATAATGGCAGCAAGTAATAAGATAAAAATAGCATAGCACAAAGTTAGATCCAAATATTATGCTAGAAATTAAAGAGCAGCTTTCCCAGTTTTGTGCCAATTTTTGACTAACGTGAAGGAACTAAACGCATCATTGGAAGCACCTTGCGCTCTGATACCACTTGACACGGAGGCCCTTAGAAAAGGGGCCGTGTATAAACCCACAAAAGTGATAAGTGCTTGGGTGAGGTATTGTTTGCAAAAAGCCGAGAATAACATAAAGAAAATGACTAAAAAGGATGAATAAGATGAAGGTGATGGTGTGTGCTGGTGTTGGCCGAGGGGTAGGAGAAAGATAGTAAGTAAAATGTGAAAGTAAATAAACAAAAATGGAGAAGGTGAGGTGTGTGCAAACCGTGGAACATAGAAAGTGACGAAGATGGAGAAAATGGAGAGAAAAGTGATGTCACGACCCCGTTAAGGGCCGAGACTAATTCATATTTTCGTGGAACTTTCACTCTAAATAATCTCTCTGCACATTTTTTTTTGTAAGAACTTTAAACCATTGACATATCTGACAAACTAACTGTTCAACACTCGACTCATCCATAAAACTTTCGGCATAACTAGTCACAGAGTGTAGCGACTAAACTCAGACATTGATTTCATAACGCGATCGGGCAGTGGGAAAGTGCCCTCAGACCTCACGACTTCATCGTCGCGGGGCTGCATGGATTTGCAAACATCCACCGATCAACACGTAAAACTCACTTGATTCACTAAACCTCATCCGATCACAAAACGACAAGGCTTATATCAACTTCTACCGATTGACACATGCATAGCACGTGACCCATTAAGACCTCATCCAATCACTAAACGACAAAACTTATATACACTCATCCGATAAAACAAACAACATCATCCGGTTGACATGCGTATCCCACGTGACACATTAAGACCTCATCCGATCGCTAAACGACAAAACTTATATACACTCATCCGATAAAATAAACAACATCATCCGGTTGACATGCGTATCCCACGTGACACATTAAGACCTCATTCGATCGCTAAATGACAAAACTTATATACACTCATCCGATAAAACAAACAACATCATCCGGTTGAAGGCATCATCCAATTGGAGACATCATCCGATGGAAGACATCATCCAATAGGAGACATCATCCGATGGAAAACATCATCCAATCGGCAAGAAACCTTAAATTATCAAACGACTTAAACCGACAGAACATCCTGAACTTCACAACTTCCAATACGACTAACACAAACTTATATTGACACAAACCATTGACATATTCTAAGTATGCATAGCGAAAGACTTAAATAAAATAGATCATTCAGAACTCAGAAATCAGTCAGACAAGTTTACTAGAATTCAACGTTTTCAAGAAAAATCCCTCCTACTTAAACTTCAATATTCATAAACCTTACTAATATCATAAGAGTAGAAACCAGGGATCATATTCGCTTTTCCAGCCACACACTGTCACCCTGAGAACATCCACCAACCAGCCTTAGACTTCCTCATTGAATTTGGATTCCTCACCTGTTAATTCTTCACCTACATCATAAGGTTTAAACTATAAGCCTAATGCTTAGTAAGGAATGCAATGCTAACACATGTGCATGAATGCATAATTTAAAGAAACGCATGCTCATGAATATTTCTTGTTCTTGTTCATATTCATGTTCATATTCATCATTCATATTCATCATTTATATTCATCATTTACATTGTATGGATTAAGAAAGGATTTATGCCGGTAAAGGGGGTTCGACAGTGAAAGTGTACATAGTCCCTTGCGGGTCGTATTCTTGGTCCCTCTTTTGGACAGTGACATACGCCAAACCTCCCCCAATCCTCTCATAATCCGTGTTGCATAAGTTTCATATTCATATTTTATTCATGAGGGAAAACCTGCACTTAAAACATTTTCATATGCTTGAGAAACATTCGTGATGTATGAGCTGGGATACCCATGGTTCATCATTCTACTGAACAGGTCACACATCTAACAAGGATCATTCTTTCCGTTCAGGTATCGTAACTAACAGACAAAAGCTCAGATAATCTTTAAACGTCGAAAAACAACTTCTAACTAGTACCCCTGTGATGTAGGGCCCTAAAGGCTGGGCAATCCTACACATTCACTTACCTGGTCTCCTTAGCAACGCTTGAGCACTTCACTGCAATCTTCTTCTCCTAGAATATTTCACATTACAATGTTAAATCAAAATCTTAAAAGTTCTAACCGAAAGTCATCCTAGATTCTAACTTATATATTTCTAAATCTTCCTAGTCGAGCGCCTAATGTGTACAGATTAAGCTTCCAAAAGTATCTAAATAACTAGATTCAACTTAGCAGATAACACAGATTATAAATGTTACTACAATAACCCAACCATTGAAGAATCTGAAACCCCAAGTTCTAGCTGAAAACAAAGTTTAAATAGATAACCCGTAACTATATTGTCTGAGTCTTATCTATGGCGTGGATCGTCAGAATGGAGACTGAAGAATCAGTCGAGGTCGGAGCAGTCGCTGGCTGAGAGGAAAGGAGCTCAAGAGAAGAAAATTGCCGAGGAGGGTAATGTCGGCTACAGTGAGGTTTAAGAGTTTCCATTTCCTATTTATACTTAATCCAACCATCCTTAATTACAAATTCTGCCACCCCAACCTAATTTATGACACATGCACAATAATTAAGCCTCGGCATATAATTTCAAACCGAAAAGATCAAAAATAAACATGACCGTTAAAACTTTTGAGAAAATCACCTGGTCAAACTTGTTGGGTGTTACATCCACCCTTAATCAAAATTTTCGTCCCTGAAAATTGATCAAACAAATAGCTCAGGATATTTGTCTAGCATGTCCTGCTGTCGCTCCCACGTGGCTTCTTCAATACCATGATTCATCCACAAAACTTTCACCAATGGAATTTCTTTATTCCGAAGAGTCTTAGTTGCAGATTCCATAATCCTTACAGGTTTCTCTTCATACTTTAGTGTCTGCTCGATATCGATTTCAGTTGGTTCAATAACATGTGTCGGATCACGTATACATTTCCTTAACATTGACACATGAAAAATATTATGAATCTTATCCAATGTTGGAGGTAATTGTAATCTATAAGCTGTACTGCCAATTCTGGCCAGGACAGGGAACGGTCCAATGAACCATGGATTAAGCTTTCCCTTCTTGCCAAATCTTAAATCTCCCTTAAACGGTGAAATTCTTAGGAACATTTCATCTCCGATGGCAAACTCAAGATCTCTTCTTCTTTGGCTGCATAACTCTTCTGTCGGCTTTGTGCAGTCATCATCCTTTTCCTAATTATGGCAATCTTGTCTGACATCTACTGTAAAATTTCAGGGCCTAGAAGTTTTGCTTCGCCAACCTCATCCCAGTATAAGGGTGATCTGCATCTCCTACCATATAGTGCCTCGTAAGGTGCCATACCGATAGTGGACTGGTAACTATTGTTGTAGGAGAATTCCACTAAGGGAAGATGTCGGCTCCAAAATGTCTTGAAATCTAACACACATGCTCTCAACATATCCTCGAGTATCTGAATAGTCCTCTCAGATTGTCCGTCTGTCTGTGGGTGAAATGCGGTGCTAAAGGATAACTTTGTACCTAGCGTGCCTTGTAAACTTTTCCAAAAGCGTGAGGTGAACCTGGGATCACGATCAGAGACTATGGATATCGGAATCCCATGCAATCTGATGATTTCCTGAACATACAGATCAGCAAGTTGGTCCATCGCGTATGTTGTCCTTACTGGTAAGAAATGAGTTGATTTCGTCATTTTGTCAATTATAACCCAAATGCTATCAGGACCTTTGGTTGTCTTAGGTAATCCTACCACAAAATCCATGGCAATATTTTACCACTTCCATTCGAGGATCGGTAAGGGTTGAAGGGTACCACCTGGACGTTGATGTTCTGCTTTAACTTGTTGGCATACCAAACACGACTCCACATACTTGGCAACATCCTCTTCAAACACGGCCACCAATAGAGTAACTTCAAGTCCCGATACATCTTGGTGCTGCCAGGATGTATAGAAAAGGGAGACGAGTGCGCCTCGGCCAAGATCAAATTACGTAATCCTTCATCACTTGGAATGTACCAACGATTCCTAAATTTCAGGATACCATCCTTGGAGAGACTGAACTCAAAAGAGGCGTCCTTCAACTTACTTATCATGCTACTATTTTCCTTTGAATCCTTTTGTTGTGCCTCATTGATCCTATCCATGATAGTTAGTCTAATAGAAACCTCGGCAAGTAAGGCTGACAGTTCAGAAACCATCTCCAACTCGAACTTCTGTACTTCTATCCTTAAAGGTATAGACATGGTTGACACCGCGGGCTACATTGTCGACGACATCCTGCTTAATGCATCAGCAACAGCATTAGCCTTACCCGAGTGATACTTAATTTCAAAATCATCATCCTTAACAAACTCCAACCAACGTCTTTGTCTTATGTTCAACTCCTTTTGGGTAAAGAGGTACTTCAGGCTTTTATGGTCAGAAAACATTTCACACTACTGACCATACAAATAGTGTCTCCAAATCTTTAATGCAAAAACAACTGTGGCTAATTCCAAATCATGAGTGGGGTAATTCTGTTCATAACTCTTCAGTTGCCTGGAGGCATACGCTACAACCTTGCCTTCTTGCATCAAAACACACCCCAGACCAATTTTGGATGCATCACAGTAGACACTAAACTTTCCTTCTTCTGTTGGGAGAGTCAATAGTGGGGCTGTTGTCAATTTCAGCTTAAGTGTCTGTAAGCTATCTTCACAAGCTTCACTCCAAGAGTACTTGGTGTCCTTCTTTGTTAAATTAGTTAAAGGCTTAGCTATCATAAAGAATCCCTTAATGAACTTTCTATAATAACTTGCCAGGCCAAAGAAACTACGGACTTCACTGACATTCCTTGGCTGTGGCCAGTTCTTAATAGCCTGAATCTATGTCGGATCTACTAATATGCCCTCAGTAAAAATGACATGGCCTAAGAAATTGACCTTATCCAACAAAAACTCGCATTTAGACAACTTGGCATAGAGTTGCTGCTATTTCAATGTCGTCAAAACGATCCTTAAATGTTCTGCATGGTCAGTTTTAGTTCGTGAGTAAATTAAGATATCGTCTATGAACACAATCACAAACTTATCCAAGTACTCACAAAACACTCGATTCTTCAAGTCCATAAAGGCTGCAGGTGCATTTGTCAGTCCAAACGACATCACAAGAAATTCATAGTGTCCATAGCAGGTTCTGAAGGCTGTCTGTAACGCCCGGCTTTACGGGATTTAAATTTTATTCCAATATGCGGCAATTTTGTAAATATATCAAATTTAGTCTGTTTTACGAATAGAAAGTTTTAACGGCGCCATAATAATAAATTGGAATTTATGGTGAAATATGAGAAATTTGGAAAATCAGATCGTTAGCCAAATAACGAGACAATTGGATGAAGAAATTAAGTTAAATGGAAGGGCGATTTGGTAATTGCCAAATTGAATTTTACTAAATATTACACTTTTTCATTTCTTCTCCAACACTTCAACGCAAATCCATTTCTTCCTCTCCCTTCACGCGACTTTTCTCCTCTCGCGACTCCCTCCATTTCGACGACGGAACTCCCTCCAAACTCCGGCGATCCTTCGCGTTTCTCCTCCGTCTTCGCTCTCTAGGTAAGGTTCTAAGCTTTTGAAACGTTAGATGTTAATTTCTAGAGTTTAAAACGAATAGGGTTTGTTAGGGTTTGTGTTGAAAACGTAAATCGATGTTTGAAATTGGTAGGTTAAGCTTAGTTATACCTCTAATGGACGTTTTGATAGTCATCGGAGCCTAGTTCATCGATTTGTTGAGGTGTATTGAAGCATTGGTTAACTTGGAGCTTAGAAACCTCCATTAATGGAGTTTGGGTGAATCACGAGCACGAGTTGCTCGATGAAATGTCTCAATGAATCAAAATAGAGTTTAGGAAAATTTTCTTTAGTTAGGAGTTAGCAATTTTAGAGTTTGGTGATTTTAGACTCGATTTAATATGTATGTTATGAAATGCATAGGTGTACAAACGATCTTGGACGAAGCTCGGTGAACAACGGACGCGAGGTAAGTTCTCGTGACCTACTTTGGCCAATCGGCCTACACCATATGTCAAGTCGTCTCGAGGAACTTTGAGAATTGATTGTTTAAATTGCTTTGGGTTTGGGTAGTTAAGGTCATTTGTTTTTATATATGTTGTTTATTTATTGTCTTGACGGTATATATGTTGATTGTTTATTTTACAATTACCTTGAACTGTTCATGCATCATAGTCTTCAAAATGCCATGAAAAATTGAATTTACGCATTGATTTCAAGAGAAAGAATTGCATGCATGTGGCAAGTAAAGTATCATGATAAACAACGCATGGAGGTTATTCGGGTGAGGTTCAGACCTGGCGTTCCGTGGTGAGCGGGTCTTCCTCCCTTCAGATGGTGTGGGCTGTCTACCCGCTTGATGTGCCCTATCCATCTGAATGCACATAGGGCCCGTTAACCTAGACTGACACGTACTGAAATGAAATGATTTGGACAGTTTTCATTGCATACATGATCATGCATTAGCATTTACGTAGGGCTTACTGAGATTTTTATCTCATAGGCGTCTTTATGGTGTAGGTGATTTTGAGACAGGTGAGGAAGACGTCCCTCCGCCTGAAGAATGAGCATGTTGAGGGAGGAGGCCCGTGGGAGTGCGCTGGCAGTCGGAGCGTGATTTTGACCTGTGGGGACGTACATAGGTATTTTGGGTTATTTTGGATAGAAATTGTTAGAATATTATAGGATGTTTGGATCTGGATAGGAAATAGAAAGTATTTTGTAAAGTTTTAAACGTTTTTCAAACAGTGGGATGTTAAACTTTTAAATGGAACCACGCGGTTCGTTTTCATGAAATTGGTTATGTTCGATCGTGTTTTGAGTTAGTGAATAGTTTTTTTTATATATAGCGTATGTGATGTATGTGTGTCGAAGTATGTTTGTGAAATGTATTGATGAATGATGAAGGAAGGAGAAATGGATAGAGTATTGTGATGTGTGTGTGTTGTTATGTGTGTGTTGATGAAATGGTGAAGAAAAGAGAAAGGGAGGGTGTGTGTGAGTTGTCTACAGGGCGTGAGAAAAAAGAAAAAAATAAAGGGGAGAAGAATGAATCCAGAGAGTTTGGCGTACGGGCGCCGGTCGAGTGGCGCCGGATCGCAGACTTCTCTGGTTTTCCAGAGAAGTTGGCGCCCGGGCGCAGGAAGGGCTGCGCCCGAGCGCAGACGCCCCACAAAGGGGCGCACAGTCGGCCAAGTGATGGCCGACTGTGCGGCCATGCAGGGGGCGCTCGGGCGCCTGTTCTTAGGCGACCGTGCGCCCCTCAAATTTGCTGGGACAATGTCCCTTTTACCCCTGGCCGATGGTTTTAATTTTTAATTAAATTTTAAATTGTTTTTAATAATTGTTTTAAGTTTAATTAAGTTGTTTTTAAGTTCTAATTAAATGGTTCAACGTTTAGACTTCAACTGTTCTGATTTAAAGTTTTATTTCCGCTCGAACGCTAAGTTAAAGTTTAGAGTATAAAAAAAAAAATTAAACGGGAAATTAAGGGTAGGTTTTAGGGTCGTTACACTGTCTTTGGTATATCTCCCTTCTTAACCTTCAGTTGGTAGTAACCTGAATGTAAGTCGATCTTAGAAAATACTTTAGCTCCTTGAAGTTGGTCAAACAAATCATCAATTCGGGATAAAGGGTATTTATTCTTAATTGTCAACTTGTTTAGCTCTCTGTAATCTATGCACATTCTAAGAGATCCATCCTTCTTCTTAACGAATAAGACGGGTGCACCCTAGGGAGAACTGCTAGGGCGTATAAACCCCTTATGTAACACCCGGCTTTATGGGATTTAATTTATTCTAATATAAAACGGCATTTTTGTAAACACGTCATAATAAGTCCATTTTGCGAACGAAAAGTTTTAACGAAGCCGTGAAAATAAATTAGAATTTTGGGTAAAATTCGAGTGTTTTGGAAACTCGGATCGTTAGTTAAATAACGAGATAAGTGGCGAAATAAATAGAAATCAAATGGAAGGGCAATTTAGTCATTTGCCAAGCCAAAGTTATAAAATAGGCAAAACTCATTTTCTTCTCCAACACTTCAACGCAAATTCCATTTTTCTCTCCACTCACCGCGCGACTTTTCTTCCTTCAACGGCGATTGTCTTCAAACGCCGACCGACGTCCCTCAAAACTCCGGCGACTCTTCACGTTTCTCTTCCATCTTCGCTCTCTAGGTAAGGCTCTAAGCTTTCGAAACGTTTAATATCAATTTCTAGGGTTTAGAACGATTAGGGTTCATTAGGGTTTTCGTCGAAAACGTAAATCGATGTTTGAAAGTGATAAGTTGAGCTTAGTTATGCCTTTAATAGACGTATTGATGATTATCGGAGCTTAGTTCATCAGTTTTTTGAGGTGTATTTGAGATTTGGTTAAGTTGGAGCTTAAAAAACTCCATTAATGGAGTTTTTGAGTTGTCGTGCGTGAATTACTCGACGAAATGCCTCAACGAACTAAAATAGAGTTTAGGAGATTTTCTTTAGTTAGGAGTTAGCAATTGTTGGAGTGTGATGATTTAGACTCGATTTAATGTCGTATATTGTGAAATGTATAGGTGAACAAACGCTCGTGGACGGAGCTCGGTGTGCAACGACGCGAGGTAAGTCTCTGTGACTTGTTTGGCCGTCTTGGCCTACACCATAAGAATAGTGTCGATTGAGGAATTGGAGATGAATTGTGTTCGGGTAGACAGCTTGGGTAGTTAGGTTACTTTAAGTTATAGAATGTTTAGTGTTTGTTGATTTTAAATACTTTATTTTCATTGTTTTGTTATTGTTATTGTATCGAGCATGTCCATGCATTGTTTTCCTAAGCACGCATGCAAAATGAATTTCAAAGCACTTTTACATGGAAAAAGGTAAACAAAGAAAGTAAATGAATGCAAAGATAGTCACACCGGGTGCGGTGGTTCAGGCATGGCTGTCAGGGGAAGCATGCTTTCCCCCCGGTTAGATCCGAGGGGCTATCCAATCGCAGCATGTGCCGCTCCTATCTAATGAGAATGAAGCCCCGGGTGACCCATAGAAACCCAAAGAAAGAAATGAAAAAGAAATGAAAAGAAAGCATGGTTTGAAAGAGCATAGCATAGCATACATTTGCATTCACTTAGATTTACTGAGCCTCTAGCTCACGTGTTAAATTCTATGGTGTAGGTGATATTGAGATAGGTGAGGAAGACGTCCATCTGCCTGAAATATGAGCATGTTTAAGGAGGAGGCCCGTGGGAGTGCGCTGGCAGTCGGAGCGTGATTTTGACCCGTGGGGACGTAGGTTAACGTTTCGGGAATTGATAGATAGAATATAGGAAATTTGTATAGTTAAATATTTTAGGATGTTTGGATCTGATAGTGGATAGGTTTAATGTTTTAAGCGTTTTGGAAACTGATTTATAATTGTTTTGATAACGTTTTATTGAAAGTATTTTGTAACTGTTTAGTGATTTTAAAACAAGAGGATATGTTAGACTTTCAAACGGAACCACGCGGTTTGTTTTTAAGAAGTTTTGTTATATTTTAAATGTGTTTTGGGTTGGTGAACGGGTGATTGATAGAGTGTACCATGTATGTGAGAGATAGTGTTATTGTGTAGAAGTGCGTTTTGTGAAATGTATGAAATGGTGTGTGATGAAGGAATGAGAAAAGAGAAGAGTGCTTGTGTGTGTTGTGTGATGAGAGTTGTGAGTGTGAAGTGCAGGGCGTGAGGAAATAAAGGAAGAAGGAAAAGAAAAGGTGAGAGGCGACTGTTCGCAGAGGGTTTAGCTTACCCCTTCTTCCAAATCTCGCAACACTTTTGAACGGAGAAACTTTAAGATAAACTTCGTCACCTTCTTCGAACTCTAGCTCTCTCCGTCTCGTGTCAGCATAGCTCTTCTGTCTGCTCTGAGCTACCTCTATACGCTGTTGGATAATGGCAATCTTCTCTGCCGTTTGCTGTAGAATCTCTGGACCAACGATGTTGGCCTCGCCAACCTCGTCCCAATATAACGGAGACCTACACTTCCGACCATACAACGCCTCATACGGAGCCATGCCAATAGTAGCCTGAAAGCTGTTGTTGTACGAGAACTCAATCAGAGGCAAATATCGGCTCCACGAGCACTGAAACTCCAGCACACAAGCTCTGAGCATATCCTCAAGTATCTGATTCGTCCTCTCTGTCTGACCATCAGTCTGAGGATGGAATGCCGTGCTGAAATTAAGCTGAGTCCCCATAGCTCTGTGTAAACTCTTCCAGAACTTCGATGTGAATCTCGGATCTCTGCCTGAGACAATAGAAACTGGCACTCCGTGCAATCTCACAATCTCCTGTACATAGAGCTCTGCGAGCTGATCCATAGAAGACGCCATCTTCACAGACAAGAAGTGGGCCGACTTTGTCAATCGGTCCACAATAACCCATATGTCGTCATGGCCCTTCGTCGTCCTCGGGAGCCCCACAATGAAATCCATGGAGATCTGCTCCCACTTCCACTCCGGAATCGGCAGTGGCAATAACGTTCCGGCCGGTCTCTGGTGCTCTGCCTTCACCTGTTGACATACTAAACAGGTCTCAACGTAGTTGGCAACCTCCCTCTTCATGTTCGGCCACCATAAATGTTGCTTTAGGTCCCGGTACATCTTAGTACTTCCCGGGTGCACAGAATACGTAGAAGAATGTGCGTCGGCCAATATCTCCTTCTTCAGATCCTCGTCGCTAGGCACGTACCACCTATGCCTGAACTTCAGAATACCATCCTCTGATAAATGGAAATCCGACGAGTCTCCCAATGTCATGCTGGATCGAAGCTCCTCACACTCCGTATCATTCTGCTGAGCCTCACGTATCCGATCCAGAATAGTCGGCCTGAGAGAAATGTTGGTGAGCATACTGGACAACTCTGCCACTATCTCCACGTCGAATCTCTCAATCTCAGACCGCAGCGTAACTGACATCACTGCTAATGAAGGCTGACTCGCAGAAGGCACTCTACTCAAGGCATCAGCAACCTTATTCGCCTTTCCTGGATGGTACTTGATATCAAAATCATAATCTTTGACGAACTCAAGTCATCGTCTCTGTCGCATGTTAAGCTCCTTCTGCGTAAATAAATACTTCAGGCTCTTGTGGTTAGAAAATATCTTGCTTTGCTGCCCATATAAATAATGTCTCCATATCTTCAGTGCGAAGACCACAGCTGCTAACTCAAGGTCGTGCGTAGGGTAATTCTGCTCGTACGGCTTCAACTGCCGAGAAGCATAAGAAATAACTCTCCCCTCCTGCATCAATACACAACCGAGTCCCACTCCAGACGCATCACAGTAAATACTGAATCTAACACCTTCAACGGGTAGTGCTAGTACTGGAGCGGTGGTCAATCTCTGCTTTAACTCCATAAAATTGTCATCACAAGCAGACGACCATATAAACCTCTCATTCTTCCGAGTCAATCGTGAGAGGGGAAGTGCGATCTTCGAGAATCCCTCTATAAATTTCCGATAATAACCAGCCAATCTGAGAAATCCACGCACCTCACGTACGTTCTTCGGCTGTGGCCAATCTCTGACCACCTGAATCTTGCTCGGATCCACAGAAACTCCGTCCTGTGATATGATATGGCCAAGGAAGCTCACTCTGTCAAGCCAGAACTCGCACTTCAAAAACTTGGGATATAGCTGGCGTTGACTCAGAATCTGTAAAACGATCCTCAGATGCTCCTCGTGCTCTTCCTTCGTCTTAGAGTAAATTAGGATATCGTCAATGAAAATCACCACGAACTTGTCCAGATACTTCTTGAAGACACGGTTCATCAAGTCCATAAACGCTGCAGGGGCATTAGTAAGTCCGAAAGACATAACAAGGAACTCATAATGCCCATACCTCGTTCAGAATGCCGTCTTCGGTATATCATCCTTCCGGACCTTCAGCCGATTGTAACCCGAGAATAGATCAATCCTCGAAAATACTCGGGCACCCTGTAGCTGATCAAATAAATCATCAATCCGAGGCAGTGGATACTTATTCTTCACCGTCAATTTGTTCAACTCCCTGTAATCAATGCACATCCTGAGGGTCCCGTCTTTCTTCTTGACAAACAGAACGGGCGCACCCCAAGGCGATACACTGGGTCGAATAAATCCCTTCTCCAACAACTCATCAAGCTGAGTTCTCAGCTCTCTCAACTCAGCTGGTGCCAATCGATACGGGTTTTTAAACCTCGGCGCGGAGTTTGGGTAGATATCAATAGTGAACTCGATCTCCTGGTCTGGTGGTAACCCGAGAAGATCATCAAGAAATATCCCAGAGAACTCTCTGACAATAGGAATGTCGCTCGGCTTTTCTCCGTTGAGCAACTGACAATGAAATACAGAGGCCAAATAAATAGAGCACGCACCTTTAAACTGCTCGTTGACCTTCATGGAATAAGAAATAGGCGAGCTACTCAATCTGCTCATCGCCTGATAAGAAAACTCGTCTCTATCCGGGGGTCAGAAGGTCACAATCCCGGATCGACAATCGATGGTGGCGAAATGCTGCGATAGCCAGTCCATCCCTAAGATAAGATCATAGTGCTCGATGCCCATAACAATAAGGCGAGCATAGAAAGTTCTATCCCCAATCGAGATAATATTACCCTGGACTACACGACCTGACTGCATACGCTCTCCTGAAGGTAGCATCACACTATACTCGCATTCTGCTAACTCAGGCGCAAGCCTCAATCTCGACACACAAGCGGTGGAAACAAAAGAATGCGTAGCTCCCGTGTCTAATAAAGAAAATACAGGAACGCCAGTAACCAATATAGTACCTGCGATCACGGCAGGCTGATCCTCGTTATCAACATCACCAGGCTCGATAAAAGCGAAGATCCTGGGCATAACTCTCCTCTGATCACTGCCCGACTGATCTCGACCCCGCTTCGGGCAGTCTTTAGCAAAATGGTCTGGCTCTCCACACCAATAACATACATTCGTGCCCATCCTGCACTGGCCAGTGTGCTCCTTCTGACATTTAGGGCAGACAGGTGCCTGAGAAGCGCCCTGTACCTACTTCCCCTTTCCCCGGTTGTTACCTCCCTCAAGAAGTCTCTTCACACCCCTCTGCTGCTGCTGGGGCTGTGCTCTCGGCTGCCAACCTCGGTTCAGTGACTGAGGTCGAATTTCTCGGAAGAAGCCCTTAGATGGCTCCCTCGGTCTGGTAGAACTCTGCTCAACAGCCTCAATGTCGAGGGCTATGACCACTATCTCGTCGTAGGATACATCACGTACTCCTGATATCGTAAGGCGCATCCGGAACTCCTGGCTAAGTCCCTGTAAAAACCGACGCACCTTATCCTCGTTGACGCTGACCTGCCGTGGTGCAAATCGAGACAGTGCCTCAAATCTCTTAACGTACTCGGCAATAGACGTAGTCTGCCGCAACTACATAAACTCGACCATCTTCGCCTCGCGAACGGTATGGCTGAAATACTTATCGTAGAACAATGTCCTGAACCTCTCCCAGCCCATAAAAGTAACATCGGTGGTCGTCTTCACTGTGTCCCACCAAAATCGGGCATCTAAGGCCAGGTGGTAAGTCACCAACGCCACCTTCTCCCCGTCCTCAATGCTAGCATACGCCAGTATGTCCTCTATCGTGCGAATCCACTCCTCAGCTGAAGAGGGATCAGTGGACTGTCCGCTAAATATAGGGGGCTGGAGCTTCTGAAATCTCTCCATCCCACGGTTACCCGGAATAGCTGCCTCCCGAGCTCTAGTGGCCTCTCGGTCTATAAGAGTACCCAGCTGCTGAGACTGCCTCTCCATCTGCTGAGCCTGTCTCTCCATGTGCTGAGACTGCTGGGCAATAAAATCCTTGAGGGCATCAATCGTATCGTCTTGGTCGTCTCGGTCATTTCCTCGATGCACCATTTTATAAACAACTCCTATAAAAAAGTTTAAACAAACACTCTAAGAAATCGAAATAAAACAAAGCTATAAACATACTTACAGTTGATGAAGAATGTCCGCATAGTGGCTGTGCAGTCGAGCAGTCTACAGAACCGTTTTTAAAACCCTGGGGCTCTGATACCATAAATTGTCACGACCCTAATATTGTACCCGTATTTCCTGTACTATATTTTTTTATCCCCAATAATTACTTTAAATAAACTCTAGGCGGAACCTAAACCGAAATCGAAACCAGAATCGAAATCGGAATTTAAATCTAACTTTTTAAAACATTTAAAACAATTAAAACTATTAGATTAAAACCAATTTCAATTAAAACAAATGGGAGGGCAGAATTGACATTCTGCCGAGGGAAAGAGCAGCGTTCGATCACTGCAAATTGCAGCGATCGCAGCGATCGCAGCGCTCGGTCACTGCAATGCGCAGCGATCAGTCGCTGCGCGCTGCAGCAATCGCAGCGCCCGATCGCTGCAATATGCAGCGATCCGTCGCTGCGTGCTGCAGCGATCGCAGCGCCCGATCGCTGCAATATGCAGCGATCCGTCGCTGCGTGCTGCAGCGATCGCAGCGATCGCAGCGATCAGTCGCTGCGCGCTGCAGTAATCGCAGCGCCCGATCGCTGCAATATGCAGCGATCAGTCGCTGCGTGCTGCAGCGATCGCAGCGCCCGATCGCTGCATTGGCAATGCACGATCGCTACACGCCTCACGCCCAGTTGCCTTTGCTTCTTTATAAAATGCTCTCTGGAATTCCAGAGAGCAAACACTAAATCAACACTCTCTGGAATCCGATTCCAGAGAGCAAACCTCATATACTTAACACCATTTATCAACAATAACAACCATCAACTTATAGCTTAAACTCGACCAACTTACAGCGGACTTTGCGAAATCCAACTGCGTGGATAGCTCTAAAAACCGAGCATATCCGTAACCATCCTAAAATCATCAAAATATTCCCATAACATTTAATTAACAGTTTAAACCAAAACATTTTCTATATGCAGTTTACCAAAACATTTGAAACATTAAACATAAAACCTATCAACTACCAGTACCAAACATCCTATAATTTCTACACAGTCAGCTGTCCAAAACGTCCCAAAACCCTCAAAATCTATACATACTGTTCCCACGGGTCAAATAAGCCTCGACTGCGCCAGCACACCACCGCAGCCATCCCTCGTCAACTGGACTCATGCCTCAGGAGGAGGGACATCGTCCTCACCTGCCTCGATGTCTAAGTCACCTACACCATACAATACACTATGAGATGAAATCCCAGTAAGCTCTACGTAAATGCAATGCATGCTGTGCATATAAGTTCATTAATCATGTATGTTTTCTTTACTATGCAATGCTCAATAGGTGTCACCGAGATCCTATCCCTCTAACCAGAGAGAGCTCATCCAGCGGGCCGACTACTCTTTCCAGCTAGAAGCGGGGGGTGCACGCTTACAACACGTACAGCCATGCCTGAGCCCCACCTCGCGTGACCAATACACCTTTCGGCCAATACGCCTTTCGGCCAATACGCCTTTCGGCCAATAAGCCTTTCGGCCAATGCTATGCTTTACGTTATCTTTAAAACTCTGTGCGGAAGTTCATTTTCATGCTTTTCTTTAAAACAAGTGATGCGTGAACAGTTAAATATCTTAAAGTAAACAAACAATAACGTGTACCATCAAGACTGTAAAGCGTAAACTATAAATCCCTAAAACCTAGCTACCCAAACCAAGTACAATTAAACAAACGCATCTCCAAAACTCCTCGAGACGACATTCGACGTATGGTGTAGGCCAATCGGCCAAAGAAGATCACGAGAACTTACCTCGTGTCCAAAGCAGCTCAAGATCCGTCCACGAGCGTTGTTTGTATGAAGCAAAACACAATATTCGCCGTTAAAACTAATTTAAGGTACTTAACGTCCAAATAAATAAAACCTTAACTAAAGAAATTTCCTATAACTTTAATTCAATTCATCGAGCTTTTCCATTGGACAATACTCGCTCAGCACCTTAAATTCTAATTTACGAGTTTTTCCCTAAATCTCGAAAATCCCTAATTTTTAACGTTTTCAAAAATTGGTTTAAATTCGTTCAATAACGTTCAATATATCCTATATATCATTTATTACGGGAAACCTATTAATTACGAACCCTAAATCACGTTTTTAATCGAAAACCTAACGAGAAACCCTAACGATAAACTCTAGGAAACTCAAATTTTAACGCTCTAAAACTATGGAATCATACCTAGAGCGTTGACCGGAGGAGAAAACGTGAAGGAAACGGAACGATCGGGAGGAAGAACGGAAGTCGGAAAGTTGAAATGCCGTGGGCAGAGGGAGAAGCCGAGAGGAGTTCTTCTCTGGAAATCGATTTTCAGAATGAAAATCGATTAAGGCTTTTTGCCTTAAATAAATGATAATCAATTAAATGCTTAAATGACGATTTTGCCCTTTCTCTAATTTTTCTATTTGTTTCGTTCTTCGTTTCGTTAATCGGCTAACCATTCGGATTCTCCAAATTTCCTTATTTTGCCGATAACTCCTATTCGTTACCAGGGCTTTATTAAAACTGTTCGTTCGCAATTTGGACCACATTTACTATTTTTACTAAAACGCCATTTACGTTACGATGGAGGTAATTACTCGGAACATAGTGTTATAACTCCAGAATTCTCGTAAATTCCTTAAAATTCTTATTATTCGTTAGGATCGCAATGACGCTTTCTTTTCGTGAAACGGACCTGATTTGACATATTCACAAAAAATGCCATAATATATAATATAATATACAAATCCGTACAACCCGGGTATTACACTCCCAATGTCATGCTGGATCGAAGCTCCTCACACTCCGTATCATTCTGCTGAGCCTCACGTATCCGATCCAGAATAGTCGGCCTGAGTGAAATGTTGGTGAGCATACTGGATAACTCTGCCACTATCTCAACGTCGAACCTCTCAATCTCAGACCGCAGCGTAACTGACATCGCTGCTAATGAAGGCTGACTCGCAGAAGGCACTCTACTCGAGGCATCAGCAACCTTGTTTGCCTTTCCTAGATGGTACTTGATATCAAAATCATAATCTTTGACGAACTCAAGCCACCTTCTCTGACGCATATTAAGCTCCTTCTGCGTAAATAAATACTTCAAACTCTTGTGGTCAAAAAATATCTCGCACTGCTGCCCATATAAATAATGCCTCCATATCTTCAGTTCGAAGACCACAGCTGCTAACTCAAGGTCGTGCGTAGGGTAGTTCTGCTCGTACGGCTTCAACTGCCGAGAAGCATGTGCAATAACTTTCCCCTCCTGCATCAATACATAACCGAGTCCCACTCCAGATGCATCACAATAAATACTGTATCTGACACCTTCAACAGGTAACGCCAGTACTGGAGCGGTGGTCAATCTCTGCTTTAACTCCACAAAACTATCATCACAAGCAGGCGACCATATAAATCTCTTGTTCTTCCGTGTCAATCGTGAAAGAGGAAGTGCGATCTTCGAAAATCCTTCTATGAATTTCCGATAATAGCAAGCTAATCTGAGAAATCCACGCACCTCTCGTACGTTCTTCGGCTTTGGCCAATCTCTGACTGCCTAAATTTTGCTCGGATCCACAGAAACCCCTTCTTCTGATATAATGTGGCCAAGAAAACTTACCTGATCCAGCCAGAACTCGCACTTAGAGAACTTTTGATACAACTGGTTCTGGCATAAAACCCTCAAAACTATTCTCAAGTGCTCCTCGTGTTCTTCCTTCGTCTTAGAGTAGATCAGAATGTCGTCGATGAAAACTACCACGAACTTGTCCAGATACTCCTTGAAGACACGGTTCATCAAATCCATAAACACTGCAGGGGCATTAGTAAGTCCAAAAGACATGACAAGGAACTCATAATGCCCATACCTCGTTCGGAATGCCGTCTTCGATATATCATCCTTCCGGACCTTCAGCCGATTGTAACCCGAGCGTAGATCAATCCTCGAAAATACTCGGGCACCTTGCAGCTGATCAAATAAATCATCAATCCGGGGCAGTGGATACTTATTCTTCACTGTAAGTTTATTCAGCTCTCTGTAATCGATGCACATCCTGAGGGTCCCGTCTTTCTTATTAACAAACAGAACGGGAGCACCCTAGGGTGTAACACTGGGTCGAAAAAACCCTTCTCTAACAGCTCGTCAAGCTGAGTCCTCAGTTCCCTCAACTCAGCTGGTGCCAACCGATACGGGTTTTTAAACCTCGGCGCGGAGTTTGGGTAGACATCAATAGTGAACTCGATCTCCCAGTCTGGTGCTAACCCGGGAAGATCATCAAGAAAGATCCCAGGGAACTCTCTGACAATAGGAATGTCGCTCGGCTTTTCTCCGCTGAGCAACTGACAATCAAGTACAGAAGCCAAATAAATAGAGCACGCACCTTTAAACTGCTCGTTGACCTTCATGGAATAAGAAATAGGCGAGCTACTCAATCTGCTCATCGCCTGATAAGAAAACTCGGCTTTACCCGGGGGTCGAAAGGTGACAATTCCAGATCGACAATTGATGGTGACGAAGTGCTGTGACAGCCAGTCCATTCCTAAGATCAGATCATAGTGTTCTATGCCCATAACAATGAGGCGAATATAGAGGGTACGATCCCCAATCGAGATAATATTGCTCTGGACAACACGACCTGACTGCATACGCTCAACCGAAGGTAGCATCACACTGTATTCGCACTTTGCTAACTCAGGCGCAAGCTTTAGTCTAGACACACAAGCGGTGGAAAAAAAAGAATGCGTAGCCCCCGTGTCTAACAAAGAAAATACAGGAACGCCAGTAACCAATATAGTACCTGCTATCACGGCAGGCTGATCCTCATCATCAACATCGCCGGGCTCAATAAATGCGAAGATCCTCGGCATAATCCTCCTCTGATCACTGCCTGACTGATCTCGGCCGGGCTTAGGACAATCTTTGACAAAATGGCCCGCATCACCTCAACGATAACACACACCCATGCCCAATCTGCACTGGCCACTGTGCTCCTTCTGACACTCAGGGCAAATAGGTATCTGAGAAGCTCCTTGTACTTGCTTCCCTTTACCCCGATTGTTACCTCCCTCAAGAGGTCTCTTTACACCCCTTTGTTGTTGTTGCTGAGGCTGTGCCCTAGGTTGCCAGCTCTTGCCCCTGATCTGAGGGTGAATCTCTCGAAAGAAGCTCTTAGCTGGCTCCCTCGATATGGCAGAACTCTGATCAACGGCCTTAATATCAAGAGCTCTAGCCACAATCTCATCATAGGATACATTTCGTACCCCTGATATGGTAAGGCGCATCCGAAACTGCTGGCTAAGTCCCTGTAAGAACCGGCGTACCTTGTCTTCGTTAATGCTGACCTGACGTGGCGCAAATCTCGAAAGGGCTTCAAACTTCCTCACATACTCGACAATCGTACCAACTTGCCGTAACTGCATAAACTCAACCATCTTGGCCTCTCGCACCGTATGGCTGAAGTACTTTTCATAAAATAGCTCTTTGAATTGCTCCCATCCCATAACCGTCACATCGGTGGTCGTCTTGATGGAATCCCACCAAAATCGGGCGTCAAGTGTCAAATGATAGGTCACCAGTGCAACCTTCTCTCCGTCCTCTATGCTAGCATACGCCAGCATGTCCTCCATAGTGCGAATCCACTCCTCGGCTGAAGAGGGATCCGTAGACTGTCCGTTAAAGATAGGGGGCTGGAGCTTCTGAAATCTCTCAATTCCACGGTTACCAGGAGCAGCTGTCTCACGAGCTCTAATGCCCTCTCGGTCTATAAGAGTACCCAACTGTTGAGACTGTCTCTCCATTTGCTAAGCCTGTCTCTCCATATGCTGAGACTGCTGGGCGATAAAATCCTTGAGAGTGTCAATCGTGTCATCTCAGTCGTCTCGGTCATTTCGTGGACGCACCATAATTATATACTCCTATATAAGAGTTAAAACAAATATTCTAAGAAACTAGAAACCAAATAAAGCTATAAACGTACTTACAGTTGATGAAGAATGTCCGCGTAGTGGCTGTGCAGTCGAGCAGTCTACAGAACCGATTTTAAAACCCAGGGGCTCTGATACCATAAATGTAACGTCCCATACACTGACCCAATTTCCGTACTATTTTTTTTTATAAACTTTAAATAAACTCTATGCGGAACCTGAACCGAAATCGAAACCAGAATCGAAATCGGAATTGAATTCTAACTTTTAAAACAATTTAAATAAAACTTAAAACAATTTAATTAAAACTTAAATTAATTAAATAAATAATTAATAAAAAAAGGGAGGCGATTATTCGCCCGGGCGAATAATCACCCCATAGGCGATTGCTCGCCACAATTTGTGGCGAGCAATCGCCACACCCTCTGGATTTCTCTAGAGGGCGGCGATGCAATCGCCACGCCTTGCGAATGTTCGCCAGGCGTTCTGCCCCCCCCCCCCCCCCCCCCCCCCCCTTCCTTTTCTTTCCTCATTTCTCCCTCCTGCTCCACGTACATAATCAAACTTACATCTAATATAATGCATTCAAATTCTCCTCATTCCCCACTTCATCAACCACCCGAAACAACAACTCAAAACCCCATTAACACGTAACCAATTTTCGTAAAAACAATTTGCGTGGATATGTTTAAAAATCGAACATTTCCCTAATATCAAAACATTTTCAAATTACATTTACAAAACGTTTACAGTACGAAAGGTAACTTATCAACTACCAGAACCAAACATCCTAAAATGTCTATACAATTCACCAATACAAAACATCCCAAAAGAACCCCAAAATCTACACATACATCCCCACTGGTCGGTAAGCGTCGACTGCGCCAACACACTGCAGCAGCCATCCTCTGTCAACTGTACTCAAGCCTCCGGAGGAGGGACATCCTCACCTATATCCTCGTAATCACCTGCACCATACAATACACTATGAGATAAAAATCTCAGCAAGCCCTCATAAATGCAACTATATGCTATGTGTGTGAGTTCAAAAATCATGCAGCATTTTCTTTACTTTACTTTGTGGGTGTCACCGAGATCTCAGCCTCCTAACCGGAGAGAGCACGTCCAGCGGTCGGACTACTCTTTCCAACTAGAAGATGGGGGTACACGCTTACAACACGTACAGCCGTGCCTGAGCCCCATCTAGCATGACCATACATATGAGTGCAATAGATGTGGTATTGTGACAAGCCCCTGCGTGCCTCCACAATAGGTCAAGCCCCTCTCCAGGCCACATTGCGAGTACATAATAGATGTGGTATTGTGACAAGCCCCTGCGTGCCTCCATAATAGGTCAAGCCCCTCTCCAGGCCACATTGCCATTTTTAAAACATTGTGCAGAAATTCATTTTCATGCTCTTTCTTTAAAACACGTGTGCATGAACAGTTCATAACAGAATTTAATCACTCAGCATATATACCATCAAGACTGTAAAATATAAACTACAAAACAATTAAACCTAACTACCCAACCAAAGTAATATAAACTAGTGCGTCACCAAACTCCTCGAAACGACTTCGATGTACGGTGTAAGCCAATCGGCCAGAAAAGAATAACGAGAACTTACCTCGTGTCCAAAGCAGCTCAAGCTCCGTCCATGAGCGTTGTTTGTCTGAAGCAAAACACAATATCGACGTTAAAACTAATTTAAGCTATCGATCGTCTAAATTTACAAAACCTTAACTAAGGAATTTCCTAACGTTCCAACTTAACTTATCGAGGTATTTAATCCATTAATCTACGTTCGATACCCCGTAATCCAATTTACGAGTTTTCCTAAAACCCAAAATTTACAATTTTAACATTTTTCCTAAATCGTCCTAACTTCTTCCAATAACGCTTAATACGTGCAATACGTTCGTAAACTATAACAATCTCTATCAATTTCGAGCCCTAAATCTCGATTTTAATCGAAACCCTAAACGAACCCTAATTGGTTTAACTCTATGAAACTCGAAATTTAACGCTCTAAAACTTTAGAATCATACCTAGAGTTGTGAGAGAAGGAGAAAACGTGAAGGATCGGAACGATCGGAGTGGAGAACGGAGGTCGAAATGTCAAACGGCCGTGGAGGGGAAAAGGAGAAATCGCCGCGGCTCTCTGGCGATTCACGAAGGCAGGGAAGAAATGAGGAGGAAAAGAAGATGTGTAATTTTATAAAAATTGATTTTGCAAAAGACCATTTTGCCCTTAGCATTTAATTCTTATTTGTTCCGTCCTTTATCTCGTTAATTGATCAACAATTCGGATTCTCCAAGTTTCCTTATTTCGCCAATATGTCCAACTTACTATTCGGGATTCATTAAAACTGTCCGTTCACAATTCGGACCACGTTTACTATTTTTACTAAAACGCCATTTACATTACGATGGAGGTAATTACTCGGAACATAGCGTTATCACTCCGGAAATTCTCGTAAATTCCTTAAAATTCTTATTATTCGTTAGGATCGCAATGACGCTTTCTTTTCGTGAAACTGACTTGATTTGACATATTTACCTAAAATACCACTATATAATAAAATATGAATATAATATATTAAATCCAAAATCCGTACAAGCCGGATATTACAGTTATAGTTATGGTATCAGAGCCCCTGGGTTTTAAAAACGGTTATGTAGACTGCACGACTACTCAGCCACTACGCGGACATCCTTCATCAACTGTAAGTACGTTTAATTACTTTATTTTAATTTGATTTCTTAGGATTACTGGTTTTAATTTTATAGGAGTTTAGAGAAATTGGTTCGAGGTAGAGACGTCAGAGACGATGCCTTAGATAGGCTGACAGACTTACTCGATCGTCAATCCCAACACATGGATCGACAAGCCCAACAAATTGCGGACTTAGTTCGGGAGAATCGGAGGGCCCAGGATATAGTCGTCCCTAATGGTCAAAGCATGGAAAGATTTCAAAAGCTAAGACCTCCGATATTCAATGGGCAATCTACGAACCCCTCTATTGCTGAGGAGTGGGTTCGAAAGATGGAAGATATGTTAGCATATGCCAAAGTGGACAATGCCGAGAAGGTTTCCTGCGTCACATTCCACCTGGAGTTGGATGCCCGGACTTGGTGGGATTCCATTAAGGCTACGACGGACGTGGCGCTGATGAGGTGGGAACAGTTTAAAACCGTGTTTTTCGATAAGTATTTCAGCCGTACAGTGAGGACGGCGAAGAGAGCTGAGTTTACGCAATTGAAACAGACTAGTACGGTGGCAGAGTATATCAGAAAGTTTGAATCTCTATCAAAGTTTGCGCCGCGCCTAATCAGTGATAATGAAGAAAAGGTGCAACAAATTTAGGGATGGAAAAAAAAAAAAAAAAAAAAAAAAAAAAAAAAAAAAAGTTATCTTCGGTGATGCACAACCTTTACTGAGAAACCATAGAAATGGAGAAGACCGAGTTTATGAAAATTTGGTCGCACGTTCGTATTGAAGAGAGAAGCAGAGAGAAAATGAAGGTTTCACGTAGAAGGAAGACATATCTTGTTCAGCAGTGGAACTTGGGCAGCCATTCCAATGGGGGCTCCTCCCCACCACTTAATTCCTTCCCAAACTACCCTTCCTCATCACTAACTAATGGTTTGTTTTGGTTAGTTTTGGTTACACTCATGTTTAGTTTCCCACTAAACATCTCACATTTTACCCAAAACATACATTAGATTAATATAAGCTTAATCCCGATCGTAGTTAGGGCTAATTTCCCGACCAAAATGCCGGGTGTTAACACTCTGGAATTGATTTAAACCATTCGTCCCAAGATTCAACCGATG